>CM050323.1:112706196-112784639 GCA_027475135.1 Bactrocera correcta
GCTGAGTGAGAGCACATTCATATACATGTACATGTGCATGTGTGTGTGGCCTACTCGTATGCGGCTGTGTGTTTGTGGGCGGAACCGAATTCTCGCACAAAACGCATGGTCGTTGTTGTTGCTAACATCAATCAAAATCAAAAGCGAAAGCACTTTTGACATTAATTTATTCAAAAGGACACGCACAAGCAACAACAGCAACAAACACACTGCGTTCGGGCATAGCGTGAAGCTTAAACTTCCCAGCATACCAATACATACACATGCGATTATAATAGTACATCTAATATGCATGTAGCCGCACACGGACACACACAGCCATTTACGGTTGCGGTTATTTATCCCGCGACTAGACATTACGTAACGTAGCGAGTTATACGCCGAAAGTGTTGATCATGGCCACGCTGCTGTGCTTATGTGTGTGTGTGTGTGTATATGTGAGCGCTTGCATTGTTTTCGGTTCATACGCACGTTTGCTGGCTTACACATACACAGCTAGATAGCCACTATCTGCCAAGCGGTGCCTCAAGTGAAGGGCACCATTTTGCATAGATCAACGATTGTGGTTGACACTTGCTCAAAAATATGCAGCGAAAGCTGGGCAAAGAGCCAAATGTCAACCGCGCATCAACCGCTGCACTAGTCAGCTAGTCAGCGAAACAACGGCAGCGATTATCCGCGCGCGCCGAGTTACTTTCTGGCAGACCACAGCGCCAAAGCCGCGCCGAAGTCAGCATAAGCTTCTGTGAGTACGCGCGAGTTGCCTACTTCTTTTGAACTTTGCTTTAGAGCAAATCCAGCGATAAGCTAGATTTCGGCGAAGAATCTGCATAAAATCTTTTCGGGGAATGGTAATGTACTTGAACTGTAGAGGAGCGTATGCGTGTTAGATTGTGTGTGTGTATGTTAAAATCGCCGAAACTTTAGCACAAAGCTTGAAATACATATTGGCGAAAGTTCAGTTTGCTGATGTCAATTTCTCAGATTTTTTTTTTAACTCTTGGCGACCAGCATTCTGCTTCACTTTGTGCACTCACGATAAGCACTGAGTAGAATTGAGAAACTGATTGCAAAGGAGAACCGAGTAAGTAATTCATGTATAATGTTCTATCATTGTAACAGAGCTAACAAGAAAAAGACAGAATTCTAGGTGTCTAGCTTTGATACATATATCTAATGAGCTAAGCTGAATTCTAAAAGAATAGATTTTTGAATCAAGCAAACAATGTCAAAAAAGGAACATAAAACAAGAAAAAACGTTAACTTCGGTTGCACCGAAGCTAAATACCCTTCACAGGTGCATTTCTGTTAGTAACTATGAGTCCAGTTTGTATGGAAGCTATATGCTATAGTAACCCGTTCTGAACAAATTTTTTAGAGATTACATTGTTACCTTAAAAAACCAAATTTCGTGAATATATCTTGTCAAATGTGAAAGTTGTCCATACAAGAACTTGATTCCGATCGTTCAGTTTGTATGGCAGCTATATGTTATAGTTAACCGATCTGAACAAATTTCTCGAATATTACATCTTTGCCCTAGAAAATAATCTATACCAGATTGGTGATGATACATTGGCAAATGCGAAAGTTTTCCATATGAGAACTTGATTCCGACCGTTCAGTTTATATGGCAGCCATATGTTATAGTGGTCCGATATCGGCCGTTCCGACAAATGAGCAGCTTCTTGAAGAGAAAATGACGTTTACAAAATTTCAAAAGGATATTTTAAAAACTGAGGGACTAGTTCGTATATATACAGACAGACGGACAGACGGACAGACGGACAGACAGACGGACATGGCTAAATCGACTCAGCTCAACATACTGATCATTTATATATATACTTTATAGGGTCTCCGACGCTTCCTTCTGGGTGTTACAAACATCGTGACAAAGTTAATATACCCTGTTCAGGGTATAAATAGGATTTGCAAAGCAACTGCGTGATTGCTTACAAACTGGGAACACCCAGGGTAATAACATAAAAAAAACTCATACTGAGATGAAAGCCATCGCAAACGAAAAATAAAATAGCCAACATTAAAGGAAAAGTTTTTTACGGCCGATCTCAGCGAATTAAAATCGCAAAAAAACAAAAATTTTCAATCAAAAATCACGTCAAGGTCCCAAAAATACTACTATGGACAAAATATAGTAAGACTTTGTATAGAATTTTAAAATTCTCAATTCAATCTTCAAAATCTTTGTCGACCTGCTCAAATTAATCCCCCTTGGGCCCAACATACTTGTGCCAATGTTTTTTTTTTAATCCTTGAAACAGTTGTCAAAGTCAATTTCCGAAATGGCCTCCAATGCGCGTAGCGATTCCCTTTTAATGACTGCAATTGACTCAAACGGTTTCCCTAGAGCGTTCGTTTGTGTTTGCTGAATAGCCAAAAGTCGCACGGAGCTAAATGAGTTAAATGCGATGGTTGCAGCACGATACTCGTTGAAAATTTGGCGAAAAACTCTCAAGGACTCAATGCAGTATGCGACGGTGCATAAGCGTGGTGCAAAAAGCAAGTGTTGTGGGCTCACAATACCAACCTATTTTTACGAATAACTTCGCTTCAAACGACCCATAACACTCAAATATTACTTCTTATTGACAGTTTTGACGGTTAGAAGGAGTTTTTAATGCATCACACCCCGCTAACCGAAGAAAAAAGCTTTGAAGTGTTTTTTTCGTACTCGACTCTCATTAGCCACGATATTCGGCCGACCGATCCGGATTGTAAGATAGATCCAAGACTCAGAGGCAGTAATAATAAGTTTCATAACATCTTGGTAGTCGGGAAGAATCGTTTCAAAGACGTTAAGGCTACGCTGTTTCTCGAAAAAATTGCCAATCGTGTTTTCACTTTTTTTGAGTTCAAAATATGTTTCAAATTGGTTTCCATTGATATCTCTGATCGTCCTACGATGCCAGTAAGATCTCTGATTGGTAATCATTGATTCTGAAGCACGAATTGTTTTGGTTTATTGACGTGTGGATCATCCGTTGATGGCCGTTCTGATGCGGTTCGTCATCAAGGTGTACTCAACTCGCTATGAATAATTTGTACCAGACAAAAACACTGTTGGTCGCGAGAACAATTATAACGAAAGGCATTAACTCGGCTATAATCGCGTAAGCGGTGGCTACGCCAATTAAGAAGAAGATTTTCCAACATTCTGAACGTTTCGGCGTCTGAAATTTGATTCCGCATACAGAATTTAATGGAACTCATTGAATGATTTCATTCATCGTAAAAATCTCCGAGTGTACTTCATGTACTTCAGAAAGACAAACACTAGTGATCATTTTGACAGTTATAACAACCCAGAAAAGAAATATTTCGACGAACGGATTTCGAATGAAATTTAAATTAAAAAATCTTACTATTTTTTGCCCAAAGTATTAGTTGTTCCATCTTTGATTAACGCTTAATGGGCTTACTAAAGTAATCAGCTCTCTTACTTATCCCAAAAGTATTTTACTAGAGAACCTATTGGGCTATGAGTAATAACGCCTCAAAAGATGCTTTGGAAAAGTAATTTCCATTATTTCCGTTCAATTAAAACTGTTTGACAGAACTCTTATTTACTATCCAATTAAAGTGTTTGCTTTTTGCTATCGAGGAAGGAGGAAAGGTTTTTATATATTCATGTATAGGAAACTGGAATTTTATTTATACAACACCAAGTGGGAAAAGCAGACAATCATATCTCACATTTCCTTTTTTCTAAAATAATGTCTCAGTTGCATATGATATGGCCACCACTGTATATAGTGACATGTACTGCTGCACAAACAAGCAGTCGTAGTTAATTAATTGATTAATTCGCAACTGCCAGCCAAATGGTAATATTAGCCTCACAGTTCGTATGTCTTCCGCTACGGCTACCGCCTGCGTCTGACACTTGATGCTCAACTGTGAAGACCCTGTGCCACAACAGCCGGTTTTATGGCCGCAACACAATGAATAGCAGCCGACACACACCCACACACACATACACACAGAATTAATTACAAACATGCACTCACACATATATTTTTGTACATATGTATTTAGTTAAAATTTAATCTAAGGTCATTGAAGATTGTCTGTTCATTTCGCAGCTAAAAGTCTGTGGGTGGTTTGGTTTGGGAGGCGACCAGACGAGACAGTAGGTAAATAAAACGATATGGTCGTATGTGTGTGTGTGTTTCTAATTTAAAATGTAAATTTTCGTTTTGCTAATTGTCTTTGTTGCATAAAGGTTAAGTCGAGTTATACATATGTACTTATGTACATGCAGACAGACAACTTTGACTATGTACCATATGCTTTGTGTGTATTTAAATAAATCCGCTCACATATGCATATATAAACTCACTCAAATATCAAATAAATAATGTCATGTGAATCAGTTATTTAGCAAAAGTGAATTTAGAAGAGATAAGTTTTTTTTTCCAATGCACAAACATTTGTTGGATAACAAAAGAAAAGTGACAAAAAGATAATGGAGCGAAAGCAGAATCAATATTTTACACTTTTTGCGTGCGAAAAGCCGTTTGAAATACGATTTTATAGTAAATATTTAAACAGCTAATAGCTGTGTGTATAATATACTGTTAGATGCATATTGCACTTGTATTAGTGTGCATATTTATTATAACCTTGCAGTGCAAATAACTAGTAACAAAGCACTTGCCTTACTATTAGAAGAAACTAGAAGCGAGAACAGTCAGCTGATTGTCATAATTTATTTGCAAACAACTGTTATTTTGTCATATTGCGCTGCTATCGGAAGTCATCTGTCAAATTCTAATTCAAAGTTTGACCAATTTTCGAAAGAAATACTTAACTGAAAAATTATTAAAACGTTCAAACTGGATTGTGTTCAGAAATACATTTTTTTTAATTTTTCCTTTTTTTTTTTTAACTAAGTTCAAACACATAATGTGTTCTTTCTCTGCATCCATTTTCTTTAAAATAGCTTTAAGTACAATTTCTTTCTAATCACCTCACTTCTAGTCAACATACTCTAGTTCCGTTTCCGTACTGTCATTTTGCTTGAAGCCTTTGCCATTTCACCGCTGGGTGATTAGAATTGCATGCAATTCACTTATTTGCTAATAGAAATATGCAAGCTGGCAATCTGCCGTCATCAAATGAAATGTAAATATCAGCTTCGTTTCAAATCCAGTGAAATTAGCAATAAATATTATGAAGCTCACGGAGGTGAAAATATCATTTGTGGGTTTGAGTAATTACATTTTAAATATTTTTTGTATTATTTTTATTATCGTATGTGAATTGTTATTTTAGTTTCTGCTGTCATTTTGATTGGGTTTTGATTAACTGAAAGCAATACTCTTGTACAGACTCGCATAAATAAATTATTTTTCAAAAATTTCATAAATTTTGTATTATCTAAATTTTTAGGATAAATTTCTTCTCATAGTGACAAAGCAACACACGGAAATTATAATCAAATTCCCCGGGTAAATTATATTTCAACAACACAAAAAAAAAAATTTTTGTTTTGCTAAGTTGGTAGAAAATATGTCAAATATGAGCGCGATCTATCATCCAGTTTGTTTACAGCAACTGCTTTAGTCGGTGCACTTCAGTATCTTTACAAGGATACCGAACAAAGAATTTGTCTATCCGTTTGAATCCGTTTTCCGTCGATCGAAGATCCATGTTTGAGATACGTGTCGTTTTGTGAGCTGTTGAAAGTGAGTTTTTCGTTTTTTGCAATGTCGAAATTTGTTGAGAATTTGCATTAAATTTTGTTTACGGAATCAATTTTCTACTGCGGATACGTTGAGGATGGTGCAGAAAGCCTTTGGTGATGAGGCTATGTCTAAAAAAAAATGTTTACAAGTGGTATAGTGAGTTCCAAGCCGGCCGTGAACGTGTCGAGGACGAAAAGCGTCCAGGGCGACCATCAACCTCAACCGACGAAGCTCACGTTTAACAAATCAAAGATTTGGTGTTGAAAAACCGTCGATTAACAATTAGAGACCTTGCTGATGAAGCTGGCATATCGAAAGGCTCAGCCAATACCATTTTGAAGAATATTTTGGGCCTCAAGCGCGTCAAATCTCGACTGGTACCGAAAACATTGAATTTTTTGGAAAAAGGGCGTCGCATTGAAGTGTGTGAAACGATGCTTTCCGACTACCAGGGTGTCATGAAACGCATTATAACTGACAATGAGACTTGGATCTATGCTTGCGACCCCGAAACAACCGATCAATCAAGCGAATATCGTGCCAAAAGCGAGCCGAGACCAAAAAAATCGCGCCAAAGTCGGTCAAAAATCCAGGTCATGTTGACTGTTTTCTTCGATTATCGTGGTGTTGTGCATTATGAATTCCTTCCAACCAGTCAAACAGTTAACCAGGAATATTATTTGAACGTTATGCGTAACCTAAAAAGGACGGAATTGTGGAAAGACAATTCTTGGTTTTTACACCACGACTATGAACCATCCCATACTGCCCTCGTAATTCGTAATCATTTCGCCAAAAACACAACCTATATCGTTCCGCAACCACCGTATTCACTTGATCTGGCGACGTGCGACTTCTGGCTGTTCACCAAGCTCAAAAGACCGCTCCGGGGACACCGTTTTTATAACGGGTGATTTTTTAAGAGCTTGATAACTTTTTTAAAAAAAAAAACGCATAAAATTTGCAAAATCTCATCGGTTCTTTATTTGAAACGTTAGATTGGTTCATGACATTTACTTTTTGAAGATAATTTCATTTAAATGTTGACCGCGGCTGCGTCTTAGGTGGTCCATTCGGAAAGTCCAATTTTGGGCAACTTTTTCGAGCATTTCGGCCGGAATAGCCCGAATTTCTTCGGAAATGTTGTCTTCCAAAGCTGGAATAGTTGCTGGCTTATTTCTGTAGACTTTAGACTTGACGTAGCCCCACAAAAAATAGTCTAAAGGCGTTAAATCGCATGATCTTGGTGGCCAACTTACGGGTCCATTTCTTGAGATGAATTGTTGTCCGAAGTTTTCCCTCAAAATGGCCATAGAATCGCGAGCTGTGTGGCATGTAGCGCCATCTTGTTGAAACCACATGTCAACCAAGTTCAGTTCTTCCATTTTTGGCAACAAAAAGTTTGTTAGCATCGAACGATAGCGATCGCCATTCACCGTAACGTTGCGTCCAACAGCATCTTTGAAAAAATACGGTCCAATGATTCCACCAGCGTACAAACCACACCAAACAGTGCATTTTTCGGGATGCATGGGCAGTTCTTGAACGGCTTCTGGTTGCTCTTCACCCCAAATGCGGCAATTTTGCTTATTTACGTAGCCATTCAACCAGAAATGAGCCTCATCGCTCATCGGACACGGACGCGAAACACATTTCGAACCGAACACTGATTTTGGTAATAAAATTCAATGATTTGCAAGCGTTGCTCGTTAGTAAGTCTATTCATGATGAAATGTCAAAGCATACTGAGCATCTTTCTCTTTGACACCATGTCTGACATCCCACGTGATCTGTCAAATACTACTGCATGAAAATCCTAACCTCAAAAAAATCACCCGTTACGATAGAGGAGATTCAAGCCGCAGGGAAGACGGAATTGAAGGCAATCACTGAAAGTGACTAAACCAGTGTTTCGAAGATTGGAAAATCCGTTGGCATAAGTGCATTGCACTGGGAGGGGATTACTTTGAAGGGGATGAAATTGGTTTGGAAGAACAAATAAAGAATTTTCAAAATTAAAAACAATGTCACCTTATTTTTTGGGCACAGTAGTATAACCCTATATCTAGCTTTTAGTTTTAGGTGATATAAAAAACTCTAGGGTGAACAAATCTATTACTTGATATCCCTAATATTGTCTTTATAACAAAAGTAAATTGTGGCAAAAACTAGTTTTGTATTTAAATGACAGAAAAGAAGGAAAATCATGCCTACATTCAGGCGCTTGTATGAATTGTTATTGAAGTCTCAAACCAGTTTGTTTTACGTTGTACTAAATTTTAAACTTACTAGGAAGTTTTAGCAGAAAACTGTGTATGTCTAAACGAAATACTGTTAAAAAAGTAAAATTGCCAATATTTAGGCGCATATGCTATCAAAGTCGCAAACTATTATTTAAATATAGCAGACTGCTGGTTAAAATACGAAAAATACATTTATTGTCATAAAAACCTGCAGAATTGAGCTTGCATTTTTATTTTCATGATACTTACATGGTACAATAGTAAAGACATGCCTACCTTCAGGCGCATATATAAATTTTTGTTGCAGTCTCATAATATTTTGTTTGGCCTTTCACTAAAAACTAGTTTCAATGAGACTGAGTTTCGAGATTAATACATATTTGCTAGGTAAAGAGTAGTATAATAGCAAAAAGTTTAAGAAAAAACATTGCAAGGACGCAAACCATTAATTAAATAAAACTACAAGATTTATCAACGAGTGAAATACCAAAAAAAATTTATATTTTTTACTAAAGTTGCATAGTGATGAGCCGCATAATCATAATTGAAACTTAAACGATTTTGTTTGCTAATACGACTAATAGTACTATTAGTAATATGGACTAAAAGCTAAATCAAAGCAATGCATAATGTTTTTTCATAATTTTTCAACTTTTTTCAAGAGTTATTTGATAGCAATTAATAAATAAGCCATGGGTGGTAACTTACATAAATATGCGATGAATATAAACATGAATACATAAATTTATAATAACATCCGAGCAGAGCGGAAATAAATACAACTTTTTCGCAAATATTTGACATGAAAATAATTTTTAATTTTTTTTTTATAGAAACTTTATATTTTTGGAATATTTTTTTATTTGTAATCTGCTTTTTCTGGCTTCTCTACAGTTGTGTCCTTCAAATTTTTTAGTGTCGCTTACTAATTATTATGTTTTGCGGCATTCATCATTAATTGCGTACATTTTCACTGCTCAAATTGCTATTAAAAAGCTGCAAACGCACGCTTGCTTTTCTCTATTTTCGGGCAAAGGTCGGAGTTTTTTAGCACACACTGTGCGGCAACAAGCGCACAAAAAGCACACAGTGTTCGTGGTGATATTATATTTGGAAATTAATGTCATACAAATAGCATAGAGCCAACAGTGCTTACGTTGACAAACACGCACACATGCACTTGCACACTCACACAAGCGCACTTGCGCGCAATTAGTGCTGCGAAAGTAAATTAACTCTCAAAAGCCGTAAAAACAAACATTTTGCCATTTACTTATTATTTACATGGATTTTCATTTCGAGTGTCTGCTTTGCATGTGCATGTGTGTATAGGCTTTACATGTGCATGTGTGTGTGTACGTGTTTGTAAATATGTATGGGCGTTGGCATATGTGCTGCATGGCTTTTGAAACCTCACCGACTGCGCGCGGCCTGTTTTATTACGCTCTAATTTATGGTTAACAATTTTAGTTAGTTTTATAACGGTTGTTGGCGGAGTTGAAAGCGTTGAATTTTTAACCATGCACTTTGGTGGTCGTAAAGTTTTCTCATTTCAACGGAACTACGCATACACACACACACATACACCGGAGCAGATGGAAATTCGCGGCCGCAAGCAAACGCACGCATACAAACACAAACATACATGCAAGTGCGATTATGCCGTTATTAGTGGGCATATATAGTATAAGGCGCGTGTTCGAAAAAATGCGCTGAAAAACGCTTTGAATAGCGCTTAGCAGCTCTGCGACGCAATCCAATTGCGGCTTTTACTCAACATTTTCGCCAGCTCATCAACAAATATGAGCTAGCGCTTTATGCATGAGTGTATGTGTATGTGTTTGTTGTACAACAACATGCCTAGCTGTGGCATAGTGCTGGCGCAAATTTAGGGGTCATTCAGCCTTGATGTGCCCTTTCAAGTTAGCGCCACGTCAGCGTCGCTTTGCATATCAACTTTGTTCTTACTGTTGTTGTTGTATTTTTTGTTGTTGTTTTTGTTTGCTGTTTTCGGCATGACTTTGTGTTTACGATGCGTTGCAAAAGAGCCGTACATCATACTTTCGTTGGCGTTTATGGCGATAAAGCACACATACACGCACACACGTACTTACAAGTACAAATACAAACACATGCATACATATACATACATAAACACATAAGCGCACGCACTTTTGCTGCTCATTTGTTCATATTTATGCGCATTTGGCATGGTAACATCACACGATACAGTCTCACCATGTATTCTCTGTAAATATGCATGTGCACATGCATTAGTAGTAGTGGTCTCCACCATAAATATGTATGTGCGGCTTTGGAAATGTAAATTTTATGCGTGTAACTCACATTGGTACATAATGCCTGGCGCAACTTTGTTGTTGTCTATCGCACTGCGCGTTAGCTCCACTAAAGCGCCCTAAAATATACTACACTTTTTTGTTTTATTTATTTTCATGCCTGCATGAGTTCAATTTACTACTCATTCATTGTGTGCAAATAGGTAAATAGTTTTAGTTTATTGGCATTCTGGTTTTGATTTACTGCACAAGCGCTGGAGTAAGCAAAAATGCTTGACGACACACACACACACGCGCGCACCCGCTCAAATGTCTGTATACAATATCCAGTAAAATATACTTGTACAGGCATGTCTAGCATGAGGATTGATAGCGTGGTGGCACTAAAGCGCAGAAACCCATTCAAGCGCTACCGAAACGGCAGTGCGGTGGCTCGAACAAAAGCCTGGCGCGGTTGGCAACGCGGGTCTTGTTATTACTACACACTCAGGCCAGTAGTAAATTCAATTGTGAGCGCTGTTTTCAAGTAAATTCAATCAAGTTCGCTTATATTTTTGAGCAAATCACACAAACATAACTCACATGTACATATATACAAATGTATTGTATATAAGGAAAGCTATGTAATAACTAGAATTTTGATAAATTTCTTCTTGAAGTGCTTAAAGGCGAATTGATTGCTGCATAAATCCCAAAAGAGTTAGTTTTGAGTACTATTAGTAGTGACATTATGCCTTTAAGAGAATTTTAATTTTAATTCAGCCGATAAACCAACAGTAACATAAAATATTCAGTTTGGACAAAAGTATAATTATATTAATTTTTCTTATTCTTTTTTGCAACTTTTGACGTGGATAAACTTAGCAACAGCGCTTCGATGATCGCTGAACTTAATTCAATTTTTTGTTTTTATCGATATTTTTGTGTTTATCGCTGCTTTGGTGAATTCAATCGAGTTTGAAGTACACATCAAGACGAATTTCGTGAATGTCATTCAAAATCACTTATTGTTCCGGAAACTATTGAAGCTGTGCGTAAACTGATATTGCAAGATGGACATGTGATACCTCTTAAGATTAAGATAACTAAAGACGTTAGTGGGATTAGCATACATTAAATATTGTAAGAAAATTTAACTGTAAAAAAATGTTCACTTTGGATCCCACACAGTTTATCAATCAAAGTTGTGTCGACTTGTCGAGAGGATTGCTAAAAAGAATACGACAGCAGTGCTTCGAAACACGTTTATGACACTCTGACAAGTGGTGAATTGTGAAATTATGCGTATGAGCTCGAAAGTAAGTACAAGTCGACTAAATGGATATTTCAAAGTGGGTTGAATCCAACAGAATTTTTTCGCGCAGGCAACACTTCCAAGCAAATGTTTGCTAGTTTTTTGGAAAAACTGCACATATCGCAACACCTGCACAGAGCAACGGTGAATAGTAATTTTTAAAGGATACAACCATTGCAGTTGATGCGTTCAAATCTGAATATACTCCTCAAATTAAAAAAAGGTCTCTATAAAAAGCAACATTTTTGATAAATGGAACAAAGGCAATAAAACAATAAAAAAAGTAATGATCAACTCAATAAAAGATTTCTATGTAGATAACCCGTCTTCTGTTAAGTTCAAATGGAGAAATGATATAAGATATCAGCAATGTGAATCCTTTAATCGTGTCCACACTGCCTTCTTATTCTTTTATTTCAGAAGTACTTATTATTATTAGTACTTATTGCAATTTAAGACAACCCGAAAAGACATGAAAGACAGACATATAAGGATACTGTAATGAAGGAAGCAGATAAATGGAATCGCTCTGCGGAAGCATTATCTATTGCACACATATTGTTGTTATGCTCCAAGGTGCTATAAGTTTTGAATAATTATTCTTACTCTACCCTACTTAAAAATAGATTGAAATGAAAACTCTATTATACATATATCTTGATAAATAAGATGAGTAAAGTTTTAGCTAAGATTAAAATTTTAATAGTTATGATAAATAAAGTTTTCAAAACTTAAGTTGAAACTAGGCACATTGAGCCCATCAGTTAGTTAAATCGCTCAGACGGTTCTCCTAAGTTGTCACAATTTATTTAAGACATAGACGGCATTATAGGAGACTCTTGCAGTTATAAATATACAAAGCGAATTGCAAGTTCACGCAAGTGAGGAAAGGCTTATGAGCGCCATTCACTTGGGTGTGGCCGAAAATGATTCTTATACATATGGCTCAAGCAACCAGCAGTCGTTCTTAGACCAAATATCCTCTGTTTAGCCAAAGAACATCCGCTCGAAAACGAGCTACAGTGACAAGGCGAAACATCTCTCCACAGGACTGTGCGCAGGACATGGGAACCGCCACGTAAAACACACTCCAAATAAAAGAAAACAGCTCCGGATTATTGTTGCAGACTTAACTCAAATTCTTTAATTTTTGTGCTATGCTATGTTCATATACATACATTTTGGTATACTACGCGAAATTCTTGCAAATTGCTAGGTATGATGTGGAAGATTGATTCTATAGCTGCTTAGTATACTTGGTGAACAGTTATACTAGAGTTACAATTGCAAACTAAGGACAAGAATTCGTTATATAATATTTCAGTTATATTTGAACGCTGTATAAAATTTTCTTCTTCTTCTTTACTGGCGTAGACACCGCTTACTCGATTATAGCCGAGTCAACAACAGCGCGCCAGTCGTAAAAGGTTCACAAGCATTAAAATTTCAAGCAAATTGTTTATGAAAATTTTCAATAATTTTGACATGGTTTGGCGATAAAAGAATAAAAATTTTTATAAATTTACACAAACATATAAGAAAAAAGACAACCATTTCACCTCTTCAGTTCTCTTGAAATATACATAATTTTTAGCACTTTAATTTAAAGATAAGAGATTAATATTACAGAGACGTGATGTAAAGAATAATTATTGAAGTTCTCAGCAAAATATATTCATAAAATTCCTTTGACCTCTTCTCCATATATTTCCTAAGCGTCGATGTAGTTTCCATCCTTAAAAAAATCCGTAAAATTAAAAAAAAAAAAATTGTTGTTTTATGCCTTTCCAGGAAGAGGTTCTTTCATCACACAATGACAAAACTCCTTCCATACAATGAGAATAAATTTAAAAGATTCCTCAAACTAAACGTTTCATCAATAGAAACGGTAACCAGCTGAGGACCGAGAGATATTTCAAATGACTTCCATAGTGTCATTAAAAGGAATATTTATAAGATGAAATAAATTAATATTAAGTACTGATTCTATACGATTACACTGGGTCTAGTTTTATAAAGAATGATTAATAAATTAAAAGAAATGTTTTTGTCAGTAAATCAGTTCTGTAGACATCGAAATGAAATTTTCTAAATGCCTTTTCCTGCCCAAGACGCTTTACATTTATCGGAGCCGTCAAAAACGGCTCACTACGTAGGTTGCTATATATATTTCTGGACTAGGCAGCACTAAATGTTGCCAGGAGCAATCTGACATTTCCATTGGAAAGTTTGACATTTTTTAGCATGACATCACTCAGAACGTTTTGTCATTTAATCGTGAATTGTTTTATTTTCAGGGAATTAAAAAATTCATCTCGGCCAAAAAATGGAATTAACTCGTGAACATTTTCGTGCGATCATTTTTCACAACTTTCGACGTGGATTATCACGACAAGAGTGCATCGATGAACTAAAATCTTTGTATGGCTATGAAGCACCATCCTACAGCACTGTGAAAAACTGTTACAACGAATTCAATCGTGGCCGACGCTCGCTCAAAGACGAATTCCGTGAAGGTCGTCCAAAAACAGCCGTTGTGCCAGAAAACATCGATGCCGTACGTGAACTGATAATGCAAAACCGTCATATAGCATACCTTCAGATAGAGGCATGCCTATGCATTTCTCCCACCAGCATACGTTCGATATTGCATGAACACCTGGCCGTATAAAAAGGTTTGTTTTCATTGGATCCCGCACAATTTGACAATCGCTCAAAAAAAGGGTCGTGTGGATTGGTGTAAAGAAATGCTGAAAAAATACGATCGCGGGGCTTCAAAGACTTTTATAAGATCGTCACAGGTGACGAATCATAGATCTATGCGTATGAGCCCGAAACAAAACAGCAATCGACCGTGTGGGTCTTCCAAGACGAGCCAAATCCAACGAAAAAAAAACATCTTCGTTGATAAATATGCCTATTTTCATTATTAGGTCAGAAATATATATAGCAGCTCTCGTATCACACATAACTGCTGCAAACTGAACGATCGGACAAGTGCTTGTATGGAAAACTTTTTCATTTGAGAAGATACCTTAAAGAAATTCAAAAGATGTATTGTCTAAGGTTTCTGGTGGAATTTTCAAAGAAATTGTTCTGACCGGATAAATATATCATGTATCATACAAATGGAACGATCAAAATAAAATTCTTCGAAAAGTTTTTCATTTGATGAAAATTGTCCACTATGACCTACGAAGAAGGTATTTAGATCGGATCACTATAACAAAAAGCTGCCTTGCAAAGTGACCTATCAAAATTAGGTATTAATATAGAATTTTTTGTTTTTGAGTCTCGGTGTAAAAAGGTAAACGTTTCCTCGAGTTAAGAACACTGTACTACAGCTTGATTGTAGTCGATGCTTCTTATGTTTTAGACTGTCGTTGATCACAAGAAAATAGTTAAAAACTATCGCTCAACAGCTCAGTTTAATAAACTTTTGGAAATATGTTGTGAGTTGAGAAAACAGCATTTAAATTGATAAAAATATAGAGTCAAAAATTAATACAAAATAAATACTATTTTAGCCAACTCAGCTTTAATTTCTGGGCCATGGCACTAACACCCAAAAACTGCCCACCCTTTTCGGATTGAGCCTCCGATTTACCAAAGCGAACTAAACACCTCAATCAAGCGCAGTTCAAAAATACCAGCAACAAAACTCGCTTACTCCTCGCAAAGAACCACTACAAAGTGCTGCTGTTGACTAATTATTATTAGCTTTGTATGGGCTTTAAGAAATATGGCAACCACCGCACATAAAATATTAAAACATTTTACGGTGCTTTTAGTATCCGCACGCTAACTAACGGGCTTTATGGGAGCGTGCACCAAGCTAGGCGCCACAATAACAAAAACAATTTGCATAAACGTTGCTAACTACAAAAATACATATAAACATAACGGTAAAATACCACTCACCACACACTACAACACAGTTGTTGTTGTTGTTGTTGTTTTCTTTTTTCTGTTGCATATAATTTATTTGTTATTAGTTTCACTTTCGTTGAGCACCACTACAGCAGCGCCACTTGCCTTGCCACTTTGACTGACTGCTTGTGCCACAATCGGCCAGTTGGTCACTGCTGCACTAATCGCTTGGTGGCGCGCACGCCGCAATACTCACTCACGCACGCAAATTGTGATAAATTGAAATTGTTGCATGCGGTCAGCGGTGGTGGTGGCCGCGCCAACTACTATTAAACACCAAACACCAGGCACTAGCAACAGCAACAACAGCTACTTGGCCTTTGTTGCGGCAATGTTGCACACAAATTTTAATGCGAATTTTATTGACGCTGACAAATGCCAGGAAGCGGCGCCTGACTTACCATGGAAAAAACTATTTTTTTTTTGTTAAATATTTTTTGTTGTTGCTTCTCGTGTAACGGATATTAATGGTTTTGTTGGCGCAATAAGTTGTAGGCTAAGTTGATCTCCGTTTAAGCACTTTTGCTGTGCTGCTTTCAGCAGCAATATCGGTTGGCGCTGAACAATTACGGTAAATGGGGCGAGCGCAAACACATACACATGTGGAACTGTGCATGTGTATATATGTTTATATGTAATATATATGTATGTGTGTTTTTGTGTTTAGAGCCAAATTTTGAACAGATTGTATTTATAGAGGACTGACAGCTGGCTCGCAACTTTCTTATCAGCTTTTTTTCGCTTTGCTTTTTGCTCACTTTTTTGGGCTGCTTTTCACTTTCATCTACACTTATTTATTTGTTTGCAGTCACTCAAAGCACTTAGGAGACCGAAAGACGCACACATGTATTAAAGTGGAAGTAGTTGTTGTTGTTGTTGTTTTTGTTGACCACAATTTGCTTGTTTGGGGGATGTATTATATTTACATACACATGTATACTATACTCACTTGCTTGTAAACACTTGCTTTTACATGTATGAGTATGTATGTGTGTGTGTGTTTTATTTGCTGATTTCATACACTTAAAGGACTATTGAGAAACTGTTTCACAGTACAGACTTTTCGACTTTGATTTTGTTGCCTTTTTGATACACTATGCTACACACTATAAATTAATAAAAGTTTAATTATTGTTGTTTCACTTTTTAGCTTTGTGGCAGATTGTTGTTTTTTGTTTTGCTGCCACTTTTCCTTGCCACCGCTGTCTTTACCTGATACTATTTATATATTTTTCTATATCTTAAATTTAATTTATTTATATTTGTTTTTGTTGTCGTATGTTTTTTTACATTATTCACTGCTGGCCCTCGAGTGGCCCAATTTCATTACACCAGCAAGCTAACGCGCTCTACGCTGCTTTGGCGCGTGTTTATTTTTACGCAAACGAGAATCGCACACGCTTCTGGCTACAAAGGCGCCCAAGACGACCGAATTTAGACGCGTCCATATCGCGGCGACACAGCGCCTACACCGTTAGCAAGCGCAGCGCTATTCTACAAGCCAACAAGCGCACACACGCACAGCACTCGAGTTGGTAGCAGCTGCTGGGCGACCTGTATGCCTTCGGCTATAATAAAATGAATCTCGACTATTTAAACGTGAAACTTTCCAATTCACTTCTGTTGGTTTTATTACTTTTCCTTTTTGGCCCCGAAAATCACACAATAAACATTTTTACTTTCACGCATACATACACACACATACGCGCGCGCGTCCACTTGTATGCCAGTGTGTTGGTGTTGTCAGAATTTGAAAGCTGTGCCACAGTCACGAAAAATATTGTTATAGAGCACGAACAGCTTCCGGTGGAGCAGGCAGCAATGAAGCAGCTACATGCAACATAACTGTTTGCTATAGAACTATTTTTTGTTTAGTTCACAGCACGAAAGGTTCACAAAATATATTAACATTATTAGAGATCTTCTCGAAAGGCTCGTTTGCCTTGCCGCACCGCGCACTTAAACCGCACTAACGTTATTAACTGCGAACGCTAAATGTTCCGTTAGCAATTCGCTAAAAAATCACCGTGTCACCGCGTCGCATACGCACGTTGTAACGGAGACGAGCCACGAATTTCAACTGAGATGCACGAATCTCCCAGCAGATACTTTTTGTGATATCAACAACATATTTACATTCGGCGACGGAGCGCCCACACGACACGACCAACAGCTGCGCCCTGACAACAGCGCCGACGACGCCGGCAGCGCGGCACGTCGCACATCGTTTGCCAGCGAATGTAGAGAACACTGGCGAAAGCGCACGAAAACGAAAGCAACAGCAGCCAAGCGTCGGTAATGCACAACAGCTGTTGGGAACACACTAGTTGCAGGGAATGTAAAAGCATGTTAAAAGTTTGCTGCTAGCTGTTAGCAACAACAGCGCTGTCGTCATTAACAGCGGCGCCTAAATGCACGTAACAGCGTCATGGTAGCGCATGTTAAGGCGTACGCACACGAGCGCTCGGCGGCGCTGGCGATGTAGTACATTTTGACGACGAGCGCTTGTGCTGACGTTTGCTGGTGCGTTAATAGCGTGGATGCGCGTATGTATGTGCGTGTGTGCGGAGTCGTCACGACGAGTGCGTTGTGTGCAAATGTTTACTTCGTGTTTTGTTGACTCGTTTTTCTCGATTTTCATCACTGTTTTTCACTTAATTTTCCGCTCACAATGGCACATGACCAGCATTAACTTCGTCGTACTGCGGCAGGCGATGCGCACGCCACACGGTTGATTATATTGTATTATATGTATATGTGTGTGTGAATGACTTTTGTGGTGCAACATTTCTGTTCGACTGTTTGGGGTGCGTCGTCCGCGCTGTTAAGTACTTTATTCGTGGTAGCAACAGTATATTTGCTGTGGCAACAATGTTGCTGCAACTTTTGTAAAATTAGTAATTTGTGGAAGACGAAATACATACATTGAGAGCCCGTCTCTCAGGTACTGTAAAGCATTAACAGCGACAAAGAAGAAAATGTTGTTCATTAAGCAGGGAAGTTAATAAGAATCCGAATGTGGAAGGTCCCATTAATGTTAACAGTTTATATATGTATGCAAAATCATATTTGAAAGGATAAGATAATTTTTTTTATTAAAATATTAAACATTGAGATATTTTTTCAGCATTCTCGGACATTAAGCTTCGGAAAACAGGCCTCCATATCGGCGTTAACCTCCTCTTTCGACTCAATTTCTTCTCGGCAGATATTTTTTTAGAAACAAAAAGTAGTCTCACGGTGAATAACATTTATTTTTGCCAATCGGCGTAGTATTGGTCTACATATTTGGAATAGTAGAGCCCCGTCTTCCTTATCTGCGGAGCTGGTTCGCTGATTGAAGTCCACTATTTCAGCTATACCTCGATCTTATCATGAGTAAGAACCAATGGTTCCATGTTTCGTCGACGGTTACGACGCAGAAACTTCTTTAGGTTCCACTTAACCAACATAGACCATTAAGTGGTCTATGATTGCATCATTGTAAGCAGTGAGGCAACCCGGTTCTTATTGCGGCGACAGCATTCTCATACCTAATATTTCGTGCAGGCAATTATTCACGCGGTTTTTTGAAATGCCAATTATCTCAGCCAACTTTTTTTGAGTTCCGAATATATTCGTTTTCGGGTTTACCATTTTTGATTTTTGGAAAATAACTGTTTGAAAGAAATAGGTATAATTTACTCATCGCCCAAGGAACCCCTCTCAACTAACATTCATTGCCTTAATTAAACATGATGAAGTGATAAATCTCTCAGTGTTTTGAGAGAGAGATAGTGTTAAGAGATATTGAAGATCATCAGTTTTCTTTCTAGTTAGTACCGCAACATATGAGTATATAAATTGTAATCAATAATAAAGTTTAACACTCTGCTTTAGCCTTCGAATCAATTTTCAACTTCTCATAAATACTTATATTTCAAAACCTCCAGCTAATGAACAGGAAAATAAAACCTCAAAAGTCAATTAAATGTCTAATACAATGCGAATCTAACGTTACTATACGCTAAGCGAAATGATTTTTATCTGATTTGTAATAATTTACTGCAGCAACTGGGGTTACATTACGAGGCAAAAGACAAATCTCACGAGATGCTATCAAAATTCACGAGAACTCCAATTGCAGACACACATACTCGCACATATAAGCAACGAAGGCGGCCACAGAGCGCAAATTCGTAAAGCCACATAAACAGGGGTTTAACTGACATTGCAGATGTATCATCCGCGACAAAACACTCAGACACACAAACGAATGCACCCTCGGGAATACAGTCAAATACTAGCCTACTAATGTACATATGTGGGTTCAGCCGCGCTAGACATTCGGTGCAGACATGCTGGTGCGTCTGTTTGTGTGTAAGCGCCTGATTAACAAACAGGGATTTAGCCGCTAGTTTAGATGTGTCTATATTTTGGGCGTTAATGAGCACACAATGCGCCGCTTGACAGATAGTCAATTGAGTCAGTGACATTGGCGATTAGTTCACAGCAGTGAGCGGAGCGTGTGAATAAGTTGGCGCTAAATCAATGCCGCGTCTAACAGAGCTGTAAGTGTGATATATGGTGTTTCAGCTACCCTAAAAGGCGTGACAAATATTTTGTTGAGTTTGCCTCCCTTTGCATACACATATGCTAGAAAATGGATGCCACATGGCTCCAACTTTGAACTACATGGTCACATTGTTAGTGAACGAGCTGAGCTCAGTTGAATCGAACTCAAAGTGGTAGTTGTATGTTGAAAAGAAAAAATCATGCAAAATTCCCGCTGGAAAGGCCTATAGCGTAAAAATATTTAGCCTGCAAGCTAGAAATAAATAAATCTTTCGAAGTTTTGCTTCTACACAACATAAATTGGAAATTCTACATTGATTTTTGTCGGAATCTTATTATTAATATAATATTCCCCACGTACAAAAAAATAAGTTAACAAATATTTCGTTAATTCAATTCAAATGTAAATTTCTTTTAAAAACTATATTACAAAGTATATTTTATAATTGATAGCTTAATTCAACTATAAATATGTCTATATTTACAATTTTTCTTAAACATTATTATTACTCGATGTATAACAAACTAAAACTAATATTCCTCCTCGATAATCCTGTGACCCATCAGCATAAACATAGCTGCATCCTCAATTTCGTATGGCTGGAATAACACATCTGATCCCTGAGGTGCAAACAATGGTGTTGACGAACGTTGAACTTCTTCAAACCCCGTTTTCCAGTCGCAGTAATCTATTATATCAACGGTAGAAGTAACTGTATCGTCCAATGATTCTTCGTAGCTTTCTTCTGGTTGAATAATTCTGCCACCCATCAGCATAAATATTGCGGCACTCTCCTTTTCGAACGACGCAACTAATATCTCCGGTGTTTGTAGACCCAGCAAGGGTGTTGACGAACGCTGCACTTCGTGAATTTTCGTTTTCCATTCGTTGTAATCTATTGCTTCAATCGAGTTGTACATATTGGTTGTAATATCTGCTCCTATCAGTTCCTCAAAGTCCTGTGCTGCGCAGAAACGCTTGTAGAAGCCTCGTTGGTTGAGTTCTGTAACCTTCTCAAATCTGCCGGTGGTGATCATTGCGATGAATTCGGCTACTTGTGTTAATGTAATTCCGTGAGTGGCCATATTTTTAAAAATATTTAAATATTTTACTTTTATTTTTGCGGAAACAAATTTGAACTTATCTCAGCGAGTGCTTGTGAGCTTATGACTTTAAATCACCTGTGGTGTCCTTTTTATAGCCGAAATGTGTTCGATAGCTTTGGGGAAGCAGGTAGAAGAAAGCGCAGGTAGAGAAGTAGCGCAAGTGATCAGGTAGTTAATGATGCAACCTTTCTGTGTACCCTAAACCAGGTACCTGTAATAAAACTTTTATTCCAAATATACCTGAAAGTTGATGTTGAAGTTAAGATATTATAAAAGCGTTTTTCCAACAAAATATAATCATACCCAGTCTATAGTTCTTCGACAATTGTTGGTCAATTGTTGAGATATGATTAATGAATGAAAATTAATAAAAGTGGCATTTAGATATTGTACTGAAAAATTGTCGGATTCGGCAAGATCGGAGATCTGTATCACATATCTCTCATACAACGGATTATTGATACTTTTGAACTGTCCTATTTCGATTTTAAATGGGCGCCAAAGCCATATGATCAGAAGTACTTGCAGTGGAAACTTCTAAATCATGGCAAAGTTACAAGTTATTTGTTAAAATAAATGTTGCGATTACAGTAGAACCGTGTGTAGGGTATTTCACGGCGATTCCTTGAAGACTTATCTCAGTTATTACCAAGGTAATCTGATAACACCACTTCATCAGTCTTTTAAGTTCAAAGATAATAAAGTCTATAAATAAAATACCTCAGGATTAATGTAATCTGAAAAGCTCATTTATAAGAAGAGAATACATTGTTGGACCCTAAGAGCATCACAGGCCATGGTATATGTAACAATAAGTATGAAAGTGTCTTTTTATCGCACAATAATTACGTGACTAATAATTGTCGAAGAACAATAGATAGGGTAACATTATATTTTGTTAGAATAGAAGGCTTTTATAATATCCCAACCTCAACAGCAATTGTTGGGTGTTTTTGGATTAAAGGTTTTATAGCAGGTACCTGCTTTAGGGTAAACAAAAGAAAGGTTGCACTATTTACCTGCGCTTTTCCCTACCTGCTTCCCCAAAACCAGCGTACATATTTCAGCTATAAAAAGGACACCACAGGTGATTTAAAGTCATATGCTCACAAGCACTCGCTGAGATAAGTTCAAATTTGTTTCCGCAAAGTTAAAAGTAAAATATTTAGATATTTTTAAAAATATGGCCACTCACGGAATTACATTAACACAAGTAGCCGAATACATCGCAATGATCACCAACGGCAGATTTGAGAAGGTTACAGAACTCAACCAACCACGATTCTACAAACGTTTCTGTGCAGCACAGAACTTTGAGGAACTGATAGAAGCAGATATTACAACCAATATGTACAACTCGATTGAAGCAATTGAATACAACGAAGGGAAAACGAAAATATACGAAGTTCAGCGCTCGTCAACACCCTTACTGGGTTCACAAGCACCGGAGATATTATTTGCGCCGTTCGAAAAGGAGAGTGCCGCATTGTTTATGTTGATGGGTGGCAGAATTATTCAATCAGAAGAAAGCTACGAAGAATCATTGAACGATACAGTTACTTCTATCGCTGAACCAACAGATTACCACGACTGGAAAATAGGGTTTGAGGAAGTTCAACGGTCATCAACACCATTGTTTGAACCTCAGGGATCTCATATGTTATTCCAGCCGTGCGAAATGGAGGTTGCAGCTGTGTTTATGCTGATGGGTCACAGGATTATCGAGGAGGAATATTAGTTTTAGTTTTTAATATATAAAATACTATTGTAAAAATTGTAAATAAAGACATATAGTTGAATTGATTTGTAAATTATAAAATAACGTGTTTGTATGTTTCAAAAGAAATTTAGATATTTAATTTGTTGAATGAGATACTTGTCATTTTCTTCGTTGCAAATGAGGAAGGCTATATTAAGATTCCAACATAGGTTGCTATTGAACTTCCAATTAAGTTTTGTAACTCCCAATGAGTTATGATATTTCCACCTTGCAGACGGCGTGCATGACGCATCCTGGCTATTACTCTTACTTATATAGTTTTCTCCCTTACCCAAGTTTGACTCTATATGTAATTTATAGTATATCCTGAAGTTTTCATCTGGGTGTTGGGAACTAGCAAAATTAATATTCGTTGTTCAGAATGATCCGTTTCCCATTTCCCGCATACGCAATTTCTTTATTTTATTATTTTTTTTGCTCCCTGTAAATCAACCCTCTCCAATATTTAAACTTTGGACCATCATACCTTTTGTTTGGAAAAAATATAATTTTTTTTTTACTTTTTAATACACCAAAGTGCACTTCCTCAATCTTGAGGGTAGCGCGCTCATTAGTTAATATCAGAGCCCTGCAGACTAGGACTTTCTGTTTAGACTTAGGGACCGCACAAACTAGAGAAAGAATTTCATTTAAGGCCTGATTAAGATTTGTTACTAAAGACTAAAGTGTGTGAAGGCATATTCCCCCAAGAACTTTTCTGAATTACCTTAAAATATTTTAGCACCATTTGCTGCCCACTTTTTCGCTTTAAATTACACCAACAGCAATGCTTTATTATTCTCAAATAACTGTAAAATTTATGAATAAAGTAAAGTTGCCAACTAAAGCAATACCCGGCAGCTGGTTGAGTTTTTTAAACCGACTCCAGCTACCCGGTCTCTGCCGACCCCTTGTCATGTGTGGGTAAAATGAGGTGTCAAAACTGTGGTTGTTGTCTGTGGAGCCAAAACCAACCGGAAAACTAAAGCACACACGCACCCACAGCATTTATAAATAAATATTTAAGTGGGAATTTACATACTTACTTATATGTAAAAATTTATATGTGTTACGCTGCGGTCCACACGTGTGCATCCTTTGGGGTGCTGTTGTGTGGCTGTTGGCTCTTTAAGGTGTTCGGTGTGTTGTTGTTGTTTTTTGTTTTTGTTTTTTTCATTTAAATTGTGAACATCATCTGCTTCACTCAATTCTCATATTCTAATGGGCGTGGCCTTAGGCTCCACACAAAAGTGACTCCTTGTCGAGCTGTCCCAAGAGGCAGTGGCATAGAGTGGGTTTGTGCTGCCACAAGATGGGCATTTCTAAAGGCGACTCCTCCATATTTCATGAGCTCACATCTGAAGTTGATAATTGTAGCCGGTACATGTGGTCTATATACATTGTGTAGGTTTGAGTTGGTTTAGTAAATTAGGTGTTAGTTTAGTAAGTAATTCTATTAACTAAAGCTCCTCCAAGCAATTTGCTTCCAAGCATGCTAGAATTACTACTATGAAACAAGAGAAAACGTTAATTTCGACTGAACCGGAACTTTTATACCCTTCACAAATACAAAAAAATGCACCACAAGAACTAAATTTTTATCGGTTAACTTGTATGGAAGCAAAATGGTATACTACTGTGCCCAAAAAATAAGGTAACATTTGAATTTAAACTGCGCGCGTCGAAGGATTTGGAGAATTATTTTTTTTAGTTTGGTAGTACTGTCAGTCACATTTATGTCAAATTTCATGTCAAAATATTCATTAGTGTTTGAGATACGTGTCGTTTTGTGAGCTGTTAAAAGTGAGTTTTTCGTTTTTTGCGATGTCGAAATTTGTTGAGCAAAGAATTCACATTAAATTTTGTTTACGGAATCAATTTTCTGCTGCGGATACGTTGAGGATGGTGCAGAAAACCTTTGGTGATGAGGCTATGTCTAAAAAAATGTTTGCAAGTGGTATAGTGAGTTCCAAGCCGGCCGTGAACGTGTCGAAGACGAAGAGCGTCCAGAGCGACCATCAACCTCAACCGACGAAGCTCACGTTCAACAAATCAAAGATTTGGTGTTGAAGACCCGTCGATTAACAATTAAGGACCTTGCTGATGAAGTTGGCATATCGAAAGGCTCAGCCAATACCATTTTGAAGGATGTTTTGGACCTCAAGCGCGTCAAATCTCAACTGGTACCGAAAACATTGATTTTTTTGGAAAAAAGGCGTCGCATTGAAGTGTGTGAAACGATGCTTTCCGACTACCAGGGTGTCATGAAATGCATTATAACTGGCGATGAGACATCTATGCTTATGATCCCGAAACAACCGATCAATCGAGCGAATATCGTGCCAAAAGTCAAGGTCATGTTGACTGTTTTCTTCAATTATCGTGGTGTTGTGCATTATGAATTCCTTCCAACCGGTCAAACAGTCAACAAGGAATATTATTTGAACGTTATGCGTCGTTTGCGTAACGCTATCCGCCTAAAAAGGCCGGAATTGTGGAAAGACAATTCTTGGTTTTACCCCACGATAATGCACCATCTCATACTGCCCTCGTAATTCGTGAGCATTTCGCCGAAAACTCAACCCATATCGGTCCGCAACCACCGTATTCACCTGATCTGGCGCCGTGCGACTTCTGGCTGTTCACCAAGCTCAAAAGACCGCTCCGGGGACACCGTTTTTAAACGGAGATTCAAGCCGCAGCGAAGATGGAACTGAAGGCCATCCCGAAAAGTGACTACAACCAGTGTTTCGAAGATTGGAAAGTCCGTTGGCATTGAAAAAATTCTCCAGTGGGTTAGCATTGTTGAAATGTTTAGTACCTTAGCAGATATGGTATAACTTTCGGTTTTTATGTCCTGAATCGAAGCGAGATTAATATCGGAGCTTACGAATATTACAAGTAGTTAACGAGGATTAAAGTAGGTTTTAAAGTAGAAAAATCTACTGCATGATTTTATTAAAAAAATCAATTAGGAGAATCATAGAAGACTTCAAGGCCATGACACTTTCACTGCATTTTCTAAATTTAATTTGTTTCGCAGTCTCATAGCTTCTTCTCAGAAAAATATACACAAATAATACAAAATAAGGAGATGTTTGTAGGCCGTTTTACCCATAACAAACACACATTCACACAGAGTTGCTTATTACCAGCGCACAACCAAATTTAATTACTTCCATAAAAAGTATAAATTAAAATTTAATTTTCCGAAATTTATTACGCCGACATAAATAAATTGTATCAGCGGCTTACAAACTAGCACGAACAGCTAATCTTTATGCTAATCAAACAATAACAAAAAAAACATTTCGTACAACTTTTATCCATTGACACTGCCCTAAGCCAAGGTTAATGCACTGCGAGACCAACTATTGCGCCGCATCGTTCACTCCGACCAGCATATGGAGTCAATATTTAATAGCTGCTTTCGGACGAAATTTATAGAATGACAGCTAAACAATGCACAGCTGGTCAAAGAGCTGATTGGCTTCTGATTATCTTTGTTGTGCTAATTAACAGCCTTCAGGGGCATTTTTGGCTAATTATGGATAATTGATCGCCTTTAACATTGCAGCACAGCAGCGGCGGCGGCACTAACAACAGTAATCACAGCACACAAGCCAACAAACGCACACGCGCACTCTCACTCTCGCTCACGAACACTGAAACACAGACACACACGCAGCGATGCCGGTAGGAGAGCGGAAAAAGGTAACAGTGATAAGGAAAAGGACACTGAGGTATTTGTACCACTAACTCATATGCGATGAGTGCAATGTGGACTGGTGTAGATATGTGTGTATATGCATTATATGATATTTTCATTTCGATGCCCTGCTGGAAAAAGTGTACTAGATAGAGTTGTTTCTAGTTCAGTACTTTAGTAATTTCGACGAATTCGGAGCACATTTGGTAGAGATTGGAGGATTTATATAGTTTAAAGCTTATTTTGAAATGGACGAGAGAGTTTCATTAAGGCTTTTATTTACCAGCAGCATACTCCCAAAACAGCTCAGGAACTCCGAGATTTGCTCAGGAACAGGCACTATCAGGAACGGGTCTCATTAACCTGGACCTCGTTTCCTTAGACATTTGCAACTACGACGCTCATCCGAGTGGACTGGGCACTATGAACCCGCTGCAAACCGTGAAAATAAGCAAGAGTCGGCTGTCAAGGTTATGGCGTCTGTATTTTGGGATGCGCATGGAATAATTTTTATTGACTGCCTTGAAGAAGGAAGAATTATCTAAAAAGTGTTATTTCACCAAGACAATGCACCGAGTTACAAGTCTTTGAAAACAATGGCAAAATTCCATAAAATGGGTTACGAATAGTTTTCGCATCTACCGTATTCTCCAGATCTCCTATTTCCTGATTCCAGATCTTAAAAGAATGCTCGATGGGAAGAAATTTTCGTCGATTGAAGAGGTGACCGCCATAAATGAAACCTATTTTGAAGCAAAGAACAAGTCTTTCTATGAAAATGGTATTGAAAAGTTGGAGGTTGAAGGGAAATTATGTCACACCTGAAGCGAACTGAATAAAAACCCGAATTTTGTGACAAAAATGTGATTATAGTATTGAAGCGACTTCAATTTCTTATAACTAGTTTGTAGAGTCATTGTCACCCGCAGATACTCTCTTGAAAAAGGTGATTCCAAAGATTTCTTTTCTTTACGCTCAGAGAGCAAATTTAAATATATTTAGATATTATGGACTAACATAATCCCTAAAGTTATTTCCTAATACCTTGGCCTAACAGCCGCTAGCTTCATTTCTGAATCATATAAACTCGTTTCGACGCTTAATTTCTTGATTTAAATTTCGTGCAAGTTCAAAGCTAACTGACGAGCGATTGATCCCTTCTCACAAGGCATGACATTAAATTTCCAAGTCATTTGGTAAAAGTAGAACAAGGTCATTACTCCGTTATATGCGTGGCATTTGAGAACTACTACATTTTCCTGTCGAGCATGTGTGCCTCTGCGGGCCTGCTCACATAACTTCGTTCATCGATAGATATCAAAAGGCACACATACACACACACACTACTCACATTCGCACTCACACTCTCACTCTTCAGCACACGTGTCCCCCCGAGCGTGTTAATAGACAACAACAAGGGTGAGCAGCATTAGAAGCACACGCATGTATGTCAGCGTGTACGCCTGCCCCCTGCGTCCGTTCATGTCAAGCACTGAAGCGTCCACATGTGAAGCGCTCGATCGCTTGTACGTTCACCTAACAATTCCCTTAACAGCAGATTCAGGATAAAATGGCACAGGACGAAGTCAATGAGCGGCGCCGAAGGTGTGTAGTGTATGTGTGTGCGAGTGTCATGAGCAGCTACTAGCAGCCAGAGCGCAAGGACACAATGCGTCACACTTTCCCTGCCAACATCTGTTATTTGTGTTATTCAATAAGTTTGTGTTGCATACGCTTTGTATAGCAGAATTTCTCCACAAACACACATATTTTATTTTGTGGTGTTTGTATGCGTGCGTGTAGTCTAGTTTACAACTATATATTGTTTTCAGTCACCACGTTTTTTAGGTGTATGACGAGGTGCTACAGGACATGCATGCTCACAAGCAGCCACACACACACGCACATCTACGAATTGTGCGCTCGTATATCGCGCTGACAGGCGCATAGTTTTGAACGCCACTGCCGGCCGTCAGCACCACAGCGCGCCACAGCGCTCGCCAGCTCCCTGCTCGTCTGGCTGGCTGGCTGGCTGACTGGTTGGCATCAGTGCAGCGCGTCGCTTGTGTTCACACCTACGCGCCAGCACCGCTGTCCACTTGCAGTCAAAGTGTGAAAAATGAAACCACTGAATTTTTAATGAGGAAACAAAGGACAAAAGGTGTCGCATTCATTGATTGAATGGCTGTGCAGAGCGCGACGCTTGAAAAGAAAATAAATATTGTGCACTCGGAAATGCATTGTTTGCATTTTTTAAATCAATATTGTATAACAAAGTGTAAATAAATAAATAAAGCTTGGTATTTATTGCAAGCGAAACGGTCATGGAGGATATTATTGTGTGTGGACTTAGTGTGCAATCGGTTATAACAGCGGAGGATCATTCACTGAGCGAAGTGAGTATGGTATGTCTTTCATGAGCCTGGAACACATAGAGATAAAAGATAGATTAAAGAACTGGCGTTATAAACTAAGTTCACCGCTTAGTTTTGCAAACCCTCTAATTGGACCCGAAATTATCGACAACTCAATTATGTTAAAAACTATTTATAACTTAATTGTAGAAACTTGATACAATTAGGAGTCGATTCTGTATGTAGCAGAACTTATCGGAGTCTCAGCCGACTTTCGCTATTAAATGTATTCCGAAAATGAGGATAATATATTTTGTTATGTTATGTGCCTCTCAAGTACCTTTATTTAAGAAAGCCAGTTCGATTTCTTTGTAATTTTCTTATATTTTCTTTTCTTAATTCCATCGAAGTCGTGGATCACTTTAAAATTATATTGACGCTTTGAAACACGGACCACTCCTCACCGCGAATATGCTAGCTTTCACATATCGACTGAGAAAACTGATATTTTCAGTGCTCAAAACAACGATTTGATGAGTCATGTTGTTATTGCAACGGGTACCTAATCCCCGTTAGGATAATAAGAATTGGGGCCCAACGGTAGGGCCAGGAAACGTGCTGTTTCGATGGGGTGGGACCAGAAGAAGAGGAGTGTTAGATGTGTAGGGTTAGCGGGGCAAGCAAAGAGATGGTTAGTGTCCTGCGGGGACTCGTTGCACGCTGGGAATATACTTGACATATCCGAGTCGATGCTGGAAAAGTAAGAGTTTAACCTGCTCCAGTATCCAGAACGAATCTGGAAAGGTCACTCCCAATTTTCCCAACTCGAGCTCTTCGTCTGCAATGAGTGGTGGTTTGACTCCAAGTACGCCATTCACTGAGAGGGAATCAGCGAAGGTTTTAATGACTTCACTATGAAAGGCAATCAGTGCATGTCGGAAGTTTGTTGCCTCCGAAGTAGGAACGGCGTATTGTTTTATGTTTTATGTCGCCGTA
This sequence comes from Bactrocera correcta, assembly GCA_027475135.1. Taxonomy (NCBI): domain Eukaryota; kingdom Metazoa; phylum Arthropoda; class Insecta; order Diptera; family Tephritidae; genus Bactrocera; species Bactrocera correcta. The sequence goes on from CM050323.1 coordinate 112,736,151, forward strand.
GTTGTTCGTTGAAAGACATCACCAGACATTCTGTTGTTGTCCGAAGTGCAGGGCTCTGATATGTCTGTAGCTTCCTCGCTTCGGCCGACCGATTGCTTTGTAAGTTGCCAACAACATTTCTTTGTCTTTTCCCTATGTGTTGCCAGCTAGTGACTTGAGAACTTTGTTACGGCTCTGTACTTTGGCAATAACCGAGGTTGTGTGAGGAGTGAAGGAGTACAGGCTTCACTGACACCTAAAATCTGAGCGTTATTGATAGTTAAAGCTATACTCCTTCGACCAGTTAGTGGATTTAGAGGGGGAGAGTGTTATGTTCCGTGCAGCGAGTAAGCGAGAAAGGTCGGATACATATATAGCCGCTTACATTTGAGCATATGCCATCGATTCCATGCAGCCAACTCCCACAACAGCCGGTTCTGCTTTACCGGAATTGACCCGGACTTTATCCTACCAAGGGCTAGAAATATAACCTAGTTTGGATCGGCAAGTTTGAGAATAAGAATTTGATGAGCCACTCTATACGGTGGTCCTGAATGACTACTTTTTATGCTTCTACGTTAAAAATCAACTAAGAGATCAACGTGTTTTGAGACCTGAAGGGACGGTTGATGCGCTCAAAACGCATGTTTTGGAGATGCCTCAATCAGAGTGACAAAAGTACTTCGACAGTTTGTTCAAACGTTGGCAAAAGTGTGTAGATCTTAATGGATTTCTTCGCTTAAAATAGTAAATTGAGATTGTTCTTTCTCTTTGATAACTTTATAAATGTTTATTATATACAGGGGAATCACTACATGGATTATCTAAAAGTGCGAACAGTTCACAAGGAGTACGGAGTTCAATGTATTTAACTAATTATTCCTCACCCTTACCATAAAGCGAAAACTTTCCAACAGTCTTTCCCTGCCATAAAGATGGAAAATTTAGCGGTAGCAAAATCTCAGGCTTAAATTTGGAATTTAAAGAACTAAGGCAGTGCACATTTTGAGGTTATGGCGGTGCAACGTTAGACATTATGTCGAAGCGCTCAGCTGACAACAAATGTCTAATCTACAAATACCGCAATAATTATGGTCAACGATTTATTAGCAAACCGCAGAGCAGAGAGATTAGCAAGCGACCATTGAATTGTTTACCGTGAGTTGACATAAAATAAAAGTAGGTACATATATATAACTGTAAATATTATACTTAAATCATGACTTACGTGAGGTTGAAATTAAGATTTTTGCACTTAAATTAAAAGATTAAATTTCGAATGAAGAAATATTCATCAATTGAGCTCGCCGGCGAATACAAAACGGCAGAAAGAGCAGCACAATGAGAGTGAGCATAAAAAGCGTGGCTACAAAGGAAAACTTCGCGTTTTTAGAAAAAAGAGCGAGAGTAAAAATTGCGATAACAGTGAAGAACAACGAAAAAAGCTAAAAATTTCACTTTCGCTCGCTGGTCAGCTTTGACACATCGGTTTCGGTGGTTGAGTTCGCATTGTGCGGGCGACAAATGTTTGCACTTTTTCGCTCGGCACCTCGCGCTTTGTGTTGGCAGTGCTTTTTTTCATATTTATTCGATTGTCTTTTTCAACTCATATAATTGTTGTTGTTGGCAGTCGTTTTTTTTAATTTTTCCTCCATTTATTCTTTATTTCTTTCATGCTTTGACTGTAGTTGGCATTGACGGCGACTCAATGTTGCTGTTCCTGTGGCTGATTTATTCCCATTGTTGTCGCTTTGTATTGTTGGCAGTGTTGCCATTGTTAACGGAAATGCAATCGTCGTTTTTGCTGCCTTCTTTTATTGCTGTGGCGATGGCAAAAATATACTATGTAGGTGTGTGTTTCAACGATGTGGAAAATATGGAGATTATCAATTTGATTGATAAAGTGGACATGTTATTTTGTGAAAATATTTGTGAATTCCTTTGAATTGAAATTTTGTGGAAACGTGACTGACCGGATTTGATAAGTAGGTCAAATTGATGAAATGTGTCATACAATTTTCTATTATTTAAATTTTATATGACTAAAGTATTTATGTAAGTAGCAAAATTTGTATGAAATTTCGGGATCCCGAAGTACTAAAAAAAAATATTTTTTTAAAGAAATTTCGGGATCCCGAAAATTTAGTATGAGTTTCTAGACACTTGTTTCTTGGTAAGTGTTTCAATGTTGTGAAGATTTCAGTGAAACGATTATAATTTTGTGTATGTACATATGTATGTTTGTGTGCTGATGAAAAGTTAAGTATGTACTTATGTAAGTTAAAAAAAAAATTAAAATTTTTATAACTAAAGAAATTGGTATATTTTGTGTACAATATAATTCTTATTAATATTGCCGAATTGAGATTTCGGGATCCCGAAAAGTTTTAGCACATTATGAATTGAATTTATTTTGAGAGTTGTTATAGTTATCTAATAAAATCAATAAAAATTTAACTCAACTGAAGCAAAAGATACAACCTGCCGGGATTCCAATGTGTACATACATATGTACATATGTATTGCATTGAAATTTTTCCAATCTGCTAAATTGTCCTCAGTAAACCCTGCGTTCAGCAGTGTTACATTAACTAATAAATACCAGAAACTGTCAAGAAAAAATTTTTCGGGATCCCTAAAATTTTCGGGATTTTCAACATTTCTTATTGAATTTTATTCCAATTAAAATTAAAATGATTTTTAGTAAACACACAATAAAAAAATTTCAGTTATTTAAATTAAGAAGAAAAGATTGAAGAAAATATCATACGAGAAGAATATATCATCGGGTATTTTAAGAATTTCTGCTCATATGACCATATTTCAATATTGCTTATATTTCGTCGCGTAAGTTATTCTAGTTGTAGCCAGTGTTAATAATTTTCCACTAAGGGTTTTGCCTCTCTTTACCTCATCCTCACTCTCAGAACTCAATCAAACTTCGCTTTTTGTTCGTTCCGCAATTTATTTATTGCATTTTAATTTATTTGCAATTATTACTTTTAATTAATAACAACAATCTAGCATTGTTGAGTTTTGTGTGAAATGTTCACATGTGTATTTGCACATTAGGGTGGTACATTAAGTTTTACATCAGATATTCATAGCAAAGCGCTTTAAGTTGGGTTTAACGTGTCGAAATATAATTACGGTTTAGAGAAGAACTTAAGGCAAGTGGCAGATAATTTTTCTTTAGAAGTATAAATAATTATATAAATAATTTATATCTCGTATATATGTAGGTAACACATAGTTTGGAAAAATCTTAGAAAATCTGCATATTTCCCTTCTATATCGCAAATGACAAGCTGAAAAAATTTCAATGTAATTCTTTTTACTCTCATATTTAGGCTCACCCTAGCAATTGAGTCGTTATGTGGCGTCAGTGGATGCAGAAACCTATTTTTTTAAGTACACTGAAGCTGACGCTGAGCTCAAAGGCATAATAAATGCGGTTGAAATTGCAATTAAGCAAAATATTTCTTCTGCTGAAAAATTATTTAAGCCTTTAACTTGAGTATAAATGAGATGTGAGGACTGCTTAATAACTCATTGATGGCAATGAAACGATAAAATACTAACACACTCTCTTTCCTTGAACATGCTGTAAATATCGCCAGGAATAAAGCTTAGTTAAAACAAAATTCTTAGTGTGTATAAATCTCTTAAAATCCATATTAAGTTAGGTTGAGAGAACGCTCTTAACAGAGATCTCAATCGAACAGTTTAGAACGCCGAGCTCAACAGTAGTATTGCCGCTGTGTTATCGAAATGAATGTTCACCTCACTGAAAAAAACTGCACTTCTTAGCAGTACGCCACCTTGATAGCAGTCAGTTCTACCTAAAAACCACTACAGTGGTCCAGTTAGTTAAAATTAATATTAAAGAAGAGCTTCTTACAGAAAACTCCCTCTCCAACATTTCCTGCTAGCTTCTAATTATCCGTGAAAAAGCTCACTGCACTTCTTCTTCAGTGACTTCTCCCCATCCACATCTTTTTTCCATTAAGAATGAGCCCTAGATATTTTCTCTTATCCACAGATTGAAGACGTGAACCTCCGAAAGGAGAGAGAGACATGTTTTGGACCTTGTTCCTCCTAGTAACTAAAACTATTTCAGTCTTACTTAAGTTGACGGGCGGCCGCTTCTATACGTCCAGTTTAATACCATGTTGAAGTACCCTTCCGTTAACTGGTGGATGGCATTTACAAATTTTTCTTTAACCATAAGAGCAACACCTACTTTAATTGAGTTAATAACTACCGAGATTCAAAGCTGTAGGCAAAGTATCTCACCCTGCGTGTTGTCCCTATTAACCTTTCGACATGTCTTTGCACTACCCTACTCCACTTCCAGCGTTATATAAAGAATTTACGGTTCGATTCCACTTACCTGAATTCCGTATTACTTTTTCTTAAATTCAACTTTCTGCAATCAATTGCACCAAACCCCATCACCTACTTCCAGTTTAATAATCGCTCACTCGGTTCTTCGGTTACTATACTATGAAATAAAGATTGCTTGTTTCCATTTTATCTAAAGAAGCATATTTCCAAGAATACAAACACAATAGAATATGAAAAGCCAGATCAATGGCAGGGCGTTCGTCAGCAGAGAGAGAGAGGAGTGCAGTATAGTAAATTTGTTTATGTGTAGGTATATGTCAAGTCCATCGTCTCGCTGCATATTGGCTTGCTTACGCTTGTTGCATAGTAAAGCTTCATAAGTTGTTGGACAATATTGCAATATTCGCGTATGCTCTAATGTAAACGGAAACATTATTAGAACAAACTGTTCGATATTGCAAACAAAGCCATAGAGAATACTTTTACTGCTTGCGCTGTGTGTATGTGTGTATGTGTGTATGTGTGTTGGCGTTGTTTACAGTTTTTCTCTCATCTCTGCGCCATGACAACACAATTGCATGCTAATAAATACAACAATAAGCATATTACAAAGGACCTGTTGGGAAATTAGAACTAGAGCTTTGAGTTTGGACTTAGAATTGCCGCAATATCTAAAGCAGAGAAAGTAATTGTGTTCAAGGTAGAGAGTTTAGTTGTAACAGGTTTAAGAGTATGCTGTTGAATATTTATTTTAACACTAGACATTTTGCAGCAGTAAAAAGAGAGAACTTATTCGAATAACTACCCTATTGAGAGTACCTACCTACCTACCTTCCTTGCCTGGTGAGGTATTGAGAATTAACTGCAATTCCCAAAAGTATCGACAACAATTGATCACTTTGTATAAACTGAGAGTCTAGTGAAACGCAAAGCTAAAAAATATTTTCCAAAAGGTCTTAGAACTAAGGACATTCCAAATCTATAGAAGCGAGGCTTTAGAAATCAGGTAATCAATATAAGGAAAGTCTAAAAAAGGTTAAACCTCCGAAATCACCAAGTAATTTTCTTATTTTTTTCTTGTTCCCAAAAACTATCTTTAAGAATTTTGGGGGATATTCACATATTTCGTACTCTGACTAAAAAAGCTTGTCTCAAAAAGGAAGCAATTTCGTATTAATATATACCAAAACACACTACCCCCAAAAATTACCAAAACCTACCCGCTTTACAAGTAATTACTAACTAGTACCATTCTAGCACTATTAGCGTTTAATAGTCGTGACCTCATGTCCCCCAGGAGTCAAACTGCTGTGAAATTTTCTTGAAGGATTTGTCCACACAGCTTAGTAATTCCAACTGCAAACCATTCGTGCGCACATAAATATATATTTCAATATAAGTAATGGCTATGTAAGTGTGCGTTTTTATTGTATTCTTATTATTTCTTAGCTTGCGAATATATTCCAGTTAAATTCATGCTACTTTTCGTTGCGCCGCCCGCGACAGAGTGGGTGGTGTTTATTATTGGTTCATAACGTACTTGGCCGTCGTCAGTGAAAATGTCCAACATCCTGTTTGCCATTCGCTAAGGAAACGGAAGCAAGTGAGGCGAAATTGGCAAAAATAACGTCCGCAACAAGTAAAGTGATAACACGGCAGAAAAGCGACTAGTAGAAGGGATAGAAGAAAATGAAAATCGTTGCACAAATATTTTGCAATAATTACCAAAAGAAAAATTCAAACATTTGTAAATATGTTTCTTACGTGCTTAAGCATACGCCGGGATTAAGCTTTATTAGCTGATTAATTTTCAAATGAGTTTAGCAATTTGTTGGGGCTTAAATAGTCGACGTTTATGCTTACAGTTAATTGTTGACAAATAATTATGGTAGCTATGGGTTAGCCTCAGGGAAGATTAAAGTATTTGGGCGTTTTGTAAAGGATCATGGAAACTGCTTCGGGTTAGCAATATTTTGAAAATTTTTTTAGAAGCATTTGTGGAGTCTGGAGAATCAAACTATTTAGAAATTTATGAGGGTATTCTACTCTAGAATTCTAATTTTGGGCAGTTTTTTTAATTTTATTTAAAAAAAAACCAAAAATATTTTTACTATCCATCTTTTTATGGTGTTTTTATTGATATCCTAAGAATACAGAAAAAAATTTTACAAAAAAATATTAAAAATTAAAATAATTATAGAGGGGGGGAAGGACAATGACGCCTCCTAGTGACATTGATCCTGACTCTTCTGGTGGTCTGAAAACAAAATCAAAAGAAATTCTTAATCAGTAAGGATGTTGTTATAGTCCGAGAACACGAAAAAAATTTTTATTGGAAAATGGCGACTGCCTGAAAATAAAAATAATTTTTTGCGCTTTTTTTTTTTTGAAATTCCTGAATTTTTTTCAAATATTAAAAAGAAATATTTTGACATAATGCTGGTAGGAACGATAAAGGATTATATAAAAAAGGTTCACACAAAATTTCAAGTAGATCGGTTGTATAGAACTTGAGATAATGCCGGTACCGTGTGGAAAAAAGTAGTTTCGAGAAAAACGCGTTTAAAAAAGTTAGTCTACCTACCTACCGAGCTAGGTGCTGCGTCACTAAAGTAACTGTAGCTCTTAAAATAATTTTAATTTTTAAAAATCCTTTGGAGGATATGTTCTTAAGGGTCTAAACTGTAAATATATGATCAAAAAAAAAATCGAATATTTAAAAATTCTAGAGTAGAATACCCGCTTAACTGAGTCCGTGCATCAGATATCTTCAGAAAAATTATCAAATTGAGAAAAGCGGAATATTATATCGCTTATGGTGGAGGGCTTTTAAGACATTATTGTGTTATAATCATCAGCCAAAAGCGCGTGTACTTTTTTTAAATTGTTTGCAAAGACTGCTAGATCGAATAGATTTCCAGGCTAATCCTCATGATGGAGATCATATTATATTTTGACTACTACATTTGTATATACAGTCCTTTGTGAAGTCACAAAATAGAACTCCTGTTCTTAGATGTTATACGTTAACAAAGCGCCTTGAAGTCAATACAAATTTACACAAGCTTTTATTTATGTTCCTACTAGCTCAGCGAGATATCTGCAAGTGTGAACCCGGTAGAGTTTAAGCATTGAAAACTTTTTACTACGTCTTAATCCATGCCATGTGGCATCGGGTAAAATATACAATCTTACTACTTCAATCCCAAACGGGTAGTGTCAAGTTAGAGCTCCTACAACCATTGAAAGTAGCACCATGCTGAGAGCGAAGAGCTCCTTGCATCGCTTGCCATTCACCTAGGGCCAAACGGATCTTGCGACAACGCAAGACCTAATGCTGACATAGCGCTGGTTAAACCTCTATCAAAACCCATTATTCAATAGTAAAACCCTCGAAGAAAGCGGAGCATCAACCTGTTTAAAAAATTACTCTAGCGGGACTAGCTAGCTCTCTTCTGAGCTCATTAATTATGCAGTTACCAGCGAATCCGCTGTAGCCTAGCACCTAAATTAGTCTTATCACCAAGTGACTCGGTAGCATTGATATCGAAGTTAGGCTTTCCTCACCCAGCCTTGAATCAACGATGAATGAGTTAGTAAGTAGTAAAGAGTTCCTCTGCCATATTAAAATGGTCTGACCAACAGGAGCGATTACAAAAAACATCTGCTTTATGAAATTGTCTGTCATGACTTGAACACTATTTTTGCCGTAGGATAACCAATACGATACTGCTACAATTTCACCATCGATATTCGTACTAGGTTCGTCACAGGCTTGTTGGCATAGACCAAAGCCTTGACATATCCCCACAGGAAATAGTCTAATAGTCGTCGAATCGCACGACCGAGGCGGGCAATTGAGTGGGCCATTTTGTGAGATAACATGTTTGCCAAACTTGGTTTTCAATAAATCCACATATTGTCAAAGTCCATATCATTCAATTCGAGATAAATAAATTGTGTTATTATTGAACGGTGGCGATGAGGCTACTGACTCCGAGTTTCGGTAGAAAATTTTAATAATTTCGACGCGATTTTGGATAGTATATTTCTCCATGATGAAATGGCTAACGTTACTGAAGAGAAATGTCATATCGGGTTTTTTGTACGGTTCCTATTTAAAAACATGTTAGAATCCTGCAATTACTGTTTGTTTCAGAAATCAGTTTATGAAAGTTTTAGAGATATTTTTTTTCCAATGCAATCATGCTTTAATGGCGCTTATTAAAATAGGGGAAGAGTTTAAAAAGTATAGACCTAAACTGTTTCCAGAACAGCACAGATTTATATTGGACTAACGACAAGGGAACTGAGAATAATTTGGAACAACTATAAATTTATTTTAAATTTCTTTAATACTACCTCGATTCTTAAGGCTCTTCCGCTATTAGATATCTGAAACTGTTGAAGCTTGTTGGCTCAGTGTGTTGAAAATATGACAAAGTCAAAGTCTTAGAAAATAATTATATTTATTTGAACACAAATTAGAGTAAAAGTCTAGTAAACTAAGCGAACCAATTTCCTTCCTAATTAATTAATTATTTAATTTTATACAAGCCCAAATGCAAATAATCGAAAACTGATTTGCACTGCTCATTTGTACGTGCTCTCTCCAACAGTTTTCGGCTTCTGACTTTGCTTATTTTCGCTCCAAACACCGTAAATTGCAAACCCGTTCCAACATACGATTAGTATCAGCTGCGACTCTTCGCCTTGGCAAGAAAAAAGTTCGCTTTGCCGCGATTTCGCAGCCATCGCTGACTTGCATACAAATTTTACTTATGTTAATTAAAAATTCTCAGCATATTTACAGACAATATGCAATTTAAACTAAGCATTACTATTTGCTGTTTGATGCAGTTACAGCGGAGGAGCGTGCAGCAGTGGCTGGGAGGAGTGAGGTTGGAGCCTTCTCGGTGGAGAGTGAAAAATAGAAATTCCCTGCAATTTTCACTATACGCTCCAATATTAAGTACAGGGATGCATGCAAGCGTAGGGCTTTATGCTGCTTTCTTCCGTTATGTGAAAGTAGCAAAAATAACTCGCATTCAGATCCATATAGAAAATATTTACCACATCATATAGAATTTGCGAAAAAATGTGTTGCAAAAGAATATTTTTGCTATGCAAATAACGACATGCCGACGGGCAGATTACAAGTTGAAGAGCGAAATTTACCAAACACATGCTGCAAGTGAGGGGAGGTAGCCGGAAATTTTATAGCAAGGATAATAACAACAACAAGTGATATGCTAAATAACTGACAGCAAACATGAAAGGTTACACACTAATGCTAATACATGCGAGTGTTTTCTAAAATTTTACTGCTGTCTGTAGTGAAGAATTGTAACGGAGCTCTCCCCTGCGCACTCTAGCCATAGAAGTAGCGGTGTAGATAAGGCAAAGTCGGAAGTTGCTGCGTCAATTAAACGAAATAACGGGATTATTAGCTTAGATAAAGAAAGTGTGATCAGAAAATGTCTTTCATTTTTTTTCTTAGCACTAGTTTAAGATGCCAACTCTCGACTTTACGCGTTTCTCAGCTGAATAAATATTTTCGGTGAGCTTTGCTCTTCCTCTCTAACTCTCAGCGACCTAATGTTACTACTAGATAGCTGAGCCTCGCGGGAGCTTGGCCAACGCTGGGTCACCATCGATACATGCGCTGTCGTAAGAGCGATCGCAAGTGATCCCTTGTCCTCAGTGGAGCTTTTATCAGGCCATTGCCTTATTGGCGTCCATGTTGCAAGGCTGGAAATCTTACCAGATGCCATCTGCAGAAGCTGTCTGGAAGAAGATGAGGCGGAAAGAACTCTACACTTCTTTCTTGACTTCCCCACGGTTTGGAGGTCAAGACGTAAACACTTGGGAGCGCATATCTTCAAACATCCCACCAAACTGAATGGAATGGATCCCGCTCTATCCCGCATCTATCGGAATGAAGTTCTCTCTTCGAAGCGTCTTTCGAAATTTTGATTTTAAATTTATATTTATTTTTTGAACAAACCTCTATCAACCAAAACAAAAGCGGAATGCGATTTTCTCTTCGAATCTACTATCCAGGGTAACTTTTCTGAAAATTAGTGATCAAGTAATCCGATCCGAACATTTTTAATAAATCAGAAACTGAAGTCAAGAATTAATGGCAAAAAAAGAGAGTGTGAGAGGGATTGTTTACGAATCATCAACGATTCTTTAAGGCACTGTTGTTCTTCTAATGGTAAGTGAGAGATACTACCACAATGAATAGTTCAAAGAACGTGACCTTTCATGGAATTTCCTAATTATTTTATCAGAGGTTTAGTGGTCGGAATATCGCCAAATATTAAAAGTCTGAACTTTGGATTTCAGGATATGTTTGGATGACTTTTAAAAGTGGCTGCGATTAAATATCTATGCCATTACACAATCCCATTATGTAAAATTTAGGTTGCGTTTTTATGGTTTTTCAGATATCAGAAAGCTTATACTCAGTCTTGATATTCAAGACTACTGATAGGTACCTGTATAAAACGGTACTAGTTAGCTGAATCCAGCTAAAAGATATTCTTAGGTTCCTGAGGTTTTCAAGGTACAAGAGATGAGCTTTTATGAGAACTGTGGAGTTTGTAGTAAAAAGATAGAACTGCCCTGTATGAAGGATTTTCCGTAAGGATGGATTTAATCTTGATATAAGAGAGATAATAGAGGTTCTTTTCATTTCTTATGGATCGACTAACACATTTCAGTTAATGCTTTTGGGTAAGAAGCGTCCCCATCTAGATTAGGACATCGAGTGGAAGTCGCAGAAGAATTGTGTGAGAACTCAGGACATTTCATATATTCTTCATTACTGGTGATGAAACGTGGACTTATGAATATGATGTCCAAACTGTAGTCGTACATTAATCTTCTGATTGGCGCTCTAAAAATCAGCTAAACCGAAGAAATTCAAAATTCGCTGAAGGCATTGAAGGCTTTCCCAGGTGAGGCTTTTAACAAGTGTATAAAATTGGTAAAATTTGGGATCAGGCACCTTGTTATGAAAAAAACTTTTTTTCTCAGCCGAAATCGTAGTCAAATTAGATCAGGTTGTACCGTACTTACTTGTACTTCATCCTACTTGGAGAGAGAGAGTCTAAATTGCTGTTTTTAAAATACAGAGTTTTTCAATAGAGCACTGTAAAAGTAGACCGATAGGAACAGCAAACGACGCCACATTTTTTTCCGTTCTTTTAACATTTCTCTTCAGTAAGTTTTGCCATTTCTTCATGGAAAGATCTACGATCCAACAAGGATTCGAAATTATTAAAATTAAATACCGAAATTCGGAGTCTAGTGGCCTCAACTTTGGCATTTAGTACGGTTCACATAAATGGATCGAAGTCAGTTCGCTAAAGGAGTCAGAAATCAACATACAACAATCCTCTAAACAACAACATGTTTTACCGTTTTCACTCTGTGAGCATTAAAATTGTCTCGCTTGGCATTCAAAAGTTCATAAATCTCCACACAGGCGCACACACACAGACACATTCCCAGTAATCTTCACTCACGTGCAAAACATCAATCTCGCATTTGAACCTTTGAAGCGCTGAGACTGAATTTTGATTTAGTACGAGTAACGGAATTAACTACAAATGAAATGTAAACCAAGTCAACACTTCAAAAAGCAAACTCAAACACACACACACACACATATATATATAAATTTATATATAAAGCAAATCCGGCATAATCACTGCTGGCACTATGTCACTTGCTTTGCCCAAAAGTCTTTAATATACACTCGGGTAAAAGCGTGCACGTGTATACGTGTATGTATGTATGTGTGTAGGTGTGAGTGTGTGCGTTTGCGCCTGTCTGAGCATTCCATAAAATGTGAATCAAAATTGCTTGCAAAGGACATTGCATATTTTGCGTCACAAAGAATTTTACATCCTGAATTACAGTTATTTTCATTTGCATTTTAGTACACAACCATGTTGTTGTTGTTGTTAGTATATTTTGGCTTTCAATCTTTTGGTTTTTATTTTTGGTCGGCGAGTAAATGGGAATGGCAATGCGTGCGGAGTGCAAACAACTATACATTCACACATACGCACACATAGACATCGAAGCAAAAATACATGAAAACATATTTACAGACAAACACACAACCATACATACTCATATGAATATAGCTACACATGCATAATAAATACTCCACTCGAATGCGTTGAAAGGCTGGCTAGATGGATGACCTTGCTGATATTACAGTCCTGTGCTAAATGCTGACAGCAACACCCGCTTTCAACACACCTACGCTCTCGTCCGTGTTGTTGCACGCACGAGCAGCGCATATACATATATACATAATTGCACAAACAAATGCTGGAAAAAGTTTCGCCATGCAATTTGGAAGTAGGACAGAAATACAAAATAAAATTCACCCACGTGAAACGGAAATGCATAGCAACGAAGGATGACAACTGTGAGAACAGCAATTTGCAGAGAAAAGTTGTCAAGAAAAATTTGAATTTATTTGTGGCAATTAAATGGGCTAAAGTCAGATGGCTTTCGGAAAAGATAATATGAAAATTACGAATGCTTTCTAAATTTATCAGGCAAATCTGGTTAAAGGTTTTTTTCCAAAAATTGCATCAATTTCGATTTCTCACAAAGTACATGTAATCGTTGGTTAGGGGTTCGAAAGACAGTTGCTTTTATAGCTAGTTAGTTTGAGAAGATGTTTATTGACGAAAGTTAGCCAAGTTTACCACCATCATTAGAAATATCCTTCTAAAATCTGAGCAAATTTGACTCGAACTGGTCCGAGTGGCATAAAATATTCAGTGAAGCTCATGAAGTCATCGTAAACTTGTCTAAAGGGAGTTCGAGAACATCGAAAAAGTTAAGAAAGCCGTCCTCCAAAATCCTGTCAGCATCAAAGCGATGGCGGAAGAATTCCAAATTTCTTATGGACTGACTCAACATTTTTGTTAATATTTCGGGTATCAAACCTTTCAATGCTAAAGTCTTACCAAAGTACTTGAATCTTTGGCAGAACGATATCGAGTGAAGATAAAAAAGAGATTCTTGACAGCGTAGGTGAGTAGCCTACATACTTACGTCAAACACTCTTCACTGGGAAGGAGAAGTGGGCTAGCGAATGGCGTTCCAAAAGAAAGCTGATACCGAAAAACCCTCAATAATGTGGGTCAAAACTTATGTTGATGATCATCGTTTTCATTGATTACCATAGTATGGTTTATTATAAATTCTTCCACAGTATTAAACGGTCAATAAAAATACTACTTGGCAATTTTGTGGAGTCTACGAGAATAAATTTGTAATTGAGCGGATTTTGACTGACTCTTTGGCCAAAAACAAAACGAAAATCATCGCTAGTGGCTTAGTCGCCAGATTTAATTCCATACCTTCTCGAAAAAAAATTCGTTTCGGGGAACGCACCATGGGACTATTGAAATAAGTCATTCACTGAAAGCTCTGAAGGTTATCCCAACCGAGGTTTATAAAAAGTGTTTGAAAAGTGGGATTATATTGACTCTGCAATACGATACTATCTTTTTCTTACTCCCTTGCTTCGGCTTACCAAAATTGAAGTCTGACTCATTTCTCGCGCCAAATTAATGAAATAAAATATTTTTCGTAGAGACAGACTCTGAAATATTCTCCTCTAATAAAAGTATACAAATATGTTATCAGCAACAAAACCTATTACATCCATAAGATTTAGACGAAGTGCTTAAACTAATCAGCGGAGAATTTCTCCCAGATCTCAGCACCTTTTTCTTCATATGAAACAAAATATTTTCGATTCATATACATACATATATGTGTGGAGCTGAGATCTAATAGAACTAAAGTAACAATTTTTTCAATAGCGACGCTACAAAGGCAGACCGAAGGGGACAACAAACGACGCCATATTTTTACAAGATCAAATTGACGCAAGAACTGAAGCCGTTTGACATCGTATGGTCGTGAATTGAATTGAGCAACAATTTGAAGGTTATCCGGGTTTTCATTAAAAAATCATCTTCAGCGATGAGGCTCATTTTTGGCTGAGTGGATTCGTCAATAAGTAAAATATGCGTTATTGGTCAGGCAGCAATTCACACGTACTCCATGAGTCCCCATTGCATCCCGAGAAAATTATGCTTTGGTTAGGTTTATGTGCCGGCGGCGTCAGTGGGCCGTACTTCTTCCGTGATGATAGAAACCGAGACGTTACTGTGAATGAAAATCGCTCTATGATAGCCGCATATTTTTGTCCCGAATTGGATGATATCGACTTGGACAATAGTTGGTTCCTACAGAACGGCGCCACATTCACTGTGTAATATCACAATCGATTTATTGTAAACCAAGTTTGGTGAACGAAATGGCCTAGTCAATTCTCCGCCGCCTCGGTCGTGCGATTTGACTCCGTTTGACTATTTTATATGAGGCTACGTTAAGTCTGTGGATTATGCCAACAAGCCAGCGACAATTGATGAACTTCGTACGAATAACGAACGTGAAATTTGCACCAGTATCGCCCAATTTATGCTTGAAAATCGTCGAAAATTGGGTTTAGCGTCTGGACTTTTGCAAGGGTGCAATGCTAGAGATATCGAGTTCCATACATAATAGCATCCACTGTACTTTCACAGGAATAAAGAATTTTTTTGGATATCCCAAACCACGTGTTTTTGAAAACCCCTTTAATAGACCGATACAAAATGGCCAAAATGGCTGTTTAAGTAATGAACTCCCGTGCCATAAATAAGACCAAATTTGGGATATATAAGCACATGTGTAGTTATACCGTATCAATAAAATTACTATATTATTAGAGTCGTTTTCACCCTCACTTGTGTATTGATATAACGTTGACTAATTTGAGAAATAAATAACATAAAATGTGAGGTTCGGTTGCACCCAAGCTATAATACCTTTCACAAATACAAAATTCACAAAAATTTGAACGTCAGCCCTATGATATAGTGATTAAATATTGGTGGTTCCGACAAATGAGCAGCTTCTTGAAGAGGATGTGTGCAAAATACCTCAAAAACTGCAAAACTTAGCTCATCATGCTGATCGTTTATATATATTTTGTACGATCTCTGCCGTTTTCTGCTGGTTGTTACGAACTTTCTTCGTAACTCATCATACTCTATTCGGGGTATAAAAACATAACACTCAGTTTTGTTCGATCTACCGAATCGTTAATGCAGCGTTAAACTAAGTAAGCTTGAGTTCTAGCATACTTTTAAGCGCATATGCATGGTTGATATTCAATAGAAAAATACAAATAAACAATGCAGAAAATTTTTATAAAATCATTAATTTAAAATGCTTCATAAAGATCAACTAAATGTTCTATTGTGTCCAATAATCTTCAACAGAAATCTGTTAATGCCGCTGGTGACAGTGGAAATTGATTGGCTAATTGAAATTTCCAGAATACAAACAAAAGTTTAAAATGCAAGCTGGGACTTAACGGTAAACATATTTTTCGCATATTTTCCGCCTAAAATGTTGATTTAAGCTTACATAATTGAGTTTATTAATTTCATTTATTTATTGGAGAGAAAAATTCGCCATTGTTACGGCAAGCTTTGAAAATATTGTCACGCAAAATATTTTAAATTTCGATTATATGAATGAATACCAGCATTTTTTATTTATTATTATTAATTTTTTTATCATTTTTGTTTTTAGTTTACAAGAATAAGTTTTATTTATTACTATTAATACTGGCATACGTTTGCATTGCTATGTGTTTTTGGGTTTTTATTTAAATTTATTATATCTACAAGCGTACACACATTTCTATTTGCCAGCTTCTGTTATGATATCTGAAGTTTGAAATTCACAGTAAGAAGTTTTAAGTATTTGAATTCATATGAATGTAATGTAAACACCGAGAGAACTTCAACCATCACCATGGCAGGCCCCCAGCCGCACAGCAGCACAAGAAGTAAAAGTTAATTGCTGCCATATCTATGCAAAAATAAAAAAAAAAAAAAAAAGATAATAAAAGTAACGGACTTCTCTGCAAACAGCTTGTGTATATGTTTCCGCATTTCGCATTTGTGCATTTGTGTAGTTATGTTCAACGCTGAGTGTGGGGGGCTTGAGTTGAATGGGTGTGGTTGTAGTTGCCATATGTCAGTGCGTATGTCAACTGGTGGTGTATAAATCAACACAGATGGTGTGTTAAATTCATCCAACTCCAGCAGAGCATGGCAAGTGCAACAGCCGCAACGACAAGTCATTGGTGTAATGGAGCTGCCAGCATAGTGTTGTTGTTGTGATTTGTACTGATGTTGTGTGCGTGTGTGTGAGACGAAAAAAAATTTAAAGGACTTATATAGGAGAAATAAAATTGCATTAAAAATAAAGTAAAATTAGGTAAATTAAAATTAAACAATAAAAAATTAAAAATTAATTTTAAACTGAAAGAGAAACTAACATTTGAATTTAAATTAAAAAAAAAATATATATATATATATATATTCATATAAAATTAAAGCTAAAATTTATTTTAACATTCAAATTGAAGCTTAAGTTAAAATAAAAACTAAAATACACAGTAAAAACAAGTAAGAAAATACTAACCTCGTGTATGACCGAACCTTTTGTAATTGACGGCTAAATAATTTCAGGTATTGGCAATATTGGAAAATGTAGGAAAAGGGATGGTGGAGTCATGTATCGAAGTGTCTGAGTACTATTCCATTGGGAGTTGCCAGAAACGAATCTTTTACATATGGCTCAAGCAGCACACCACTTCCGATCTTAGACCAAGTATTCTCTGCATAGCCAAGAAAAAGATCCGTTTGAAGGCGGTCTAACGTAAGAAGGCTAAATATTCCCCCAAGGGTTGTGCACTAGGTTTGGGACCCACCACGTAAAAACACCCCATTGAGGAAGACACAAAAGCTTCCGTTTAGAGACCACCCTTTTGATGACAAAGTAAGGATTACGAT
Source organism: Bactrocera correcta (assembly GCA_027475135.1). Lineage (NCBI taxonomy): Eukaryota > Metazoa > Arthropoda > Insecta > Diptera > Tephritidae > Bactrocera > Bactrocera correcta. Next base: position 112,753,439 of record CM050323.1, read on the forward strand.
TTAAGGACATGCATTTGGAATGACCGATCCTTTAAGGACTGAGAACACCGCCGTCCAAGGTGTGCGATAGACGGTATGCAGATTGAGGCGACTAGGTCCTTGTGCCATTTAATATAGTGCCCATATAAAGTAGCGCAAATTTGGTGTGGGGTTCATGTTGGGAGAAAGACTCCGTCGCCAAATCCTGGCATTCACTCCGGTGGATGAGCGTCTAGCCACAATCTACATCAAAGCGAAGTTTTTCAACATATCGCTGATCTGCGCACACGCACTGATGGACGAAAGACGGACGATATGATCAAGGATGTCTTCTATGAGATGTCAAAATCGTGCATGGCGACTTTAACGCCAAGGTGAACAAGGAAGATATCTTTGGCACAACAGTCGGTAAATTCACCCTTTATGATAAAATATCCCCAAATTGAGGCTGATCGACTTCGTCGGATTCAAAATATGGTTACCTATAGTTAGTACTAGATTCCAGCATAAGAGAAATCATCAAGCTATCTGGTTGTTGCCGGATCTAGAAGCCAGCAGCCAGAGCGATGCACCCGTCTTTGTGCAGCAAACACAAGGAAGGTTCGACGTCCAGAAGCTGCAACCACAACAGGCATCGGAATAATTTTCTGTCGGACTAGCTCTTCTACTCTCTGAGAGCAATAATCAGCAACTCGGTATAAGCGAACTGTGGGACGGCATTTCAAAATCCTTACGTATAGCCGCAAACGTAACCATTGGTTTTCGAGAAAGGTAAAAGAACAGCTGGTATGATGAGGAGTACCGCATCGAAGTGGAGAGAAAACCGACTGCCTACCTTGCGACGTTTTAATCGACCACAACATATGTGGGATAGGACACTAGGAGATGTTGAGCCCGATTCCCTGATCGATAACGATGGAGAAGACATTCCGTTGGCCGACCATGAAGGAGTTTGAATAGCAATTACTCGTCTGAAGAACAACAAAGCGGCAGGCCAATGGGTTGCTGGCCGAGATATTCAAATAAGGTAGCGAAGAATTGACAGCTTCTTTGCAGAATACGGTAGGACGAAAGCATTTCTGCCCAATTCACAAAAAGTGAGCCTCAAAATCTGCGCCAACTACCGTGGGATAAGCCTCCACAACATCGGATATAGATTCTATGAAGTTTAATGTGTGAAAGATAAAACCCACCGTTAACAAACTGATTGGACCTTATCATTGTGGCTTTAGGCCTGGAAAGTCGTCAACTGACCAGATATATGTACACCATGCATCAAAACTGGGGAAAGAGAGGAAATCGACACACACCACCTCTTTGGCGGTTTTGAAGCTGCTTTTGACAATACTCTTTTTATGCCACTAAGTCTGAGTTTGGTGTCTACGCAAAATGAATACGGCTGTGTAAACTGACGTTGACTAACACCAAAAGCTCCGTCAGGATCGTAAGGGACCTCTCCGAACCTTTCCACATCAATCGCTTTAGATAACAATTACTTTTGTCTTGAAATATTTTAAAAGAATTCTATTCTAAAAATGCCCGATAGTTGTGGTATGAGTGTGAACTTCTGCTTCCCAAGCAGTACCGAAAAGCTGTACCGCAATTCTACCAATTATATTATCTAGCATTCTCTCTTTTCCTGCCACAAAGACAATTTTTCAATTGCAAAAAACACCTTCAAAAATCACAAATCAAACCCTCAAACAACAGAAAATCACCGCTTCACAAAAGAATATCTTCCGTCGGTACAAAAAAAAAGGTTGCGCTGGAGGGCGGCATTGTGTGGAAAATTAAACTTAGCCCGCGTGGCAATAAGATAAAAATTAATAATTTATGAGTAAATAGCATAGCATAAGAGGAAATGGGTCACCAGCGCTGCGGATGCATGCATGGGCAGCTCAATTGCCTGTGGAGACGCGCGGACGCCAGTGCGGGCCGCTGTGGACCACCGGGTGCGTCCTGCTGTTATCAACAACGAGCGCAAAATCGAAAGTGGGACACGCGCAGCATGCAACGGAGCATGTAAATGTGCAAACACATGTGCTGGTGGGTGGATGTGTGTGTGTGTGTGTTTGTGTAACTGCAACACATATGTTTGCATGTGTGCGTGTATGTAAGTGGACAGCTGAGCTTGTAAGTCGCACAAACAGCTCGACACATCAGCTCTTTCGGCATGCCAGCGCGTTCATCAATGCAATAATGCGTGACTGTGGCCCGAACTTTGTGTGAGTATCAACATTTGTGCCACTGATGTATGCATGCATCAATGCGTGTGCGCGTGTGTGGGTGTGAGTGTGTTCACCTGGCGCTCAACTATAGCATGCACACGAATTGTTGTTATTGACGCGTGACCCAATTGTAAAACCCACACACAGCACTGCAAATAAAAAACCGCACATGCGATTTGTATGTATATACATGTGTGTATGTGTGTATGTGTTCAAATGCAGATTCGCTGCAGCCACAAAAAGCGGCAAAAGCACCAGCAGCCAGCGGACAATCAACAAGGCAGCAGCGCTATTTGTTGATGTAATTCCAGCAGTTAACGCTGCTGTTATTTTTGTTGTTGTTGCAATTGCACACTCTTTTCATCATCAGCGCCACATGTTTCGGTGGGCGTCGCTGGTCATCGGGTTTATTTATTTATTTCTCGCCATTGTTTGGCACTTGCTTTGCTTTGGTCTCAGCATTTTTGTTCTCCTTGCCTTGCCTCGCCTTACCTTGCATTGCCATGCCTTGCCTTTCCTGCCATTCCTTTCGCTTTCCAATTGCATTTGCACGGATTCGTGTCCTTGCAGCCAACAATGCTTGTTACAGCTAGCGTGTGTTAGCATTACAAGCACACACATGCATATGAGCGGCTATTGTTTGTATGCGTGCATGTGTGTGTGTGTGTGTGTGGAGATGCTCATGTTTATGCACTTAAGCGCTTACGAATGCTTGCGTGCGCTTAAATATGTGCCGATGCATTAACACATTTACCTTATGTAACTACACGGCCATTCGGACACAAATCCAGTGCGTTGGTATGCGTGCGCTGACGGTGCGAATGTGAAAAATGTGATTTCGCAAAATTGGTTCCTTGCAAACTTTGCACTTCCTCACTTACGGACGCTTCTTCTTGTTATTGGTGCGTGTGTGCATATGTGTGCGTGCTTTGTATTTGCTGCTGGTGGCACGTGACAATCGCACGGTGTGTGAGCGATGCGTCATTAGTGCAACTCTAACGATCGCAATTGAGTGTCAATTGGAACAACGTCAAATACTGATACACAACTTTGGATGAATGCGCCACAACTTGTTAAATTTTTTTATATGATTAGCAATTTTATTATAATTGTACATTCTAATATTTCTAAACATGAAAGGACTTTCTTTAATTTTGTCACAACGCGCAAAGTGTAAATAAGCATGTTTCTGCTTTCGCCAAGCACTTTGCTGTAGTTATATCTCCCATTTACTAAAATCAGCCTAAAAGTATGCTACTTATCATCAGCTCATCAGCTAAGCAATTAAAACCATAACTTGGAGTGAAACATTGTCTACAGTTAGGCGAATAATATAATATTTTATCGCAGATACGCACCTTCCTTAATTATTTTACAGAGCTTCATAACAATACTTCAACGTCAATCATAGAGTATTGTTTTCAACTGAAAGGTTAAATTAAGGGGGTAGTAAGGTATTTTTTTTTTTTTTTTTGCATTTTTTTATTTTTATTTTATATTAATGTACAATATCTTAAGATTATGCTGTGAAAATTTGAGATCAATTAAAGCAAAATTGACGGAAATATACACTTGTTAGTCTACGCCCTCCGATTTGATTGTGGGCGGCTGTGAAACTTTAAACGTGTTTTTCTCACACTTCACTTTTTCGAAGCCGGTGAGCTTGGCAGCTCAAAATCTACTGAACCGATCTTTTTGAAATTTTGCATAGTATTTCTTTACATAAATTGTGAGGTAACGCTGTCGAGTTTTTTTTTTTTTTTTGTTATTTAATTTAACTTATTTTTAAACAACAAAATTTCTGATTTTTTTGATGAAAAATCAGTATTTTGAGTTCCGAGCGTTGTAAAAAATTGAAAAATCTTTAAAAGAAAAAAAAGCTCGACAGCGTTACCAGAGGAAACTTATCAACTAATCAAATCATTTTGGTCTTTTAATTTCACATGATCCAGTCATGAGTTATGCGTTTCACGGCGAATCTATTTTTTTTTGAAGATTCTCTGTCACCGGCTCATTTTTTAATATTTTTCAATAAAACTTTCACAGAGTATTTTCTAAATATCATATAATTATGCTATAATTATATAAAGAAATAAATATTGTTTGTATCTTAAAAGAAAAATTATTGAAAATATGATTTTTGTCGCTTGAATTAACCATACTACCCCCTTAAGCATTTATTTTATAATGTATATAACGGGGTGGGTCAACCAAGAAATATTTCTTTTCGCCTGATACTGATACTAGGTTTCTAGATATCTCCAAGAAAGTCTCTCCCAGTATAGGCTCTGAATTCTAACGGGTAGGTCCTTCGTCTTTTGCTTTTAACTTATTTTCTAGACAACAGAATAAGCTCTAGATTGTAACAGCAAGGCTTTCCGCCTTTCACTTTTAAATTTTTTTTTATTACCAGATAGAAAAATTAAAATCCGACCACTTGAACAAAACTATTTCATAGATTTTTTTTTTTTAGATTTTTTTTTTAATTTTATAAATCAATGAAAAAATTTCACAGATATTAACTCAAAGTGCTCTACAAAAATTGCCTCATATTTTTAAAATTTTTTTTATTGTTATTTGATAATTAAAATCTCGATAATCCTGAGCTTAATCGAAAAATAATAGAGAAAATGTTTAGTATACAAGTGTTTTTGAAGAGAAGAGAGCCTAACGTCGTTGAATATGCTTCTGAGTCTAGGGTCGTTTGAGTCCGTTGAAAAATGTGAGAGGATTTCAGTTCCGCTCATATGATCTCAAAAAAGAAGCTTCTATCACTAGAAACTCAGCCGGTTTACTGGAAAGTAAAAAAAAACACACCAAGGATATGTATCTTATGCGAACAGATATCATTACTATCAGGAAGAAGATAAATATCAGAAGCTAAAAATGTAGAATGTTCTGACAACTCAAAACAAATTTCTATACTAACGCATCATATTGACGCAGATTTTAATAGTTTTGTTTACCTACGTATACCTAAAAATAATAAAAATGATACGATGATGAGAGGAGTTGAATGCGGGAGAATGTGTGGCCGTCCGTCTGTATAAATTAAAATACTTTAATGGAGCTTGGCACACATGTTCTTTGATGCCATAAAAAATTGAAGTTATCGGTATGAAATTTTACATACGTATGGTGATCACGTCTAAAAATTGTCAAATCGGACTATAGATACTGAAGTTACCAGATGCCGAACGTAGCGACGCCATGACAATCGGGTCTACATATCCGGAATGGACCCGGATATATGTACATATATGCGGCAATCGGCAGAATTCCTTGCAATTCACTTCAGAATTTTCTTTTTCGCTACAAGAACCAGAACAGTGTCACAGCTGAGATTTACCTAAAGTATTTGAGAGATATTTAATTGCAAATCAGAGGGAATCTTATCTCATTAAAAGTTTATCGTTGTGTCAAAAATTATTAAAATGTTAGGACATTCTCCTTTATTTTCGAACTTTTGATTTGCTTTATGCCATAAACTACATAGGTTGTTATATATATATATAATTCTGATAGGGAACACTAAGTGTTGCCAGGTGCAATCTGACATTTCCATTGGAAAGTTTCACATTTTTTAGCAAAACATCACTCCGAACGTTTTGTCATTTAATCGTGAATTGTTTTATTTACAGTGAATTGAAAAATTCATCTCGGCCAAAAAATGGAATTCACTCGTAAACATTTTCGTGCGATCATTTTTCACAACTTTCGACGTGGATTATCACGACAAGAGTGCATCGATGAACTAAAATCTTTGGATGGCTATGAAAAATTGACAATCGCTCAAAAAAAGGCTCGTGTGGATTGGTGAAAAGAAATGCTGAAAAAATACGATCGCGGTGCTCCAAAAGACGTTTATAAGATCGTCACAGGTGACGAATCATGGATCTATGCATATGAGCCCGAAACAAAACAGCAATCGACCGTGTGGGTCTTCCAAGACGAGCCAAATCCAACGAGAAAAAAAAAAACAAAAAACATTTTCGTTGATATATTGATATATATCGTATAGGTCAATATGTGAAGTACCTTAAATAAAAACCATACGCAATTTATCTTATATTATTAGATATTCAGTACCTTAATGCAAATGACCAGGATCAGTTGTTGAAATACCCCAGTTTCAAAATCTAGACTGGAGAAGACAAATAGCAAATGAACAGCAAGGCTGAACTGATTCTATATGGCTGAATATAATAAGTGACTGCTTAAAATGGTTCGAATACTAGCTAGATGGTTGATTTCTATGATATGTCTTTTGATATTAATGGCTGTGTCTTAGGAAATCCTTGCACGTCGCTGCAGTCCAGGAAAATTAGGCTATCAATTTTTTTTTGTTAGAGATTTCGTCCCGACTTCATCTTTTTATATCCTGAAAAAGGGCATTTTAAGTCTGCCTCGAAGTTTATAGTATATTTGTTCAGTATTGTTTGGCATTTCATTATGGAAAAACTATTTCTGAACAACGTTTACAAATCATTCAACTTTATTGCGAAAATTCAGGTTCTGTATAGAATTTGTTTCAGGCGTTTCGCTCAACTTATGATCAACATAATCGGCCTACTTAGGGTACTATCTGCAACACCATTACCCCTCTTGAGACCCAGCATTCATTATTGCAGATTAATCGCCCGAATAGACCACGGCCAGCACGCAGTGTAGAAAATATAGCAGCTTACTACTTGGAATCGCCGATATCGGATCACTACAGCATATAGCTGTCATACAAACTGAACAATCGTAATTAAGTCCTTGTGTGAAAAACTTTTTTATTATATATATATATATGTCTTATTGCCTACAGCACCTGCATAATCTATGAAAATCGGACTACTATAACCGATAGTCGCCACACAAACTGATCCATTAATAATAGATTTTTGTATGCAATCTTTGTATTTGTGACCGCTAAGAAAAATAAATAAACAACCGCAGGACGGCATTATATAACAAGACTATTTCATGCAAAGAAGGCAAGACTGACCAGCCAGAGTATTCTGGTAGATCACACCATCTTCTCTTAAATTTTGTACAAGACCGACCGGCATTTAATTCTTAAATTGGTCCAACCATTGTACCAACTGTTAAGTGCCATAAAAGTCATTACTACTTTAACATTTCTTTATGTTCGCCACACACACACACACACACACACACATGCGCACCCTACAACAGACGTAAACTCGCCGGTGATAATTCAATTCAGCGCTGCACAGGGGTGCATTATTAACTGCCAGTGGTGCTTTATGACACCGATTCACGCACGTTCCGCCGCTGCGGTGGACGCACGCACGCACACACTCACGCACACCAAATAGCGGACACCTCGTTGCATGAACGCGTACCGATGCAGCAACCGCATTGTGTTTGTTGTTGTTGTAGCCAGCTGTTCTGGTAGCACACACTCAATGAGCTATGGACAATGCGCAGTGGTCGAGAGGCAGCTGGGTCGCCGGGCCGCTGGCAGATGCTGCTGTTGTCCAACTCGCCGTATTTGCACTTTGCCGGTCACTCACGATTTGAGGCAGCCATTAATGCACTATTTGCAGAAATAATAAAGATAATGGTTTTCGGCTGCTCGCACCCTACGCGCCTCGCCGCAGCCACTCCCCTGCCTGCCACGCGTTTATAGCTTTTATAGTTGTTGTATGTATAGTATATAGGTCAATGGCCCCATTCGGAGGAGGGCCACAATTTCGGTGCATACATGCATACATATGTGTGTGCGTGTCTGTGTGTGTGGATTTGCTGCATGTCCCATTTTCGTGGATAATTCCTCTTTTGTATTGTGCTGCCGCGCATATGTCCTGTGCACACAGCCGCGTGCATCAGGCGACAAATACGAATAAATGTTGGGATGCATGATCGTACATACGTATGTGTGTGCGTGCGCATGTATGCAGATACGTGGTCTTATGTCAGTTGGCGTAATCGATGTAATCAGTTTAATTTATGTTCATTTTTACTCTTCGCTTTGCACACTTTTGGCGCGTGCGCATGCGTTTGTAAACTTTAATGTCGGCAATTTGCTGCCTGACTACACACGTGTAAATATATACACATATGTATGTGTACAAGTGTTGCGAATTCATGTTTATTGTTACAACAATGTTTTGTTTAAATCTGTAATTTTGTGGATATAAAGTTTTGTTTCTTTAAAGAAAAAACTTTCATTTAAAAAATGAGTGAAGAAAACATAAGGAGCTATTTCTGGGCATAAAAACATATGGAAAACAAAACAAATATTATTTTCGATTGCAGCTAAGTTTACAACCATTCACAGGTTCAAGTTTCCTTACAAGCATCTGATTTTGATCGTTCAGTTTGAATGACAGCTAAATAATATAGTGATCCCTTATAGAAAACTTCTTCAGATATTATAGAGTTGCCTTAAAGAGTTATTTTAGCCAAATTTTGATGGAAATATATTTTTATATATCTTTGTGTGGCACCATGGGCACCCCTGCAGAAGTCCAGACGCTGAAATCAATTTTTGACGGTTTTCAAGCATAAATCGGCCGATACTGCTGCAACTTCACCTTCGATTTTTGTGCGAAGTTCACCAACGGCCGCTGTTTTGTTGGCATAATCTATAGACTTAACGTAGCCTCATATCAAATAGTCGAACGGCGCCAAATCGAACAACCGAGGCGGCCAATTGACTGGGCCATTTCTTGAGTTAACACGTTTCCCAAACTTCGCTTTCAATAAATCGACTGTGACATTCGTTGTCTGGCTTTTGGTGAGGTCATGTTGGAACCACATATTGACCAAGTCCATATCATCCAACTCGGGCCAAAAATACTCGTTTATCATTTAGGGATACCGATTCCTTTCACAGTGACGTGCCGGTTTTGATCATCACGAAAGAAGTACGGCCCAATGACGTCTCCGGCCCATAAAACGCACCAAACCATAATTTTTTTGGGAAGTAATGGTGACTCATGGAGTACGTGTGGGTTACTAACTGCCCAACAATATATCTTCTGCTTATTAACGAATCCATTCAGCCATAAATGAGCCTCATCGCTGAAGATGATTATTCGATTAAATCCGGATCATTTTCAAATTGTTGGTCAGTCCAGTTCACGAACATACGACGATTCTGGTGGTCAAGCGGCTTCAGTTGTTGCATCAATATGATTTTTTAAGGATGTACTATAAACTTAGGTCTTTTCGCATAATTCGTCACAACGACGTAACAGCTTTAGAACGACGTATTAGAGACTGCTTTGGGTCTTCCTCAATTGATGCGCTTGCGGCAGCAATATTCCTGACACTTCGGGCACTTCTTTGTCTCATTAGCACGGGAACATTTTGTACGGTGCCTGTGGCTAAAAATTTTTCCACTAAAAACTCAATTGCTGATCTGACAAGCATAAATTGGACGTAGCGCAATATTGAAGAGAAATGACAAAAGAGCGGAGGAAAATATGATGCCGGTTTCTATCCCTATTGGTCTCCTTTATAGCGTACCTATATAAAAATCCGTTTGCAAGAACTTGTTTTTGAACGATCCTTTGTATGGCAGCTATATGATATAGTGATTCGTTAACACCAGCTCCAACAAAACAGCATCGTTTTAGGGAGGAGAGTACGTAAGCAAAGAGTATATCTCTAAAACAGAAAGACTACTTCGCGTATATACAGATAGAAAGAGGAACGCTTATACTTTTTTTAACCATATTAAATACTTGCCATAAAACCCCCCTAATAAGATCGATTTAGCAAAGTCTAAAACCTATTCATCATTAAATGGTAGATGTCTATGCTAAAGTAGCATGACTTGATTCTGGCAGTTTGACTGACCACTAAACGGTTAAACAGAAAATATAGAAATAGATTTAGATAGGTGGATAGGGGTGTTGACAGAGATGGTGCATAAGGATGCATAAAATAAATATGGATGAAGCTACAGTGGCTCAAAGTTATAATGAAACAGTATGATTAAAATGCTTTTATCTTAAATAAAAAAAAATTTAAATTGAAAGACGACAATAATTTTTTTTGTTTTTAAAATTCTTTTTAATGTTCATACATATCAACTCAAAAAACTTTAAAATATTTCATATTTACCACGAAAAATATAACAAAAATAACAGATACACAGAATTCAAGCTCAAAGTAATAATGGAACACTTATAAATAAGTACAAATAAATTGAGTAAAAATTAAATATTGACTTTTTTTAATATTTAGTGGGCAGTCTTTTTTGTTGTAAAACAGCTTTCAAGCGATTTGGCATAGATTCCACCAATTTACGGCAGAAGGAAGGTGGTATATTGTCCCAGTCCTCTTTCAAGGCTGCTATCAATGTAGCGACTATTTAATTTCTGTTCCAAATAATGCCACACATGCTCGATTACATTCAAATCAGGGAATTGTGGCGGAGTTTCAAGCACGGTTGGGCGTAGGTTAATTGGTTTGAGCTCTGTGTTAGGCTTTCTCCAAACATATGACTGCCCATCTGACCGTAATATGTTGAATTTACTCTCGTCCCTGTATAAAACATTTTTCCAGAAGGAAAAAACTTTGCGAATATGCTGTCAGGCAAAGTTGATCCGTTTCTGCTTGTTGATCTTGCTCACAAAAGGTTTTTTCCTCGCACCTCGTCCATTATAATTGTGTGTCCGCAGCACATTCCGCACAATTTCTGTATCCGAACTTTTCCCTAAATACTTCTCCGTTAAGGAAGCTAATTTTGGAGCACTTGTATGAGGATCTTTCTTAATTTGTGCTAAAAGCCAACGCTCATCGGCCTCAGAAAAAATTTTGCTTTTACTCGGCTTTGGTCTATTGCTGAAGTTACCATTATTTTTGTTCCTTTCTATTATATTAAATACTGTTGCCGGAGCTCGATTCACAATTTCACTTACATCGCGGATAGATTTCCCCGATTTTGATAACCGAATGACAGTTTCCCGTTGTTCAACTGTGGTTTGTTTTCCCTGTGGAGCTATCTTACTTATAGCACTTAAATATAGAACTAGTTTAACATGAATACCGAATTCTTGGGATTCCCCTTACTTGTTCTGTTCTAACTAATAAGAAACTAAAGTTAGTTGCGATTTCTGCAATGCATAAGTAGAGTTGCCATATAGTGTTCATTTATTATTTTGGGGTTAAAATATATGTTTTTACGAAAAAGTAGTAAATTAAAATATAATAAATTTGAAACTTATAATCTTTTTATTAATTATTTAAGCATATGATATATACATTTTAAAATAAAATACAAAATATTTATACTAAATCTTTACGACCAATTATACCGATCGAAACTTCTGCCTTTTTACTGTTCCATTATTACTTTGAGCCACTGTATATACTTGCAGAGATATAGACAGGTAGAAAGAGGTAGATTGGCAGATATAGAGATAAAGATAGAAATATCTATATAAATATTGATATCAAGATAGATATGTGGTATAGAAAGAGTTAGAGAAATAGTTAATAAAATCATAAACAAATAAGTAAAAATGAGAGAAGCACCAGGAAAGTACTTACACAATGTAAAAAAACACTCGAAATTACTAATGACATATTTTTTAACTTAATAAATGTTAAAAATCCTCTGCCCGCAATTAATACCTGCATGGAAAGTTTTATTGAAATAAAAGTTGGAACCAATTTATTCGCCTTGTACTGGTATGAGCTAATATTTTAACAAACGAAATAAAGTTCACACCTACATAAGTATCTCAATACAAAATGGAAAAGAAATTTTATGTCAGAAAAAAATAAAAAATGAAAAAAAAAAAAATAAAAATAAAAAAGAATTCAAACTAAACGCTTAGTTCCCCAACAGGGAATTAAATGGCCGACCTTTATGGCAAATTTTAATTTTTTCATCCCCATTTTATTTCATCTTAACTAATGGAAATTCGCCTGAAACCTTAAACGCTAGCATTTCAGATATGATATTTCAATTTTGAGCGGCACATGCCTTATCATAGACTTTTTACTCAAACATAGTGCCACATTTACCACATATGAATGTGTGAATATACGCGACATGTGTTTGTTGCGTCCCAACCACTTAAGTTTTATGTTGACCCCAAAAGTGGGTCAACTTGTGGTTCGCACTATAGCAGCACACGTGACAATGGCATCGGTTACTCACTGGTAAATAAATCCAAGCTTACTTTTGTGTTTACTGCCTAAAAAACATTACGTGATTCCTCTCCGCAATCCAACCAGCCTCAGCACTCACCATTTCATCGCATGAGTGCGACGTGCCCCGTGTTCCATGGCAAAGGTGTCAGTTGGACAACAAGCAAATGAATTTGGATTTGGTGGTGGGGCGATTTGTGGAAAAATTGTTGGTCAAATGCTGACTGCAACCAAAGTTTATGTGCAAATCACGTACGCGATGCCGCTGCCGCTAAACGCGCGCCAAAAGGCGCAATGTGAAGGCGACAACGCCAGCAAAGCCATCAACAATTTGACAAAAGGGAAGAGATAAAAACGTCGGTTTCTCTGTGTCTATGGCCCATAGATTTAGGCGTAAATACATGTATTTGAATTATTGGTTTGGGCACTTAAAGTATTTGATTGCTCCATTTGTGATTTTTATTTTTAAAGGTAAGGAATACGTTATTGAATTTCTGTACTTTCAAAAATATAAAACCATATTTAGTGTTTAAGTATTTGAATATATGTATAATCTATAATCTATAATCTATAATCTATAATCTATAATCTATAATCTATAATCTATAATCTATAATCTATAATCTATAATCTATAATCTATAATCTATAATCTATAATCTACAATCTACAATCTATAATCCATAATCTGTATCCTATAATCTATAACCTATAATCTGTAATCTATAATCCATAATCTGTTATCAATAATCTATAATCTATAATCAATAATCTATAATCTATAATCTATAATCTATAATCTATAATCTATAATCTATAATCTATAATCTATAATCTATAATCTATAATCTATAATCTATAATCTATAATCTATAATCTATAATCTATAATCTATAATCTATAATCTATAATCTATAATCTATAATCTATAACCTATAATCTATAATCTATAATCTATAATCTATAATCTATAATCTATAATCTATAATCTATAATCTATAATCTATAATCTATAATCTATAATCTATAATCTATAATCTATAATCTATAATCTATAATCTATAATCTATAATCTATAATCTATAATCTATAATCTATAATCTATAATCTATAATCTATAATCTATAATCTATAATCTATAATCTATAATCTATAATCTATAATATATACTATAATCTATAATCTATAATCTATAATCTATAATCTATAATCTATAATCTATAATCTATAATCTATAATCTATAATCTATAATCTATAATCTATAATCTATAATCTATAATCTATAATCTATAATCTATAATCTATAATCTATAATCTATAATCTATAATCTATAATCTATAATCTATAATCTATAATCTATAATCTATAATCTATAATCTATAATCTATAATATATAATCTATAATCTATAATCTATAATCTATAATCTATAATCTATAATCTATAGTCTATAATCTATTATCTATAATCTGTAATCTATGATCTGTAACCTATAATCTATAATCTATAATCTATAATCCATAATCTATAATATATAATCTATAATCCATAATCTGTAATCTATAATCTATAATCTGTAATTTATAATCTATAATCTATAATCTGTTATCTATAATCTATAATCTATAATCTATAATCTATAATCTATAATCTATAATCTATAATCTATAATCTATAATCTATAACCTATAATCTATAATCTATAATCTATAATCTATAATCTATAATCTATAATCTATAATCTATAATCTATAATCTATAATCTATAATCTATAATCTATAATCTATAATCTATAATCTATAATCTATAATCTATAATCTATAATCTATAATCTATAATCTATAATCTATAATCTATAATCTATAATCTATAATCTATAATCTATAATCTATAATCTATAATATATAATCTATAATCTATAATCTATAATCTATAATCTATAATCTATAATCTATAATCTATAATCTATAATCTATAATCTATAATCTATAATCTATAATCTATAATCTATAATCTATAATCTATAATCTATAATCTATAATCTATAATCTATAATCTATAATCTATAATCTATAATCTATAATCTATAATATATAATCTATAATCTATAATCTATAATCTATAATCTATAATCTATAATCTATAGTCTATAATCTATTATCTATAATCTGTAATCTATGATCTGTAACCTATAATCTATAATCTATAATCTATAATCCATAATCTATAATATATAATCTATAATCCATAATCTGTAATCTATAATCTATAATCTGTAATTTATAATCTATAATCTATAATCTATAATCTATAATCTATAGTCTATAATCTATTATCTATAATCTGTAATCTATGATCTGTAACCTATAATCTATAATCTATAATCCATAATCTATAATATATAATCTATAATCCATAATCAATAATCTATAATCTATAATCCATAATCTATAATCCATAATCTGTAATCTATAACCTATAATCCATAATCTATAATCAATAATCTATAATCTAAAATCTAAAATCTATAGTTCATAACTTATAATCTATCCATATTATTATTCCATAATCTATTAACCTATAATCAAAAACTCAAATATCTTTACTCAGAACTCGAAAATTTTAAGCAAAAAATCAGCAACTGAGAAACAATATCCCGGGTTATAAACATAAAATCAATATTTTAAACCTCTAAAGTGAAATAAATTTCGATACTCACTAAAAATTTACCCAAAAGTCCAGGACTCAAAACCGACTTGGTCTATTGTGTCAGCATCTGGAACAAAACAAAAAAAAAATGTAGCAAAACTTAGTCTTTTTATATGCAAATGCAAAGCTAAAATATGAAAATATTCATATGTGGGTTGCAATGCAATTCGAAAACAGCTTTTTGTAAATCCCTAAAATTTAAAAAGTCAAAAATGGCCAGTAAATAAAACCCACTAAACCAATTGCTTTCCAACTAATCGCTGCAGGAGTTTTCAGCTATGCGTCCATGAAATAGAGCCAAACACACACGCTCGTGTAACAAACGGCTTAAAGCCCACTTAAATACATTACAAAGGCTGGTGAATCGCAGTTTTCTGTTTTCATTGAGTTCGGGCCGCTGGAAGCTCTAAAAATTTTCAACACTCCTTGAAGCTACAGAAGTGCGCACGTTCGGCGCGCAATGCAAGTTATAAAAGCTGGAGTTTATTTTTTTATTTTTAGGATTTCCATAATTGAGATTGGAGAATTTCGCAACTCGGCTTGCTGTAGTCGACTGAATATATTTTTTAAAGTGCAACAAAATTTTTGTGAGTTGTGTGATTTTGCTTTCCAAAAACGTATTTAAGTGCGATCGCGCTTTCGATATTATTATATAAATATGAATGGATAGTACGTACATATGTATGTGAGTGAATAAATGGTGAGAGAGCAGTATAGCCTACGTTTACACGCCATTGTTTAAATTGTCTCGCATAATTTTATTTGTAAATACTAAGTACTGAAAGAACACACTAAATTTAGCTTGGACAATCACCATTTTATATAAAAAATTTAGTATTCGCCCCCGAATGGAAATTTAAATTTTGAAAGTGGATAAAAAAGACTAAGTATGTTTATAAAATATTCTAGCCATAACAGAATCGAACTACGAATCTTTTCACGTTAATGCAATATCTTACTGAATCAGAAAAGAGAGCACATCAATCGGCAAAATATACGAGAGCAAGTAAGTCCTCGAGGTAAAGTCTTTTAAGGAAAATGAAAATGAATAATTTTAAATATCAGACGATGGATTGTCGGCCGAGCTACTCAAATAGGCGGCGAAGAATTGACAAGAACCTAATCTTCCCAATCCAAAACGCTACGGAAAGAGGCTATTATCAGTATCAACTGACGTTGAGCAACACCAAAAGATCCGTCACGATCGTAAAGGACATCTCCGAGCTGTTCCAAGTCCAAGCGATGTTTCAGACAAGGAGACTGTCTATCGAGCGACTTCTTCAATCTATTGTTAGAGTATATAATACCAGCAGCAGAGATGTTTCAAATATTTTGTGGATACTTTATGCAACCTATTTTAGAAGAAGCCCATCAATTTGGCTACAAATGAATAATCTTTTCTAAGACGATGTTACTTTTCGTTGTCAAAGTACACTGCTTCTAGAATACTTTTAAAGAGGAAACTTCAAATTTAATGGGAACCTTTATTATCACTCGAAGACCAATTCAATTTTTGAAGATTATCTCCTTCAAATGTTGACCACGGTTAGGTCTCTGATTCTGGTCCACAGGTTGAGTCTAATTTTTTTTCGTTCGAGCATTTTGACTGAACCAAAACCTGGGTGGAAGAGGAATTGTTCTCATAGACTTTAGACTTTACATATTCTCACAAGAAAAAGTCATCGGCGTGATATCACACGGTCTTGCTGGCCAAACGAACGACTAAAAACGTGAAATTATCTGCTCACCCAGGTGTTATCTCAATAAATGAGATCCATCCATTGATTGATGCAATGTGTGGGAAGTGGCGTCGTCTTGTTGAAACCAAATATCGCCAAGATGGCTGACTTCTATTTCAAGCTTCAAATAATCAATTATCATAGCGTGATAACGGTCACCATTGACGGTTACATTCTCATCGACATCATTTTTGAAGAAATATGGACCGATGAATCCACCGACATAGAAATCACACCAAACCGTTGTTTTTTCTCGATAAAATGGCAGCTCCTGAATCTCTTCAGTTTACACTCTTCGCAAATGCGGCATTTTTGCTTGTTTACAGAGCCAGAAGTGTGTCTCATCGCTGCACAAAATTTGGCTCTAAAACGTTAGATCTTCCTGGAACATTTCAAGAGACCATAGAGCGAAGCGATGTCGCTTGTGAAGGTTAAACGTCTTCGGTTCTTGCTTCAAATCCTTCCATACGTCAGCACGAGTTGCTGCGAACGGCGCCGAATCGCCTCTCCACGAGCTTCGTGTACTCTCTCAGCCGCGGCTGCTATATTTTCTTCACTGCATGCCGTACGTGGTCAGCCTATTCAGTCGAATATTATCCAATAAAAAATAACAAGAACGAAGCGCGCGAAATACATTCTTCACAGAACCTGAATTTTCGTAATAAAGTTGAACAATTTGTAAACCTTGTTCAGGCGTAAATATTTCCATGATGAAATGCCAAACAATACTGAACAAAAAAAGGGAAAACGTGGCAGCTTGACACGACTCAGGCTTGATCAGTCAAAAAAGAGCTATTAAAAGTATCTCTTCTTGGATTCCCCGTGTTGTGTTCCGTTGTTCCATGGTTACGCTCTCACGTTAGTTGATTCTAGAAAACTAGCATAAACTCCCTATTTTTAGCTGGCTAAGTAGCATCAATCAAATATTGTCGTTAGTTATTCATTCAGCTGCAAATAACTAAATACACTACGTCCAAAAAAAAAATGTCGTCAAAATTTTAAACTTTTTTTTTCGTTTCATGAATATTCACCAAAATTGTTTGTTTTTTTACTTTTCTGATATAAATAAAAGGCAGCGCACATATACACACTTATACATACAATATTGTATATAGAATGAAACTAAATTTTTCGGAAAGTGCAAATTGAATAAACAATTTATTTTGCTGTAATTAAATGTTGCATATTTTACTATCATAAACAGTTTATTTTGCCACAGATGACAGCAAAAATAGCAAAAATAAAATTATGCGAAAATATCCGCACACATACAAACATAAACTGCAATTTAGCTGTTCATTTGCCACTTATGTACTGTTAGTACTATACAGACATACTTTGTTCATAGTACACATATGTATTTGCATGCATGTTTGGTTTGGTGTGTGTGACAAAGTCGCTTTTGCAGCACTTAGTCGTAATATCATAAATTTTTGCGAAAACACAAAACCATTGTAATTTATTAGACTTTTCCGGCACTTCCCCCACCCACCAACCCTTTGCTACAACAACAAAGTGTGCGCTAAGTGCGGAATGGAGTGTGTTAGTGAAATTAAACGAGCGTTTGGCCACTTGTCGGCTCGGCCGGTTAGTTTAGTACATTAATAGTCAGCATTTCTGAGCACGCGGCTGTTGCCAGTGCAACACAGGCACATGCAGGTGACCTCTGCAGGCGCATAATGTCGAGCCATTAGCGCTGTTCAGTTCTGCGTCAGACCATTTCATCAGCTCATGTGCATGGTTCGTGGAAAACCGTCCAAATGTCGCGATTTGAAGCAAATAATTGTCCGCAATATTTATTTACCGTTGCACGTGAGTCTGTTCGCAATTTGATCTTAAAAAAAAAAATTATTAAATTTTTAATTCGCTTGAAGTCCTGTCCAAACGTTCAAGTTAACCGAGCGCCAAAATAGCAATAATTATGTTGCATGCAACAGCGTGCCACATATGTGGATATAGTATATTTAAGCTTTGTCATTGCAGCAGAATATTAAAGGCGCTTCGTAAATAAACTAGTGCCGTAAAAAGCATTTCGGGACCTCTTTGGGCTTCCTTTATGCTAAGCAGGTCTTGAAAAAGCGGGTTATCTCTTTGGACATTTTCCGAAACTTAACTGCACTCAACTTAGTTTTGCAGACATATTGGACCGTTTTTGCGTGATTGTTATTGATCTCCTGGACGGTGTTAACTGCGGAAGACGTAGCTCTCATTGCTGAGGGAAAGTTTCTGTATACCATGTATGAGCTAAGTTAGGGTTACCCTAATACAGTAAGTAAGCAACTGAGTTGCTAAAAATTGACTCTCCATAAATCCGAGCAAAACCGATCTGGTTTATTTACTGGGAAGTGCAAAATCTCTGAGGCGCAACTACTACTTACGGGAGGAATACGTCATCAACCTGCTAACAGGATCATTATAGACAGGAAGCTCACACGGAAACCCAACTTAGATGAAAAAACAAGAAAGACATCGGTTACCATGTACCGCTGGAGGGAAATCAGTAGCAAAAAGTGGAGACTCTCACCAAAGGCAGTTATGAAGTTTGGCTTTATGAAACAATAGTTAAGCTCGTAATTTCAACGGAATTCTTGTATGCTTGAAGGCATTGGAGAAAACTATACACGTACAAAATTGCTAGGGTTCAATGGGCTTCTATCATCAGTATTTGTGTGACTTAGATCACTGCGAGCCTGGGCACTCTAAACTCCTCGCATACTTTAATTCAATTTCAAAGTATTTGGATTTCCGAGCAGGTCCTCGATCCTAGCACTAGCTGTCGTTTCTTTGCTCGCATACTTTCGAGGGAAGCATGTAACAGAAGAACCCGCTGAAAGAAAGGAACAGTGAGTTTTTTTTCACGGATAGAACATAGCCAGCGAAGAGTACTGGAGAAGTAGTACACTGTCGGGAGCTTTTCAATAGCTACAGTTTTAGGCTTCCGGACCATTGCAGCGTGTTCCAAGCGGAGGTAGCTGCCATACATTTCTATAGTAGAGCCGCTATATTAGTTTTGAGTTCGCTGACTGTGCGCTCAAGGTTAGCGAAGTCTAGACCTTCAGACTCCTTATCTCTACCATCGAGCAGTTTTATGATTATACTGGGTTGGGTGCCTGGCCACAACGGTATTGTAGGAAACTCTAAGACCGTTGAGCTCACTACGGCAGGTGCTTTAGACTCAATAACAGCGGAATGGGGTCGGGTAAGAGGATACTTAAGGCTGATGAGCTTGCTAGAACAGGTACTTTCGTCTCAATAACTGCGGAATGTAGATGGGTATTCGTTGTCTTCTTTTTGGTAACTAATGAACTGTTGGTCCTCAGACCAGATCAGCACGCGTTGGTTAACCACCAGCAGCTGTAAAGTTGCAAGGAACGTCCTGCTCTTGCCAGATCAAGGCAAAAACATCGCGGATCTTATACATTTAGACATCCAGTCGAAAAAGCTAAAAGACCTTTTTAATAGGTTTACGACGCTGTACCGATAGCTTACATTCAAATTTCTCCTTCTTCTTCCTCTTTACTGGCGTAGACAACTCCTACGCTTTCACAGCCAAGTTAAATGGAGGGTCTCTTCCACGGCAGTTGATTCCTTTTCATTGATAGCAAAATCCTGGGAAAGGATGGTTCGCCTGCGCTCTATAATTCGCCTTCAAACGGAAGTTTTTTGGTTACCCAGAGATCCTTGGTCTAAGACCGGAAGTCGTTAGTTGCTTCAGCCATGTGTAAAAGAATAGTTTCTGGCCACTTCCAACTGAATGGCATTCAGAGAACTTTCTTCACTTCCATGAACTTCTACAAATTCCTCCAACACATAGGTGATTTTTTCGTCTGGCTTCACAAAGGACTGAGTATAACAGCCTAAGTGTGATTCCTCCGCCATGTTGAGGCATCAGATATCTTACCTAACCTAACTTAACTTTTAAAAAATAAAAAAATCAATTTAATATAACCTCACTAAAATTAAATTAGCTGAAATTAACTTTATATTTGATATAAATAAATATTACTTTAATTAATTTAATTTCCGTTAACTTTAACTGCCTTTGACAACGTTTAATTACACCGTTTAAATTTCTTTAACAACTACGTTTCACAGGCACCATTTCGTGCACCAGTCGAGCTACCAGCGGGATCATATTATCTGCGGAATTTTCACCTTTCACAGCGCCAATTGTGCACACTACTCGAAATTGCAATTAAATTGTAATTTGAATGCAAGCGTAGAACATTGAATATGGCATGTGGCATGCGGCATGCAGCGTGCGGCGCGCTGAATACAGCCTGCGTGCACCGTTGTTAGTGGTTTGTTGGAGTTCATTGTAATATTCAGATATCTAGCCGAGCGGAAAAAAATGCGGCCAACACGCAGCAAGGCAAGGCGGGGCAAAATGGCAGTTACTCGAACGGCCAACGAACGGCCCAGGGCCACTCGAATTTCCACCTGCGTGCCTTAATGGCAGAGGCGATGTAAATGTTGCCATTTTTCCGGTGTTTTTCACCAACGCCAAGGCAACGCCGCTTTTGTAGCTCTCACACGCTGCATATTGTATTGTTTGCAATTTATTAATATTTATGGACATTTTCGGTGCAATGAGATAATTACGCCGACCCGATGACCGCGGCGCCCGGGTCTGCCGCTCAACCGTTGCACTGGCGAACGCTCAATGCCGATAATAAAAATCTCGCCGTCGTACACCCACGTGAGCACACATGTGGCCGCATGCACGAAATGAGCTTACTAAGCACAAAGTTTAGAGCTAATAGCGCGCAATTGCAGTGTAATTTCATAGTTCTCCTTACTATTTCATTTCATACGCGGCAAACGAGCGCGTAAATGCCCATTTGGCATTGATACTCGTGCAGCTGTGATTTGAGCAGTGGCGGCGTCGGCTGTGGCGGGGGGCACACAGCAATATTAGACATCTTTCGGCTGTCTGTAGCATAAAAATTAAATCAGGCCAACAAATGGTGATTGTTCAATTAAGCGACTGTTCACACACACACGCACATATGCATATAAGGGAGCAGAGTTGCATTTGTTGCTTGTCTTCGCAATGAGTAATTAGAAAAAGCTCTAAATTATGCTGTGCGCTTAAGAGTCGGAAGACTAAATAAACTTTATACATGTACTCACAAACACATGTATACACATAAATAGACACAACTGCTCGCATAATAAAATAGAATAGATAGCAGAAATGAATTGCATTGCTTGTTTATTGTTTCGAAAAATTAACTTTAATTGCAATGAATAGTAATGACTAAATTGTTCTTAGCTCTCAGCTCTGTCGTTAAATGGCATTCACTGAATAAAAACCTCATAATTTACTTATGCGCTTCCTTTTGTGCTTAATTTGAATTGATTTAACCTTTTAGTAGCAGTTTTAATTTAAAGTATTTATAAGTTTTGTCAAAATATTCACTTCGATAAGCTCAGAAACATACAAGCACTACTCTTGCTTCTTCTTCTTCTCTTGCTTCCAATAATATGAACTTGTTTACATCTATCTCTGTCATACAGTCATATGTTAGATTGGGTTACGTTAATCTGGTAGGCCAATGAGCCACGCATAGACCAGTTTTGGTCCTTTGCGATACCAGAAGGAGCCCTGTTACTACGTCCAAGAGGAGTAGTCACTAGTTCCAAGAGCAGTAGTCATCCTTAAGGACACCATACCTGCTCCAATGCATCATATCTTCGAGACCCCACTTGCTAACAGCGTACTCTTGCCAATGCTGGACAAGTGCACAAGAGATGCTCCATTCTTTTCCTGGTTCCTTGCTTTAGACATTTCCGGCACTCTTCTACATTTGTCAACCCTGTTCTGCGATCATGTGTTGCCACCAGACAGTGAATAGTTAATATTCCGAGCCATATGTTAAAAACACATTAGTTTTGAAGTCCAAAAAGTAAAGTGACATTTGAATTTAAACTGCGTGCGTCGTAGGATTTGGAGAATTATTTTTGTTTTTAGGTTGGTAGTACTGTCAGTCACATTTATGTCAAATTTCATGTCAAAATATTCATTAGTGTTTGAGATACGTGTCGTTTTGTGAGCTGCTAAAAGTGAGTTTTTCGTTTTTTGCGATGTCGAAATTTGTTGAACAAAGAATTTGCATTAAATTTTGTTTACGGAATCAACTCTCTGCTGCGGATACGTTGAGGATGGTGCAGAAAGCCTTTGGTGATGAGACTATGTCTAAAAAAAATGTTTACAAGTGGTATAGTGAGTTCCAAGCCGGCCGTGAACGTGTCGAAGACGAGGAGCGTCTACTGCGACCATCAACATCAAACGACGAAGCTCACGTTCAACAAATCAAAGATTTGGTGTTGAAAAACCGTCGATTAACAATTAGAGACCTTGCTTATAAAGTTGGCATATCGAAAGGCTGATCCAATACCATTTTGAAGGATGTTTTGGGCATCAAGCGCGTCAAATCTCGACTGGTACCGAAAACATTGAATGTTTTGGAAAAAGGGCGTCGCGTTGAAGTGTGGGAAACGATGCTTTCCGACTACCAGGGTATCATAAAATGCATTATAACTGGCGATGAGACTTGGACTTATGCTTACGACCCCGAAACAACCGATCAATCGAGCAAATATCGTGCCAAAAGAGAGCCAGGACCAAAAAGTCGCGCAAAAGTCGCTCAAAAATCCAGGTCATGTTTACTGTTTTCTTCGATTATCGTGGTGTTGTGCATTATGAATTCCTTCCAATCGGTTATGCGTCGTTTGCGTAACGCTATCCGCCAAAAAAGGCCGGAATTGTGGAAAAATATTTCTTGGTTTTTACACCACGATAATGCACCATCCCATACTGCCCTTGTAATTCGTGATCATTTTGCCAAAAACTCAACCCATATTGTTCCGCAACCACCGTATTCACCTGATCTGGTGCCGTGCAACTTCTGGCTGTTCACTAAGCTCAAAAACCGCTCCGTGGACACCGTTTTTATACGATAGAGGAGATTCAAACCGCAGCGAAGACGGAACTGAAGGCCATCCCGGAAAGTGACTGCAACCAGTGTTTCGAAGAATGGAAAATCCGTTGGCATAAGTGCATTGCATTGGGAGGGGATTACTTTGAAGGGGATGAAATTGATTTGAAATAATAAATAAAGAATTTTCAAATTAAATACCATGTCACATTTTTTGGGCACAGTAGTATGATTTAAAAATCTTTATGTCGTCAGCATATAATAAAATATTTGAGAAAAAGTGGTTACATATAGTATTTATTGGGCTTAGTGGATAGTGAAAGGTTTATTGACTTGCGTATTAGAGCAGAATACTACCTGGCAACTACGATTGTGCCAACAATTTATAGTAGATAGGACAAACAGTTCCAATTTCATTCTTTGATCTGTCGGTGAATATGTGAATTTCGCGGTTGGAACTGCTGATCACAGAACCATTAGTCTAATCTTCTTTATGAGAGAATTGAGATTCCGTATGTTGCTTGGGTTCCATGAGCTGAGCAGTTTCTCAAGGTTCATTGCTTCAAATAACCCTTGAAGGTGTATTGAATTGTTCAGAGAATTTTAGAACATTATCCTTTTAGGGAAACGACAGCTTAGATAGAGTTTAGAAGTGATCATAACGCAGTGTCGAACATTGAACTAATTAGCTAACCTGTAAGTCTATAGTATAATACAATTCAATGACAGTCCTTAAGTCTTTTTTGTCCAAAAAGAAATGCGAAAACTTTTCAGTAATGAAAAGAAAAAGAAAAAATAATTCCAGAAGCTTTTATGTTTAAGTGCTAAATTTTTGTTTTCAAAGTCGAAATTTACGCAATTTTCGAGATATCGAACTGAAATTTTGCACACATATTTTTATTCCCAAAAAGTTGCTAATTTGTCGGAACCACCGATATCGGTATAATAAAGCACAAAGCCATCAAAATCATGTCCTTATATGGAAAGCCTTTTCATTTGACAAAATATCTCCACTAAAGTTGACATGTGTTATAATCCAAGGCAACGGTGCACTTTACAAAGAAAATGTTCTGATCGGAACAATATGGCACATAATTGTTTAACAATCTGAATGAACGGAAACAAGTCGTTGAATAGAAATCTTTTGTATTTGAGGAGATATCTATACGAAATGGAGCACAGCATATTCTTCTAAAATTTTTTGAAATCGGACCATTATGACATACTTGTATGTATCTGCTATACAAAAAAATCAAATCAACATCAAATTTTTATCTTATAAATTTTTTAGTGAAGGTTATTCTAGCTTCAGGCAACTAAAGTTACCACTTTTTCGTGTTTCTTTTACTACAAAGTTGAAAAAATGTTTTCTTTAATTTGGAACTAAGATTTTAAGGCTTACTTTTACTTTCGTTTTCAAGAGAGAACAGTAATCCTCTAGAGGTCAACGTTGTATTGCACATATTTATACATACATATATACGAAAGCAGGCACATATTTTGAAACTATCTCAGATATATCGCGGCTTTGCATGCAACATGGTCAAGTGCGCTCAAGTCATATTCAAAGTCAGATATTTCTTCCAACATATATTGTTGCATATGCTTATTTTTGTGAGTTTATATGTTTGTGTGTGTGCGTGTTTGCGCATGAAGTCTATTTGAGAATATACTCGCAGCAAGATGCATAGTAAATTTGCCATTATCCAACTTCGGCAACAAGGATGTATGATTATGTAAGAATGCTGCTGCTGCCGCTGTTCATGCCACGCTCCCTCCACCATGCGCTGCACGAGCACAGAATGATGTATGTCCAAAGTTGGCGTCCAATGTTAGGCAGCGAATTTATTTTGTTGCAATTTTGCAATTCTCCAGCAAGACTCGTAACTCTTCGCACGACATTGACAAGCAGCGAGCGTGTGTGTGTGTGTGTGGTTTCTAATAATATATGTATATGTATGGATGTGTGTGTAAGTGGCACGTGGTACGTGCGAGTTGTGCAGCGAAGACGAAAAAGTGCTTTGTGGCACATTCCGTTGCAAGAAACAGGCAAAAATGCCAGCGCTATGAAACGGAGAGCAGCAGAAGAAGAAGAAGAAGGAGCTGATAAGTTGCTGCGGGGGAGCGACTGCTGTGTGCCACAATATTGGATGCACTTTCTATGAGTATGTGTGGGTGTGTGTGTGAGGTTATTTATTTTTATTCATGTGTGTGTGCTGTGGCAGCGCTGGCACGTGCTTGTGTGCAAGTGAATTTATAACTGTGCATTCATATTACACACAGTTACACACACATGCGCATACAAATGTGCGTGTGTATTGGTAAATTAAGGCGCTTGCTATTTTATCACATTTCGAGCGCATTTTACCGCTACAAGTTGGTCACTCCAAACACACACACACACACACACATTTCATATCATATGCACTCTAACAACTCCCGGCAATAACATCCCCGCGCTGTCCCTGTCACCACTCCAACACGGTTAGTTGACTTGGTGACGACGTCGCCTTTTGTCGCCTATTTACTTCTGTCACTGGCACTTTCCTGGCGCATTTTTCGCGCACATTTTGCGTGCAACAAAAAAACATGTGACTGCATGTGTGTGTGTGCGTGCGCTCAGTTTTCTTTCTCGCCCTGGTTGTCGAGGAAATTAAGTTATATTTTCGCAATTTGCGCTTTCGCTTTTTCTCGCTTCGCAGTTTGTTAAAGTGATGTCCTTTGAGTGAAATGGTAGCCAAATAGCGAGTAATGTGCCCGCAGTAACACGTGTTGTCATACTCACGCACACGTGGCCAGCACACACTCAACTGTTCGTGTGTGTTGTGCGGTGAGGGGAGAATAGGAGGGCATAAGTTATGTACGACATGTTTTCGTCTAAATAAAACATAAATATCTCACACTGTGACACGCACAACGAAACTAACTTCTCGTACACGCGGGGATATGCCAGGGAGACAAAAGCGGAGTTTGCTCACTAAGGGAGAAGAGTACTTAAACTTGTTTGCTAATAATGTTATAAGTTACTTAAATATTTGGTAGTTATAATAAGTTCCTAGTAACCTAATGACACCTCAGAAAGACTGCTGACATTGCCTATATACCTTTTTTCAATTCAATACTAGGGGCAGTTGTTAAAAACAAGAAAAATATTTACTTCGATTGCTTCAAAGTCTTTTATAAATACAAAAAGTTTCTCAAAACAACATTGATCAGTAATTTTTAACCGACCATGATTCGATTAGAACAATTTCTACGGAGTTTGAGTTAATTGCTTAGGCAATGAGCCATACCAAAATTCGGCAAGGTATTTCCTCAAATGTTAAATTTTTCTTACAAGCACTTTATTCCGATCGTTTAGTTTGTATGATAGCCTTCTGTTGTAGTAGTCCGATATCGGCCATTCCGACAAATGATCAGCTTCTGGGTGAGGAACAGACGTATAAAAAGTTTTAGATGGATATCTCAAAATCGCGTAGATTATTTCGAATATATACTCGTACAGACGGGCAGCGCACAGTGGCACCGCTCCATACATTTCTTGGAAGAAAATAGAAGAAGTGATCGTCCAACAATGAAACTTTGCAGAAACACTTCTCTAGACCAAATTAAGAAATTTTGAAAAAATCTTCGAAAACCGCCCACTGCCACACCCACCTCCCATATAACTGCAATTGCCAAAATTTCTATTTTTGGACATAGGGACTTGAAATTCGGGACACTTCTTAATTGAGTTCTCCTGATGAAAAAAAAATTAAACTTAAACGCAAAGTGACGTTATTTATACCTTTACCTTGATAAAAATCCAATATAATATGCAATGTTTTAATTGAATATGTAACAGGCGAAAAATTGTGTTAGTTTTTATTTGTAATATTATTACAATGGGATCTAGTTCTAAGGAAATTTTGTTCGAATGACGCCTTAAGCTACTTATGTAAGGAGCCGAAGTTATAAGAAGTCTGTTGAAGACAGCAAATCATCAAAGATTAAAATCGATGTTACTAAAAGGGACGGTAATTAGCGGTTGTTTTTTTTTTTTTAATTGAAAGTACAGACTCGGAACTTTCATTTTTTTATAGTAAGAGGGCTAAGCACGGCAAAGCACATAAAGTTTTTTTCCATCTAAAAATGAAAAGTTGATATTTCTTAGTATAATTTTTGAAAAATTATAAAAATTAGCTTACTTTGCCAATTTCAATAATTTTTTTTTTTTTTATAAACAAGTAGGTGCTATATTTTCAATAAAAAATAAAAGAAAAGCCATAGCTATAAACTTACACACAAAAAAAAATTCTTTAGTTGGACAATAATTTTAATCTGATTTTATTGAATAACTTTCCGTCGACTTCTGTTAGTTTTTTTAACTATAAAATTTCACTTTTTATAAAAAACCTTGCTGAATTTTTCTTATCCAAATATTTCTTTACAAAACAAAATCATTAAAGTTTTGAAATTGGAAAGTGGAAAAATCCTATTTTTTCCGCCCAAATTCCACTGTGCAGCGTAAAGGTTTAATCAATTTAGACTGTCATAATGATCATTTACTTATATTAGATAGTCGAAAAAGTATTTTCGTATTACAAACCAAACTTCAACTTATTTTTTATATTTATACAAGTGGATCCGGCCACTCTTTGTTGTGGTATTCATATAATAAACTATTCAATAAAGTAAAAATTTTATTTACGGACAAAGACGAATAGGTTTTTTTTTATAAGAATCCAAAGGAATTGTACCCTAGGTTTAATTTCAAATATGTTCATACAAATAAATTTCATTGAAAAAAATAACGAATTTAAGGCTTCTTTCACAATGTCTGGTTACCAGCTTCACTGTTCGGTTAATAGAGTTGTCTTTTTTATAGATTGTACTTAAAGAACATCAACAATGTGCATAGTTAAAGGAGATGACCCCTTAATGGAGCGTCCATTTAAAAGAGCTTTCACTGTATTTTTTATTTATGAATTGCTTTTACTATCCTATCTCCTAAGTTGGTTCGAACTGGACACAGTGTGCTAAATTTTACCAAAATCGGTTCAGTAGTTTAAGAGCCCATCGCGGACAAACAACGTGACACATTATTTTTATATATAAAGACTAATAAATAAATAAAAAAATATGTATCATTTTGGTCGACCATTTTTTGCCATTTTCCTCTATAGTCATTATTCCATCAGTGGTAATCGAATTTTCTAAAATTCCAGCACGAAAGCGAACGAGCCATTATTATGCTTCCCGAAGTGATACAGCATCGTATCCGTAAACTTGCGTAGCATTCTTCGCTTTTTTATACAAAAATTTAAAATCTCTTTCTAATTTCGAATTTCTTCATAATTTTTATTCACTTTTGATCAGCTATACCTTTTTTTTGACTTCTCCGAATTTAATTTTTTTTTTTACTAAATGAAGCTTAAAATATTTCTAACACTATACAGTATGACATAATGTGATTGGTAGCACTGGAGATAAACGACTGCAACGATATCTATTTACAAAATACGAAAAAACTTTTTCGTCTACCCAGCACATATAATTTTCAAGGTCTCTGACGTTCCTTTTTGGGTACTAAAAACATCGTGAAAAAATCTATCTTAAAATTACTTACATTAGAAACTGTTTTCATCGAAAATTTTTACCCACAACTGGTTTAGTCTGTTGACAGATGGTATGTATTAAAAAAGATCAACACACATGAAATGCGCTGTTGAGGTCTTTTTTAAAGTGGGGAAAAGCATCGAAAGCCATTCACTAAACCCAACCTACCACCAGATAAGGTATTACTTCCTGGAACTAACTTTTCCCTTTTATTTAGAATCCCAGAACAGGGTCTTCCCTGCACTCCGTACACATCGAAGAATACGGTCTGACGTCATTTGAAATTTGTATAGATAGCCTCGGAGCGCCCATTCCCCCAAGCCCGGTCAGGTGGAAATACAGGTCCCCATGTTGTCCAGTTATTCACGTATGGATGTCAGGTATAAGTTTTTGGGTCCACCGTTCTTTGGTTGAGATTTGTCACCGTTGCTGCCATACAAATAATTAAGCTCTTCATTCTCTCCTCTCTATTTTTGATTTCTGTAATTGTCGATGATGGCTCATATAATCTCGTGGCATACTAGCCAGTACTTCAGCTATTTCGTTGGATATAGTTCAGAAAGCACTTTTTACTCTTATTGCAGTGTGTCTATGTACCGCAGTTGTTCGTCTGGCATACGATTTTATGTCTAGTATCTGTATCTATAATTGAACTGCATACGAATATACTATTACTGAGCTCATCGCTTTTGCGATTAGAAGTCGACGGCTCGAGCGTACATAGCCTCTGTTCGTCATCATTCTTGATATAGCGTTGTGAATATTCTTTACTTGTTTTGGTATATATGCCAAGTTCTCCTTGAATTTCAGTTAGAAGTCCAATATTACTTCAACTGTGAGGGATATGATTTGGATTATATGGATTTTTATATGAATTTTTGTGACAAGTGACTCACTTCTAAAAAAATTGTATTTTCAGCGTTATAAAAAGGTCTGAATACACTGTGGAACATTTCTGGGATTATTGTCTGGGAGGTGAGAAATTCCAAGTCAGGGTGATGGTACTAGGTCAGTATATTAAAACCCTTAAAGGGTTTGGCGTTCGTATGTGTCAGTTTTTTTATGACCTTTTAAATATATGATTTAAAGTTCCAAAAAGCGCTTATATAGAGATTTTTAGTACTCTTGACGAAAATAAATACCATAGAAATATGCAGAAGAGTGGGGTGATTATTAGAGGGAAATTTTTATGAATTATTTTCATTTTTTTTTCCTTTTATTTTCTCCGGTTTAAGTGCTTTAAATATTTTTACAAATATTGAATGAATTTTTGTGAATTTATTGATATTTATTATTAATATAAAGAAAATATACTTGTATATATCAATGGCCTAAGATTTATGGTTTAGGTTAATATCTTGGTTCAGATAATTTCGAAAACGATACTATTTTTGGTACAAATGAGAGATACAAGCGTTAATATAGGCCCCATTAATGCCTGTATTCTCAAAAGAAAAGAGAAAAAAGTTCTTATATTAAAAAATATATTTTTTATAAAATAGCACATTTAGAGTACCATTAATTCCAGCTTCAGCTCAGAAGAGCAGAGAGCCATTCAATTCAATTCCTATTCGAAATGTCGGCGTGAGAACTATAGTACTCGTATCTGTGGCACGTTAAGCTAAAAAGCAGTGGAACATAAGGAGTTCGGGTCTTAAAAATGTGATTTTGTGAATATGTTAGTGAAGAAGGAATAGAATTATATTTTTGATTTGATTTTTTTTAGTATAAAATAGATGTAATTCTATCTTCCTGGCTCCATGGTGGCGTGAAAAAAAATGTATATTTGCATATATAATATTATTATATACCCTGAACAGCGTATACGAAGTTGTTTTGCTGTGAGGTTTAAGTCTTCAATATTTGCTAGCATTTCTGTGCTCC
>CM050323.1:112785639-112925625 GCA_027475135.1 Bactrocera correcta
CTACCTGGCACCTTCGATTGTGCCAACAATTTATGGCAGATAGGACAGACAGTTCCAATTTCATCCTTTGATCTGTCGGTGAATATGTGAATTTCGCGGTTGGAACTGCTGATCACAGAACTATTAGTCTATTCTTCTTTATGAGAGAATTGAGATGCCGTATGTTGCTTGGGTTCCATGAGCAGTTCCTCAAGGTTCATTGCTTTAAATAACCCTTGAAGGTGTATTGAATTGTTCAGAGAATTTTAGAACATTATCCTTTTAGGGAAACGACAGCTTAGATAGGGTTTAGAAGTGATCATAACGCAGTGTCGAACATTGAACTAATTAGCTAACCTGTAAGTCTATAGTATAATACAATTCAATGACAGTCCTTAAGTCTTTTTTGTCCAAAAAGAAGCGAAAACTTTTCAGTAATGAAAAGAAAAAGAAAAAATAATTCCAGAAGCTTTTATGTTTACGTGATTTGTTTTGAAAGTCAAAATTTTCAGAATTTTTGAGATATCGAACTGAAATTTTGCGCACATACTTTTATTTCCAAAAAGTTGCCAATTCGTCGGAACCACCGATATCGGTATAATAAAGCACAAAGCCATCAAAATCATGTCGTTATACGGAAAGCCTTTTCATTTGACAAAATATCTCCACTA
This sequence comes from Bactrocera correcta, assembly GCA_027475135.1. Classification (NCBI taxonomy): domain Eukaryota; kingdom Metazoa; phylum Arthropoda; class Insecta; order Diptera; family Tephritidae; genus Bactrocera; species Bactrocera correcta. The sequence continues at coordinate 112,786,290 of CM050323.1, forward strand.
AAGTTGACTTGTTTTATAACCCAAAGCAACGGTGCACTCTACAAAGAAATTGTTCTGATCGGAACAATATAGTTAGCACATAATTGGTTAACAATCTGAATGAACGGAAACAAGTCGTTGAATGGAAATTTTTTGCATTTGAGGAGATGTCTTCACAAAATGGAGGATAGCATATTCTCAAAGTCTATGCTACTATGCTAAGATATCTAAAAAAAAATTTGAAATCGGTCAATTATGACATACTTGTATATATCTGCTATAAAAAAATCAAGTCAAAATCAAGTTTTTATCTTATAAATTTTTTAGTGAAGGTTATTCTAGCTTCAGGCAACTAAAGTTACCGTTTTTTCTTGTTTCTTTCACTACAAAGTCCAAAAAAATGTTGGCTTTAATTTTGGACTAAGATTTTAAGACTTAATTTTACTTTCGTTTTCAAGAGAGAACAGTAATCCTCTAGAGGTCAACGTTGTATTGCACATATTTATACATACATATATACGAAAGCAGGCACATATTTTGAAACTATCTCAGATATATCGCCGTTTTGCATGCAACATGGTCAAGTGCGCTCAAGTCATATTCAAAGTCAGATATTTCTTCCAACATATATTGTGGCATATGCTTATTCTTGGGGGTTTATATGTTTGTGTGTCTGCGTGTTTGCGCATGAAGTCTATTTGAGAATATACTCGCAGCAAGATGCATAGTAAATTTGCCATTATCCAACTTCGGCAACAAGGATGTATGATTATGTAAGAATGCTGCTGCTGCAACTGTTCATGCCGCGCTCCCTCCACCATGCGCCACACGAGCACAGAATGATGTATGTCCAAAGTTGGCGTCCAATGTTAGGCAGCGAATTTATTTTGTTGCAATTTTGCAATTCTCCAGCAAGACTCGTAACTCTTCGCACGACATTGACAAGCAGCAAGCGTGTGTGTGTGTGTGCGGTTTCTAATAATATATGTATATGTATGTATGTGTGTGTAAGTGGCACGTGGTACGTGCGAGTTGTGCAGCGAAGACGAAAAAGTGCTTTGTGGCACATTCCGTTGCAAGAAACAGGCAAAAATGCCAGCGCTATGAAACGGAGAGCAGCAGCAGAAGAAGAAGAAGAAGAAGGAGCTGATAAGTTGCTGCGGGGGAGCGACTGCTGTGTGCCACAATATTGGATGCACTTTCTATGAGTATGTGTGGGTGTGTGTGTGAGGTTATTTATTTTTATGCATGTATGTGTGCTGTGGCAGCGCTGGCACGTGCTTGTGTGCAAGTGAATTTATAACTGTGCATTCATATTACACACACACACACATGCGCATACAAATGTGCGTGTGTATTGGTAAATTAAGGCGCTTGCTATTTTATCACATTTCGAGCGCATTTTACCGCTACAAGTTGGTCACTCCAAACACACACACACACACGCACATGGCATATCATATGCACTCTTACAACTCCCGGCAATAACATCCCCGCGCTGTCCCTGTCACCACTCAAACACGGTTAGTTGACTTGGTGACGACGTCGCCTTTTGTCGCCTATTTACTTCTGTCACTGGCACTTTCCTGGCGCATTTTTCGCGCACATTTTGCGTGCAACAAAAAAACATGTGAGTGCATGTGTGTGTTTGCGTGCGCTCAGTTTTCTTTTTCCCCCTGGTTGTCGAGGAAATTAAGTTATATTTTCGCAATTTGCGCTTTCGCTTTTTCTCGCTTCGCAGTTTGTTAAAGTGATGTCCTTTGAGTGAAATGGTAGCCAAATAGCGAGTAATGTGCCCGCAGTAACACGTGTTGTCATACTCACGCACACGTGCCCAGCACACACTCAACTGTTCGTGTGTGTTGTGCGGTGAGGGGAGAAGAGGAGGGCATAAGTTATGTACGACATGTTTTCGTCTAAATAAAACATAAATATCTCACACTGTGACACGCACAACGAAACTGACTTCTCGTACACGCGGGGATATGCCAGGGAGACAAAAGCGGAGTTGGCTCACTAAGGGAGAAGAGTACTTAAACTTGTTTGCTAATAATGTTATAAGTTACTTAAATATTTGGTAGTTATAATAAGTTCCTAGTAACCTAATGACACCTCCGAAAGACTGCTGACATTGCCTATATACCTTTTTTCAATTCAACACTAGGGGCAGTTGTTTTGAAAGACAATTTATTGTAATTAAAATTAGTTGTTAAAAAAAGAAAAATATTAACTTCGATTGCTCCGAAGTCTTTTACCAATACAAAAAGTTTCTCAAAACAACATTGATCAGTAATTTTTAACCGACCACGATTCGATTAGAACAATTTCTACGGAGTTTGAGTTAATTGCTTAGGCAACGAGCCATACCAAATTTCTGCAAGGTATCTCGTCGAATGCAAAATTGTTCTATACGAGCACTTTATTCCGATCGTTCAGCTTGTATGATAGCCTTCTGCTGTAGTAGCCCGATATCCGCCGTTCCGACAAATGACCAGCTTCTTGGTGAGGAACAGTATAATATAAAAAGTTTAAGATGGATATCTCAAAATCCCGTAGATTAGTTCGAATATATACTCGTACAGGCGGACAGCGCACAGTGGCACCGCTCCATACATTTCTTGGAAAAAACTAGAAGGAGTGGTCGTACAACAATGAAACTTTGCAGAAACACTTCTCTGGACTAAATTAAGAAATTTTGAAAAAATCTTGGAAAACCGCCCACTGCCAAACCCACCTCCCATATAACTGCAATTGCCAAAATTTTTATTTTTGGGCCTACGGACTTGAAATTCGGGACACTTCTTAATTGAGTTCTCCTGATGAAAAAAAAATTAAACTTAAACGCAAAGTGTCGTTATTTATACCTTTACTTTGATAAAAATTCAATATAATATGCAATGTTTTAACTGAATATGTAACAGGCGAAAAATTGTGTTAGTTTTTATTTGTAATATTATGCAAGCACCATATCTTTAACAATAGGATCTAGTTCTAAAGAAATTTTGTTCGAATGACGCCTTAAGCTACTTATGTAAGGATCCGAAGTTATAAGAAGTCTGTTGAAGACATCAAATCATCAAAGATTAAAATCGATGTTACTAAAAGGGACAGTAATTGGCGGTTGTTTTTTTTTTTTTTTTTTTTTGTTTTTTTAATTGCAAGTACAGACTTTTTTTATAGTAAGAGGGCTAAGCACGGCAAAGCACATAAGTTTTTTTCCATCAAAAAATGAAAAGTTGATATTTTTTAGTATAATTTTTGAAAAATTATACAAAATTAGCTTACTTTGCCAATTTCAATAATTTTTTTTTTTTTATAAACAAGTAGGTGCTATATTTTCACTAAAAAATAAAAGAAAAGCCATAGCTATAAACTTATACACAAAAAAATTCTTTATTTGAACAATAATTTTAATCTGATTTTATTGAATAACTTTCCGTCGACTTCTGTTAGTTTTTTTAACTATAAAATTTCACTTGGTATAAAAAACCTTGCTGAATTTCTCTTATCCAAATATTTCTTTACAAAACAAAATCATTAAAGTTTTGAAATTGGAAAGTGGAAAAATCCTATTTTTTCCGCCGAAATGCCACTGTGCAGCGTAAAGGTTTAATCAATTTAGACTGTCATAATGATCATTTACTTAAATTAGATAGTCGAAAAGGTCTTTTCGTATTTAAAACCAAACTTCAACTTATTTTTTATATTTATACAAGTGGATCCGGCCACTCTTTGTTGTGGTATTCATATAATAAACTATTCAATACAGTAAAAATTTTATATACGAACACGTTTTTGTCGGTATAAGAATCCCAAGGAATTGTACTCGAGGTTTAATTTTGAATATGTTCATACAAATAAATTTCATTGAAAAAAATAACGAATTTTAGGCTTCTTTCTCAATGTCTTGTTACCAGCTTCACTGTTCGGTTAATAGAGTTGTCCTTTTTATAGATTGTACTTAAAGAACATCAACAATGTGCATCGTTAAAGGAGATGATCACTTAATAGGGCGTTCATTTAATAGAGTTTTCACTGTATTTTTTATTTATGAATTGCTTTAATTAACCTATCTTCTAAGTTGGTTCGAACTGGACACAGTGTGTTAAATTTTACTAAAATCGATTCAGTAGTTTAGGAGTCCATCGCGGACAAACAAAGTGACACGTTATTTTTATATATAAAGACTAATAAATAAATAAACAAATATGTACCATTTTGATCGGACACTTTTCTACATTTTCCTCTATAGACATTATTCCATCAGTGTCAATCGAATTTTCTAAATTTCGAGAACGAAAGCGAACGAGCCATTATTGTGCTTCCCGAAGTGATACAGCATCGTCTCCGTAAACTTCACAATTTTCGTTGATGGCTTGCGTAGCATTCTTCGCTTTTTTATACAAAAATTTAAAATTTCTTTCTAATTTCAAATTTCTTTATAATTTTCATTCACTTTTGATCAGCTGTACCTTTTTTTCGACTTCTCCGAATTTAATTTTTTTTTGGCTAAATGAATCTGGAAATCTCACCTTTTCAACACCGTATAGTATTACACAGTGTGATTGGTAGCACTGGAGATAAACGACTACAACGATATCTATTTACAAAATACGAAAAGACTTTTTCGACTACCCAATATATATAATTTTCAAGGTCTCTGACGTTATTTTTTTGGGTATTAAAAACATCGTGAAAAAATCTAACTTAGAACTACTTACATTAGAAATTATTTACATCGAAAATTTTTACCCACAACTGGTTTAGTCTGTTGACAGATGGTATGTATTAAAAAAGATCAACACAAACATATAAAATGCGCTGTTTTTTTTAAAGTAGGGGAAAGCATCAAAAGCCATTCACTAAACCTAACCTACCACCAGATAAGGTGTTACTTTTTGTAACTAACTTTTCCCTTTTATTTAGAATCCCAGGACAATGGAAAAACACATGGGTCAGGGTCTTCCCTGCACTCCGTACACATCGAAGAATACGGTCTGATGTCATTTTGAAATTTTTATAGATAGCCTCGGAGCGCCCATATCCCCAAGCCCGGTCAGGTGGATATACAGGTCCTCATGTTGTCCAGTTATTCACGTATGGATGTCAGGTATAAGTTTGTGGGTCCACAGTTCTTTGGTTGAGGTTTGCCACCGTAGCTGCCATACAAATAATTATGCTCTTCTTTCTCTCCTCTCTATTTTTGATTTCTGTAATTGTTGATGATAGCTCATATAATCTCATGGCATACTAGCAAGTACTTCAGCTATTTCGTTCGATATATTTCGGAAAGCACTTTTTACTCCTATTGCTTTGTGTCTATGTACCGCATTTGTTGATCTGGCATACGCTTTTATGTCTAGTGCCAGTATCCATACTGAAGCACCATATAGTATTACTGAGCTCATCGTTTTTGCGATTAGAAGTCGACGGCTCGAACGCACATAGCCTCTGTTCGTCATCATTTATTTTTAAATATTATTTACTTGTTTTGGTATACCATATATGCCAAGTGCTCCTTGAGTTTCAGTTAGGAGTCCAATATTACTTCAACTGTGGGGGATATGATTTGGAATATATGGATTTTTATATGAACTTTTGTGACAAGTGACTCACTCCTAATAAAATTGTATTTTTAACGTTATAAAAAGGTCTGAATACACTGTGGAACATTTCTGGGATTATTGTCTGGGGTGTGAGAAATTCCAAGTCAGGGTGATGGTACTAGGTCAGTATATTAAAACCCTTAAAAGGTTTGGCATTCGTATGTGTCAGTTTTTTATGACCTTTTAAATTTTTTAAAACAATAAATTTTTAAAAACAAATAGAAATTGTAATTCTTAATTTTTCTAAATTTGTTTCATCAAAATCGGAAAAAATTTAAAAGGTCATAAAAAAACTGACACATACAAACGCCAAACCCTTTGAGGGTTTTACTATACTGACCTAGTACCATCACCCTGACTTGGAATTTCTCACCCCCCAGATTAGCTGTTGTACTGTGACATTATTTAAAGTTCCAAAAAGCGCTTATATAGAGATTTTTAGTACTCTTGAAGAAAAAAACACCATGGAAATATGCAGAAAGTGCGGTGATTATTAGCGGGAAATTTTTATGAGTTATTTTCTTTTTTTTTCTTTTGTTTTCTCCTGTTAAAGTGCTTTAAATATTTTTCCAATTTTTGAATGAATTTTTGTGAATTTATTGGTATCTATTCTTAATACAAACAAAATATATATATCAATGGCCTAAGATTTAAGGTTTAGGTTAATACCTTGGTTCAGATAATTTCGAAAACGATAATTTTTTCAATACAAATGAGGTATCGGGGCCTATATTAATGCCTGTATTCTCAAAAGAAAATAGAACAATTTTTTAATTCAAAATTAATCAATCCCATCTCAAAAAGTATATTTTTTTATAAAATAGCACATTTAGAATACCATTAAAATTTAATTTTACTAAGAAAACACAGAAGAACAGAGAGCAATTCAATTCAATACCTATTCGAAATGTCGATGTGAGAACTACAGTATCTGTGGCATGTTAAGCTAAAAAGCAGTGGAATATAAGGAGTTCGGGTCTTAAAAATGTGATTTAGTGAATATGTTAGTGAAGAAGGAATAAAATTATATTTTTGATTTGATATTTGTTGGTATAAAAATGCAGATGATAAAATGATTATATAATTCAGTTAAAATAGATATCGTATGTATATCGTCCTGTCTTCATGGTGGCGTGAAAAAAAATGTATATTTGCATATATAATATTATTAAATACCCTGAACAGCGTATACAAAGTAGTTTTGCTGTGAGGTTTAAGTCTTCAATATTTGCTGGCATTCCTGCGCTCCTTTTCCCTTGTCTTAAAGGTACATCTAGAATTTTTCGTCAGTCACAGCACCCCAATTTATTGGAAAGATATCTAGATGAGAGCCTGGCGTAAGTATTTTTAATGACATATTGCTCCTCAAAGCTTTACATCACATAATAAGTTAATTTCTTAAGTCTTTGTAATTTTTCGATTTATAGTTTCCAAGAAAATTTTGGACAACGTTCAGAAAACATTTCCAGGCGAGTTTTCCTGAACATTCAGTTTGTCTTCTATGCCTTTATTATTATCAGTTGCCATATTTGTAGACTTATAAATATTATTCGCGTCACAATCTTCAGACACTTCTTGCTTCTGACTTAGAACAAGTTCCACAGCAGAACTCTAATTTGGTAAGACCTTTTTTCCACAAAGATCTTATTTTGTCTACTCCAACAATGAAAATTCTAAAGAATTTTACGAATTTATGCAACAAAATACTTACACAAATACAAATACTCTTTAGTGTCCAAAGCTGAAGGTTCAATGTCATTTCATTTTATTAGGAAACGGATAAATATTTATATATTTATAGACTACGAGTTTCTATGTACATATGTATATGCCTGTTATTTACTAGTATATCGCATTACAAGATCAACGCACGCCAGCCGACCGCAAATATACCCATACATACATGCATACATACATACATGCGTATAAATAATAAATTCGGATGCAACACGGCGTATGAGTAACTTTTAATTAAACTCACTCTTTCGCAATCACCTACTCGCTGAAGTGAGCGATTCAATTGAGTTGCTGTATGGCACTCGATGGCAGCGCTTAAAAGCAATGAAATCACACAAGTGGCCAAAGCTGAGTCAGCGCACCACTACACAACCGCAAATCAAGTGAAGAGCGTGTGGGTGTATATGTGTGTGTGTGTGAATATGCGAGCGTTAAAGCTACTGCGGCACAGCGAGTGGCTAAATGGAGGTGTGAATTCAGTTGCAAATCGTTATGTACATACATATATTAGTATGTATGTACCCGTGTATATGGGTGTATGTGTGTGTGCGTGGCATCACCTTCGGCGCTGTCAGGCAACGAGTCGTAAGTAACGGGATGAATTTAATTTTTGTCTAGTAGTTGCGGCTCGTTCGCACGCTTTCATTGCCATTGCAAACGACGCTGCCACTTCACATCACATGCACACAGATCTGCTAACGGTTGTTGGTAAATGTATAAAATGCATAATTGTGCGTCAATAGCGGACTAGTAAATAATTTGACGAGCTTTCGATGACGCGCACACCAGTCTCACTGTCCTCACCGCGCTGCCAACAAGCGTCGCAGTCAACAGTTGGTGTGTGTGGGGGAGTGCGCTGTGCGGCAACGAAGTGGCTGTTGCTGTGTGGGTGTGAGGAAGCGAGTGTATGTGCGTATTAGCGTGTGGATGTATGCGTGTGTGTACATATGTAGGTATGCATGTGCGGGTGTATGTGGCGTTTGTGTGTGCGTTGCGCGCGAGTGCGCCACTTGAAAGTTGCATAATTCGTTAAGTCGTTGCTTTAGCTGCACTTAAAATGCACATGCAACTACAACAACAACAACTCATACACACATACATATATACATACATAGATGCACTAAAATTGCTAATTAACGTACGAGCCGACGTCATTCTACACTGATTAAATGACAATCAACGACTGTTGCAACAGCATAGTGGCGCGTTGACATCATTTTCCATGTTCGAGTGCCCGCGTAGCTGTGTGTGTGTGTGTGCGCGCGCGCGTAATAGTTGCGCCTACTTCAACTGACACATGCCAATCGCTGTCGTCACACACACACACACATATGAAGTTCAGCGCGTCAGCTTACCAGCAAATGACAAACGCCACTGCATGTATTGACACATTGATGGATAACAACGCGGTTATTGTTGTCGTTGTGTTGTTGTTGTTGTACGGCATGTGATACTATGTAGCAATGTTGCAGCCGTAAATGGATGTTTGATATTTAGTTGCGAAATGCAAATTGCCAATTTGAATTGCAAATATGCGCAATTTTCGTTCGAATCAAGCGTGTGCTATGAATAAGTCGCCCTGAAAGCCTATCAAACCGGCACACAATTTGCAATTTTTTAAATTAATTTTCCAATGTTGCCAGCTAACAACAATGCAATTACAATGTGATAAAAATAATTGGATTGCTGCCGAATGGTGGCAGCGTATAAGTGGGGCAAATATGCGTGCAGTTATCGGAGCTGCTATAGACACCGATGAGTGTATGTATGTGTATGTGAATACTAGAATTGGTTTGCATTTTTATTTCACGTTACTCAATATTCGTATAAAATTGTATTTTTTATATTTATTTTACTCACACAATTAGTAAATGATACATGCCACACGCTCATACGATAATAAATATGTATTCTTCGAACTTCGTAAAATATTTCAAAACTTCTTGACGATAGCTATATCCCAACTGATTTGATTTGATCGACAATTTCTTCGAAAATAAACCCAAATCAGTCATCTCTTTTAGGTAGCTGTACTATGTCAACCCAAATATTCAAAAAAAGTACCATAATTTCGAGAAAATTTTGTAGCAACGTCTGACAGGATGATTCTTTGCCAATGAAAAATTTTTTTCTGACTTATTTTAATTCCAATTTTAGGCTTAAAAATTGAAAATACTAAAAGTAATCAGCTGCCTGCCATCATAAATTCGTCATGAACAATTAATGATTAGTTAAGACACAAACCTATAGAGTTCTTGACTAAGCTCAAAAGTACCAGTGACTGGGTACGACGTAATTTCACTGAAAATTAAATAATCACTAATATTAACACATATGTACTTTAATTAATTAATGTAAGCCAGCTTTTCTTTATAGAATCACACAATTTTTGTACAAACACTGGACGCAAAACTTTAACTTAAGTTAATCCGACAAATAATTTCGGAGCTTGCATTTGATTGCCCAGTGAAATCAGCTCTTAAAACTTTAAAAGCATTACTCTCGGAATCTTGATCACAGAGACAGCGAGGATTTCTCCGATGCATCTAGACCAGTTGACTGAAAATTTTAATTTTTACACGACCCTTTTCAATATATTTTTTTTTAGCATATGATCAAACAAATTAGATTTTTGATATAATATCGATTTTTAAGTCATTCTGAAATACAAATTCTTTCGTGAGCAACGACTTTTCTGGGAAAGCTATCATTTTCTCAAAAACCAAAATTTCGAGTGGTTCTTTGATCATCTCCTGTGTTTATATTTTTTAATCATTTTAAATTCAACAGAAAACTCTTCTTCACCTCCAAACAACAGTGTTCGGAGGTCTTCGTGGAAGTCGCCTACGAGATCGAAGACTTTTTTTGTTTTCAAAATTAATTGCCTATTGTTAAGGAACATTAAATTCTGTAAATGTGCAGTTGTTTTATATCTGAAGCAAAATGCTTCAACAACAAAATTTAACAAATGGCTTATGTTACCAGAGGACAAAAAACCTTATTAAATTAATGTAGAAGCAAAGCTCTAGACAAATATCGACCATTGTGGGATTCAGCCAGACTACTGTGACAGCTTTCATAAAAAACGAGTTATTTTTATCGGAAAAATAGATCTGGAAGAATCCGAAAGCTTATGTTAAAAAGGACCTTAGTAATGCGACAGGAGTGATTGCGAATGCATCAACGGTTCACCGGAGATTTAAAGAGGTATAATGCAATGGCCACCGTTTTGCAGAAAAACTTTTTTGGGGTAGCAAATGCGAAAAAAGGTGTATGTATAGTATATAAGAAAGAGCATGAAAATTAGTTGGTGTATCAGTGGCAGAGGAAAATTTCTCAGATGAGTCAAGTTTCTGGATGAAATATATATATGGGGAAGGAGAATGACTCAGTGAAGAATATTTACGAACAACAGTACGTAAACAGGATGATCTGGTACTCTTTTCTTATGGTGAACTAAAAGAGACTAATTTAATTGAAGGCAGAACCAATGGTGAGGCGCATATGAGAATTCGGGAAGAAATTTGGTACCCTGCTTCAAAGACATGTATCAAGTTCAAAACTACGTTATTTTTCAGCACGATTCTGAGTCTTTTCACAGGGCCTATGGCGTACCGTAAGTAATTTTTTTCTTAATTCTACTACCTGAGAGATTGATATCACTCATAACTATTTGTAACCTTCTACGTTATTATACCCGAATAGGGTATTTTAGTGTTTGCCACGAAGTTTGTAACACCCAGAAGGAAGCGTCGGAGACCCTTTAAAGTATATATATAAATGATCAGTATGTCCAGCTGAGTCGATTTAGCCATGTCCGTCTGTCTGTATGTCTGTCCGTCTGTCTGTATACTATATATGTATACGAACTAGTCCCTCAGTTTTTAAGATATCGTTTTGAAATTTTGAAAACGTCATTTTCTCTTCAAGGAACTGCTCATTTGTCTGTACTGCCGATATCGGATCACTATAGCATATAGCTGCTATTCAAACTGAACGATCGGAATCAAATACTTGCATGAGAAACTTCGTCAGTTTCAGATCGGTTAACTTTAGCATATAGCTTCCATACAAACTGGACACATAGTTACTAAAATAAATACACCTGTTAAGGGTATATTAGCTTCGGTGCAGCGAAGTTAACTTTTTTTTATGTTTTTTTTTCGGTTTCGCAATTCTATTGTTGAAAGAGATATAAAACCGTTGGTGTGTCCTGGAAATTACACCGATTTAAGCTCGAACGGAAACTTGTGGGCGATTAAGAAGAAACGGATAGTTGCACAGTATTTTTTGAGGTCAGATTACTATTTTAATAAGTTTTGTGGTCTACATATATGGTTGACCATTTCTAAATGCAGTAATTGAAAATAAATTTGAAAAAATTGTTCCCAGAAAAATTGATCAACAACATTTTTGGCATATGTTATTGGATTAAATTTTTAACTGATAATTCAAATTTTCCCACTCTACGTCTGGTTTTATATGCCCAAGACTGTACATGAATAATATTTTCTTACAGTTCTTTCCATATTCTTTCCATATACATAGTAATAGAGTTAGCATAAACATTTCAACACTGTCTCAATGTAGACTAAATTTTGGTAATGGATTTGAATACCAAGTGTGTTTAGAAACAAAGTGTCTGCTCTTTACAAATTTCAGTCTAAGAAATTTATTTATTGGATTCTAATACAACTGATTAAATACTTAACTTATAGTTTTTTTAAGACATATTAACTGAATTTTTAAAAGTTTGTATTTCGATGAAATTAAATTAAATTATCTTCCTTGTAGAAAATTATGGAATCAACTTTTCATAAAAGTAATAAACTCTTTATGTGAACGCATCACAAATATTCACTAAGTATAAGCCTAATAAAACCAAAAAAAAAAACTTTGGAAAAGCTGGTAAACTTTTATATGGATAATACTGCCTACTTTTAAGCGAGGTTGGTATTAACCGAAGTTTTTCGTAAATAAAAGGAGCTGCTAAGTTATGAAAAGCTAAGTCAAACTTGATAATTTCATTTATTAAAATTGGAAAAAAAATCCTTCAAACATAAATCAATTTACTAAGTAAGTTAAGTAATCCTCACTACTTAAGCAACTAACCAATATCAATGGCGAAACCGTTTACTCCGATAATTGAATAGATTTTTAATTGCTTGTGAAATTACGTGTTTTCAGTTAGAGGGCTTTCTTCCTCTATTTCACGCAACATTTCAATTTATTTCTATTTACATGCGAGTATGTACAAGTAGATATCCTAGCGGAAGTGATTACATACCAACACCCTCCCGAAATGACAAACAGTTTGTCAAATTGTGCGCATAATCACTGCTAAAATTTATTGATGCCATTTTCCTCACAGCATACTTGAGCGCGAACTCATTCGCACTCCCACGACCCCGACGCGGCCGCATTCACAGTGGCGCTAAACGAGACAGGGCAACGAAGTCAACTTGCGAGCAAAGATGCTGAATAGCAGCGGGTGCAGAGTGTATAATTAATTACATAAGAGCTGACTGTGATCCGCTGTGTAAACAACGACAAAAGCATAATAAGCAGAAGCAATTTCGGCCAAAATATGCTCGAATTTATGAATGGTTTATCTGTTCCCGTAATGGGTGTGGGGTATGTGCCTCTGTGTGTCTAAAAGTTTGGTCGTTCTTTTGACTTGCTTTTATACTTGTACATAGTTTAAGAATATACTAAGTGGAATATGTGGCTTTAAGAAATTTAATTTTACTAATATGTCATAGCCATTAAATGGATCATAATGAGAACAGATTTAAAGTTTAAATAAAAATTGTGGACACCCTGTATTATAATTTCAAATAAATCTTCTCAACTTGTACTAGCAGCAGATTTTCACAAATGCTCGAAAATCCCGTCTTTAGTGATTATTTAAAAAATCGTTGCCTACATTTAGGCGCATATTACATTAAACGATATTTTCACGAAAAACCCAGTACATATAGTATGAACAAATATATATATCGATAGTTGAAAATATATTTCATTGATCAATCCTCAGTGATTCATACATATTTCATATTAAAATTGAAACAAAAATAAAGCACTGAAAGCCTCTTTAAAACTCCTTTGGTACAAAAGAAGACGAAGAATTACTTCTTATGAGTCAGTAATACCAATCCTTAAGGACACCCAAACAATGCTCAAACGAATTTGGTGGCTTTAAATTCGAACATACTTATGTTAGATCAATCTACATCAGTCTATGTCAGAATTCCTTTGGTACGAAAGGGTTTGAAACTTAATTTGAGACGACTACATAGAAATATATGAAGAGTAAGCGGAAAATATTACTTGAAAGAACGTTATTGAAAAACGAATTCTATCTTTTGTAGAGAAGCCATTATGCCATTTTTCTCTTCTCGCATGCTGTTAGTAACATATCATATATCAAGATAAAAGGCAGATGAAAATAGTTTTGGAAACTCCCAACGAAGTCAAGTTAATAGTGATATATATGGGGTATCCTACACCTTTCTTTTTTGTTATCCAATATTTTGAAATGGGGTTTAAACCTTAAAAAAATTATAAAAATTTAATTTATTTTACAGTAAATACCTCGAAGAGAACACAAATTTTACTCAAAGGTATTATGTATATAACCCAGAGTTGCCAATATTTATAAAAATTAGTATCCAGAATTCAGGAAACACGGGATAAAAACGATATGAAATTAATTGTATAATTTAAAATTTAAGATGCAATAAATTCTTATAAGGTTGCCACCTTTACATAATTATACAAATTTTTTAATTTTGTTATAAATACATCGAAACATATGTAAGAAATAAAATAGACTAAATTTTAAGTGCAAAAAATTTTTTAGGGTTGCCATCTTTATATAAAAATAAAAAAAAAACATTACTTTTGTTATAAATACATCAAAAGTGATGTAAGAAATAAAATAGAGTAAGTTTTAAGCGCATAACACATTTTAGCGTTGCCACCTTTATATAAAAATCAAAAATTATTAATTAAGTTTCAATTTCATCGAAAATGGTGTAATAAAGAAAATAAAATAGACAAAGTTTCAGGTGCAAAAAAATTGCAGGGTTGCCACCTTTTTATAAAAATAAAAAAATGTTATATGTGATATTAAAAATACATCAAAATTATTGTAAGAAATAAAATAAATAATATTGAATTTTACGAGCAATACATATTTTAGGGTTGCCATCTTTTTATAAAAATAAAATGTTTTAATTTTTATTATATGTATGTAAATACACCGAAATTCATATAAGAAATAACAGAGTCTAAATGTAATGTATATCAAAGTTGCCACCTTTTTATTTTTAAAAATTGTAAACTAAATAAAAATTATTGTAAGAGATAAAATAAATAATATTGAATTTTGCGAGCAATACATTTTTTAGGGTTGCCACCTTTTTATAAAAATAAAATTTTTTAATTTTTAATATAAATACATTGAAAGTGAAATATGAAATAATAGAATCTAAATGTAATGTATATCAAAGTTGCCACCTTTTCATTTTTAAAATTGTAAAATAAATAAGATTTCATAAAATAGCTGGTAAAAGTGATATAAAGAATTTTTGTTTAAATGCGGTGCAATAAATCTACATATTTACGGTTGCCACTTTTAAATAATAATGAAAGTTATTAATTGCTGTTAATTTAAAGTAGCCATACTTACTAATATTTATTTTATATAAAAGGTTTTCATGCATGTTACTTCAACCGCAAAAAATAATTTAAAATTTTTCTTAATGTATGTTTTGACTAGGGTTGCCACTGTTTTATCTAAACATTGTAAGTTTCCGTATTATTATCACTTTGCTGTTGGAGCTAAAGAACGAGCTATGTAGAGCGTTAGCTATTACATTATCAAATAATGTCTCCACTTGCTGCCAATAGCGTTGCCACACCAGGAATAATTGCGCCAAAAATTCAAATCTGAATTATCATAGCATTGCTCGTTTCAAATAAAAATTCCTAAAGCTTGTAAACTCAATAAAACCAAAAGACAATAGAATAAATTTCACAAAACATCGTTTTACAGAAACACAGGGGGTCTCATATTTCCTTTAAAACGGCTATAAATGTATATTTAAGATATTCCGAGAAATATGCAATCCAAGTGAATAAACAGTTTTAGCAGATATTTCAAGAAAATCACACAACACAAATGTTTGGCGTTGCCATATATATATGTATAAGCGTTTTACTGGAATCTGCCCATACAGTTTGAACATGAATATGGCAAAAATTCATAAATAAAATTACAACTACACAATGGCCAACAAATGAGCGTGCAAACGAGCAAAAAGGCCACGTACACACCTACCTAATGCATGTAATAAACTAAGAAATAAATCTAACAATGAATATTTTTGGCATAAAATGGTGACAAACAACCGAAAGTAACGCCTAGACGCAGCTTATCTCCAAGCGAACGAATGAGTGTGTGTGTGTATGTGTGACTGAGTGGCATGGCAACGCAGAGGCGAGGGTTAGAATTTTGCAGATTTCTTTGTGCGCTTATGAAAGTCGGTTACGTAACATCACCTCCACCTGATGCCATTACCGTTAACACAACAACACACCAACACCAACTTGAGTATGATTTTTATAGGAGCACCTCACACACCGACACACCCCCCCAGACCCGCTGGAGCTGAGTTGTTGTCATTAGTTTGGCTTGAATAATGCTTGTTTTACAGTTGCACAACAACAATAACAAGTGACAAAAACAACAATTTACACTTAACCAAGGCATAAACTAAAAACATTCCCCTAATGTCACTTTATTTGCTGCAACATAAACTTATTTTGATTTTCTGATGTGCCATTGTTGTTGTAGTTTTTCTCTGTATTCTCGTTTTTGTTGTTTCTGTCGCTTGTTTGTTGTTTCTGTGTGACTTTAATGTTGTTTACGCCATGGCGGCTGCCAGTTTTGGGCCCTTTCGCTGGCAATTTTCTATTTCCGGCAAACTCATTTTCATTTTAATGTGCCTCCAGTACCGTTACTTCACTACTATACACATTACTGCCACTACTCATGGCAACGCGCCACACACCAGAGCAGACAACAGTCGGCGCGCCTTAAATATGTGTGGCGGGGGGGAGGGGAGTGGGTGCGAGGGTATTTTAGAGTCACAGCGTCAGACGTCACAAAGCGAAAGTGGTGAGTGAACTCTACGCCGCTGCTGCCTCAAATGTACGTGCAACAACTCACGTGTATTGTTGTTGTTGTTTGTGTGTCATACTTTATTTGCTGTTGTTGCTCGTACATTAGGCGAGCGTAAAGCGCTCGTGTTACATGTCGCTAGTCGGTGCCTGGCAAACTTCAAGCTCCTTGTTGCTGTTACTGTTGTTGTTCTCAGTTTTCGGTGGGTGGTGCCGTGTGCCACATAAACGCCGTACAGAAATTTACGAGGCGGACACTGCAGCGCCGTTTCATTGTTTAAAATCAAGCAAAAGTGTAGTTTGCATTTTAAATATGGCAACTCTTCCGTTCGGCAACCGGAAATTAGTGTCTACTGTAGTAGTTGTCGACGTCGACGAGTTACTTGGCTGCCTGACTGCTCGACTGGTTCTTGCTTGCTTGCTGCTTACTGTCTACATCAGCATTGTTTGTTGGTTGTACTTGCAGACATTGTTGTTGCACTTCCACTTGCGTTTCGAATTCCTTACAGATATACATATATACAGTTGCCTTCATTTGAATGTGCTTTTGATGCTGATTTCTGATTGTATCGGAATGACAGAAATTTCGGACTTCCGCTTGCTTGACAACAAATGCGCTGAAGTCAAGAGAGGACTTTAAAGGATTCTAGTGAATTCATTTCGCAAAGTAAATGTCCAAGGTTGCCAAGCAAATGTCAGTGTTTACATATAAGCATAGCAGTAACTATCTCAAAGTTATTTATTCAGAGAATATATTATTTAATAAAAAAACCTGATATATACTTGTACATATATATATTTAGGGTGAACCAAAAAGCTTTTAATTGTTTCTTTAGATACCGTGAAAAGATCGTGTTATCTTATTATTTTGGGGACGCACTGTGGTTTTTGATTCCCCGTTTAAATCGCACATTTCTTTCAAAAACAAGGTTCTGCGGAAGATTTATTGTCCCTTGTGCATTGACAACGGCGGATATCGCATTCGATGGAACGATTAGCTCCATGAGGTATACGACGATATAGACAATGTTTAGCGACTTAAAAGACAGCGGCTGCGTTGTTCGAATGCACGAAACACTCCAGCTCTGAAAGTATTCGACGCAGCTCCCGCCTGGGAAAGCAGAGGACGAGACAGACTTCCACTCCATTTTAAAGACCAGTTGGAGAAGGCTCTGGCTACATTTGAGTTTAATAATTTTTCCAATTCTTTACCTTATTTCATAAATTAATGCGTCAAAATCATTAAATATCTTACTGATCTCCAGCAGATTAAGAGCAGAAAAAAGATCGAGGCTTATAGGATCAAGGTTGTCTGAGGACACTTTTTCGATAGTGACATATGGAGCCTATACTGCCATCTTAATAACGGGAAGGTGTCTATACACCATTAACAGTATTGTGAATCGCAAGCGAGTCTGGATTTGAATCCAGAAAAAAGTATTTGCTTGTTTTCACTAGGAAATACAAAACTTCTCCATAGGAGCTCCCTTCTGTACTATACTATGGTATGGTCTTGGACAACAAACTACTATGGAAGCGCAATATGGAAGAAAGAGTGAGAAAGGTTAGCATTGTGTGATATACTTTAGGCAGACACTGCGGACTTTCTTCATCTCTTACGCACTGATGTTACATAACGATTGTAAGTCCAAGTCCGTCTTACGCATTATTGCTGCGGGCAGGCTTGAAAAATGTACCTTCTTCTTTACTGGCGTAGACACCGCTTAAGCGATTATAGCTGAATTAACAACAGCGCACCAAAAGAAGTTTCTTATTTTTGCAGCGTGACGCCAATTGGAAATGCCAAACGAAGCCATGACCTTCTCCAACTGGCCTTTCCAACGGAGTGGAGGTCTTCCTTTTCCTCTGCTTTCCCCCAACACTTTTAGAGCTAGAGGGTTTTCGTCCATACATGACCGTCCGACATGACCTAGCCAGCGCGACCACTGTTTCTTGATTCGCTGAACTATGCCATTGTCGTCATATATCTCATAGAGCTCATCGCAAAGGACCATGGATCTTTCGCAAAATCTTTCTCTCGAAAACTCACAACGTCGACTCCTCAGTTGATGTCATCGTCCAAGGCTCTGCACCATATAGCAGAACGGGAATAATGAGTGACTTATAGAGTTTGGGTTTTGTTCGTCGACTTTAGTTCTCGATTGCCTACTCAGTCTAAAGTAGCACTTGTTGGCAAGAGTTATTCTACATTGGATTTCGAGACTGACATTGTTGTTACTGTTGATGCTAGTTCCAAGTGACGTGGAAGCAGGGGAGGATCCACTCTTCGCAGGCTTATAGAAGATTATGCCTACTCGATTAAGTTGGGCAGCTTGGGAAGACAGACGCACATGAGTAAATCAACTTAATTCATCTAACCTAAGCTGCTGCCATATACCCTGTTCAGGTACGATAATGAAAACAAATGAAAACGGTTTTGCTGTTGTTGCGGTAGCGGCAGTATTTGTTTATTTAAAGAGTGTAGCATTTAAGTACCCAACTGGTTGTCGTAGGAACAGAATTTTTCTTTAAACTTGGCTGAGGTCTGTTAATAAAGGCGAGTTTAAGTTGAAATAAATAGAAACCGAGTTCTCAAATAAGAAAAGAGTCAAAAAAAAAAAAATTAAAAGTATGTCATTTTCCAAATAGAATAGAGAGGCATATCGCCAAAAGCTTTAATCAGTTTACCAGATTTTCTGCTAAAATCCCGCGCGCTCTTACTAGCCAGTCTTCGCCTTTCATGCCTTGTTTGAATAATAATACCTTGGATGCATAATAACTTCGCTTTTAAGTTCGGAGTATGACCACAAATTTTGATAAAGTATACTTCGACGTTTTGTAAACAATAAATCTTTAGGATATAAGGTAGGGAAAGGAACGCGATATGTATATGATTATTCATGTGTTCAGAAAGGAACTCAGTATTTTTGAATAGCAAATAAAGTATATTAGCCCCCTACCCTTCGTCGAGAAAAAAAGAATGCTTTTAAGAATCAAACATGAGAAAAAAAATTCTTAAATTTGCCTGCCACTCTCAATAGCTCCATCCATTTGTGAAAAATTTTGATATTGTGTTCTGAAACTTCTGTTATGTTCACAACAACATGAAAATATGCATAAATATTAAGCAAAAATCCTCCTCACAACAAAAGGTGTTGCCAAGAAAGGCCTCCGTGTCGACAAAAATAGCACAAAGTACCGGAATCACGTGTTAAATAAAGCAAACAACTTCCCGCTGGTTTAATATTATTCTCACTTCATGCGCACTTTATTGCAAAATATTGATTTAAAGCGCTTACAGAGCAGGTACAAGTATAACAATGAAAACAACAAAAATACTCAGTACACTTTTTATTTGCTGAAGACAGGTGGTTTAACCCACACTCCGTGACGTCTGCAAACACAATAGTTATGACACCATTCACATTGACCTACACCTGTTAAGTATCTGCTCCAACCAATACGCACACACCGAGCTATATATACGAGTGTGGGGGGTATTGAAATAACAGCTTGCACACCGAGTGCCACTACAACTTTTCAAAAACACGAAAATATGACAAAACCAATTTAACAACACTGGGGCAAATTCGATTTCGCCGCAGCAGCCCCAACACGCTATGCGGAGAGCTTTGAGTGTTGGTTGTTGTCATTTTAGTGGCGTGTGTGTATGGGTATGAGTGTTTTCGCAATGCTTTTCTACTTTGTTGTTGCATAATCCTTAGTCCTGGCACTCGCACACGTAAAAGCGATGCGATTTATACGAATTTGAATTTGAATCCTGATTTTCTACACTCAGCACGTGTCGAACGCGACTGCTGCGCTACGAATAAATGTAGATATGTTTCGTGTATAGCTAATATGAGAATCACACTCTTGTGTTTAAAATTTGCATTGTGAAAAATTCTCTTGTATGGAGCTTTGCAATAGACATCTCGAAAATCTTGCTCTTCTAGCTGGTCAAAGAGTTCGCTATAGAACTAACGGAATTAGCAAAACCACAACTAAGATCTTTAAAAGGCAGATTAGATAATTTGAAGAGGACTCATTAGCTAGTCCAAACTAAACCGTAGGGGAAAGTTTAATTTGCAAAATATATAAAAACCAAAACTAAGTGAGAGCTTCCTTCGGTCATCATTTGCTCTGGAATCAAAAGGAACTGAATTACAATTGCGCATTGTGTGGAAGCTTCCTAAGAAAAACCAAATTAAAGTCAATTATGAATGCTCGTGGCATCGTGATCCAGTTATGAAGCGATCCTGCAGTGGGAACATTCGGTTGTGAGCGCTAAGAAACCGGCAAAGTGATCCGCAATAGTTCTTGGAAGCAATTTTAAAGGAAGGAATCCATAATTACACTAAGAGCTCCTATAAATGTGGTATAAGAAACCGGAGACAGTCCTTACCCAAACTAAGTCCACAACTGCTCACATAACCAAACAAGAGTTCTTCAAAGGCAAACCTTAAAAAATCGTTATTTTGTCACCCGACCATTATTTAGCGACAGAAGCTTATGGACCCTTTAAAAATCGCATTGAACTCGATATAAACAATGAAATATTCAAACAAAAGAGTCTTTATGGCTCTACTAAATATGCCTGGCTTCTACCAGGCTTAATTATTTTAAGTTAAAGTTGGGTAAGGCTGAGCTCAGGCTACTACGTGGATCGCAACTGGTGGATAGTCGGCGGCTAGTACTAAGTATGTATGCTTGACAAAGGATTGGTGAGGGCAATATGCTGTCACCTCTGTAAGTAAGACTGACATCCTACCGAAATGGCTGACAGGCTAGTACTGTTCTCACCTTCGTCTCGTTCAAATTCTTGCAGGTCTTCAACTATGTTCAATGCACGTCGCCAGGAGTCGAAGTTAATGCGTCTTTTGCTTCCTGAACAGGGTTTATCAAGTTTGCCACGAAGTTTGTAACAAAAAGAAACTTCGGAGACTCTACAAAATCTATATATAAATGATCAGCGACATGGCG
The DNA here is from genome assembly GCA_027475135.1 of Bactrocera correcta. Taxonomy (NCBI): domain Eukaryota; kingdom Metazoa; phylum Arthropoda; class Insecta; order Diptera; family Tephritidae; genus Bactrocera; species Bactrocera correcta. Next base: position 112,807,781 of record CM050323.1, read on the forward strand.
CTGAGTCGATGAAGCCATGTCAATCTTTCCGCCCGTTCGTCTGTCTGTATATAAGCAAACTAGTACCATAGTTTTTGAGATATCGAATAAAATATTGTACACGCCCTTCTCTCCCCAAGAAACAGCTCATTTGTCGGAATCGCCGATATCTGACTATGTACTATAGCATATAGCTGCCATAAAAATAGGACGGAATGAAGTGCTTTTAAGGCATCTTATGTATTTATAACACCACTGTAAATGCTCAACAATGCACAGTTGTTTGTTGTTGTGAGCCTGCGTGAGCGCATACAAACAAATATTTTCGATGTCACAAGTGTTTGATATGCGTCTACACTTTTTATTTGCATAAATATCTAAGTACATGTGTGTGTGCGTGTGATATTGCCTGCAGAAATCTACTTGTGCGCTGCTACGCTTGTATCCGGTTCCGTTGCAGCCAGCAGCGAGCAGTGAGCATGACAGAACCCAACGAAGTATGTAGGGTGCATAAATCATGGTCGACTCAATTACAATTGTTCCTCACATTGAAATGTTTTCACTCCTGCGACATTTTGTTGTTGCTATTGCTATTGTTGTAGTCGACATTTTTCCACCATCTTTTTATTTTTTATTTTCGAATTTTTTGCTGCTTTGTGGCATAATCCTTTTTCCTTCATTGCGCGTGCCAAGCGACTTCGCTGCTGAGTTGTTTGTGTGCGTGTGTGTATAAATTTGTGTGTATAAGTGTAGAAGTTGTTTGTGTGAGTTTGTGTATGTAGTTGAGTATATTATAAGCCAGTCGTAACACTCCATTATTTTTCTGCCTACTTCATCCCCTCGCCCCTCTCACTAATTTGCATTCAAACTTCGTGCAATTTTTTTCGGGGTTCAAAGGAAATACTTGAAAGGTTGTGGTGTCTTCTAACGGTTATTGCGAAACAGCAGCGGTACAATTCGTATTTTCGCTTTCAAGAAAGCTTTCTTACACCTATTTAAATGTATACCACAGCCCCTGTGGTCCAAAATCGGCAACGTGACTTCAATTTTCCTAACCATTAGCTCGTTAGAAAAGTGATAGTTTTTTCACTCCATTTTCTGCGCTTCAGTTTTGACACTTTCTAAAATTATTTGCTATGACTTTCGTATTTCCTGGGTTCTTCCTGGCACTCCAGGTGGAGCTGCGGAGTCGCAATGACACAAATTTTTGACGAAAACAACTACATACACACACATACTTAAATAAACACATACCTATGTATATACATACATATATACTTCTATTGACACATTTCTTTTCCAAACTAACAATATCATCCGAAAAGCTGCTGGAAATGTTCTTGGAAACAACACTTCCTTACGCGAAAAAATAATATGACACAAAAATACACAGTCTTCTAAGAAAACATTATATATACGAATATGTATGTACATATTCTGTCAATAAGAATAATGTATGTGAGTTTTGTGCTGGCGTATCCACGGCAATGATAAGCAAAAGTCGTCTTCAACTTCGTCAGCACCAAAAAACAATAGGAAGGTAAGGCAGACACCGCGAAGAACAGCAAAAAACTAAATATGTATAATAAGCACATACACACATAAAAAAAAATATTATGAAATCTAAATCAAAACCGAAAAAAAACAACAACATTCGTACGTAAAAAGTCAGCGTGTCAGAGGCATCAGCGCGTCGCCGTGAAAAGTGGCAGCTTTGAGTGTGTCACGCAGTCGGAGTCCCGTTTGCACGGCAACTCATATGGAGCAGGCAAATATCTATAAAAAAACACACGTAAGCAAACCCTGCAAGAAACAATATAGTGCTCTCTGAGAGTTGAAATTAAAACAGAACAATTTATGAAGCTGTCAAAAAACAAGAGGTTACCTAATTTAAACAAAAAGTAAAGCTGTCAAAATAGGCAACCAAGAAAATTTTCATACTTTTATGCAAAGCTGATATTCTAAATATATAAATGGCTATAAACCCTTTTTGTGGATTGGGCAGAGCACATATCCATGCGCAACTTCAGTTTGCTCTGAAAAGATCAGCCAATAAATTACCACTTTGAAACCTACAAAAGTACGCTTCGGTCTTGAAACCTTTTGTTCTGTGCATAACCCCTGGCGGTAAGCTTCTCAAGCTCTTCATACTCACGCATATTAGCCTCTTCGTTTTTTTGTCTATGCGTCTCACATCTCTCTTCAAATCTAGGGATCTATCCCACCCCGCACGGGTAATGATCGACCGCAACATTGCGGGGTAGGCTATCCACTTATTCTCCACTGTGACCTCATCGTACGTGCTGGCGGTTCTTTCGCATATTTTACGTAAGAAACTTGAAATTCCGTATCACAGTACACTTATACTGAGTTCACTTATGTATATCGGTTGTGATAGTAGATTGTAGAGTGCGTGCTCTGTCGTACAGAGGCGGGCGCGTACCTTCGCCACGACAAAATAGTGTTCCAAGTCGATGTTAGGTTCTCGAAGCATACGCACGTTAAGAATACTCAGTACATATCGTCCATCTATCACAATATGATCGATCTGGTTTCGAACTTTTCTGTCTGGAGACAGCCAAGTAGTTTGAAGAACTTTCTTGTCCTGAAATTTACTTCTACTGATAACCATATTTCGGGCCCCCGCGAAGTCTATCAGCCTCGACCCATTTGGAGAGGTTTTGCCAGAGAGCCTGTGGTACCGAAGACCCCTCCTTTGTCTTACCCGGCGTTATAATAGCCAAACGCAATATTTACATAGTGGGCATGTTCGCAAATCAGTGTCAAGTTGAAAAACTTCGCTCTTAGGCGGATTTTGGCTAGACGCACATCCACTTGAGTGAAAGCCAGCACTCGATGACTGAGGACCATAATCCCACACCGAACATTCTAAGCGCATACCCTTATGTCTTAGTCCTTATTATGTTTGCTATGGTCGTCATCAAAAGTAAGATCTATCAAGGCTGTCATTCCTTTTTCATTGGGAGTGATTTCTACATGGTGGGTCCCAAATGCACCCATTTACATAATGTGTAATATATTTTAAGTTTTAAAGATTCATTTTGAAAAATTTGCATTTCTTGCGCTTGTAGCCGATCTCCTCCGATATTCTGATCAAAAGTATTTGGAAAAATTTACCGGCTAAAAAATTATCTCAAATCAGAAAATTAAAATGTATTTATATTTACTATAAGATATATTTTTGTTAAAAGGAGAGAGTGTTCCCAGAAAAAGCCTTTAATGTTTTAATAGCCGATCTTCCAAAATATTTGCCTTAACAATTTCACATTTTTGAAGAATATGATGATTGTAGATATAACCTCTAAAGATCCCTTATTTCAATACACCAACAAAGGCTAGCTTGAATTATTATAATGGTATTAAGCGATGATTTGAATGAAATTTTTAAACGTTAAATAAGACTAAAACTATTCAAAGACATCTTCAATCAACTACAACCCAACAAACTGTGTAATTCTAAGAATTGTGCTCAAGAACAGCGTTTCTAACCACACCTAACAAAACTGCACGAGCAAACACCTCCCCTTTCAATTATATCAAATATTCCTAGAGCGCAGTGGAAATTTCCATTCCTTCATTCTCTTTTGAAATCATTTTCTGCGGGGATGCGACTCGTGGCACCCAACACATACGCATAGTTACAAACGTATTTGTATCTAAGACAGATTTTCTGCTGGCGACCTCATAGGTTGCGAGGTAGAGTATGTAGCGTGTGTGGATAGTAGATATGAGAACAGCTTTTTATATCACAAATTCAATATGAATTTCAATAACGTTGCTTATTACCGTGCAAATGTGCGACTGACAGATGGTGCGAAGCAGGAAGCACACAGACATCTGCATACATACATACCCCCTAGAGGTAGGTACGGAAATGTTAGTGTGTAGTTTAACCTACAACAAGTGAAAGCATTCCCTGCTATATAGGTCACCAACAAGAACATATGGCAACATTTACTTATATAACTATATATATACTTTTTATGTTGGAGCAATGGCAAAAGACAGACGTGAAATTGGTAAGCAGAGTTCTTAAATAGTGGTAGTAGCCTCTTTGGAGGTAGTAAAGCAGCTAATAACAGAATTTAAATTTGTTTTTACGCTTATTTCAAAAATAAAATCAAAAATTTTCGTTTTTAAGTTACTTTACCCTCTCTACCCACTTTTGGGGTCTCTATTATACGGGTATTATGCAAAAATTTTTGGCTTTATGGAAGATACATATATTTATATTCTATCGAAAACATTTACCACTTTAAGCCACTAAGTGCTCTATATTTTATTTACGGCATGCTTAAATAAAGCGAAATATGACTTTTTTCAAGGCCATTTCTAACGTAATACATTGTTTTTGTTGTTATCGAATTTATGCCAGGTCAATTTAACATTGCTAATTACAAATCAAAAAGCTTGGAAAATTAGAGCTTTCAGTGTTAGCACTGTAACTTTAATAACTAGCGGTCAGAAACGTTTAAACGCGTTTAAACTAAGCGCTGCGGCTCATTAGGGTGAGCCAAGTAGTGTGGAAAGTTTTAATGAAATAATTAATAAGACTCTGGCGTGTTGTGGGTAAAATATAGAATTAAGTTTTTGGATGTTTTTAAGAATAATATCTAATATTAACTCTTTTCGGCGAGTTGCAATTCCATTCTACACTCAAACAGGCAGTGTGGGAGCCGAATTTTACTAACAACAGCGCCGGAAGCACTCGTTTGTTTCGTCGGGCGGCACAAAACACCGCGCTTTATACATTCTATATAGTATTTTAAGGTGACCTCATGGATCCGAAATTTTAACTGCGAATCGCTGTCAAAATCATTCCATTTCTGAAGCAGACAGCTACTGTAGAAGAAAACTTTAGCACTTACGGCAAGAACAATCGAAACCGGTTGTGACCGAATCGCAGTGAGTCGGCACAAGCAGATATCAAACCAAGAATAATGATCCGGAAGGTCGAGCTGGCGGACAATCACCTACATAGCTCCCTCCTACAACTCCTAATTCAATCCTGCACTGTCAACAATTGGACCGTCTGAAGGAAGTCATTGCTCATAAGCAAGTTCCTTTAGCCAATACCAGCACAAGAAGTTGAGTTTTATCAGGGCAACGGCTGGGTAAACAGATCAATAGTGACTAGCCGGAAACTCAGTGCACCCGCTTTGGAGATTCTCTTGCATCCAACTTATATTTTGGATCTAGCATCAAGTGACTGTTACCTGTTTCTGTCTATGGTGAAAGAGCCAATGCAGAAGTTGTAATTATAGCCAGTATGCCGTCTTTTGACATTCAGAGTGACAAATTAGTGCGAAAGTTTTGAGCCAAAATAGCAGAAGCAATTAAAAGCTTCAGAAAGTGGCAGCAAAGGTGGCAAACTTCACCAAAAGGACGCTGGACCCATTGCTAATACCAGGTAACTATTCGTGGATAGGCAGACGTCATGAGGATCAAAACTAACACAAATACTAATGGATATGGGTGCTTTAGAAGCTACCTGTACATATTCCATCATGACACTGGTCCTTACTGTCCGACGTGCACAAGTACTCTTTTATTGCCCTCGCTTTTCAAATACAAAGAGTAATCTTAAAACTACACGCGATGGTAGTCTAACGGTGGAAAATTTAACAAAACTCATGTGCCAGTATACTGAGAAATGGAAAGTTTACAACGAAGCGGCAGCCTCAGTCATGACAAAACTTAGGCATATAGAAAAGATAAGGTGTCCGTTCTTCTTCTTTACTGGCGTAGACACCGCTTACGCGATTATAGCTGAGTTAACAACAGCGCGCTTTTCGTTTCTTCTTTTCGCTACATGGCGCCAATTGGAAATGTCAAGCGCAGCCAAGTGTTTCTCCACCCGATCTTTCCAACATAGTTCCCACGACGGGTACTGCTTCGAATACTTTCAGAGCTGTAGTGGTTTCGTCCATCCTACAATATGAGCCAGCCGACGCAGCTGCTGTCTCTTCATTCGCTGAACTATTTCATTGTCGTCGTTTAACTCATACAGCTCATCGTTCCGTCGAATGCGATATGTCCGTTAGTCGGTATAATAGATGGAACTTAAACGTCTTATCACTTTCACGAAGTAGTACTTAAACAGGTGGTTCCGTAGGAGAGTATTGAATTGGAAGTAAATAAGGTTTATCGGATAAAAGTTCCCCAGTCTGGCTCTCGTTGCTTTCCCTACTTAAAAATAAACGCCTGAACACTACTGGATCACCCTAATGGAAATACATATGCCTTGCCGCACATCTCTTTCGACATGGCCACTTAAATGTGCGCTCCATTTTTTCGCATTTCCGATGAATTGGCGCAAATGGCCCCAATTTGTTGCCGCAGTTTGCAAAATTACAGTTTATTTCATGTCCAATATACATAAACATACAGATGCGATTGTGCTTCAAGCTTTTTGTTTTTGTTGCTGTTATTTTTGCGTATGTTTTCGTACTGTTTAGTTTAGTTGTTGTGTTTAGTGTTTTGCCAGCAATTGAGAGTTAATTGCCACTTGCTTAGCTGCAACGTGCAACATGCAACACAACGTGGACATATAGTGAACACACATGCATGCTAATGTTGGAAATCATCACCGCCGATCCACCAACACAACCGCCAATCGCCGTCATCGACATTAACAACTTCACCTAAATGCGATTTGCTGCCATTTGCCGAGCACTTCACTCGCCCATATTTACGTGCGAATGGCGCTGTTGTGCGGTTGCAAGTATGTTCACATATACATACATACAATACATATATATGTATGCATGTGTGTGTGTATTTGATTTTTTTCTTCGTGCTCGCTGCTGTGTGTTCGGCGTTTATTTGCGTGTTGTGCAGCAAATGGTGGCAGTAAATGGCAGTGTTGCACTAATAGCAATGCAATTAGTTGTAAATTTTTCAAGAGCTCCACACACACACACACATATCCACCGGCACACAGCAACACAACGAAGCCAATTGACGAAAGCAGTAGAGATATTAGTTAGCCGCTTTCAGTTGAAGCACGTCATTTGCACGCCGCTGACGTTGCCACATGCCACAGGCCCCGTAATACTCATGTATATTAGTTGGGTTGCAAAAATATTGCGAATTTATGCACTTGAAAGCAAGTATATGTAGACAGTTATGTTGAAGTGCATTTATTTTCGCTTATAAAAAGTATTAAGTGCTTGTTTATACAAAATATTAAAATAATACATGCCGCACGTCACGTGCTTCATGAATAATAAATGCGTTTTTTATAGCGCAGAAATGCATTTGAACGTTAAATGTTAGTTTTCGTAGGGAAGGGTGATCCGCGCGCATTCAAAATTCTCTAAAAGCCATAACCTAAATTATAACATAAACGTCTCAACCCACAATTACAAGCATAAGGAAGCAAAGATTTGTTAAAATTTATTGTGCTTGTGAGATATTACATTATATACTCGTTCATAGAAGTAAAATATGGCCATGACCTTCAAAAAGTTCCTCATTTTTTATAAAGAAAATTCAGCATGTGCAAATAAGGCTAAGTACACAGCGAAGCGTAGAAAGCTCATGAAAGTAATGAACTATGAACTAATGAAATATGTGCACAGCCAGAGCGTTTAGAAAAGCAAACGATCTGAATTAAGACATCTTTCAATATTTATCCTAAATTAGCTAATGTCCAGCCTGCCTCGTTCTGACTAAAGTATGTAACGGGCTTTTTAACTGGGAGGATATGATTTCTAAGGCTCATTTCGGGCATCTTTAATAGGTTATGATCTGCAATTTTATTTATGTCATCATGGAGAGATATACGCAAGAACAACGTCTACAATATATTTCATTTTATTAAACAAATAATTATAATTAATTAATAAAAATCATCTTCTCTAATGAGACTCACTTTCATTTGAGTGATGCGGTAAATAAACAAAGCTGTCGATTCTGGTGCAAAGAAATTCCACAAATTCAACTAAATTCACAGTTTGGTATGGTTTTTTGTCCGATGGAACCATTTATCCGTATATGGAGCGATATATAGGGTGGGCCATATAAAATTTTAAATTCGAAGATAGGGCGTAAAAGATTGAGTGTAGCGATGGAACCAAATGTTGTCCAAGTCTTCCTCTTCAATTTGCTTGAAGAAAAATTATTTTGTCCCCTTCAAAGTAATCCCCATGAGATATTATATGTACACTTGTGCCAACGGTTTTTCCAATCTTCGAAGCACTTCAAAAAATCATTTTTTTATCTTCTTCAGCTCCTCCTTCGATGCCGTCTTTATCTCGTCAAGAGAAGCGTAACGTCGTCCTTTCATGGGCCTCTTCAGTTTAGGGAACAAGAAAAAGTCACAGGGGGCCAGATCTGGGGAATACGGTGGCTGCGGCATCATTAGTGTGTTGTTTTTGGCCAAAAAGTCGCGCACACGTCGCGATGTGTGTGAGCAGGGACGTTATTGTGGTGAAAAAGCCAATTTTTGTTCCTCCACAAATCCGGACGTTTCTGGCGGATTGCTTCGCGAAAGTTGCGCATAACTTGCAGGTAATATTCCTTATTGACCGTTCTTCCCTGTGGCAAGAACTCATGAGGCACCACGCCCCTGCAATCGAAGAAAACTGTCAGTTACGATTCGCGATGATTTTTGAACACACCTCGTATGTTGCGGATTGTGGTGTGTGGTGGTCTTAATTTGTTCGAAATGAAGCAAGACTTCTAAAGCATAAAGAGAGTCTGGTTTGTTGCTAAAGTTTAATAACTAAAACACTGCAAGAAGGATAATGGTTTAAATCGCAACCCTTTGGATGACATTCAATGTCACAATTTCTAGAAATAATCGAGTATCCAAAGTTTTCTCACAATAATTCGGTTGTTGCACGTGCTGTGAGGCACGTAGCCCCATCTTGTTGGGATCAGATGGTGTCAAGATCAACTTCTACCCATTGCGGCCACAAAAAGTTGGTTATCATCGATCTATAGGGTGGGTCATCTAACGTTTTAAATTTTAGTTATCTATATTTCGACATTGGAAACGTCAAATATCATTCGGAAAGTGACAGATATTCAGTAAAAAGTCTAAAATTTACGAAATGGGTCGCTATTCACTAGAAGAAAACTGGAAAATATTGAAAACTTTTTTCCAAAGTTCGTTTGAAAATCATCTCTTCGGACGAGGCTCATTTCCACCTCGCTGGTTACGTTGACAAGCAGAATTGTCGCATTTGGGACACAGAAAACCCGCACGCAATTGTCGAGAAGCCAAAGCACCCAGCACGAATCACTGTATGGTGCGGATTTTAGTCTGGTGGAATTATCGGCACATTTTTCTTCGAAAATGTAGAAGGAACCGCCGTAACCATCAATGAGCGATATCGCGCAATGATAAATAATTTTTGAAAAAACACAAAATTCGCGATACTTTTTGAACACACCTCGTACGGTAAATTTTTGGGATTTAATTACGTTTCCTGAACTGCATAAAGGCTTGACTCATCCCAATATCGACCATTTTGTTTTTTGACGAAACTATTGAACCAGAAATGGGCCTCAATTATGAAGGCGGTGTTTTGAGCGAAGAACTAGTAGCAACCGGGGAACTTGAATTTGTATAATAGTTTTGGACTACTTCCAAAGAGAAATAAGTGTGACATAATGAAATACCAAATACAAAACTTGACAAATTCCGGTAATTGACATGGCCACCACGAGTTGTCAAACTCACGTCATCCCTATTAGTAGCCGCTTTATATTTATAGTTAGTTATATGAAAATCGGGTACTATTCGAAAAGGTTTTAAGGGTTAAAGCAACCTTAACACATCACGTTCAAGTTTTAAACAGACAGGCACAAAACAAAACTTACATATTTTAAGCCTAATCATTATTATCGCCATCAAAATAGGCGCCTGAGCCAATACCTGCATGCGAACCATTAATCCAATTTTCCAGGCACTTGGCATACGCCCCGACTAGGATATCCTACAGTGACTTTAGCGAATGACTTTTAATGACTTCAATTGACCTATGGCGCGTTATCTGAAGCGGAATTGTCAATTTTGATAACAGGAAACAGTTGCAGGATATCAAATCTTGCTAGTGCGGTAGCTGAGCGATGGTTCTCGTTAAAATCGTGTTTGAATATTGAGACGCATTATCGTAGTCAAAAATGCAGGAATGCTGAAGTAGTTACCGCAGTAACAAAGGCGTGGTTTTTCTCATTATGATTCATCACCAGTAATGATGCGTTTGATGATTATAAGGTCCTCAACTACGTTGTCACACAACTCTTTTGCGAGCTCTACTAGACGTCGTTTTTGCGTCTAGCATTAACACACTTCATACCCAAAATGCGACCTTCATTGGAAACTTTCAGCGAAAATTTATTTGACACATGGATATCAAACTTTAGACGAACATAAAAAAGATTGCACTAGGCTTAGATAGAAATTTTTTTATCTATGCGCTTTTCCTGTACATTCTTCGACTAAAAAAAAATTGTAGGAGGGCATATTTGCACTTTCCTTCCATCCGACTGAACGACCTAATGTTGGTAAAGTACTGACATATTCAGACTTTGCGATAAATTTGGACTTCGACAGTCTCTCTAAAGATAAAATGAACATCGAGCATTGGATGATTAAATTAGTTTTGGAACTATTTCGATTCCTTATTTTTCTTTGAAGTGTAGTTCATTTTACCCCCGCAATACATAATAAATATTTCAGATGATCAAAATTGGGTCATAAAAGCAATTTTTTTCTAACGCCCTCCAAAGCTCAGAATATAATGCGAAAAATTTTCTAAACGATACTCAAACTGCGAGTATTTGAAATGCAGCTATAAGATCCAAAATCATGCCTTTAACATTATGTCACGGAGAGAACATATCCTCCAACTTAGCTATACCTTGCTCACTATTGTATTACTTTATCGGTGTTAAATACACAAAAATATCAGTAAAGTGATAGAATTCAAAAGCATTTTTAAAATCAACTAGTTAAATTTATCTTCTCAAGACGAAAATATCGTTATAGTGATCAGCGGGAACATCGACTACACAAAGTAAAAAGGAGAGAAACGAGGCAAAGTTAGGCAATTTGATTATTTCTCAAAACTTTTTTTTCCAAAAATTTACTTTGACTTGTAGAAAGTCTAACGAAGTAAATTAAATCAAACTGACAAATGGATCACAATGGCAATCATATATCAAAACCAAACCAAGATGGTCACACATTCGAACTTTTAAAAGATCAGACTTCTACCAAGGTTTATAAAACTTAGTGATCTTGATCCTGACTTTTAGGTGATATATAGTCCTTCTGACAATCATAATTTACCGAAACCCAGTTTCGCGAGTTCCAGAAGAAGCTGCTTATTTGTCGAAACCACCGATTTCGGACTGCTAAAGCATATAGCTGTCATACTGGTTGAATCACTTTAGCATGGCATATATTGCTCTCAAGACAAAGTTACAAAAACAAAAAAAAAAATTAGATCGGACGACTATTTCATATATGCAGCTATCATAGAAACTTAACCATCAAAATCAAAACAAGTTTTCCGATCTCATTAAAAGAAACCCCATATATATTTTATATACCACAAAAACGGAAGTCTTCTGAAAGATATTACTTTCGTCAACTTTCGCCAAACTATCACAAAACGAAATGCCACAACAAACTTTTCGGATAACGGTAATAATTTATTATTAATTATATAGTTTATTGCTTTGCTCTTTCGACTGCACTTTGCCACTAAACTTGTAGTTCAATTCAAATTACCACTAAAAGGAACGCAATAAAATGTGATATTTGCTGCTTCGGCTATAAATACGAGTTACGCGTTAAAGAGCAATAAGCAATGGCGGGACATTGGACGGAATGAGGGGGGCGAAACAACATAATTCAGAAGTCACTTTATCAGTGCGCTGCCATCCTGAAGCCATAAAAATTGGCGTAAAATGCCAAAAAGTGTTGGAGAAAATAAATTTTCGGTTACAAACAGCCCAAGCACACCCACACAAACATATACATGTGTATTGTGAGTGTGTGTATGTGAGTGTGTGTGTGTTTGACTACATAAATAAGAGCACAATACCCACAAAGGTGGCACATGTGTCATATGGCGGAAGGACGCGGCACAACTTATGGCATAAAACAAACAACAACAACAACAAGAACAACGAGCGGATATGTAGTGCGCCGCAAAGCAATGAAACAAAAGGCGGCAAGGCAAGAAAAAAATATATATGGTGAAAAAGAGAGAAGAAGAAGCAAGCGAACAAACAGTCAAGTTGAGTGGAAAATATGCACAACATTGCGCTTAGCTCGTTTTTTATTGTTGCTGTCGCTGTTGTTGTTATAGTTATTGTTGTAAGACTTGAACTCGTAAATAGGGCCGATATATGAGTGTTGTGCTGCGCCAAAGCCGAGCGTAACCAATCGTTTATGGTGAATGGCGAATGGTGCCTGCAGTCGATATCAGCACCTCGCCTCACGCCTCTCTCTCTGCCCCTGCTTTCGACTGAAATCTGAAATCGAAGCAGAAACAACTGTTGACTGGGCCAAATTAAGAGGGTAAGTAAGTAAGGCTTGTGAAGCTACGTGCGAATTCGGCATCGGCGCTGGATTTTCCGCATTCTTAACTGTAAACACAACAACACGCAAGCGCCTGCTCTAAACACACACACGTACATATGTATATGCATACATCCGTGTGGCATAAATGTGTTCACGCGTAGGTACATTACCTTTCAAGTACGAGTACTTAACGGTATAACAGTATACACACTCGTCTACACACATACGTACCGTTATGTTTATGTGCTTATAGTCAGCACCTAAAAGTTTAAGCTCTTTGTTCTCGTTATGTTCGATAGCTCGTAACTTTTGCTTTACTTTTATTTATTAATTTCAACGTAGTTGTTGTTGTTGTTGCTGTTGCTGTTATTGGTTTGTTGCTGAAGTGCCATGTGCCCGATTTTGGGCAATGGCTGAGTGCCTCGCTGCACGAATCTTATAAACTGCAGCGTAAAAGCCAATTATGAGTTGGAAAATTATTTACTTTGCTTTTGATTGCAAGCGCTGCTGTTGTTGTTGTTGATGTTGTAATGTAAAATTAAGTGCACTTGCCGCAAGCTTGCAGTTAGTCCGATTATGGCACTATTTAAAGGAATTATGGGTTAATGCCCGTTGTAAAAGCAAATATCTTGAGAATGTAAAGTTGAAATCTTATTTACTGCTGCTGTTATTGGTTTTGTTGTAACAGTGTCGAAAGTGTGCCTCGGTAAAGTAGTCGAAACTATCCTAGGCACCGGTATTTTTAACGGCGCCACAGCGACATCGCTTCGTTCTATGGGCTCTTGAAAAGTTCCGAGAAGACCCGACGTTTTGTTCAGTGATGAGTCCCATTTCTGGCTCATTGGGTATGTAAACACGCAAAATTGCCGGGTTTGGGACGAAGAGCAACGCGAAGAGATTCAAGAGATTCCATTTCATTCAAAAAACCGACTTTTAATGCCTGAAATTGAAACTCGTGACTAGGGTGACGTTTACTTTCAACAAGACGGCGCCACTTCCCACACATCGCATCAATCAATGCATTTATTGAAACAACACTTCGGTGTGCAGATAATTTTAAGATTTGAGCCAATCGTTTGGCCACTAAGATCGTGTGATGTCACACTCTTAGACCTTTGCATGTGGAAGTCTGAAGTCTGTGCGGACAATCCCGCTTCATTTCAGGCCTCGGAGAGCGTGTCATTCGCCAGTTACCAGTCGAAATGCTTCTACGTGTCAACGAAAATTGAGCTCAACGCATGGACCACCTCAGATGTAGCCGCGGCCAACATTTGAAAGAGATAATCTAAAAAATATATGCCAAAAATGTTCTCCCGAAGGATTATAAACTTTCTACCCTATATTTGAAGTTTCTGTGTTTTTTCTTTATACAATTTAGGAACGTTGAAATGGATCGTTCTTTGTAACCGCCTGTGGTTTATGTGAGAACATTTTTCTGTTCTAATTTCCATTGAGCCGTTTCATTATTCTTTAGAAAACAACTTTTTGGCTGATGAAGAACTCTAAACCTGCTTCCTTTTGGAAAATCAAACTAATTTTAAGTAGACCTAGTATTCCACCTAGTCCTTAATAACAGACTCCGCGAAACTGGACACGTTAACGGTACCAGTGAGGGACATTCAGAAATTTTCTCTCACTTCGATTGCAACCATGATAACTTAGACGACTTCGTTGCCCTACTCCTAGCGGATTTTCTTCGCCTTCAAATCTCCGAAAGATATGGTTGGGTCGGAGTTGCTGGAGATGAGGGGCACCTTCACGGGTGGATCGAAGCTCAAAGCAAGGTTGGAGTGGGAGACTTTCTTTGGAAGCACTCAATCAACTCTGGTTTCCGACTACCAGTAATGTATTTCACGCAAATGTGCTAGATATTAAGATAGCATCAGATGTACTTCTCCGAAATGCAGTATCTTTTGCAAAAGAATGCCTCCACTCCGAATACAGAGCTGCTATACAGGCTGTGCTCTCGTTGGCAGTGAGCTCAAAGCGAGTCAAGTTGAGCATGAAACGTGTATGGGTACTTGGCCACAGAGAAATTGTCGGAAATTGTAATGCAGATAAGCTTGCCAGAAAGGCACACATTCTCAAATTTCAATACGTTCGGAACGTTCAAGAACATCCGTTTGAAGGCGAGCTAAAGTTAGAAGACGAAACATCCCTACCCAAGGTTGTGCACTGAGTTTGGGACCCGTCTCGTAAACAACACCCCCAATGAACAGAAGAAAACGTAGAAACGTAGAAGAAAGCGTAAGTTGTGTCTACGCCAACAAAAAAGATTCCAAAAATTTTTAAAATTTTCAAGATGTTTCAAGACCCTTTTTCTTAAAAAACTTCTAATATCATTAACAGTTCGTTTAAAATCCAATACCAACAACAACAACCTGGCAATTTAATTTCAAGCAATCTAAATTGTCTACCACTAACCTTCTACCCAATGATTGATGTTATTAGAAATTAACAAATCCAAATTATTTACACCAATACACAAACACATACACACACGTGCGACTTTAATGTTTAATTACAAGCTCGCTTTATGCACAGAGAGGATGTCCGTCCATAATTGCATATATATTATATATGTATGCTTGTAAACGGAGGCCAAATAGGTCTAATATTATTTATTATTAATGCATTTTGTGTATATTAAATTATACAGTAAAGCTGCGCATACATGGATATATATATATATACACACACACATACACAAAATAACGGAAATTTTTGGCATAAATATGCATATTCGGCATATTTGAAAATATTCAATTCAAATTATTTAGCTATAACACCAATACGCTTATATATTATACATAGAAGTATATATATACATAAATAAATACATATATGCGTAAATATGTACTTCAGGCTCTGCACTTAGCCGTCTGCTGCTCATTTGTCGCTTCTGTGGTGGCATTCCTGTGATTGCAATGCAATTAGTTGGAATAAATTGCATAGACTTCATTGTTGTTTTTGTTGCTTTTATTGCTGCTACTTGCAGCCATAAACAATATGCATATTTATAACGCTCTAAATACGCATATATTCATATATACATATATATTGCCATTATGCCGAGCCTTGCTGTGCCTCGCTCTGCCTTGCAGTGCCTTGCCGGGCGAAAGGCTCAACATAACTAATTATTGCCCGACACATGTTAATTTGCGAATATCAGTTTCGTTATTATAAATTTCTTGCTAAATATGTAGCCGCTTCCGCTCGGCGTTTTGGTGAGCAGCAGCGCATGGCCAGCCATGCCGTGCGTTGCCACATTAGCCGGTTGTGCCGCCAGCGCCTTTTGTTCGCTTTATGTAATTAGACTATGGTGTATTTTGCCCAGTTTATAAATCATACAAATTTATTTTGAAATAAATATACGAAAACACACACACATTCACATAATCTCAAAAGCGAACAAGTGCTTGAGTGCAAGGCTAATGCACTTTTAAACCAGAGTTCGATACACAGGCGAACGAGAGAATATACATTTCTTTCTTCGGCTTTTCATACGTGTACGTTAGATATTCGAAATCATTTCACCTGTAAAAACTACACTCCAGTAGTTTCCATTCTTATCTTCAAAGCTTCTATAACTTTGCAGGGCGCTGTAGTAGTACGGCCCAGCAGCCGTCAGCATTTAGTACGTCTTCATTAATTAGCTCATTTTGAGCTGAATCAGGTGTGGTTCTCGTTCAAGTTTAAATTAATTTCAATAATACTGTTGCAAAGTGCCAAAATAAGCGATTTCATTTATTTTCGAGAATTTAACGTTGCGCAGTAATCATCAGAATAGCTTTGTATTCACATCTACAGAATCATGTTTGTATGTTTAAGTATAAGTAATTTATATTAAATTAGTTAAACTAAAGTTTGATGGCTAAAATATTATAAAATACGTTTAAACCAGTAAATTTGCTTCAGAAGGAAACTATGAGTAACTCAACTTCTTTGCCCAGTTCAGATGGAAGAATTTCCGCAAAAGGGATTTTTACATATAGTCTTAGTATTAACTTAATTTCAGTTGACCAACAAGTCTGGATAGATCTAATATAGAAGATTATTTTTGGCTATCTACATTAACAAATATTAAATTTGAAATGATCTTAAGACAAAATTGTTGATCACTGAAGTAATTTACTTTAGATTGTTTGCTCCGTCACGAATATATAGCCAAATGGCCTAAGAACCGTGAAATATTAAAAATATAAATCTTGGCATTAACTTTATAGTCGAAAGTTTCGAAACGGATACTAATAATCTCATAAGCCAGCAAGAGCCAAGTGCTCCGGCTAAGCTAGAATAATCCAGAAGTCAGAAATAATTTCCCTCCAGTTGTATTAAACATATTTTCTGAACACTTTTGTGAATTAGTTTGTAAAAATAAAAAACTTCGCGTAGACTTACAGCCCTAATGAAATTCAACTTATTTGAATCCAACTTAAGATTCAATTTGATATTGACAGGTCTATATAAACTCTGCGGGCTAATCGAATTGGAACACTATTTTTCGAACTAACTTTTTTATGTCCGTGCGAATTTTATCTCCCTGTAACAATTATTGTGTGGGTTGCGGCTTTTTCACTTTCGGAAGCAGAAGAAAATCACAGGTCGCCAATTTTGACAAAAAGTGCTGACACTCATTTCGTGTTTGGTTTTATACTCATAACATTAATCATAATGTATTAGGTCGGTTGAGGCAAGTTTTCGATGACTTCACGGCCATCACTAAATACTTCGAGTCACTCAAATGCAATACCTGTGTTCTTGATAGATATAAAAGACTCTACAAGACACTTCTGTAACATTCTCAACTATGCCGTAACCGTGATTGCAAGCTTGATGAACAAAAGATTTAATTTATAATTTTATAACGACGACGAGCCTTATATGAGCTACTATTTAAAACAAATTGATCTTATAGTAAATTTTGTGATAGAAAATATATATAATAATTTGTATTATATTATAAGTACCTCTCAACCAAGCCATCGGAACTTAGATCAGCCAATATCGAAGTTTGTGGTTTGGCGTTGCTCTAATGAAACACAATTATTCTCTTGTTGATCAAATTTGACCGCTCCGGAGCTCCGCGGAGCGATTTCTTTCTTGATTTCCTGCCTATCTCATCGAACACATAGCAAAGTCTGCCTGACTGCCAATCCTGGCTTAGGTCCGGCTCACTTTCCCATCCCAAACCATCATCACTTCTGAAATGGAACAATGTCGTTCCGATACAGCGATTCGCAATTTTAATTCAGCCAATGAAACACTGCTTACAGGACATTCGCCCCCTTTTTTGTATATCTTTTTAGCAACGTATAGCGTCATAAAGTCATACGGTAGAACAAAGAAGGATTCAAGGATGAAAACTTTTTTTACATTTTTTTTTTCTGAACTATGAACATCTGAAAAATATTTTTTTTAAGTTTTAGGTCATTCGGAGAAAAACGAATGAAGTTGCAGCAGGTTGTATAACGGTACCTCTAACTTAGGTTTGCGCGCCTTCCAGCTATCTGCGCTGAGTGTGCAAAATTTTGAATCGATTTTCCCAAATATGTCATTTTTAAAGTCGGTGACCAGCCTACAGAGAAAACTACCGCATCGATCGTTTTGAAATTTTGTACAAATATTTTGCATGCACATATATAGCTCTTGAATAACGTTGAGTTTTTCCAAAAATTTTAATTACTAATAATTTTACAATAACAAATTGAAAAATTAAAAAAAAACTCGACGTCAATTGAAAGATAAACTAATAAACTAAAGAAAGCATTTTTTTTTTTTGGTTTCAGATGATCCAGTGATGCTGTAGGCTGGTCACCGCACAAAAACTTCTTTTCAAGGTGCCTGCAGAGATCGACGACAAATCCGTTATTCCTCGCCATTTTTCGATATAACTTTTTTTAAGTATACTACAAATGTTGTACTTTCATATAATAATAAGTAAAGGAAACCTACAGCGAAAATTTTTTCTAAAAACATTAATGAAAAAAGGTCTTTTTTCGACGAAGCAAACCTTACCGCCCCTTAAACGTACGTTGTATTACAATTTGACAACTTACAACTTATCTCATAATATGACATTTTTGTTGTTATGCATACTCAGGACGTTTTGACATGTGAGCGTTATTTGTATTGTTTACAGTATCTTAAAATATTCATATCGGAAAAAAAATGCTTTAAATCACGAACATTTTTACGCTATTATTTTTTAAAACTATCGACGTGGGTTAACTCACCAACAGTTTCTCGATGATAGGATTAATTCAATTGGGATCATAGATCACTCCAAGACATATTTTGTGAATGTCGTCCCAAGTCAGTTCTTGTTCCGAAAACTATTGATGCTGTGTGTAAACTGATGGCCCTGCAATCTATTATGAGAGAGAAACAACTATAGGCTTCAGTGGAACCAGCATATATTCAATATTGTATGGACATTGGACTATAAAAAATATTTGTTCACGTTGAAGCCCACACAATTTATCCATCACTCGAAAAAAGGCGAGAGAAGTTTTTAAAAAATACGATAGCGGTGCTTCCAAACAGTCTATGAAATCATGACAGGTGACAGATTGTGCATTTATGCGTATGTTCCCAAAAGTAATCAAATGACATGTGTGTTTCAAACTGAGCCAAAACTAACAAAAGTTGTTCACGACGAAGAAAACCTTCCGAGCAAATGGTTGCCCAGCATTTTTGAGCGCTCAAACAATCGGTTTGATGAGTTATAAACCGTATAGTCCTGACTAGGCATCGAATGACCTGTTTTTATATCCGCACGTAAAAAATAAAATAATATGTCAGCATTTTTCGAGACCTGAAAAGCGGCTCATATGTTCAAAAGGCATGTTTTGAAGATACTTCAATTTTAGTGACAAAAATGCTTCGACAATGGTTTTAAATGCATACTTATGTAAGTGTAAGGATCTTAAAGAAAAATATTTTAAAAATCAATAAAGCACTCTTCAATAATTAATATTTGTTTTTGTGTTCTCTAATCTCGAAATATAAAGGCTACTCTCGCATAGCATTTGAAATTGAATGCTACTGACGTTGTAATCTATTGAGTTATATTAAGTATATATATTTATTTTATGTAAAAATCCTTCATGACACATTAACAGAATATCAAATAGTTGGCAATTTGCGTATGAACGTACTCTGAGTCCATTGCCAATGCGCCTAGATTCGCACGATATTCAGTAGCACTAAACAACTACACAAACAAAGCGATAAATTAATAGTAAAAAGGATTTCCGATTGAACGAATGAAAGCGGTGCTGTGCACCTGTTTGCAGCTGAATGCAAATGCAAAAGTGTCATTAACACGCAGGCATAAATTTGTAAGTGCATGTGTGTGTATATATGTAAGTGCACATTATAGCATAAGCATATATTGCTACTTGTGTATGTACTTCAATGTGTGTGCATGTCTATATAGAAACTAATTTCTATGAGCAAACAAAACATTTATTTACATCCAGCACAGGCACACACACATACACTAACACGTTTATGACTGCGTGGAAGTGCTTGCTGCCATAAATACGTATGTATGTGTGTGTGGCTGTTTGCTTGCTTGCATTGACAAAATTATTGCAGCATATTTAATGAATTTCCAATAATGCCGCTGCACTCGGCAAGTAATCCATTAAATACACACACACATACAAACGCTTGCCACATAAAGCAAATTGCCTCATCATGAGTCGCGTGAATCGCGCACGCTGACAAAATAATTTCGTGAGTTTATAAATATTTAAATATTTGCTGAATATGCAATGGCAGAAATTAGTTGGATAAAATTAAATTTGGCCAAATATTTTCAGCGCTCCGGGCAATATTGACTGAAGCGCATTACCTATTACCTTGCGTTAAAATGTGTGTGTGTGTGTTCACTTAGAGTGTGTGTGAAAATGCCGTGTGTGATTGGAAATCCGGAAAAAGCATATATTCGCGCGTATATATACCATTTATGTATGTGTGCGTGTACATCAATTTAATGTTTTCGAATTTTATACGCGTTCCGCACGCAAAAGCGTCGCATTCACTTCAAAGGCTTGCAATTAGTTAATTAATACTTAATTCATTCTCATTGATGCCATCGAAATTTCCGTTATTCGTTATTCGATTAAAGGCTTTACATAAAGCCGACAGCCTGTGTGCATTAGAGAAAGCTCTTTTGTTGTAAAATACAAAATACCTTTATGTATTATATTTATTGTTATTGTTGTAGTTGTATTTAAGTAAAGGATTTCATTCACTTTTACTTTTAACATAATTTATTTTGTTTATTTTTTACTTTTGAAATCTATTTGACACTCCTTTAATCACTGCTGAGCTAACTTCTGGGCGCTCAAAAGTATGCAACAAACTTTGATCTTCATTTCAGATGAATGTCGGATCTACTAACTCTCATATTCTTATAGGCAGAAGGCAACACTCTACCAGGCAACAAAGCAGGCAGAATCTCTAACAGCACTTTCGTCTACACGGACAGTTTAAAACGACTCTGATAAGTAAACCCATGAGCTTAGTAGCTTTTTATGAATCATTAGGTGTCTGAACTATTCGGTACTTGTATTAAAATTAATAATTAAAAATTTAGAGTTAGAACTTGTGAAGGTTTCCAAGTTTACAAGCCATAGAGACCGATACAATTTTAGTCATAACTTATAGTTACACACTAGCTTTCAAAGAATTAGACTAAGAGGTGGATATTACAAGGATTTTAATGAGAGATATGGCCACAATGAGTACGAAGTCCCGAATTACTAGACTTACTGCCATAGTTTTTTGCAGAGTTACACTATTATTACCAATATTTTAGACGACTCTCTTTCGCTTTCGCTCTTAAATAATTGAATATTTCGAACCCCATTTGTGGTTTTCATATTATTTTTATTTAAAGAATATCTTATTTAACAAGATTTAAGTTGTCTCCAGAAGTTTTATGCAATTAATGAGTAACTTCACTTGTCAGAAATAATCTAAGTAATTTAAGTACTGACGAAAAATATTCGGGCCAATACTTTTCTGAGATGGTCCATTCGTTGAGTCCAATTTTCCATGACTCATTAGAGTAATCCGACTGGAAACTGGCGGATGACATGCGTGATAGTTTGATCCTAGGCCTGAATCGAAACGGGAATGAGGAATGCAAAGCGACCTTAGGTCTATTGTGCCCTTTTTTCCATATAGACTTTACACTTTACATATTCTCACTGATATAACAGGATTTTGGTGGCCAATCGACTGGCCCCAAACATGAAATTATCTGCTCACCGAAGAGTGCTCTCAATAAACCTCTTGCTGATGCGATGTGTTGGAAGTGGCGTCATCTTGTTGAAACCAAATGTCGGCGAGAGCACGAACATCAATTTGGTTACGTTCTCTCGGCATCACTTTTGAGGAAATATGGTCCGATGATTCCACTGGCGCACAAACCAGTTGATGAAGTGGCAGATCTTGAATCTCTTCAGGTTGCTTTTCGTCCCAAATGCGGCAATTTTGCCTGATTACATACCTCTTGAGCTAGATATGGACCTCATTGCTAAACAAAATTAGGCTCGAAAACTTCGGATCTTCTTAGAACTTTTCGAGAGCCAATAGAGCGAAACGATGTCGTTGGAGAAGGTTGATTGGCTGCAGTTCTTGCAAAAGCTGTATTTTGGACACTTTCAATTTAAGATCTCGGCGTAAAATATATCAAATCGTTTTATACGTCGGTCCAAGTTGCTGCGAACGGCGTCGAATCGACTCTCTATGGTTTTTGTGAACACTCTTAGCTACGGCTGCTATATTATCTTCACAGCATCCTGGACGTGGTTAACTCAGTCGAATATTATCAAATAATGAATGCTGGGGTTCAAGGTGGGTGAAGGTGTTGCGAATAATATAGCGCGCACTAAGCTGATTGTGTTGAGCATAAGTTGAGCGAAGTGAGCGAAACACTTTCTTTACAGAACGTGAATTTTCATAATAAAGTTGAACTATTTGTAAACGTTGTTCTGACGTGAGTCTTTCCATGATAAAATGCCAAACAATATTGAACAAAAATAACATAACAGCTTGACAAGCTCATGCGTGATCTGTCAATACAGTGATTTCGTGATCTGTGAAAAAAACCTCTACCTGGATCACCCGTTACTTGGTAGAAATTGAAGACTCCACAAAAAAGTTTTTTTTCGTAAATCTAACCATTCAAAAGATATTAAGGGTGAAAATTTGATTATTTTAAGGCAAATATTTTTCTATTGAATTTTATAATCAAAAAAAAAATAATCATTACTAAATTTTATTATTTTTTTTTATTTTGCTGTTCTAAAAAAATGGAGTTTTTCAGAGTACCACGCAAAACCTATTTTTTTTTTTTATTTTTTGTTTTTTTTGTGAACCACCCTACTAAGCAGGGCCGGATTTAAATTTTTTCCGCCCTTGGGCACTGAAAAAATAGCCGCCCCGTCACTGAAATTTCACTCAAAATTATTTAGATTTGATATTATGTTTTTAAAAAATTAAAATATATAACGTATTGCAAATAATTCATTACATACATAATACTTCAGTATAATATAAAAAATATAGATTCTTGTTCTTAAAACTACAAATTTTGCACTGAGCTTGACCAATAATTGTACGAGTATTACAATAATTTTTTTCACAGACAAACACGCCTGACTTTTTGAATTGCAAATTGGTCGATTAAATCTTCACACTCTAAGCGTTGAAGTACATCTGATTTGATGCATAAAATAGCTAAGCTATTGACTCTATTTGCACTCATTGTAGAACGTAGTTTGTTTTTAACTCTTTTCAAACTCTGCGCTACAGTTTGTTACAGCTAAAGTAATAAATATTCGATATGCAATTTCTACGTTCGAAAACTCTGTACAAAGGTCGTTTGCACGCAAAAGTTTCAGAATATCGGAAGGTGAATTTCGTTCTATCTTTTTTCAGTGCAATAGCATGGAAGTGCACAAATTCATCCTCGTTCGTGAGGACTCAAGATCTGAAAAATAAACATTTTGTAAACCTTTAGCTCGGTTATGAATCTTTCTATTATCCAAATTGCTAAATTCAATAATAACTGAGAACTTTTCATGAATCTTTTCATGAATCCTTTCGTGTTGCATACACATATTTTTCGCAATTCAAAATCTAGATTGTCAAGAATGACATTGAAAGTGTTGACTCTAAAGTGGTCTCGACCTGACAGTTGTACATCTCCATCCCGTGATTCATCAGCATGTAATTTTCTCTTTCTTTTTCTAAAAACTGTCGTTTTATATTCTTTTATCTCGGAAATATTAAAGCAGCAGTTTTCATAGATTTCGAATTCATTTCTCGTATCAGCAACAACTTCGATCAAACCACGACAAACGTCGAACACGTCAGCAATGCTACAATCAACTTTCTACAACCTTTGACTAACAGCATTGAATCGTGAGAGTGAAAGATGCCAAAGTATCATAAATGCTGTTTCAAGTCGCTCCAATTGAATTCATAAACCTTTAGCTTATTGTCTTGTAATTGCATTTTCTTCCATATTTTCTTCAATAACAATCAAAGTCTTGATTATTTCGCCGAAATGTTGATTAAGTATATGAACAGCTTCATAATGAGCTGACTATCTGGTTGCAGATAAAGATTGTAATGCAATTCTTTTTTCAGTATGAAATTGTAAAACTTCCCAGCGGTGCGTCGATGCAGTAAAGAAGCTATATAAAGTTTGTACAGTATGAAAGAAAGAAGCAGCTTCTGGCGCGCATTCTACTGCGTGAACTCCAACAAAATTCATAGAATGATCAGCACAAGGAGCATGTTCTACAAGATCATTAATTTCATGAATTCTTGCCTGTAAACCTGAATAAATTTCTGATACGAGTATGTACATTGTTAGCGTTATCATATGACTGACTTCGACAGTCGGTGAGATCGAGATCAAAAAACTCGAGAATCGATAATACAGCAACTAGCAAATCTTCAGCTTTATGTCCAGAATTTTCAATGAACATCAGAAAACGTTCAACAGGCGTTCCATCTTCTTGCACGTATCCGATAACAAACGAAAATTGGTCGACATGGAATATATAAGGTGTGGAGTCTACAATAATCGCATAATATTTCGCTGATTTGACTTCTTGAACTATGATAGAAGATACTTTTTCTGATAAATGCTGTATAAATTCTTCGTAGATAGTTTTTGATAAGTAACTCTGCCAGATGCTTTATTGCCAAATTTTCGAATATGCTCTTCTAGGAATGGATCAAAAGAAGCAAGAAATTCAATCAGCATTAAAAAATTTCCATTATTTGCTGACCCAAACTTTTCATCCCTTCCTCGGAATGGAAGTCCTCAGAGAAGCTAAGGCTTTAGTAGCAGCGACTACTTTTCTTAAAACATTTCTCCAATAGATTCCTCTCTCTCTGTTTGAATGACTAAGTCAGCGTCTATTCTATTCTTAGGATGCGATCTTTGCTTAAGGATTAGCATACATTGTTTATGATGTTTGGAGTTCTCATGCTCACTAACACGAACGCCTGCATGCTTCCAGTCATTAAATCCGTTTTTGCCATTAAATGAACAGTCAACGTCAAAAAGAAGACAAGCTGCACATAATACTGACCCATTTTTAACAGAGTATATGAGCCACGGGCGTGGAACTTACTCACCGTTGATAAGTCTTCTTACAAATAATGACTTTGACAGCCACCGTGAAGTTCCATTCATAAAAATATGCACCGTATAGCGACAACTTTGAATTTTTTTTGCTGTTCATGGGAGCAGAGTCCCATATTTTTGAATACTGATTCTTATGTAAAATTTAACGAGAAATCGAATGGAAAAGTCAATTTTGAAAAATAGTTGGGGGAAAAGCACAAAAAAACGGATATTTGGGAAAATAATGTTTTTTTGGATTTTGAGCGACAACTTTGAATTTTTTTGCTGTTAATGGGAGCAGAGTTACATATTTTTGAACACGGATTCTTATGTAAAATTTAACGAGGAATCGAATGGAAAGGTCAATTCTGAAAAATAGTTGGGGGAAAAGCACAAAAAACCGGGTTTTTGGAAAACAATGTTTTTTTTTTTGATTTTGTAAATTTTTTTCGGATCTTGAAAATATTTTTATCAGAAAGCTGAGATTTTTTTACATAAAATGGGATAACTTAAAAATTTTTTTCACTCAATTTTGAGGTCGTTAAAAAATAAAAGAAAAAGTCATTTTTTTGTTTGATCTCAATTTGAAGTGCGCGCCAAAAAACAATGGAGCAACTTTGACCACTAAAAAGTTAACAGATATTCTTCTATTGGTCTCTATTATGATATTCTAAAGTTTGGTCAAAATCGGAGAACCACGGGTACAAAACCATGTCGCCAATTGATAGAATGGCCCATATCCATATCTTATCAAACCTACATTAATGAAATATTTGGTAACAACATAAACATGACTTTATTACAAACATATTTCAAAAGGTTTTAAGGAATTCATCATGAATAGTTCTATTTGCACGTACATGCTTGTGTGCTTTGATATAAAATATGTATGTATGTATATTTTCTATATGTATGTATATAAATTATATGCAGAGTCTTTGACGCATTGTAGATATGCGAATCTGTAAGCGTACATTCCTTAACATCGGAAATAGCATAATTTTTGTTTTTTTTTCTACTTTCCAAATTTTGCCGCCATTGAAAATTTGCCGCCCTGGGCACTAGCCCCGACAGCCCCTTGTGTAAATCCACCACTGCTACTAAGCATATGTATGTAAAGCACTGTGAGATTACTGCAACTGCAGACATATTAACACTCAGTTATGTAACTATTTAAATAACCATTAATTACATGATCTACACATACGAATACATATTTATTTACCGTTATATTTGCTTGAGTTATCCTTAGTCTACTCAATAATATTTTCATACAAAATATTGCTTATGCTTAGAGGTTATTATAAGCATACTTTTATCGCTTGCTACGCTTTCCATTTCCACACACATACTTATGCACATGCACAGACCACAAATTACTCTCCAGTGCATATACATACATACATATACATATATGTGTGTTTGTTTGAGGGTTTAGCTAGTAGTAACAGTCAATAGGGACCAATAAAACACTCAAATCTCGACCAAACTAAATCGCTGATTAATTTAGCTCCGCTGAGAAGTAAACAGCTAAATACACAGAGGTAATAACAACAATAAACTTACAAGCTCCAAATGCACACACAGACACATGCACACATATACATAGGAGTATGCAAATATGATTATCAGCAAATAGAAATAAGCATATTTTAATATGCACGCAAGGTAATAGCACACACACACACATAAACACACTCATACACTTACACTCTCATACACTTACACTCTCATACACTGTTGCCGGGCGTGTTGCGTTGTGTTGCCTTGATTTTATTTCGTCCAGATATTTATAACAAATTAGCCGCCCGCCCGCTTCTCGTTAGCAGCGCTTCGTTGTACAAACACTAGTGCAATTTGAATTTGACAGCATTGTTACGTTGTTGCCACAACTTCCGGTGTTATGCTGCTGTCCTACCTGTGTAATAGCAAAACCGCAAAATTTGGAATTATTTTGCGTTCGCCCGCAAACTAATACATGCCACAGACTAATGGCTGTATGTGTGTGTGTGTAAATACCAGCAGCAGCATTCGTATAAAGCAAGTCGGTAGCAATAACAATTGCAACAACAATAATGTTCTTTTTTAGTTTTAATAGCAATGCCGTTGCTACGTGTGTGGCGCACCAAATCCGCTTGTTGGCCGAACATCTCACACATGCCTTGGGTTATGAGAGCACAATGTAAATGCGAGCAACTACATGCATACTCATGTACATATGTATGTATACTTGACATATCCATAAATGGTACACGTGGCAGCTTTATTGTGCCACTTCCAGTCATTTGTTGAACTAGTTTTATGGTCACCAGTTGGGAGCTACTTCGATGTCCTACAAATATCTATTAATTCCCTCTCTAAAGGGAGTTATAAGTCTGCCTGCAGTGCTCTCTCGTCTGATAAAGAGATCAGTTTCTTTGCAAAATATGGATTGGAATTTAGGTGTGCTCTGCCCAATCCACAAAAAGCGGATACCCAGCAACTGTGGAATACGCCTTCACAACATCACATTTAGAGCGTCAACAAACTGATTGGACCTTATCAGTGTGGCTTTAGGCCTGCAAATTCAACAACTGACCAGATTTTCTCCATGCGCCTAATCTTGGAAAAGACCTACGAAAAGTGAACCATCACACCTCTTCTTCGATTTTAAAGCTGCTTTCGACAGCACGAAAAGAAGCCGCGATGTCTGAATTTGGCATCCCCGCAAAACTAATACGGCTGTAAAAACTGACGTTGAGAAACATCGTGAAGGACTCTCCGAGCTTTTCGACACCAAACTAGGTGCCAGAAATACCGGCCCTCTATCGCGTGACTTCTTCAATACACTACTGTAGAAAATAATTCGAGCTCCAGAGCCTAATCGAGCGGGTACAAACTTCTATAAGAGTGGCGTATGCTGATGATATTGATATCACTGACCTTAACAACCGCGCCGTTATTTCTGCTTACTCCGAACTGGATAAGGAAGCGAGGCAGATTGGTCTGTTAGTGAACGGGCCAAGACGAAATATCTCCTGTCATCAAACAAACAGTCGTCGCATTCGCGACTTGGCTCCCATGTGACTGTTGACAGTCATTACTTCGAAGTCATGGATAATTTTTTCTATCTTGGAACCGGTATTAACACTAACAACAATGACAACCTCGAAATCCAACGCAGAATAACTCTTGCCAAGAATAAAAGTCCTCTTTCGACGAACAAAGACCAAATTCTACAGGTCACTTAACGTCCTTGTCCTGCTATAAGGTGCAGAGACATGGATGATTTCAATATCTGATGAGTCGACACTACGAGTTTTCGAGAGAAAGATTCTGAGGATGATGTATGATCCTTTGTGCATTGGCAACAGTGAATATCGCATTCGCTGGAACGATGGGCTGTAGAAAACTTCACTAAATAAAAAAAAATTGAAAGTCATACTTTACTTTAATGACTTTCACTTTAATGAACCTCACATAGGAATCATATACTCTTATTGATTCGGCTGACCAAAAGATCAACACAGAAGATCTTACAATAGATAATTTTTAAAACCTTTCCATTCCGCAAAATAAACTCAGGATCTAAACTGTAGTCTCTTCGGTTTCCTGTGTTAAAAACTATATTATATGTATTCATACCATAAATTTACCCCGTTAGTTGGGGTTAGATCAGATCAGGTAACCCTTCCCGAAGGCTCTGAGACCCATTGTCAATGTAGGGTATGAGATACAAAATATTACATTTTTATGCTAAAAAGTCAGTATCAGCAAAGATTCAGTTTTTTAGTAAGATGCAGCTGACGTAATCGGAACGACGGGATTTTATACGGCCAAGGGCGGTCAGTCGCCCAACAACGAAAAGGAAGAACGACTGGCGGCGCGCTGTTGTAAACTCGGCTATAACCGCGTCAGCGTTGTCTACGCCAATAAAGAAGGGCTTTCAGTTCGATTGCAGGCTTCATAATTATTTTTGGAATGGAACAACTTCTCACCGCATTGGGCTTGGGCAGAGGTATCAGACATCTACATAAGGCAATCCCTGAAAAAGTGGGTAAAATAGTAACTACCTTCTTAGCTGGAGACTCAAGCCATTTATTTCACTTACTAAGTATTACCCAAATTCCAATTGGCGTCTTGAGGTAACCTATTCGTACCAAGAAAGAAGGAAGAAATATTTTTGACTAGTAGAGCAAAGAACACCATACAACCATCGCAACTACTATTGGGTTATGTACATTTGCATATATACATACATACTTACTTGTCTACATCTTCACAAAAATATATAGCTGACCGTGTAAAGTGTGCTTCCATAAGCATTTTTATAAAGCTCAGGGGACCACAGAGTACACACGAGCACCAAAGAGCAAACACTGCCACTCATACATACTCACATTCACATTTATATGTGTATATGTGTACCTACATATTATACAAACGGACAGGGCCACCTTAAATGCCGGATAATCCTTTGTGAACACACACGCGTACAAACATCCACCTCGCCCTGGCCAAGTGCAATGCTAAATTTTGTGGTTTCATTTACCGGCAATACTATTATGTGGTCTTACATAAATACACCCGCTTGCAAAGGAGCTGGTATATATGTGTGCGTATGTGTTTGTGCGCTACTCAGCTGTGAGTCCATCATTTAAAATGTTTAAGCTTATTCATTTTTAAAATACCCAGCATTTAACTTGCCACAAATCAGTTTGCACAACTTCTAAGCTACTTAAGACGCAAATATGACAGTGTATTGGTGATTTTGCAACATGTAAGTGTGTATGTTAGTACCTTAAGGCGCTTGATTTGAACAATTTGCAATTTATCTACTTATCGACTTTTCTACTAGTAAATTGTGAAGAAGTAAATATAAGGATATACATATATGTGTACATGTGGACACTCATATATACCAAATACGAATATCTACATTTGTTGTTGATTTGGAGTTGAGAAAAAAGCAGAAAAAACGTTGCCTTCGGCTACATTGATTCTGCATTCCCTCCTCATCTGCATTTCTAATAGCAGAAAAGCATATACAATGCGGCGACTAAAAGAAGGTTTCAAGGTCGGACCATACTTTTGTAGAACTCTAGAAGTGATCTAGGCACTAATATCCAGAGCATACTGAAATTATGGAGAGAACACTTCTCCAGGCTGCTGAATGCCTGTGAAAGATGGTGAACTCGATTCCACACTCAATATTGATGCACCGGAGATTCTATTGTCCGATCATAAAGAAGTTCGAAAAGCATCGGCGGAAGCGATGGACTGTCGGTTGAGCTATTGGAATAGAAATGGTCGGACGAAAACATGCCCGAGAGTTGGAATTTAAGTTTGTTCTGCCTAATCCACAAAAAGGGAGTCACCACAATCACAGAGGCATGGACGGGGAAAACATCTGACGAGTCAGCGTTACGAGTTTTCAAGAGAAAGGGTTTGCGGAAGATATATCGTCCTTAGCAGATCAGCGAATTAAGGGGAAGAGAAGGTTAGGTCATATCATCCGAATGTATAAAAAAACACTCGAGCTCTGAGAGTATTCGACGCAGTACCCCCGGGAAAGTAGAGGAAGACCTCAACTCTGTTGGAAGGACCAGGTGAAGAAGGATCAAGCTAAATTTGATATCTCCATTTAGCTCCAAACAGTGAAAAGAAAGACCGACTGGAAGAGGAAGAAAATTTAGCAATGGATCTCCCTTGAAAAGCGGAGAACGTGGAGCATCACCAGGTCCTCAGAGATTTTCAAACTCAAAAGAGTTTACGAATAATTTGTTAAAGCGCGAAATATCAATCCCACCCACTACTTAAGGTTAGCCGAAGTAGTTGTCCTTGGTAAGGAATGAAGAAAGACCAGTTTACAATTATCGTACAATAGTTTTGAGATGAATAAAGAAGCTAGGTGTTCAAATTTTACTCTCAAAGTGCAGATGATGTCTTCGTAATGCAAAAAATTTTCAGGAATCATTTTCGAAATATCTGAAGTCCGTTTTGAGGACAGATTTTTAAGGACAACGCCAAGGTCATGACATCATCGCTTAACAACATCTCGTAGAAATTGTACTGCTCGATCAAAGTGTCATCTACTCGTCCCCTATCAGAGAAAAAACGTTTAGAGAATATAATGATATAAGTAGCTCCTAATTGCACTCACCGCTGATATTCTAAGTTAGGAATTAATATGTGAAGTTACTTTTACATTCTTATCCCGAGTCGATAGTCTCTTTTAAGAAAATTCAAAAGAAGTGGGATTTTTTCATCAATGGTTCTTAGCCGTATATCAAACTGTCCAAAGTCTGGTTTGAGTTTAGTGAGGTCATGAGATTAATGTTGTTATTGTATTAACTAGATCCTGTTTGGGGACTGCTGAAGGCCAGTGAAAGTGTAACATGTGGAGATTGCGAACCCGATTCCCCCATTAACGATGATGAAATAGATGTTCCATTGCCCGACTATGATGAGGTTCGAATAGCAACCACCCGAAGAAGAAGAAGAACTAAGCAGCGGGGGCTAATAGATCACCGGCCGAGCTATTTAAAAATGCCAGCAAAGCATTGACAAAGAAAGACTGGATGAAAGCATGGCCGACAATTGGAAAGAAATTTCTCGAGCACTTCCCATGGCAACCGACTATGTGATATAGAGATATTATACGGCTATGAGGGCTCTTACTTTGACGATCTAACTCTGTTAGAGTCGCTAGATATCGATAGACATTTAAGGGTTTTTTAATCCTAAATTGCACAGTTCCTCGTTCTTTTTATTATTCTATCTCCACCGACATTCACTAAAACACATTGAAATCCTCTATATTTCAAAATCACTTCGAAATATCACAACCGAATTTAATTATTTAAGAAAAATTACCTTCAAACTTCTCAAGCAGCAGAGACACAACCTTCTTCTGCATTTTCGTGTGGTTTTTTGCACATTTAATAAATTCTTATGAACTTCGTATGAACTCGCTGCTGATTAGATGATAAATTAACACACACTCTTTTGGCGGCACTTGGAAAAGCACAGATGAGTTGTGGAAGATGTTTTGTGTGCAAACTTTTATTTCGCCTTTGCTGCGGTACCTTTTGCTTTCCGGTGCTTTGCCACACGCAAACGCTCGCTTTCAAGCATATCAATGTACATGTATATGTATGTGTGTATAAGGTGTGATTTTCAAATATAAATACCGTTTGTTTTTAGCTCGACTCCTCTTCACCTGGGCCGCCTGGCATCTTCAGACCACCCACACCCAAACAAGTATTTCTTCAACGTTTCATTTGATATTTTTATACCCCGAACAGTATCTAGTAAGCTTGCCCCGAAGTTTGTTACAGCCAGAAGCAAACGTCGGAGATCCTATCATGATCAAGTCCGTCAAACTGTGAAGTTTTGCATACACCCTTTTTTGCCGCAGAAACTGTATATTTGTTGGAACCATTGACATCGGACCACTGTAACTTACAGCAGTCATACAAACTGAACAATTAAAATCAAGGTGCTGTATGGAAAACTTTTCTATTTGCCAAGATATCTTCATGAACTTCGGTATGAACCATTCTTTATCGCAATGCTAGAAGTTCTAAAAATATTGTTCAGATCGGACCACTATAGCATATAGCTGGCATACGAACTGAACAGTCGAAATCTAGTTTAAGATCTTTTTATACCCTTTATGCTATAAGAAAAGCACCTGTAAAGGGTATCATAGTTTTAATGCAGTCGTAGTTAACTTTCTTTGTTTTTGTTGTTGCACGTTTGCGCGCAATAAAGCATTGCTGCACTGCTGAACTGCTGCATTCATTCGCCGCTCGCAAACAGCGTGTTTATGCGCTGACTGCTGGAAGTTTACTCATTAGAAATTGCGTTTTCGTTGCAGCACGAGTGAAGGGCGTTTGAACGACTGCAACACTGCTGATGTGTGGGTGCGTGCGTGTATGCTAGTTGAGCTATATGCGTGGCATGCTTGTTCTTTGCACATTTCTACGTATGTACAAGTATGTATGCGTTTGTGTAAGAATGCATGTACATATGTGTGTGGACGTGCTAAAGTTTATTGCTGATTAATTAACTTGTTGTTGTATTTCATTCTTTTCCCTCTTTATTTGACTCACAACTCTTTGTTGCTCAGCCATTGCGAGCATTAATTGAAAAAGTTTTGCAGCAACAACAAAAAGTTCGAATTTTTACTGGGTCCAAGTAGACGGCAGCGACCTAATGGCGCGCCTAGATGCCTATTGTTATTGTTGTAGTTGATATGTGGCAGCAAGCGCAAGTAGCGGTAAATATATATAGACTTAAAAAGCCAGCGTTAAATTGGACTATATATGGTGGGGTTGGGTACTGGTCTGGTCTAATTTTGTGGTTAATGAAATTTACGAAAGTGACCTTAACTGTATGACTGTGTTTGGTACGATTTAACTATGACCTAACATTTTGAATAAAAATCTTTAATAAGCCAACAGAAAATTTGTTGTTTTATCTTTCAATGCATTTTTTAGTTTATTGAGACCATAAAAATATATTACTTTGTACAAAATTTTATGAAAACATGCTGAGCTACTACTCTTCCGCACAACCCACTCATATTACTTCGAAACTTCAAAACTGAACTCCAAACATTAAAAATATCTAAATCGTTGCCTACATCTGGGCGCGTATTCACAGTTCATCGAAGACACACACCCAATGCAATTTCATTACTCGTCATTCTCAGTTTTCTAAGCGAAATGATACTTTATAAAGCAATCTATTCTCAATTACAGAAAAATGTTACAAAACCAGTAATCTTTTGGTTACTACCAATTCTTAACTACTCCAGCATAGAATCA
Organism: Bactrocera correcta; assembly: GCA_027475135.1. Taxonomy (NCBI): domain Eukaryota; kingdom Metazoa; phylum Arthropoda; class Insecta; order Diptera; family Tephritidae; genus Bactrocera; species Bactrocera correcta. Next base: position 112,841,805 of record CM050323.1, read on the forward strand.
AACATCATGCCGATATATTTATGTGTATTCCAGCATTCGGTTGGTTAAACTGTAATTGCAGTGAAAATTGTTATTTCGTTCATTTTTGTTTTAGTTTGGGACCCTTGGATACACAAAATTTCAAAACATTTCAATATTACATTCAGGAAACTTTGATCTACTTCACATTGAAAATCCTTGGTATGTGTTTAGTTCAATGACATCGCATGCGAGTGGATGTATGAGTACGAGAAAATTGTCTAATATTGTTCCACTGAAGAAGAGATACAGTTATGACTTAAGTATATAGAGAATATAATTTATGTAAGATACGAAAAGTATGAATATTCAACGACATTATAGTTGAACTATAAAAATCTATACCGGAATTCTTGTTCGATGAAAATTACCATCTTTCGGGCAAGACATTACTTTTCTTAAGCTGAGACTTTAAATTTTCAGATAGTAATAATTCAAAAACCTTTCCTTGCTCCAATGTTTACCAAGGAGTTCGAAAGCTTAGCTAAATAAGGAATGAACTAGCTGTCAAAATTCATCCTTAACTTGCCCAAAAGGTCTTCTACCAAACGACTGCACCTAGGCAACTCCAAAGATATAATTATTGGGTCATTGACTAAATAATTTCCAATTTAAATACAATTTTTTATAAAGTAAAACATTTTATGCAATTATATATTCTCCTTTTTAATCCAAAACCTTTTTTTTATCCGTCGGGTAAGAGTTTGATTGATTCTAAGCTCAAACAAACTTTAATTCTTGCGTGCAAAAAACTGATTCCAGTGGTTTTTGACGTCCTGCTTTGAGTTGAAAGTTCTCCCATACAAAATATTTTGCAGTGACCGGAATAATTAATAGTCCAAAGATACCGGGTCTGACCGGGTGGGTGTAGTAACACAGCCAATTCAAACTGCAAAAGGTTTTGGCGAATAATCATGAAGTCAAGTAATAACCAGGTGGAACAGGACTCCTTTTCTAATAATCAATTCTGGCTTCTTTGCTTTGAGTGTATTAATCAGTTTGACCAGATGCATAATGCACTTCAGAATTAATCGTGGTTTTGTCGGGCAAAAGCTCAAAATAAACGATGACTTCAAAATCCCACAATCGGCCAATCAAATTATCGGCCTTCGAAGTGTAACAATACGCTTCAAAAATGGATTATTTGTTTGACGATTGATAAGCAAAAATTACAGTCGTTAGTACGAAACAAATTTTGTTCTGTGAGAATATGAGGAACCCATATGCTCGTGAAGGGTTACGTTAGAAAAATTTAATGTTTTAGCAATCTAAGATTTGTGCCGACCAACGACTTTATTTTATCCATATCGGTTTCAAGAGGCCTTCATCAAGATCAAAATTCCTGGAAAGATATTTTGCGAAACAATTTTCTACCCTTCTAATGGTAGATAAATGAGGCAATGTGATCGCTATTTGAAAACATGGATCCCATTTGTCCTGCGTCTGCAGACTGCTATGCAGTCAATTAGCATGTGTTTTGAAAAAATACTCGGAAAACTCTCCATAGGTATGGAGAGTTTGGTGTGTGGCCTTGATATTATAGGAACAGAAAGCCATATCAAAACTTTACAAGAAGTCGCGCTTTTTGATACATTTTTAACAGCCATAGTTGAAGGTGGAATATGGATAGATGACCATAGTCCCTTTATTTCCGTAAATTCGGCATTTAATATCAATCGATGTTGTAGGTGAATGGATATCAGATTCTGGATATTTATGAGCTTTGTCAACGGTTATCTTATACTTCATTTTGTACAGCAATCCTTGCATATACCCACTCAGCAATATTTTGCCACAAAAGATAGGCGATAAGCCATCAAAGTGATAAGTAGAAAGCCAGTTTCTCCTGGTATACAGTGACAATAATCAAAAGTTTTCTTCGCAAATATTAGAACTTAAAGCTTCCTGAAAATGTCCATTTTATGGTTTGAAAATATGAGTACGAACGGTTGGTTGGTTGCAAGATTTGTTCATCGTGGTTTGAAAAAGTATTTAGCAGTATCTGAGCATCCTTCTTTGATCAGATACTGTTGAATACTTTTTCCGAGTTGAGAAGCATTCCCATAACATTTTTTCGAGTTCGAACAGTACGCACAATAGGAAATCATCGTTAAATAGTCGAATGGACTGGATTTACTACAAGATTTGTATACCTCAATTGGTATAATAACTGAAAAATTTATTCACAGACATTTCGAAAGTTAGAGCTAACTCTATTCATTTAATTCTAATAGCGCCATCTATGAGTGAGGCCGGGGACTTTTTAATTGACTGTTGATTGTAAAGTTGATTTTGAGAGGTTATTGGTTGGTGTTATTTAGATTACATATTAATAAAGACAAGTCCTCGAGCAAATCCAAATGATATCGATTAAAAACGAGTAGCTTTGTACACTTCTTATGTCAAACCTCTGATAAAAAAGTAAAACGGACACAGCCTTTTCCAGCCTTTTCGAAGTGGCTTTTAAAAGACATTGGATTTTTTTTTTTGTTTTTTAGATCGTCAAAAGAACAGCCCTTGGTCGGATAAAATCTGGGTCAATTCCGGTGCGTAGAACCGGCTGTCGTGGGAAATGAGACATTGGATATCATTCGCATCGCTCGCACTAACTGGAAATAGGTCTATATAAAAGAAATGGATCTGAATTTATGAATAATTGACTAAAAACTGTTTCCAGTGCACCATTTCTTAAAACTATTTGGATCATGTTGTATGCAACAACAGTAATCCGAATTATTTCAGAATGCGTATCCAAGTGTGTTCCAAAAGAAATTATTCTAACAGAACTGTGTTGCGGAGTGAGTGAAATCAATCTAACTGGATTGTTACGATTGAAGCGAAATAATTATGCTCTTTTAGTTTCTGTCTACAGGGAGAAGCTGTACTCCCTGGAATAAGATTGCGTAGTATATTTCCTTACAGAATTCTCAAGTCGAACTTTCAACTATTAATAAGATATTATTTTGCACCTCCTGAGCAGTATACATTTTTTCAGTACCGAGTACCGCTTTATTTCCAAAGCGAAGATCTTGTTTCCAATCTCAGAACCCAAAGATCTCTATTAGTTTTACAATAATATGAACGTTAAGTACAACAATCTACAAATTCATTTCTATTTCTCTCTAGCGGATTCAATTTCGAACTCAATTCAGCGTTACTTGTGTTCTATTTTTGCCCAAGTCAATCAGCGGCAACGATTCCAGCTTGCAATTTGGTTCACCCGCACTCAGCGAAATCTTGAAAATCAAATATGGGTTAAGCAAATGGATCAACCGAGTGAAAGTGCCAATCGTGCCCATTAACTATTTATAGACTCAACTCTATACTCGTACTGTATAGTACGTACTATGTGGATGTGTGTACCGTTACAAATATGCCATCAGAATCGTAACTTCCGCTTATTGAGCTTGACACACTGCAGACAATGATTGAAATTAAAATACATAGTAACTCAATTGAGGCAGCGCGCTCGCAGCGCCGAGAATTGACTCTTTGGCTCGGCGTGTGGCAGCGAGTGCGGCAGCATTGTCACAACTGCACGTCGGAGCAGTGCTGTTGCCGCACATTCGCCGCCTGTCACAGACAACAATGAATTTTATGACAAATTTATGCGCTACTTGACAGTCGAAGCGCGCTAACAGCTGTGTACGCTGAGGCGGGAAGTGAAAGGGTGTGTGGGTGTTAATATAAGCGGATGTGTGTGTGTGTGCGGGAGCGAGTCTTGCCGCCTTAAATGTGATTTGCACTATTGCGAGACATGTTTGCGGCATGATGATCTGGCAAGCTGTTGCAAATAGTGCAAATATGACGCGGCGTATGAGTGTGTGTGTGTGTGTGAGTGCTTACGGGTGCTTGCGGCAAGTGTAAGTGCTGCGCTGCCGCAACGTAACTGGAACAACTTACTTGCTTACTTACTTATATGTCAGCTTTCAACTGCTTTCTTTAGCGGCTTAAGCCACAGTGAGTTGCATAAATTGTTGCCGCGTCTGTTTGTGTGCATGCAACAGATGTCACATAAGTATATGTAGGCGTACATGTGAGTGTAACGGCCGCTTGCACCACCGACATGTGCTTTGTGGAGTCCACCGACTAATGGAACCGTTGTCCACGTGACCGCGTTCGAGCTGAGGGGCATGCAACCACTTGCAGTTCGCACATGAATTCTCGAATATGCCATAAAATGCAACATCAGTGTTGCAATGCGCTATGTGGCGCCACTTGCAGTGTCAGCAAGCGGCAAAGTACAGAGCCGCGTTGTTATTTGAATTTGTGGAATTCTCGGGTTTATTTGCCGCAGCCCACACTTACGCGGACGTGCCCTGCTTAAGCGCCAGCAAGTAATGGCGTTCTTGAAGTACCGCCGCAGTGGCAGCAACAATAACAATGCGCTGCCTACGAATTCCTGCTTCGCTGGGCAGTTTAAAGCGCGAAGACGACTTGTGCCCCATGCAAACACACACATACACATATACCAACAAACCGTTGGCTGGCCAGCCAGCGTCTGCTCGGCAGCTTACTTTCTTCGCGCTTCTCACTTTCGCCGCGAATTTAATTTTAATTTATGACTTTATTCTATTTTCATTCTTCTCGGTCGCTTCGCCGGCTCTTGGCTTCTATCCGGCACTTTGACTCGCTCGACGTTCTGCGCTTTGCGTTCATTTTGCCCAACTGGCTGCAAGTGGCAACGCGTTTTGCACGCTACAAATAACCTAATTAGCGTTGATTTGATGCGCTGCTATCGCCGCAACGTCGCCTTAATTAGCCAACATAAATAATTAGGGCGGCAGTAATCATGATGATTTATTGCATTTTCAAACCGCATTGATTTATGCACTTTGACAGCGCTCATACATACACACGCAGACAGATATTCATTTGTTTATGGAAATGCTGGAGATATGATCGGCGGCGCTCGCCTTATGATAGTTTTGTGTTCGTGGCTCTTAAAAGTATGCTCCGCGCTCTATTGTGACGGGCTAATTGATGGAAAATTGCCAACTAGAAATATGCATAATAGATTGCGCTAATTTAGAAGTGGTATACTGAGACATAGCAAACGATGGCAGCTGGTTTCTCGGTTACGATGGCCATTTTTTTACTCTTCTTCTTTTGCAATAAAGTCCAAGGCTTGATTCTTCATTATTTGATGTCGTTGACTTAAACTTTTATAATTTTATGGATATATATGCCTTATACATATATATTACATCATGGATATATTTGATAGTCTCATACTAACGCATCAAAATGAGTTATATTTAAAAAAAAATACACCAACTCTAACCAAAGGTCTCTTTTATCAAAAAATTTCACTGTGTCACATTTCAGTGCAAACGATACTATAAATCCATGAAGTCGGCTTCGAATTGTTTCCGCATCCACTTCTTCAGATCTGGCTCACAGCGACTACTTCCTATTCTCAAATCTAAAAACAATAATCTCAAATCTAAAAATGATGATCACTGCAAAGAAATTTTTGTCGCACGAAGAGGTGGTCGCCAAAACTGAGTCCCAGTTTGAAACAAAAGAAAAATCGTACAGCAAAAATTGTATCAAAGAGTTGGAAGGTCAATATAATCAGTGTATCACGTTTCAAAAGAACTATGTTGAATAAGATAACGAAAAGGAACTTGCTGTTTTCGAGCCGTCCGTATACAATTGCATTGTGCTACTACGAAAGTAGTTCTCAAGTTTGGAGTGCTCCGAGTTACATTTGCAGACCAATGAGTTTCAAACTAGATTTCCTTGGTAATATCGTCCCTCGGAAAGAGTGCCAGCGGATTTTCTGCAAAGAAGTTTTCTTTACACCGTTCTTACCATGTCGTGGTGACAGGAGGGACCTTTTTCTGTCTACAAACAGTTGTGAGTGCGACTCTTGATGGCCATGATGCCGTTCCATATGTAATTATTGGTCTCATTGAGTACATCTAGCGCAGTATGCCTGGTGGTCCAGGTTCTACCACGCCTTTAATGTTCCGGTGGCTTTCGCAAACCTAGAACCCATGTGCTTTTTCAACTAAATTTTTGAAACTGGATATTTTAATTTATCCACCCTTGGCACTTCCACGCCATTGAGCGTTAAAGTTCTTAGAGATGGAACACACCGAGAAGAGACACCGTTTTATGGATTAGTGTTAGGCTCATTATTTATGCACCATTTTTTTCACTAGAGTAAGTCCTCCTCTTAGAATGATGCCACACAAATTGCTCTCAACTTTCCTCTTGGTTACCATTGGAAGTCAGCAAATCCAGAAAATCACCCACAATTAGGTTCGACAGTGATAATACTTCCTTAGGTGTAAAAGCCAGACCAATAAATGCGGAGAATAGACTCATAGTAACAAGAGTAACAAGTGCTTTCCGAACTATGTCCAGCGAAGCAGCTGGGCATTACAGAAATCAAAAAGAGAGAGGAGAGAAAAAAAGAATTATTATATGGCAGAACGGTGACAAACCTCAACCAAAGGACGTGGACCTACAAACTTATACCTGACATTTATAAATGGATAACTGAACAACATTGAATCTAAATTTCCACTGGTTCCAAATATAAAGCGAGCATGGTGATTTCGTCGTAGAATCTTGAGTTGGGAGTAGGCTAAGTTACCAAACTAAAGTTACGCACTACGGCTTTTGATGCGACCCCTTACCATAAAAACAAAAAATACACAACTAGGCTCTACAGCAAAGGTGACAACACTCCTCCCTGGAGACAGCACTTTGTTATTCCTACTTCCTTGCTACCTGAGCCTAAATTGGTTTAAGCGATTCTGTTTCTAAGAATCATATATAATGGGTGAATTTACCTCAAACTCAAATTTTATTTGTTATCGACCTGGAAATATTCGATTACAACAAACATAACAAAAATACGCCAATTAATAAACACAGACAATGAAGCATTGTCTGCGAAAGAAGCGAAAAAACGCTATATTTTTACCCATTGTTTCCACTCAATTCATTAGCGTTAATACACTAATACACACTTACCGTTCATTTATAATTGCTAAGCGCGTAAACAACTGGCTAACTGTCAGGCTTCAGCTGACTAATTTACTATTTGGATTTAATGAACTTTTTCGTTGGCAAAAACGGTGACACTTCCGCTTGCGACGCAACTTCTTAAATTTGGTGCGAATTGGATTTATTTAATTGACAAACACACACATACATATACATGCGTATAATTGGTGATATGTGTGTGTATAATTGTTATTTGTTGACAAAATCTAGCTTTGACCCTTGTAACTCCGCCATGTTGGCCATTCATTTGCGCTAACGGTGTTGCTAATTAAATACACTTCTTTTGCATCACACCTCGTCGGCGGTCGGATGTCAATCATTGGCCGACTGATTGATGAAATGACACATTTGCGCATTAATTAGTTGCAAAGGCGTATTTATTCATTGGCCCGTTTATTTATTTATTTATATATTTGCATCCGGCTTAACGCGTTTAGTGTCGCCCAGGAGAAAGGGTTTTGAGTTGGGAAGGTATTTTGGCACCCACATGTACGATTATAAGCATGCTTGTGTGTGTATGTTTTGTATTCACTAATGTAAATATGCATATAAACATATCAATGCTTATACGTATGTATGTTATGTAAGTTACATAATGAAATTAATAGATTTTGTCTAAAATGCGTATGAAAACTACTGTGCCCAAAAACTAAGGTGACAATGTATTTATTTTGAAAATTCTTTATTTATTCTTCCAAATCAATTTCATTTCCTTCAAAGTAATCCCCTCCCGATGCAATGCACGTATGCCAACGGATTGTCCAATCTTCGGAACACTGGTTGTAGTCACTTTCCGGGATGGCCTTTAGTTCCGTCTTCGCGCTGCGGCTTGAATCTCCTCTATCGTATAGAAACGGTGTCCCCGGAGCGGTATTTTGAGCTCGGTGAACAGCCAGAAGTCACACGGCGCCAGATCAGATGAATACGGTGGTTGCGGAACGATATGGGTTGTGTATTTGGCGAAATGATCACGAATTACGAGGGCAGTATGGGATGGTGCATTATCGTGGTGTAAAAACCAAGAATTGTCTTTCCGCAATTCCGGCCTTTTTAGGCGGATAGCGTTACGCAACCGACGCATAACGTTCAAATAATATTTCTTGTTGTCTGTTTGACCGGTTGGAAGGAATTCATAATGCACAACACCACGATAATCGAAGAAAACAGTCAACATTACCTTGAATTTTGAGCGACTTTTGCGCGATACTCGTATTCGCTCGATTGATCGGTTGTTTCGGGGTCGTACGCATAGATCCAAGTCTCATCGCCAGTTATAATGCATTTCATGACACCCTGGTAGTCGGAAAGCATCGTTTCACACACTTCAACACGACGCCTTTTTTCCAAAAAGTTTAATGTTTTCGGTACCAGTTGAGATTTGACGCGCTTGAGGTCCAAAACATCCTTCAAAATGGTATTGGCTCAGCCTTTCGATATGCCAACTTCAGCAGCAAGGTCTCTAATTGCTAATCAACGGTTTTTCAATACCAAATCTTTGATTTGTTGAACGTGAGCTGCGTCGGTTGAGGTTGATGGTCGCCCTGGACGCTCTTCGTCTTCGACACGTTCACGGCCGGCTTGAAACTCACTATAACACTTGTAAACATTTTTTTTTGGACATAGCCTCATCACCAACGGCTTTCTGCACTATCCTCAACGTACCCGCAGCAGAGAGTTGATTCCGTAAACAGAATTTTATGCAAACTCTTTGCTCAACAAATTTGGACATCGCAAAAAACAAAAAACTCACTTTTAGCAGCTCACAAAACGACACGTGTCTCAAAGACTAATGAATATTTTGGCATGAAATTTACATTAATGTGACTGACAGTACTACCAACCTAAAAAAAAATAATTCTTCAAATCCTCCGACGCGCGCAGTTTAAATTCAAATGTCACCTTATTTTTTGGGCACAGTAGTATTAAGCTAATCAATCACGCTTAAGGCATACATTCGTATATACATACATCTATAAATACACATATGCACATTATGTAAATATTCATATATTATTATTATACTACCTTTATATAAGCCTTTATAACACACCCATACTTATACCAAGCTGATTATATAAGGTGTATTAATTTATAGGATTTAAATTACGTCGCTTTAAATGCGATTTAATGCTTTAATTGCAATAATGTTCATCTGTGGTATAGTATGTATGTATGTACATGTATTGCAGCCGTGGCTGAGAGTGTACACGAAGACCGTGGAAAGTCGATTCGGCGCCATTCGCAGCAACTTGGACTGACGTGTGGAACGACTTGGCACAATTTACGTCGAGATCTTGAATTGAAAGCATACAAAATACAGCATGTGCAATAACTGTAGCCGTTCTAACTTCCCAAGCGACATCGCTTTGCTCTATGGGCTCTTGAAAAGTTCCAAGAAGATCCGACATTTTAGAGTAATTTTGCGATGAGGCTCATTTCTGGCTCAATGGGTATATGACCAAACAAAATTACCAAAAGAAACCTGAAGAGATTATAGAGCTGCCATTTCATCCAGAAACCCCAACTGGCTGTCGATAGTTCTTCAGAAATATGCGACTATTATCGCGCCATTATAACCGACTCTTTTATGACTGGAATTGAAACTCGTGATCCCGCCGATATTTAGTTTTAACAAGACGTCGCCACTTCCAACACATCGCATCAATCAATGGAATTATTGAGAAAACACTTTTATGACCAGATAATTTCACGTTTTGGGCAGTTCGATTGACCCCCCAGAACATGTGATAGCACACCGTTAGATTTTTTCCTGTGAGGATATGTAAAGTCTAAAGTCTATGCGGACAATCCGGTTTCGATTCAGGTCTTGGAGCGAAACATCACGGCTGACATTCGCCAATTACCAGTAGAATCGCTCGATGACTCGGAAAGTTGGACTCAACGGATGAAAAAGCATCGTAAAAGTTCAGGAATGTTCAAGTTCTGAAGCGACACATTCTGAGATAATATTTTTGGCCGATCTATAATATGTATTTCGGTAAACAAAAGAGCTTCAGTAGCACCCATTATGCTCAATTAACTAAATTAAATATTATCAAAAAATTGAATTGATTTTGTAAGATTCCTAACTTCGTTCCGGCCCTGCCCTCCAATGTATCTTAAGTTGGTGCATTGAGAGCCGTGCAATATACTCGTCTCATGCGCTGAAGGCGGAACTAAAATGTTTTAGCCTCTCATCATCCTATTGTGTATTCCTTGAAATTCGCTTTTCCCATTTTGTCAAGATGGGATCTTAACGGTAGGTCACTGTGATGACTCCTACAATATAGTTAAGGTCCCTTTTGCCTAGAAGTAGAAGATTTTTGCCTAGAAGTAGAAGCTTTTTGGTCTCTACTATCAACTATATCTCAAAATCAAGTAATTTTATGGTATGTCCTGTGTTGCAAGGTTTTTTTCTGGGGTCCATTAGTTCAAACAATCCCTGAACGTGCTGAATGGACTAGGACAGCTTGAGGAATTTGTATTCCCAGCGAGCGGGCCAACTCGCAAGTCTTTCATTTCCTTCTTACCCTACCCTAACTGGGAACCCAAATGATAATTGCCGCCTGAAAGCTTAGATATAAATACCGAACTCCATAAACCATTCATCATCCCCGACCTGCTATACGAAGCAGAGCCATGGCCAATGCCAACGTCTAATGAATCGGCCGCTTGGCTATACACTAGAAGGTGTATGGACTTGCTGGTTAAAGCCGAAGCACTACTTTGAATCAACCTTTTGCGTTTGTATTACTACAGAAGAAGCTTGTTCCTGTTCTCATTTCACACTCTGATGCGTCGAAGAATATGTAGGTTTTACAATTGAAACTGTCGATCACTGAACCATTGGTCCATTCTACTTTACTAGGGAATAAAAATCTAGTGTTGAATTCCTCATGGACCTCATTTTCACTTTGCCCCAGTTCACTAGCAAGGTCGCGTAAGATACCATGCCGTAAATATTGCAGTATACTTCACTTTAATGTGTATTGGAAACTTTTACAAGCAAGCCAAAGAGGGCTAAACAACTACAATTTCAAAGTAGAAACTTTTTAAAACTTCCAAGGTCAATGTAACTGCCAAAGAAATGCCTACTTATGCGACATATATTATACAACTATATATGTAAGTAACTGAACTTGTTCCCCCATTTGACTGTTGACTTACTGTATAGCAGAAATAAATACGGTAAACGTTGGCTAAATTCCGAAACCGAAAGGCTTTGCGCCACTCTGGCAGACGGTCAACTAGTCGAGCGTGAATAAGTCCCTTGAGCCGAGCATATGTGTGTGAGTGTAAAATATGTCAACGCGGACTACATATGTTGTCTTTGTTAATTTCTCTTCTCGTTTTCATGTTTTCCTGCCGATCTTATTGTTTTTCACATCCTCTGCTCCCTTGCGCCGCCCGCAAAACCGGTAAATAACATGTTTAAGCTATTATTTATTTCAACACACAAAGAAAGAAATTAGAATAACAAACAAAAGCCACAGACACGATAACAAACATAGAGAGAAGAAAAGCAAGCAACAAACAGCGATGATACCGTGCGGTCTTCGACACCCCCCACCCACACACCTTCCGCCGACTTTCAAACGATACGCTACCGCATTGGCTGGCGGCAGCGGCTGCGGTGGTGGTGTCTTGAGTCGTTGGCTTTCTCATATATCCTTGTTATTTTTATAATTAAATCCCGAGACGAGTGGCTTTCTTTTTGCCAACTTCTCGTATTTCTTTTCAACTGCCACTTGTTCTTGTTGTTATTTACTTTGCATACCCACGCAGATGAATTCTATCTGTTCTATACGCCGTCCGCGCACGTGTAAACAAGTTTTTGTTTCTAATGGCACTTGTGGCACACACACACACACATACATACACACAGTCTGAAGCCGGCTAATATTTATGTGTGTGTCTTTATATTTATACTTTGCTCCCACTTTCGCTTTACCGTTATTAATTTCGCTGTATCAGAGCTCCCAGCATATGTGTTCACACGTATGTGTGTATGAGTGTCTCCTGCCGCCTTCTTGAAGGTCACATCGAGTGTAAGTAATGTGCCAACATATAAAAATTAATTAATAATCCTTTGTGAGTGGCCAGTCAGTCAGCTGAAGTTTCGCGCTGCAGGAAAGTTTACGCTCTGCTCTGGTTGGCAGTAATTTGGCAAAATTTACGCATTTCATTAATACTACGCGGCAACACGCAGCCGTCAAGCCGCTGGCGTGTTCATAAATAATATTCCGGCTAATAACTTCCATGTGTGCTGTTGAAAGCCGCGAGTGTGTGTGTGCATCGAGGAAGAAATGCTCGGGGCACCTTAAGGCGTGCCTGCAAGTATTGAAGACAAGTCCGCTCTTTAAGGTCTGGAAAGGTCATTAGCCTCTGGAATCCTTTTTGATTGTTTCGTGAACTTGTAGAGGCTGTAGTTGGAGACATTTAAACTGGAAGTCTTTTAATGGATCACAGTCAAAGCGATGCTGTTCAATAACTACCAGTTGATTAGTAAGTTCAAGTCCTGGTTTTTGGTTGCATGTAACTCAAAAAAGATAAACAAAAAAGTATGTATCCACAGCGTTCCAAGTTAAAAATGCCTTTCTCACAGATGAAACACACTAGATTATGAAACACTCCTGTGGCTTAGTGCTGCACATACTAGACTTTGATCAAAGAGAATAGTAAATATACTTGTATTTCACTTTGAAGTATTGACTAACGAAAGAATGGACGATGAATGGTGAAGTGTTGTTAAACACTATATGATACCTAGCCATGGAACACGTTAAAAGCGCCGGAAATTAAAACAAATTATTATTGGAATACAAATATGGCCTGACGTTCGGGAGCTTGAACATGGCACTGAAAAACTGAGTTGCTGTTGCTAAAAATTTTCCGATTATAATAGGGATTATATATAATAAATAGACGAACAACAACAGAGACTTTAAGGACACAAATGCTGGTCGATTTTCTGGGTGTAAGACAAGACTCTAGGCTTACCTACTGGACACATGTCCAACGGAACGGCGGAAAAGGCGTCTAAACTATCAAACTAACTACTATCCAACTTATCAGGCTGATAGCCAATATCGGAGGACTGAAACAGCAGAAATTTCGGCTATCCTGAACGTCTGGAGGTACGAAGTAAAGTTGTGGGCAGACTCCTTGAGGAAAAATAACCGGCAAAAGCATAGTACTTCCGAGTTTGGAAAACGGATTGAGTTTGCTGCACTCTTCATGTACATACGTAACCTTATCTCAACTCTAGGATAATTTTTCTACCGATATCAGTAACCACTTCATAATAAATTCTTCTAACATCTACAAGGAGGGTTCCAAAGTAAACAGGACTTTTTGAATCTCGCGCCCCCTCGATTGTGCAGTGAGAGTTTCATGACATTTCATTGGTTGGAAGTGAAGCTGTTGCGTTTTAAGTGTCTGTATGTTTGTGTTATCGTTGCGAAAATGAGCTTCGAACAAAGAGTCAACATTAAGTTTGGTTTTAAAATTGATAAAACTTTTACCGCAACGTTTCAATTGAAGAAACAAGTTTATAACTATATTGCTTATCTCGTTGCAGAGCACAAGAGTGGTTTCAAGGTTTCCAAAGTGGTCGTGAAGACATAAATGACGATCAACATGTAGGCCAATCAAAATCTGTGATCACCAGAAATTCCATCAAAACTGTGCATGAATTCATCAACAATCAGCCGAAATCATCATTGAAATTCATGGAAATGCATCTCCAAAACATCGATTTACCGCATTTTTCAATTGACTGACGACCAAGAATTGCTTAGAAACCAACATTCAAAAGACGATTATTTGACCAAAAATCACATTTTAACCGTTAGCGTCTCCCTGTGTTCTCCTGACGACTTTTACTTTACTTTTGAGACTTTTATTGAAGTCATTGCGCTTTCCACGAAAAAGATTTTTCAGTCCGGTCCGCTAGTGGCCACGTGGTGTTTCTCTTTTGTGTTTGGCCAAAAATCAAGTCACAATTGTGCTATAATGGGATGACGCATTATCGTGGTGAGAAATAAATGAATTTTCTGCCTACAAAGCACTTTGCGAACAAACTAAGGATTTGGCTTATATTTAGAGCGTCATATTCTAGCTTATTTGACAGTTTTGACGTCATATTTATAAGAAGTCACACTTACACTCACCAGTAATGACGAGTTATGCTGTGTTTGATGAATGTAGTGTCATCTTGGCATTTCTTTAGCGACCTCTAATCGACCGAATTTTTGCAAAAGATTCAAGTATTTTGATAATCTAGCATTGACACACTTCATACCCACAACATAAACCAAAATGTGTTAAGCCGATCCAATTCGGAGATATTAAGATTCTATTTTATCATATTTGATCAGATGATAATCGCTTGAAATCATTTCTTACACTCACTCAAATCAAACTATTTCAAGATCGGTCAATAAACCCATATGTTGTATATATTGTTACAAAAAGGCACCCGGAAATTGTAATTTAAATTCCCCCGGTAAATGATTTTTAAAAAATTATGTCATGTATTAGTAGTCCTGTGCTTATTTACTATGTCGAATATGAACGTGGTCTATTAAACCTGTTTGGGTACAGCAGCTGCTTAAGTCGGTACACCTCAGTAATGGTCGGTTTGGGCATTATTCGACCTCTTCAACTGATGAAATTATTGAAAAAAAGTGAAGGGTGTGGTGCTTGGAAATCATCAGGCGAGTCAGTCGAATGATTTTGGTCGATATTTTGGGTATGAAACGCGTTCTTGCTCGACTCGTGCCGGTTAAGCTGATTTTTTTTTTTTTTTTCAAAAAGAGTATCGTACACAGGTATCTTTAAATTCTTGATCGTGGGAATCCCAATTTCATAAAGAGACATTAGGTTATGAGTTTGACATGCAAATAAGTCAAAAATAAACGGAAAGAAGGGGAAAAACGAAGGAAACCCAAAAAAAGACGTCAAAGCCGATTAAAAATCATAGTGATACTCATTGCTTTTCTCTCGCTATTCGTTGTTTGGTGCATCATGAATTTGTTCCGGAGGGACAGAGGGTCAATGAGGTGTTTTATTTGGCCGTATTGAGGCGTTTGCGTGAGAACTTCCGTCGAAAACGGCCGTAATTGTGAAAGAACATTTTATGAATGTGACCGAATTTAAACCTAGATTTGGTTGCGTGTGATTTTTGTTATTTTTGTTCCCTAAACTAAAATTGCCGCTTTGTGAAAAAAAAAATATAGTTGAATAATTAAATAATTAGCGTTTTTTTAACGATTTCCGAGTACTTTTTTGTCACAATGTATCCAAGTCTTTTAAATATTTTTTGTGTAAAATTACTTTTCCTCAATCCAAAAAAGAACAGTTTACATTAATTTTTGTTGCGTGTTGGCCAATAATTTTTTTAATTAGTTAATTGGAATTGCAAACTAACGCAAAAAAAATCATTGGCAAACTTTAACAAAATTAAATGTTACTTAGAAAATTTCTTTAATTGATTAATTAACAAAATTATGAAAAAAGAAGTGGAAATGGCCTTATCAAGGTTCACATTATCGTAATACTACCTTAAAGCACATATGTACATATGTATATGCATACATACATATATACAGTTACAATTTTTTTATATTTGCATGCTGTCATTATACTTACATTTTGTATTTTAATTTTTTTGTCTTACTTTAAGTGCCTTCGAGGCTAAATTTAAATTTATAATGCTAGCTTTTTTCCAATAATTTTTATTTTTTATGCCTTCGGTAGTGCCATTAACAGATATTAACAAGTGTGCAACGGAATTAAAACAGCACACACCAACACACGCACACGAGCATTATGCGCAGCGCTGACACAGAGACAGAAACAGAAACAGAGGCTGACGGACGAACGAACGGACGGACGAGCACAAGTTTCTGGGGCATTTGTGGCGTTGCGTTGATTAAAAAATGTTTTCGTAATTAAATGAAATGGCGTATTTATATTTAATAATTATTATTAATGAGCAAATATACGCCGTTTTATTTGCATATCCAACACACACACACACTTTAACACAGGTATATGCTCACACGCATACATGTAAGCACGGCCGTTACTTGTGGTCATTAAGAGTAGTGGCCTGCGTTTGAAGCTTCCTGCGAGCGGGCAAGCACCGTTATAACGGGTGATTTTTTTGAGGTTAGGATTTTCATGCATTAGTATTTGACAGATTACGTGGGATTTCAGACATGGTGTCAAAGAGAAAGATGCTCAGTATGCTTTGACATTTCATCATGAATAGACTTACTAACGAGCAACGCTTGCAAATCATTGAATTTTATTACCAAAATCAGTGTTCGGTTCGAAATGTGTTTTATCGACAAATTTTGTTCAGCGATGAGGCTCATTTCTGGTTGAATGGCTACGTAAATAAGCAAAATTGCCGCATTTGGGGTGAAGAGCAACCAGAAGCCGTTCAAGAACTGCCCATGCATCCCGAAAAATGCACTGTTTGGTGTGGTTTGTACGCTGGTGGAATCATTGGACCGTATTTTTTCAAAGATGCTGTTGGACGCAACGTTACGGTGAATGGCGATCGCTATCGTTCGATGCTAACAAACTTTTTGTTGCCAAAAATGGAAGAACTGAACTTGGTTGACATGTGGTTTCAACAAGATGGCGCTACATGCCACACAGCTCGCGATTCTATGGCCATTTTGAGGGAAAACTTCGGACAACAATTCATCTCAAGAAATGGACCCGTAAGTTGGCCACCAAGATCATGCGATTTAACGCCTTTAGACTATTTTTTGTGGGGCTACGTCAAGTCTAAAGTCTACAGAAATAAGCCAGCAACTATTCCAGCTTTGGAAGACAACATTTCCGAAGAAATTCGGGCTATTCCGGCCGAAATGCTCGAAAAAGTTGCCCAAAATTGGACTTTCCGAATGGACCACCTAAGACGCAGCCGCGGTCAACATTTAAATGAAATTATCTTCAAAAAGTAAATGTCATGAACCAATCTAACGTTTCAAATAAAGAACCGATGAGATTTTGCAAATTTTATGCGTTTTTTTTTTAAAAAAAGTTATCAAGCTCTTAAAAAATCACCCGTTACGTTATTCGTTACTCGTTACGTATTCAATGTGCTGACGGCTCGATGAGTTGAAAATATTATTAACACGAAGCAAATATTATGCAACTGAAATATTATATTATATAATCAAAACAATAAGAACGCCGTTGCGTGTGTGCATGTGCGTGTGTGTGTATGTAGTATGTTTGTGTATGTGTGCGACAGCATTGTTTTATATAAGTGAATACGTATTTGTTATTTGTTTGCCCAGCACCTTGGCCGGCAGCGGTACATCCTTTGTTTGCTTTGTGCTGCCAATGGGTGTCGGCAGTACCTTCTATGAATGTGTGTGTGCGTGTGGTGTGTATGTGTAGTTGTGCTTTTTTATCAATAAATGCTCGTAATATACATATTTAATTAATTATTTACTGACCGTTATGACTAGCGGCTTTAAATTACGTATGTTGCGTGCATGGCGGATAAGCTACTTCTGTGTGCGTACAAGTGTGTGTGTGTGTGTGTGTGCGTTTTTGGTGAACATTATATTCGTAATTGAAGTTAATATTAATTATATACATGAGCGGCATATAGCTTGTGTGTGTGTTGGAAACTCTTTACCATTTACGTACTCTTTAATTTTCAAAGATTTCCGAACACTCACCCAATCATTTGAGAGAAGCCAATTTCAGATGTTTCTCGCTTTTGATATAAGTTAGCTACTTTGCTTAAATAACTATGGTAAATTAAGAGAAACCGACAATGCTCTTGCCTATCAGACACCCTTCTTCTTCTAGTATTTCTTCTTCTTTATTGGCGTTGACGCCGCTTATGCGGTTATAGCCGAGTTTACAATAACATACCAGTCGTTCTTCCTTCTCCCTCCTTGGGACCAATTGCAGATTACAAGTGTAGCCAGGTCCTTCTCCACTTAGTCTTTCCAACGAAGTTGAGGTCTTTCTCTTCGTCTGTTTCCCCCGGTGTATACTCTCGAAGGTGGAGTGCTTTGATCCACTTTGCCTACATGACCTAAACCAAGGACGACATGTCGTGACCAATGACCATAAATCTTCCGCAGAACTTTTCTCCCAAAAACTAGTTACGCCGACTCATCAGATGTTGTCATCGTCTATGCTTCCGCGCCATATAGCTTGTAGAGTTTGCTCTTTGTTCGTCGAGAGAAAACTTTCCCTCCCAATTGCCTACTCAGTCCGAAGTAGCACTTGTTGGAAAGAGTTTTTCTGCGCTGGATTTCGAGGCTGACGTTGTTGTTAAACGAAATTCGCTACGATTTCGAAGTTAGGATGCCCTCGTTCACTATCAGACCTATTTGCTTCGCTTCTTTGTCCAACCTGGAGAAAGCAGAACTAACGGTGCGGTTATTGTAAAAAATGATATCGATGTTACAGACAATTCTACCTTCCCTATTTAACTCTGCAGTTCCAATTACTTTCTCCAACAATAGAATGAAGAAGTCGTACGATAGGGAGTCGCCTTGTCTGAAACCTCGTTTTGTATTGAAAGGCTCGGAGAGCTTCTCCCCATTCCAGACAGAGCTGTTGGTATTGCTCAACATCAGTTTAGACAGCCGTATTATTTTTGCGGGGATACCAAATTCAAATATCGGGACATAAAGGCAGCTCCTTTTCGCGCTGTCAAAAGCAGTTTTGAAATCGACCAAGTAGTGGTGTGTGTCGATCCTCTTTTCAGGGCCTTTTCAAAGATTTATTATTGTGTAGTACGCAGTTTTTGTTGTTTTTGCAGCTAAAGGAAACATTCCAGAAATATTTTTTCATTAGGAATTGACACCGAGAATTCAATTATTGAGGATAGACCCCAAGTATATAATAGAGTAGGGCCTGGTGTCTTTTCATCAGAATTAGACACCAAAATTGTCTTCCATTTTCCAGACCACTATAATGTCTTCTAAGCGTAGATCACAGTATTTGAAAGACGGCTTCTTGTTCTGTCGAGGAGTGTGCTCACAACAGGGAATACATTTATATACATACATATATGTATATACAGAACATAAGTTGCTTAAAGTCAATAAAGTGTCCAAGTGTTTCGTCAAAGATGGTAAGATATCACCTTGAATATATCACTGACTTTCACGATAAACCTGCAAGCGGCTCCTGGACATAATGATATCCTTGGCAACTGCGAAGCAGATAAACGAGCCAGAGGAAAATGGGAATTTATACACCCTTACTTGTAGACACTTATTAGGTAAACATGTTATAAACACAGGTCAGCCTCAGTAGAGTCAAAGCGTGACTTGCTCAACAAATAGGCCATGACGACTATTAAAATCAAAAGGAATGACATAAGAACTCTAATATTGTTAATTGTTGTTGATAACAGGTCACTGTCTCATTGGCAGAAATGCTTTGACAAGCTTTTCGCACGAAATTTTACTTGGATTATTTCCCTAGGCGACAATGCAAGCTCCGAAGAAATTATTCAGATCGGACGACTATAGTTTGTAGCTGCCTTACAAATGACTGAAAAAAATCCAATTCCAGAAAAAAAAGTCAGAAGAAAATAATCGCCCTAATACACGATAATACTGCTGATTATGTAAGAAAGTTATCCGATATAAAAATCTATGCAACGGCGCAGCTGAGCGCTTTAAATTCCACGCCATCCTTTGAGATTTCATATCCGAAAAATTTCGTCTGCGTTTGGCCTTAATGGAATTTCTTTGAGAATAAGTGCAAAGTGTTGGCGCATAAACAGCGCGCTTGTGGCGTGCATAGCAGCAGCAGTGGCGGCAGTTGCAGCTGTTGCCAATATCTTGAGGCCGTCACTTAGGCTGTTGCTGCACACTGCTCTGCTCCATGTTTGTGAGTGTGTGTGTGTTTGTGGCTACAGCGCGGAGCTGCAGCACGTACGGCGGTCGCGGCGGCACGAATGCCATTTTGACAGGGTGCGCGTTTGGCAGGGCGAGCAGGCGTGTTTGTGTTGCATGTGCCACTCCCCACTCCAACGGTGCTGGCGAGTGTAACAAGCAGCCGCGCGTCAACACACCAAATATTCATAGCGCGCCAACAAATGTACTTATAGCACATATACAAACATACACTTACCATTCCATATATTTGTTTGTCTCTGTGTGTGTATGTGTGCTCGAACGTTGTGTCTTTTGAATTTTTAATTAATTAGCGCTCATTAAATTGAACATTTTGTGTGACAAGAAAATTCGTTTTGTGGTTCGTCGACAAATGCACAGCCAACGGAGCCCAGCCCCAGTAGCAACCTCAAACCCAGCCGCCTGCGTGGCAACTGCAATTTGGTGTTGCACGTCTAATTACAAACAATGACACTCTGCGGCACTTCACAAACAAATCCCCTCAGAAAAATTGAATTTGTTTTAAAATTCACCAGGGAACACACACCTATATGTTTATGCGAGAATGTACGTGTCTTGTACTAGAATAAATGCATATTTGTAATTATAGATGAATATCGTTGCCACAAAGCACGTTGAATTTAACAAATGAAAAGCCTTTATTTGTGGTTAAAACTATCGATCACGACCTTAAGCATTCGAACTTAAATATGAAATACTGTGGCGCCATCTGTCGTCATTTTATAATTCCTCCAAGCGGAAACAAAGTAAAATTTTCTTTCAAAACTATATTTTTAGTTTTGAAAGATATAGGTTCTTCAAATAAACTACATAAATTTACAATTTTTCTTAAACATTAACCTTCCGTTATATATTACAAACTAAAACTAATACTCCTCCTCCTCCATAATCCTGTAACCCATTAGCATAAACACAGCTGCATCCTCCATTTCTAGTAAAAACATATCTGAACTCTGAGGTTCAAACAATGGTGTCGATGACCGTCGAGCCTCCTCAAACCCCACCTTCCAGTCGCAGTAATCTGTTGGTTCTGCGGCAGAAGTAACTGTACCGTCCAATGATTCTTCGTAGCTTTCTTCTGTCCCGATTATTTTGTTACCTATCAGCATAAATAATGCGGCACTTTCCTTTTCGAACGGCGCAACTAATATCTCCGGTGCCTGTAGACCCAGCAAGGGTGTTGACGAACGCTGAACTTCGTGAATTTCAATTTTCCATTCATTGTAATCTTTTGCTTCAATCGAGTTAGACATATTGTTTGAAATATCTGCTGCTATCAGTTCCTCAAGGTCCTGTGCTACGCAGAAACGTTTGTAGAATCCTTGTTGGTTGAGTTCTGTAACCTTCTCAAATCTGGCGTTGGTGATCATTGCGATGTATTCGGCTACTTGTGTCAATGTAATTCCGTGAGTGGCCATATTTTTAGAAATTTTAAAATTTTTATTTGTAATTTTGCGAAAGTGATTTCGAACTTTTCTCAGCGAGTGCTTGTGAGCTAATGAACTAAAATCACTTGTGGTGTCTCTTTTATAGCTGGAATGTGTTCGCTAGCTTTAAGGAAACAGGTAGGATAAAGCGCAGGTAGATAAGTGACGCAAGTGATCAGGTAGTCGAAGAATGCTACTTTTCTTTTGTTTACCCTAAACCAGATACCTGTACCTTTTATTCAAAATATACCTGCCAGTTGATGTTGAGGTTGAGATATTAAAAGGATCAGAAACATGTCGGCCACCTAAAGTATTATCTTAAAAGCTAATAAAGTGCTACTCTATCTATTGTTGCTTACGTATAAAATGTAGTTATTATACAATATGATCAGTAATACCCTTGGAGTCCAAGGTATATATCTCTTTATAAATGAATGACGAAATGTTGCTGAGCTTTTCTTATAGTCACATTCCTCCTGAGCTATTTTGTGTATACTTATGATAATAATGGGTTGTCAAAAAAGTCTTGCGGTATTTTTATTGATTTTTTTTTTTTTTATTATTGAAATTGAAATGAATTTTTCTCATTTTCTCTTTATTTTGCTCCATGTTTGTTCAGCGTCAGTGTACTGATTACTATAGTAAGGATTGAAGTAGGTGGGTAGGTAAGTAAGTAGAATGGCTGTCTCACGACGCACCTAGGCCATTAGGAGGGCCATTGTATTACCACTGGGACTAAAGTTCCCTCAGTCTATTCGCTCCTCATTGAAACGCCTTTTGCTTCTGTTGAAGTTCATCAGCTTGAACGGCTTTATCTGAGCAACCTCCGAGACATTGTCAAGAAGCCCTTGGCTGATAGCTGCGATTATTTTCCTATGTAGATCTTTAAAATCGCATACAAGATGTTTTACAGTATCTACAGATTCCACAACAGTTACAGTATAAAGCCATATCTGTCAATAAGGCACTTCCAATAGTGTTCTTATGTCATTCCTTTCGATTTTCAAAAGTTGACATGTGCGACCTATATTCCATTCACACCACGTTTAGCTGCTTGGTGAGCAAGCCAGGCATTGACTCCAGCGAGGCTCAGCTAAACTTATCACCTGTTCTTCCCTCCTTTTCGGAGTTTAATTGTAGTGTAATGCCTGCTCTGGCTAGTTCATCTGATGTACACAGGGATATCAATATGTATTGGTATTAAATAGAAGTTTAGATCCACTAAGAGAACAAGACATGATTTGACTATGTATGTTTGATGAAACCCTTGTACACTCCAGCGATTTCTAAGCCACTTGGTTATTTGTGTATATACATACATACTTGTATGTACATATGTCCCTGGTGAGCACACTCCCTGGCAGAAAAGAAGGCTTTCTTTAATTGCCGTGATCTCCGCTTGGAAAACACTTCAGTCGTCTGATAGACGGAAGGCGATTTTGATAATTTTGAGGCACCACCTTCCACTCGGTAACCTAGTTTAAACCCATCTGCATATATTCTCTATTTACTTCGCTTTTTTCTCACTCTTTTCTGGAAGGGATAGCAATGTTGGTGACCGAGTTATATCGGAAAATCCTTGTATTTTTTTTTCTGGTCGTAGGAAGCCAAATCGTCTTTATAAACCTTAGCAAAGCCATTATTTCTGAATTAGCGATAGCGATTTTCTAATCTGTAAACTTTCACATAACATCTGATAGAATTTTGTCTGTTACGTCTTTTCAAAAATTTCAAGTTCTACCTGTTGTTGTTTTTATTGTGTTCGAGAAGCTGATTGTTGTAAGGGGTTTCAAATCTCCGATAGCTATCAATTTTAACTTACTAAAGTGACTTCAATAATATTTTAATCTCAAACCGGCTTTCGGGTATATTTGGAATAACAGGTTTAGGATGTGGAGGACAGAGCAGGTACCGGAAACACAAAGCATAAGAAAGGTTACATCAATTAACTACCGAAGCTTTTCTACCTGTTTACACTAAACGCTTCTTCTTCTTCGTCTTAATTGGCGTTACACTAAACTACAGAAAGCATTTTGCTTATACAAGAGATGCCACTTTATTCGCTCCTCCAAACGATCACAAATACTCAAAGAGGACGGAGGAAACAAAGCACCACTATACTGGTGGTCCGAAAAAATAGCTCAACTGAGAGCTGAATGTCTCAAGTTCCGACGTAGACAACAACGTGCTAGAGGAAGAGAGGATTTCGCGGAACTCCTAATAAACTTCCGGAAAAAAAGGAAAGAACTCCATAAGGCTATAGCCAAAAGCAAAAAAAAACGCCTTTAACCAGCTTATCTCAGAGGTAGATAACGACCCTTGGGGAAAAGCTTACCGAATCGTGATGAAGAAAATAGGTAAATCAAGAAGCCCGCCTATATCTCCAATAATCCTACGTAAGATAGTTCGTAGTTTATTCCCAAGATGCGAACCCATGCAAGTGCCAATTCTTCAAATTTACCCGGACGAAATCGCTGAAGTGTCCCACGAAGAAATACTACATGCGGTGAAAAAAATTAAGATAGGCAAAGCACCCGGTCTGGACGGAATACCCAATTTCGTAACTAAGCGTATCATCCAAAGGAAGCCAACTTTGTTCCTAAACGCATACACAAGCTGCTTGACATAAGGGATCTTCCCCAAATGTTGGAAGCGTCAATGCCTCGTTCTTCTCCCCAAAGGTGATAAGCCACCAGAAGAACCCTCGTCATATCGGCCCTTATGTATGCTTGATACGGCTGGAAAGGTTTTCGAGACAATTATCTGCAAGCGACTCGAGAAATATACGGAAGGAGACGCTGGGTTGAATCCAATGCAATTCGGTTTCAGAAAAGGACGAAGCACAGTGGATGCGATAAATGCGGTTACCAATATTGCGGGAAAAGCATTGGAAGGGAGCAGATGGCGCTGAGGTGACAAAAAATACTGTGTTGTCATTACCCTGGATATCAAAAATGCCTTCAACACAGCGAACTGGACTCTAATCATTAGAGCCCTGACAGAGCTAAAGGTTCCAGACTACCTTATTCGAATTGTAGCCAGCTACTTTGACAACAGAGTATTAGTGTACGAAACAGAATGTGGACCTGAAACATACAAAGTTACAGGCGGTGTTCCGCAAGGGTCAGTTCTCGGCCCTGTACTCTGGAACGTTATGTACAATGGGGTTCTGAGAGTCGCGATGCCAGATGCGGTGAACGTAGTAGGTTATGCGGACGACATTGCGCTCGTAGTAGTAGCGAAAACCCTGGACGAGGCGAGGAACACGTGCAACGAAAGTATCAGCAATATTAAAAGATGGCTCGAAAACGCTGGCTTACAACTAGCAGCCCACAAAACGGAGGTTGTTCTGATGAGTAGTGGAAAAAAGGTGGAAACAATCGAGATATGTATTGATGGGCATACAATAAAGTCAAGTCCACATCTAAAATATCTTGGAGTAATCCTAGATCAAAAACTTTCGTTTAAGCAGCACTTAATAGCCACACACACTAAAGCGGCGAGATCCGTGTCGGCAATAGCGAGAATAATGCCCAATATGCGAGGCCCCAGACAGCAAGTCAGGAAGCTGCTGACAAGTATCAGTAGCTCCATCATTCTTTACGCGACGCCAATTTGGATATCTGCTATTAAACATAGCTCATATATGAGAAGAGTTGCCTCGGTCCACAGACTGGCGTCACTGAGAATTTGCTGTGCATTTAGAACAATGTCGGATGATGCAATCCACGTTATATCTGGAAGACTCCCCATAGACATAGCAGCAGAGCGTTGCTCATCAGTTCGAGCCATGAGGGCTAGCATGTCACCTAGCCAATATAAGCAGGAAATGGAAAAATCAACGAGAAGTGTCTCCAAAAATGGCAGGAGATATGGAATACCTCAACGAAAGTAAGGTGGACCCACTCTCTGATACCAGACATTAGAGAATGGGTTACGCGGAATCATGGGGAGGTGAACTACTACCTCACACAATTTCTATCTGGCCACGGCTGCTTCCGAAGCTATCTGTACAAATATAAGCATGTGGAATCTCCACTCTGCATGCACTGTGAAAATGATAATGAAACGGCAGATCACATACTGGTGGAATGTGTCCGCTTCCAAAAGGAAAGGAAAATACTTTCAGAAAAAGTAGGAAAGCCCTTACCCATACGCTCAAGGGATGTGGTAAAATTTATGCTAACATCGCACCTAGCATGGGATATGGTATGTGGGATAATAACATATATGTATTATGCAAAGGCTGCGTGAAGAGGAGATCGCAGTAAGACCGAGAGTGCAGTCCCGAGAAACTGCAAACATATGACAAAATAAGAAGTTATATATAAAAGAGATGTTATATATTTAAACAATACCTGCCCTGCGAAGGAAAGCCTATAGGTAGTTCCGCAGGGAAACACAGGTATGTGGGCAAGAGGGTGCTTTAGCACGTATGCGCTGTATGCGAATCGGGCATAATTGTTTGTACGGGCCAACAATATCTTTTGAAGATTTACACCCACCTTTGGCGTATCCATCAAAAAAAAAAATCACTTCAGCAATAATACAAGTAAAGAAATGAATAATTTAAAAAACATGGCATCCCACAGTATTAAATTTTCACAAATCGCCAAGTATACTGCAAAGATTTCTACTGAAGGGTATCCGGATATGAAAGAGATTAAACAAAACGGATTTTACAAATCCTTCTGTGCCGCTTAAAACTTTGTGTATCGAACGGCACAGACAAGGGGAATACAAATATGCTTGTGTTGATGGGTCACAATATACATATGTAGCTTTTAGAGAAAAATTAATGTTTTACACTTGGATGGAAGTTTTAATAGAGATAATATACTACTAAGATCCGACACTACAGTATTTCGTTCACACTTATGTTTCAATTTGACTCACATTACAAATAAGTCCTTCTTCGTTGAAAAGAATTTAAGTTATAGATAATACAATGGAGATTACTATTGATATTATTTTTCTAAGAAATAGATGATATCAGCCCTAAGCCGATTTCAATATCTCTTTTTATTTTCATTCTCATTAAATAAACACGTGAAATAATGGAAAGGGAATGGAATGCAAACAGCCATTACATTTTCTTAAATTACAATTTGAATTTAATATTCCCTTCTTTATTCATAACCACGAAGGTCACAGCACAAATAGCGAAGCCTAAACAAAAAAAAGGGTAAACAAACAATTCAATATTATGATTTCACTTTTCGCTCACATTCTCTTTACAGTTATACTCGAACGCTTTACATTTCATTTAATTGCGGTCCGAGTCCACGTCGCGTCACAACGCAACCCAACCGACCAACAAACCCCCGTACAATGTAAGCCATTCGGCGAAAGGCGCGCCAGCGTATTTGTAAGCCATTCGACGAAAGGCGCGCCAGCGTATTCGTAAGCCAAGGACCGTGAACACTTTCATGGTTTCACGTAATTAGCTTGTTGTCTCCCCGAGCTTTAGACACAACTTCCACACTTTCGGGCACATGTCATTCGCCACGATTGCCCGCCAATGCCGCCGACAGTCGGGCGGCCGTGTGGGGTGTACGATTTCATGTTTTGCTATTTACCCGCGCACAGAAACCCAGATAAGCGCGTCACCAGCCAGACGGACGGACAGACAATGCAAATGTTTAACCAAAGTGTAAAAAGGAAAATTATACAAAATATAAAAAAGCAATTGGTTGAAACCGCACACACACATACGCGCTTATTTTTGTAAATTCATATAACACTTGGTTGTTGGCGGGATTTGTTTTTGTAAATTGTCATTTAAACAGCACGACGGCGCGTGGGGTCAAAAAGGATGCGAAGTGTTCAAAGTGTAGCGCTTTATTTAAATAGGATGATGTCCTTGAGAGATAAATCAGTCAAACACCCGCGCTCGCTGTATGTGTGTGTGTGTGAATTATGTTTGCAACACGTTTCTGAGTATGAAAATGTGTGCGTTGTAGCTAACTAACTGTTGTCAGCAATAATAACTATAATCATAAAAGTAACGGGTGATTTTTTTGAGGTTAGGATTTTCATGCATTAGTATTTGACAGATTACGTGGGATTTCAGACATGGTGTCAAAGAGAAAGATGCTCAGTATGCTTTGACATTTCATCATGAATAGACTTACTAACGAGCAACGCTTGCAAATCATTGAATTTTATTACCAAAATCAGTGTTCGGTTCGAAATGTGTCAATGTCGACAAATTTTGTTCAGCGATGAGGCTCATTTCTGGTTGAATGGCTACGTAAATAAGCAAAATTGCCGCATTTGGGGTGAAGAGCAACCAGAAGCCGTTCAAGAACTGCCCATGCATCCCGAAAAATGCACTGTTTGGTGTGGTTTGTACGCTGGTGGAATCATTGGACCGTATTTTTTCAAAGATGCTGTTGGACGCAACGTTACGGTGAATGGCGATCGCTATCGTTCGATGCTAACAAACTTTTTGTTGCCAAAAATGGAAGAACTGAACTTGGTTGACATGTGGTTTCAACAAGATGGCGCTACATGCCACACAGCTCGCGATTCTATTGCCATTTTGAGGGAAAACTTCGGACAACAATTCATCTCAAGAAATGGACCCGTAAGTTGGCCACCAAGATCATGCGATTTAACGCCTTTAGACTATTTTTTGTGGGGCTACGTCAAGTCTAAAGTCTACAGAAATAAGCCAGCAACTATTCCAGCTTTGGAAGACAACATTTCCGAAGAAATTCGGGCTATTCCGGCCGAAATGCTCGAAAAAGTTGCCCAAAATTGGACTTTCCGAATGGACCACCTAAGACGCAGCCGCGGTCAACATTTAAATGAAATTATCTTCAAAAAGTAAATGTCATGAACCAATCTAACGTTTCAAATAAAGAACCGATGAGATTTTGCAAATTTTATGCGTTTTTTTTTTTTAAAAAGTTATCAAGCTCTTAAAAAATCACCCTTTAATTGCAGCGAATGTGGTAAAAATGTTGGAACGTTTTAAATCGGATGTAAATACATATATATATATGTATGTACGTGTATATGTATGGCAAATATCTCTGACTTGTATGTACTACAGGTTGTGTCAATTATTGTCAAAATATTTTTTTGTTTTGTTGTTTTGCGAAAAGTTTTTAATCACCGATTTATGTATAAATATTTCTGCACGAATTTTAAGAGAATTTATTAATATTTTATTTGATGACCTTGATGAATTATAAATTACGAATACCGATGAGCAATAAACGCTAGGGGTAGAGACCCCCGAATTGAAAACTCAAAATGGGCGACAACAAAGAAACGAAGTGGACTGAGATATCGGTCCAAACGTCGGTGGTTGCTACCACCGGCCACAACTCCTGCAATGAGAGCAGGTTGCAGTGGTTGCAGTGCTAGTGCCAAACCAGCTTTATAATACAGTCCATGAATACTCGGGCCAAGACAGCACTATAAGCATTATCGCGAAAAGCGAAGAAGAACTTCTTCGCTTTCCTGTTCAGGCGACAGAGGGTTCCGTGAAGCTAGACGTCAAGCACGCTGACGGTAAACCGAAATTGTCCAAGACAACGGCGGCGGCCAATGAGTTGGAGAAACAGCATTTGACTGTCGTGCTCAAGGACCTCAGTAACCCGCTGTGACAAATATCACAGGAGCAGAGGAAAATAGTGGAAATGAAGCTATTGGAATCTCTCTTCTTGAGAATGGACGCCGAACCGAGCGCAGCCATGCCGTCATTTGATAGAACGGGATGGCTTAACGGAGTCAAAATCTTGAAATATAACGACGACCCCACGCTAACATGGGTAAGGGAAGCGGTCAGAAAACTTCCAAACTTCTTGGGTGCCCAAAACGAAGGTAACCAGACCTCACGTGTTGGACCCGAAACATGCTCTGCGGATGTTACAAAGACAGAAACCGGACGAATGGAAGGAATCAACGAAGATGGAGGCTAGAGCTACATCTTCGAGATCAATAAGGCGGCAGAGGATATTCTGCACGCGAAGTTCGGCAAAATGGCGTGACTGAAGGAAGCGTGTTCCTTCGCATCGAAAAGCGCCACCCCGCAAACGGCAATACAAACACGCTGGAGATGGGTAAAGATGGGAAAAGAATCTCGGAATAGAAAAGATAATGGCTACTTCACTTGTCCTACAGAAAGTGGAGGTGGAGGAAAAAACCCAGTTAGCAGCCTGATGGTCCAAAACCAGAACTGAGGCTGCTCCAAGTGAACCTTCAGAAGGGTAAATTCGACTCTGCCGAGTTTTTTCTCAATTTAGAGAAAGCTGGCCACAACGTAGAGTAATTAGCAAGATAATATTCGCGGTTTAGGGGAAGAAAAGTCCGTTTTCTCATATTGATTACAGATGATCTGACGGTTGTAGCAGTGAAGGGTGCCAAAGAAGAATCTCTCTCCTTGCATCTCCACATGATTGTGAGGCGCCAAAACTAGAGCTCCAAAGGCTGGCGGCTACATCCAGCACCGATGCTAATGCCAATCATAAGGTTTGGAACAGCCCCGACATCAATCATCGAGATGAGTCTCTACTCATTTATATTTTACAAAGTATTCTAGTGGTAGCCAATTGATGTGAGGAACCTACCCACATAGCACTCATTTTCGGAAACACAAGTACAAGTATAGAAACATTGGTGAAAAACTGGAGGATGCTAAACACAGCGTCGTTCTCTGATTATATCGGAAGATCGGAAGCAAAGATCACTAACGAGGTTAGAAGAAATACCACCAATGCAAACTGGGATCTCTACAGGCAGATACTATGAGGCTTGGACTTTACGTGTACAACCCATCTGAAGAATTTAGAAGAAGATTTACAAATATCTTAAATACAGCTCTTCACAATGCATGCCTCACGCTGCAACTCAAGCACATAACGAAGCCTCCTTGGTTAAACAAAGAGCTTGGATCTTGCAGACGCAAAGTACAGGAATCCTTCAAATGGGAGAAACTAGCAGAAAGCGAGGACTGTTGGAACAAGTATGTATAAAGATCCTCTAAGGAACTAAGAAGTTGGTGCGCAGGACAAAGCAAGAGTCCTGAGTATGGACGGACAACTGCCAGGACTCAATGCAACCTAGTCAGTCTGCACTTTCCAGGCTGTAAGGACGAGGTAATTCCTATCTACGAGGGGAGTAGTGATCCAATTTTTGATATTTTCTCATAAAATCAATTACAAATGTTTTAACTAAATGAAAAGGAAAAGTAAAACAAAAACATATCTAATCATGCTCGCTGCCCTCCAATGATTCCCATAAATAATTGAAATAAATACGCTTGATATTTAGCTATATGATTTCGTAGACAAAAAACACGTTAAAACTGAAATGAAATATTGTGTGCCGCAGTTCTGCAGTTCAATCAATGTTGCGCCCTTACAAAACACTTTGCCATTTACACATGTCCACATACCAAGTAGATGTGCGTCTAGTGTATAAATATGCACGTCTAACGGAATAAAAATGTTGTTTTTTGTTGCCCAAAAAGCACACAGACGCTATTAGAGACCCCTTCTCTCACACACACACGCACAGCCACACTCTTACTTCGCCGCCAAAATTGAAAAGTCACACGCAAATTTACACCAGACGCGTTGCTGCATAAATTCAATTTAATTATCGGCCCGAAGCGCGAATCAGCGTCGGCACACATCCATCAGCGAAAGGGAAAATAACAGGCGTGCGCGCACATCTTGACACTGATGTATGTAAGATACTAGCTGACGTCTGTGCAAGCCTAGAGGGGTTTGAATGAAAAGGCATATATTATATTCTCATATGGGACATTTTTAAGATTCACTGTAATTTATAATAACAAAATGATGTTACTGAAGTACATTTATTCCAAATATTATATATCCAGAAATCGTGTAATCGAAAAAAAAAATCTTTTGCCCAAGTCTTTAAGAATTGTATCTCAAAGAGCCGTGTAAAATTCTTGAATATCGATTGAGTTGTTCTCTAGAAATCTTGCCAACAGACTTCACTATAACTATTGTGGAATAATGATTACCATCACCCGAAGTTGAGAAATATAGGCGAAAAAGAAGAAAATGAGGTGGTATTACACTATTTGAAGTCTGTGTCCGGTTTGTTTCCTACGTAAACCTTTCTCCTCGCAGTTTCAGACCCAATGTTAATGTTTTGACAAAACCGGCTGAATTAGAGAGAATCTCAAAATTGTGTCCATTGGTCAAAATGGGCTTTACAAAAGCAGAAATACATAACCTTACTAATCCCAAATTTTCTCAGAAACTACAGAGCATTAATTTGAATCTAATACCTTTAAAGAATCTTGAATTGATTTTATTACAAAACGGTTGATAAAGTCTGTACATAACTTTTCTCAGTTGATGCTTGAAGTTAGGAGTGCTCAACAAATTATATTTAATATTTGCAAGTTTGCAAATCCTGATATTATACTTGGTTCTCGAAACCAAGGAAGCTCTGACTGGAACACTTACAGGTTAATTTCGTCCAGTTATCTCATGAGTAAGTTTAAATAAAATACCGACTACAAAATTACGATTAAGAGATAAGTTTTATATTGTACAGAAATCTCCGAAAACGTTTGATAATTTTTGTCATGGGTGTCTAAACTAGAGTAGCTCCGTTGTCCCTTCTTAGGTTTAAGAACCAAAAACAATCTATAAATGAGTTAAAAGTCCTCTTTAACAAAACCAAATATACACTTCGGAAAGACATTCTTAATAAATCTAATAACTCCGTAGCTTAGATTACATGGCTGTTCAAACCTCGCACGTGAACTGCTATACAAGGTGCGTTCCAAAGTAAACAGGACTTTTTGAATCTAGCGTCTTCTGGTGGTGTCATCATATGTGCGCTAGAACCTGCTATCTTTATCGATTGTCCAGTGAGAATTTCATCACATTTCATTGATTGGAAGTGAAGTTGTTGCGTTTTAAGTGTCGTTATGGTTGTGTTATCGGTGCGAAAATGAGCTTCGAACAAAGAGACATCATTAAATTTTGTTTTAAAATTGGTAAAACTTTTACCGAAACGTTTCAATTGATGAAACAAGTTTATGGCGATGATTGCCTATCTCGTTGCAGAGTGCACGAGTGGTTTCAACGTTTTCAAAGTGGTCGTGAGGACGTAAATGGCGATTAATATGTGGGTCAATGAAAATCCGTGATCACCGGAAATTCCATTGAAACTGTGAGTGAATTCATCAAAAATCAGCCGAAATCATCATTGAAATTGATGGAAATGGAATTGAACATCTCCAAAACATCGATTTATCGCACTTTGACCGAACATTTTGACTTACGAAAGGTGTGTGCACGGTTTGTTCCGCACAAATTGACTGACGACCAAAAATTGCTCAGAATCCAACATAATCGATCGACGCTTGTGACATCGCATTTTTCAATTGACTGACGACCCAATTCTTGGTCAGAAACCAACACTCAAAAGACGATTATTTGACCAAAAATCACATTTTAACCATTAACCTCTCCCCGTATTCACCTGATATGGCACCGTGCGACTTCTTCCTTTTCGGATAAATGCATTTGCCCATGAAAGGAAAGCGTTATGCAAACGTAGAGGCCATTCAAAAGGCTTGCACCGGCATACTGGCGGCCATACCGACCAGCAAGCTAAAACACTCATTCGACATGCTTTTGGACCGGGCAAAAAGCTGTATTGAAGCAAAAGGAGACTACTTTGACTCAAATAAATTGATTCTGCCAAAAAAGAAACATTTTTTCTGTGTTTTTTTTTTTAAGTTCTGTTTACTTTGGAACGCTCCTGGTATATACCCCTTTGTGCAGCCAAAGAAAAGAAGAACTCTTTGTGTTCGAACTTATAAATTTGTAAAATGCTTAGTAGCCAATACAAATTTAAACAGACGTTTAAATTCCACTTCTGATCCCGGTGAGATGTTTGAAGGTCCCGTTCCCAAGTGTCTAACTCTTGCCTTCCCAAACGCGGGACTGTCAAGAAGGAAGTGTTAAGTTGTTTCCCACTCATCTTCTTCCCAAACTTACAGCGTGTATGGCAATAAAGAAATGGTCTGTTAAAAGCCGTCTCTCTCTAATTGTGCGGCCTTACTGAGGGCGAAAATATCACAAGATCTTTTGCGATTGATCTTACCAAAGGATTTTGTGACAGTTCATGCATTGATGGTGGCTCAGCGCTGATCAAGTGTCCTCAAAGCCCAGCTATCAGGAAGATACAGGAGCAACGATGTGCTCCCATTCTACCAAAAGCGGTTCTAGGGTACCCAGCTCATCAGTTTTGCAATTTCTTGCGATTCCGCTTTGGACTGACATCCATACAAGTCTTATTACAAAGAAACTCGATGCTCGATAGCGAGATTTGGCATCTGAGTCATAAGTGTTTCAGAAAATATCATCTTTCCTTCAGATATCGAAACACTTTTTGTCTCCTTTTGTATTTCCGTAGTTAAGTTAACTCAATTTTAATCTTAACATATGGGTCAATAGATATGGACTTGTTTTAAATTCCCTTAGATTTGAAAGAATCAATAACACTACTAAGGAAAGATCTCCAAAGTTAACAGCAATACAGCCTTTTCCTTAACAACCACATCTAAGTAAGCAGAACAAAGTCGGTTTTTTATCGAGCCAAGAACTTTCAACTCGGCAGTATTCCTCCAAAAGACTTCAGGTATATTTCGGAAGCTACAACAATAACAATATTTGTTTTAAAAAATCTTCAACCTTGTTTCATAGCGCAAGTCGAACCCCAAGTTCGAACCATTTTTGTCAAACTGACTAAGGAAACTGGCTCCATAAATCGGTAGATGGTCTATAAGATTATCTATTTATTGTTTAAAGCGATATATTTTACCGAATTTGAAGCTCATGCTGGGAGTTCATGCAGTGATCCCTTGAAATAAATACAACCCTGCGCACGGCATTAAAAAAACATACTACATTCGAGTATGCTGAATAAAAATCACGCGCGATTACTATGTGTTTAACGCAATGTTATTGGAATGTACACGCACAGCTCTTTAAACATATAATGCACACAAATATATACTATACATATGTGTGTATGTACCTACCTGAGCAACGTCGGCAACAACAGGAATTATGGCATTTCGTCAAGTATCAAATATTAAGCTATAAATTGAACGCTCACATCGATGCGATGCCATCAAAACATCAGCAACCGCACGACCACAACTAAACAGCAATAACAACAACAGTGACAACAACTTAGGGTATCACCACCTCCACCACCGACAGCCTTGCCACGAGGGGAAGCCAAAAACTAACTAACATTGGCATCGTCGGTGGCAGCGACATGAACTCGCTTATCTTTATTGTCATCATCAGTGATGAAATTGGTGAGTTGGCATGTGTGCAGCGATGTTTGTGCGCCAGCTTTTAGGCAATTCATCACGCAGCAAATGTGGCAAGAGGCGAAAGCATCGATGGCGGCGGCGCCAAATGTGAAGGCACGCGCTTATGCCAAAACAGTTGCTGTTGTTGTAATTGTTATTGTTTTTGCCGCCATTATTGGTTTTATTGTCGCGTTGAGCGCCAAAGCCTGTGAGTGTGTGCGTGCGAAACAAATGGAATCGATACTTTGAATGGCAAACAATAATGATAAAGGTCCCTCCAACAATGACGGCGGGAAGGGGGCCGACGGGACCCCGGGTTCAGCAGCAAACAAGTGAAGATTTGATTATTTGCATGATTAATGATTTTTCCACAAATTATTAATGAAATATGAAATATGGTGTCATCTATGAATAGACGCAGCTGCCGTCAAGTCAAGCGCTTCCGAGTGGATTGGGACCCAGAAACATGTGTACTACAGTTATACTACGCAAGCATGGGCGTGTGTAGTATGTGTGAGTGTGTATAGCGCCTTGCATAAGTCAGGTTGCCAGGTAGACACACACACACGCACACGAACACAAAAAAATGTCGGAAATGTTTGCAGGCAGCTTGACATCTCGACTCGGAGCTTTAAGCACATATGCGTATCTATATATCTATGTGTGCATGTAAGTTTTGTACACTTGTGTGCGTGTGATTGTGTGTACTTTTGATTCGTAGAAAAATGCTTTTGCGGCCTATTAATGGCTTCCATCATTTAATTTGTATTGTTTACTGTGAAGCCACACAAAGCTCAAGTTGACTCGAAGTTTGCTTATATTCTCAGCCGTTCACATGGAAATTTGCGCAGTGAAGAAGTTAAATTTATATTTACCGTATTATGGTATGTATGATAAAAGATGATGAAGATCTTATTAATGAAAAGGAGCACAGAGAGATATTTATGCAGGCTTTTGTGAGAAAAATTAAGCCGGAATAAAATGATCTTTTTAAGGAGCTTTCCTTAAAAAGCGGTCTTTATTAAACTTTTTTTCTCATTTAAAAAATTAAATATTTAATTCGAATTTTTTATAGTCACAAACATACACCGTTAACAAATAAGTTTTGAAATTTTTGAAAAAAACTTTAAACTACTTTAAACTCCACCATTGCGTCGCCACTTCCGGTGCCTCCGCGAAAAAGGCTGCACCCGCGTTGGTAGGATAACTCCTTAATGGATTATTTGAAGTGAAAAAATGCGTGTTTTAGTTAAAACCTTAACTTAGAACTTGGACGAAGGAAAAATAACCTGAAAATTGTATTTTTGGCAGACATTTTTACAGAAAATGAAAATTTCAGTGAAAATTTCGCGATTTTTTTATTTTTCAACTCGTGTAATCGAAAAAAAATCCTTTTCGCAAGTCTTTAAGAATTGTATCTCAAAGACCCATGTAAAATTCATGAATATCAATTGAGTAGTTCTCTAAAAATTTTGCCAACCGACTTCGAAAACACAGTTTCGAACAAACCGCGTTTAAAGGCTAAGCCTAGCTAGCCTCGAGTGCAGAAATTCTCAAGGCTGTATCTCCGAAACTATTACTCAGATCAACATTTAAATTTAGGTCAATATTCTAGAAATGTTGTAGAATAATACGACAATAAAAAAATTGATTTTTTGAAACTCGTAACCCATGTAATCGCTTATATAATCCCTGAGGTAGCGAAGTATTAACTCTTTTTCTAAAAGCTTATGTGGGATATCCTCTTTAATGAAAGTCATAAACAATACATACATATATCACAAGCACTTTCAAGTGAATAGTCGAGTTTTTATTGACTTTACCTCGCAATACACGTAGCAAAAGTCACTGAAGCTGCTCAATAAGTTTACGAGACGACAATATAAGCAGGAAGGAGTTAGTGGTACCCTCTTAGGCTTGTGTAAAAAAGTCGTACAAAAAATCGATCCGAATTTCTCAAAACTTTTTCACGACTCATATTCATGTATCCATTATTCGCTAGATTAAGATTTAATTAGTTTCCAAAGATGCCAAAAACCTTAAAGTTATGCTAAAAAGTACGAAAATTTTGGAGCTGTTCCACGACAGTTGACTCTACTTAAAAGAATACACACTTTGAGCCGACCTAGAACTAACAACTCGGCAGCATTATCCAACCGATAATTAGGATCCACTACAATAAATAAATACCGAAAAGTCATATCATGTTACGAGAATATTCATATATAAGACAGCCAAAAAAAATCTCAATTTTCACTTATTTTAGTACAAACCTTTATCATTGACTTAAAAATAAGCTTTTTTGAGGTCAATACTAGCAGATCCACTGAGTCGATTTAAAAACAATTTATTGAATCAATCGTTACAATTCTTCAAAAACTTTCAAAATAGGCTGTGTCGATGCAACGCTGCCAGAGCGATCTCTAGGCATTGAAGGTGTCACGGAAGGCAGTTTTCGGAAAAGCCTTGAGAGCCGACGTGCATGCTGCTTGGATCCACTCTGCAGAGTCAAAATGCTTGCCTTACATTGGCCTTTTCAGGCAATGAAACAAAAAAAAGTCCGGGGGAAGGCCACATCTGGGCCGAAGCTTTGGGATACCGGCCTTGGTTAGGTAGCTGTTCATAAAAAAGGCGTTGTGAGTCGGAGCGTTGTCGTGGTGCAATTTCCAATCGGCTGCGACATTTTGTCGGACGCGATTGCCCCTTCGTTTGAGTTTCTTGAGGACTTCCACGTAAAACTTGGCGTATTTTAACCCACCCTAGTGACAACTACAATCATTACCGAGATGATTCTTCTTCTCTAACATATATGTATACGATTAATCTGGCATTTTTCCATATACTCTAATTAGAAATTGTTATTCTTTTAATCCACATTGAAGGAATAATGTGTTTTCGAAGAATATTTCCAGCAAAAGTAACAATTTCTCGGAGCTCAAGGGTGCCACTTCCGTGTAAACACCAAACACCAATCCAGCTTAACGTTAAGCGTACAAAATAATGGTCATGCTGCTATCAAATCGCTTTCGAGTGGCTTTCGCATTCGAATTCGAATAATTTGATGCACCGTTATACATGCGAGCGTTCGCAGAATTCCCGATTAAATCGCCAAGCGCCAAAGCAATTCAAGTAGTGCCAGTTGCAAATGGTCAGCAATTAAATGACGAAAATTGAAACGGAGTATGCAAAATAGCGATTTGTGAACTGCAGCACGAAATGCGAAATGCGAAATGCGAAACATGGTTAAGCGCACGATGCAGAAAAACAATTGTCGTTGAATGCCAAAGACAAAGCATTTGTCGTCATGACAATGCCCCTTCGGTGTAGAGTGGCAAATAATGCGTGGCTGTGTGTATAAGTCTGCATATTTATGGTAGTGTGTGGGTTTGAGCATATGTGGCTTTGTGTTAGGGTGGGTAAAAAAACCCGAATATTTCTTAGGTTAGATATCTTTCCTATTAGTTGGAAGCGGGATACAAATTTTTCTATCTAGTAATAGGCAGAAAATGGAAATCTTCAAAATGAAGAACCTTCTACAAAGCAAAAAGAAAAATTATTTTACCCACCCTAATGTGCACGTATGTGTGTGCCAGGAACAACTGTTTCGTTGTATTATTGTCTTAAGAGAATGCATGGTAACGCTCTGCAACTTCACAGCCAAAAACATGGATACACACATTCATAGACTATTATGTGTATGTGTGTGTGCGTCTTTCTTTTAATGAGCATTTTTGTGCACTCCAATCGACTGCACCGGAATGCTCCATCGCATTCAAATGCCAAAAGCAATAGACAAACTAGTCGATGAGCTGCGTACTTTAACAACAACAACAACAAAAACAATGACAACAAGGAAAACAACAACAACAAAAACAATTACAACAAGGAAAACAACAACAAAGAAGAACAACAATAGCAATAACAAGCACAAAAACAACAACAACAATAGCAAAGACAGCAAAAAACGCAAGAACAACAACGACAGCAAGAATGTCTTCTTCATTGCTGGCATCCACCAAGCTTAGCGCTGTCTGTGCTATGCTCCGCTGCCGTCGTGTGTGACACCTTGCGGTGCTTGCATTCGAAGCGGATGCGCAGTGAAATCAAGTCCTCTTCCTAATACGATTATCTCCATCGTTACACCGTGCTGTGTGCGGTCGAGTAAATTAATATGTATGGCAGTGTATTCGAGCGCGTGTGTGTGTGTGTGTGTAGAAGTGGGCGAGTGGCTTGTACACTCAGGCGTGTGGCAGGGAGAACGGGTATAAACAGCAACAGCTCAATGCGCCCTTTTGCTTCATTGTGTTAGTGAACGCTTGAGCTTGTGTGAGTATTTGTATATGTGTGTGAGTATTTGTATATATGTGTGTGTATGTATGGAGTGCTTATGGCCCTTCGAATGGTCGCATTTAGAGCAGTTGATTATCGTTGATATTTGGAAATGTCCGCAATTGTTGCGTAAACGCTTGAGTGTGTGTGTATGTGTGTGCATTGACCGTACAAGTCAGTGGCTCTTGGACGACTTGGTAACTGCACTACAGATATTAATGGATACGTTGTCAATGTTGCTGCAAATACCGTCATGCGGAACACTTTTGTCACCGGCTTCATACCATACATACATACACACACATATGTACATGTATACACATATACATATTTATATACATATATGGCAGATAAACACGCGGTGACCTTTTGCAGTTGAACCTGCTGCAATACCGTTTGATCGTAGGTACGTTTGTAACTGCACATACTGTGTATGTATGTGTGTTGCCTTAAAAATGCTCAAGAAATGTAATGAAATTTTAAATGCAAGTTTTGAACCTTTTACAGCAGCATTTCGATTTTCAGTGGTCAGCTTATGATCTTTAAAACAAAGTGAATTGAAGGAACCTAAGATTCAGCATTCTTAGGTGCGTAACCGTTATTTTATGTAATTTATGATACTCGATTTAAAAAGGACTTTTGTATATATTGGAACCTGAGTTCTATTAAAGAAACTTGAAAAGATTCCTAATTTTTCCTTTGTGACATCACAACCCAGTACAATTTCTTGCCGAACACATTTCAAAACAAGAAAAAGTGAAAAGTGTTAACTCGAACCACTCAGTCAAGGTCAGTGAAGGTCAAATTGCACCAATTGCATATGTGTACAAAGCAACATGAAAAACGCCGCACCTTCTTTCTTAAAATGTGGCAAAATTGTAGTCGCCATCTTTTCATTTTTATTTTATTTTCTATTTTAGGTAACTCCAAGTTGAGCTTTCTTTCGGCGTTTTATATAAAGTATTGAGTTTCATAAAAGCTTCATGAAAAGCTGAAAAGTATTTTCCTTTCTTATTCGTAAAACATAAAGGCAGCGAAATACAAGAAATTCAAAGAAACAAAAAAATAAAGAATCTTAATCTGCATAAAGCAAAAAAAAAAAAGTTAACTAAGGTAGCACCGAATACCCTACACAAAAACAAAATATTCCTTACAGAAACTTGATTTTGATAAGTCAGTTTTTATGACAGCTATATGCTATAGTGATCCGATGAGAACAATTTCTTCGCAGATTATATCATAGTCTTAGACAATAATCTGTGCCAAATTTCTTGAAGATATCTTATAAACTGAAAAAGTTTTCCATACAAATACTTTAATCCGATCGTTCATTTTGTACGCCAGCTATAAGCTATAGCGGTCCGTTATTAGCGGCTTCGACAAATAAGCACATTTTTGAGTAGAAAAGGCTGTGTGCAAAAATTCAGATCGATATCTCAAAAGCTGAAGGCCTAGTTCGCGTATGTGGTATAAGCGAGGCGGAGAGATAGACGTTGGATGGTTCGACAGACGTACATACCTAAGTCGACTCAGCCCATCTTGCTGTTCACTTACATATATCGCATTTAATAAAGTCTCCGATTTATGCTTCGCCGCGTTACAAAGTTCGTGGCGAATTTTTTTACGCTGTTCAGGGTATAAAAAGGTATGTTCGGTCTTGACATACTACATATTCGCACCAGTCTAGACTTTAAGCCAAAAGCCATTTAATTTCGAGCAAAAACATAATGCGCCGCATAATTATGCCACGTACACATATGAATGAATCTATACATACACTCAACGACAAAAGTATGTGAACGTGCCCGCAGCGTGTAAATTTTCATTTCTATACTTACAAAAACAAAAAAAAAAATATACATATGTAGAACTCTGCTCTCGTTACATATGGCTGTGTGTGTTTTTATCTGCTCGACTCGCCATGTAGCAAAGTGAAAATTTCACCAATAAACCGCAAGTAAATCCTTACAGGTTTCCGTTAATGGCTTATAAAGTAATTAAACGTGCACACAGTGCGAATATTGCAGTCGACAAGGATCGATTTCTGCAGCGCGGCAACTCTGCCGCCAACAGTTGTCTATTGCATGCTGCAGGCGCCGGAACTGAGTTTGGCGACCGTAGGGCGGAGAGCAAGGACAGTGAAAGAGAGAGAGCAGCGACCTCTGTCGTCGTACATGTCTGTTGTGCTGTGTGAGTTTATCTGCCTGAAAAGTTTGCGAAAATTGGCAATTATGAATGCAAATTGCGATTTAATAAATTGGGCGCTAACTCCCTCCCCACCTCACCCTCGCGTGATAACGCCGGCACGCCGACATAGTGCACTATCTGTGAGCGTGGCACGCAGTGTTTTCTCAAAGTACACACATTGTAGCTGCAATCGGTATATATGTATGTACATATGTATATGTTGAGTGTGTGTATATATTATTGTTGGTATGTATATGTGTGTATGACTGGGTATTTAAGCATTCCGCTGGCCGCAACATCAGCTCGGTGTGCCTTCTTCGCCGTGCTCACCACAAGATATGTTGCATATTTTCGCAACTTAGCGCCGTGTAAACACGAAGCAAGCAATCGCGACCTATGTCCATAAATATGCCTGTACATATATTTACACATGAATGTACAGTGTTGAGGAAAATTGTAGCATCATCACAATTCTGATTGTTACTAGTAAGTGTGGTAGGATGTGGAGCCAGCGAACGGAGACATTGTTGATATAGCCGTCATCTTCCTTCATGGATTGTAAGCACTGAAAACTGAATCGCCATAATCGCATGTTTCCACGTAGAAGACTTTAACCTCGATATGTAATGCGATACCAAAAAATTCGTCAGGATCGGAAAGGACCTCTTCGAGTCGTTCGATACCAAACGAGGCCTCACACAAGGCGATAGTGAGTGCTACTTCTTCAATCTATTCCTGTTGAAAATAATTCGAGCTGCAGAGCTGAATAGCGAAGGTAAAGTACAATCTTCAATAAAAGTGTACAGCTGCTAGCCGTTAGTTCTACTCTCTCCAGACTGGAAGCAAAGCAAATGGGTCTGGTAGTGAACGAGGGCAAGACGAAATATCCCCTGTCATCAATCAAAGATGTCGTCGCACGAAATCCAACGCAGTATAACTATTGCCAACAAGTGCTTTTCGGACTGAGTAAACAATTGAGAAGTAAAGTCCCATCTCGATGAACAAATACCAAATTCTACAAGTCACTCATCATTCCCGTTCTGCCATCTGGTACGGAGACGATGAATACGTCTGATTAGTCGGCACTGCGAGTTTTTGAGAGAAAGGTGCTACGGAAGATTTATGGTCTTTTGCGCATTAGCAACGGTAAATATCGCATTCAATGGATCGATGAGCTCTGCGAGTTATCCGACGACATTGACACAGTTCAGCTAACGGCTGCGGTAACTACTTCATATCGTTCGAATGGATGAAAGCTCTCCAACTCTGTGAATACTCGACGCAGTACCCATCGGGGGAGCCAGAGGGAAAAAAAGAATTCAACTCCTTTAGAAAGAGCAGGAGGAGAACGACCAGACTACACTTGGAATCTTTAATTGGCACCAAATAGGAAGAACGACTGACTGTTGAAAGCGCGGACAATGAAGAAGAAGAAAATCGATTTCAAAGTTAATGAGGTTACGGTTACTGTGACAAACTTCATGGCTATAGCCTCAAGATCTAAGTATATAGATTAGATCAAGTAAAGTCAGAACTCAATACCCACGCCTGCAGCATTTCCAAAGTGAAGACAAACACCTTTCCAACTCACTACTTTACTTCGACTCCATACTGTGGAGCAAACAACTGTGGATGTGTGTTTATTCACATGCCATGCACTTAAGTGGCAGCGATTGCTTCTACTATGTAGTCAATTGCTCGTCCATCGCTTGGCTGACGTCGGCACTAAAGTTTAGCGGCGCCGTAAAGCGGTTAGCTGGAATATTCATTTGCCTGAGCACATCCGACCAAGCGGGGGGGAGCAGCTGTGGAAAAACGCGCATAAGGACAGCTAAGTGAGGTGGAGGACGGAATCACGTGAAATTTCTTTAAATATTTCGCCTCAGCGCGCAATCAAATGCCCGTGCAACGGCATATCTGCCATAGTTACTTCCTGTTGCAACGCACATAACTCACACATGCACACGCGCGCTCGTCTTCAGCCCGCCAAAAAACCGGAGGGTATTTGAGATATTCGCCATAATATGCAGTCAACTATGTATGCTGTAGTTTCATAAGTTCAGCGTAGCTCTTCAAGTGGGGGTAGTGGTTCGACTCGTCTCTAATGGAAGTATGTTATGTTGCACTCGTGAAAGCATCCACGGATTTCATGTATGCATGTGTGTGTGTGCACTTGTTTGCATTAGCGCATGCCAGCATATAGTCATATATATCTCAGATATGCATTGATCATAATTGCTGCGCTTGCTTCTGAATGACTGGCATCGCTTCGCGAAAGCAAAGCAACTGAGGAACTCTTTCTTCTTGATTCAAATCGACCAGTTAACCGTGAAAATAGTAGTTATTTTCTGCTTCTAGTGGCTATCCAGAAATATTTGTAGTATTCATAAGCGTCATATGCGTAATAAGACTCGGCACTAGTGGCTCCGGTTTGGAGCTCTATGAAGAGTTTCATGTAAATGTAGAACTCAATAGCAAGTTGCCATCTCTCTATGAGATGTAGCATTGGTCGTTTTAGCACAGTGCATGGGGTAATGCTAAATGACCTTCGGTCTTCACGGCCTCAACATCTTTTGACGGCCATCTAAGCTTCTATTTAACACGGACTATG
Source organism: Bactrocera correcta (assembly GCA_027475135.1). NCBI lineage: Eukaryota > Metazoa > Arthropoda > Insecta > Diptera > Tephritidae > Bactrocera > Bactrocera correcta. Next base: position 112,885,656 of record CM050323.1, read on the forward strand.
TTTAGGAATGAAGTTTTCTGATTTGGGTTAACCCTGCGGTGTCGAGGTACTTCGTCAACTGAGTATGTAGTGGTGGCATTTTACCGAAATGGCGCACAGGATAATACAGATTACTGCTTCCGACACGTTAAGCCACTGCAGGCCTCAGAATATATTCTGTTTCCATCACCAATAAGTAGATGTGGTTAGTGCAGGTTAAGAAGACTCGCTCTTTGCGCTGGTCGAGTCACACTGCAACATAAGTAATCAAGTGGTATTTCATTACTGCTTCCGTTCTCTAATACCGAGTAGAGAAGTAGATATCCAGAATAAGCGTTTTTGAGGTTATTAAACCCATATATGTATGTACATCCTAGCGTACGAGTCCTTATAATAGCTTATGAAATAAAAATCTATTCATAAGATCCGAACAATAATTCCTCTTCAACGATAGTAAAAACAGCTGTGTCGAAACCTCAAATAACTATTCCACGAAGCGGTTCTCTGTTATAGAAGCTATATTTTCGTTATGGGCAGTATCAAGCATCCATTTTTTAACCTAAAGACTTATCATAAAATGTAATTAAGCATTCGGTGAGGAAATTAGTCCAGTAAGTGTTATGTTAAGGGGTTATTCTACTCTAGAAATCAAATTTTGGGCAGTTTTTTGAAATTTATTTAAAAAAAAATATTTTTTCTATTCATTTTTTTATGGTGTTTTTATTGATATCTTAAGAATACAGAAAAAAAAATTTACAAAAAAATATTAAAAATTAAAATAATTAGAGGGGGGTGGTGTCTGGTGAGAGACAGGTATAAAAAAAAATGGCGCATCCTGGTGACATTGATCCTGACTCTCCTGGTGGTCTGAAAAAAAATTCAAAAGAAATTCTCAATCAGTAAGGATGCTGTTATAGTCCCTAAATCAGGGAATACGGAAAAAAAATTTTTGAAAAATGGCGACTGCCTGAAAATAAAAATCATTTTTTACGCGTTTTTTTGAAAATCCTGAATTTTTTTTATATTAAAAGCAAAGATTTGGACACAATCAAGTAAATCGGTTGTATAGAACTTGAGATAATGCGGTATCGTGTGGAATAAAGTAGTTTCGAGAAAAACGCGTTTAAAACAGTGAGTCTACCTACCTACCGGGCTAGGTACTGAGTCACTAAAGTAACTGTAGCTCTTAAAATAATTTTAATTTTTAAAAATCCTTTGGAGGATATGTTCTTAAGGGTCCAAACTTTAAATATATGAACAAAACAAATCGAATTTTTTAAAATTCTAGAGTAGAATACCCCCTTAAGCAAAGACACACACCCACTCTAGCAGAAGGAACTCGACCGAGCTTCATGCCAATAAATAATTGCGAATTACTAACCAAAACAAGCAAACGGTATACCATCCCTTTTAACGTGGAACAGTCTCTAAAAACGGCGTTTGAAAACGATTACTCATTTTAAAGAATTTAAAGCGCTTGGACGCTGTCATCTTTTTGGCCTACATCTGTGCTTCTTGATATACACATTTGCAATCATATGTGTAGTCAAATGGTGTTCAAGAATAATTAAGTAACCTTTAACTCTTACAATTTAATACGCTACAAATTTAAGAGCGTGTCTATTGGTGTGCCTCTCATTAAAGCCACCAACAGAAGAAGATAATTAATGCGTTGGATAACCTCAATAAGTTCAAGCACGTCACTTGCAAAACAAAAGTTTGCAAAAACAAAAAAAAACAGAAACGAAAAAACCAATTGAAAACCGGCAATCGCTCAGCCACTTCAATGCTTGCTTCTAATCCGAAGCAGATTTTGTGACTGAGAGCAGCGTTTACACCCAAAAACGCTCGGCGACACGAATTCCGTTGAAGGTCTTTTCACTTGTATGATGTTCGCAGTTTCGTGGCCACGCCATACCAGTTGCATCGAAATACATATTCATCGAGCAAAGTGTAGCAACATTGTTGCTGCAACATTGCGGCCACCCTATCTATGTAGTAGTGTGGAACTTGTTTGTGAGTTTGCGCATGTGTGATCACGTGTTTGGCGAAGATAACTGTTAGTTGATTGAAAGGTGGACATTTTTCAAGGAAAATAATATACTGTTATATGTAGATATACAAATATATACATATGTAGATGTATGTACATTTTTAAGCAAGACAGCAGTTAATCTCTGACTTACGTGTTTTATTGCTATTTAATTACTTGGTGGAGAGTTGGAGCTAACTTTAAATATTTTGTCTTCATTAAATACTCGCCTTACTACTAAAGGTCTTAAAGCTACTTGATGCTCCTAAAGGTATGCTATACACACATATGTGTGCAGAAGTGTGAGTGTCAAGTGATTTTTCTTGGTAGAGTTTGAAAATAAGTTTAAGAAAGCAAGTAATTAAATTTTATTATTATTAATAATTTAATATAACAGGCGGAGTTCCAAAAAATTACTATTTTTTTTTAAATCAGAATGACACGTTTTTATTACTAAATATATAACCAAAAGTTGAATATATAATGACATTGTGTTTTCTTTTAACACTTTTTAATATGCTAGTAAAACCCTATCGATGAAAAAATAATAATTTCTTAAAAACATTTCTCAAAACGCCATATTGTTAAAATGAAAGCAACAAGTTGAATTATGTATGTAAATTTGACTTTATTTTATTTACAGTCACTTTCACTAAAGAATGTTAATTAACATGATTCGGTGCGAGAACAGCAAATGCTGCTAGTTAACATGCTCTCTTAATATTTTCACAGTACATATCTTTATACATATGTTTCTTGCATTACTGTTACTACTTCAGTCACTAAGTCATTACTGGAAGTCTATTTGAACTAAACCGATTATTTTGCGATTTCTGCTATTAACATATGTAAGACGGTTTATGTGAGAAGAACAACAATTTCTAAGCACAGCTGTCATTAAAACTAAGTTCTGATATTCAGTTAGCAAGTATCCTAATATTTAGGTTATATGCCATAAATTAAAAGCAAATCAGCTGACGAACTCTATCTCTCTTACAAATTTGTTCAGATAAAAGACCAAATGCTTCTTCTTTTGTGTGTTGCATTTTTTCCAAAATGTGATATACATATAGTTTTTTATACCCTAAACAGGGTATATTAAGTTTGTCACGATGTTTGTAACACCCAGAAGGAAGCGTCGGAGACCCTATAAAGTATATGTATAAATGATCAGTATGTTGAGCTGAGTCGATTTAGCCATGTCCGTCTGTCTGTCCGTCTGTCTGTATATATACGAACTAGTCCCCCAGTTTTTAAGATATCGTTTCGAAATTTTGCAAACGTCATTTTCTCTTCAAGAAGCTGCTCATTTGTCGGAACGGCCGATATCGGACCACTATAACATATAGCTGCCATATAAACTGAACGATCGGAATCAAGTTCTCATATGGAAAACTTTCGTATTTGACAATGTATCTTCACCAAATTTGGTATAGATTATTTTCTAGGGAAAAAATTTAATATCCGAGAAAATTGTTCAAATCGGTTAACTATAGCATATAGCTACATACAAACTGAGCGATCGGAATCAAGTTCTTGTATGGACAACTTTCACATTTAACAAGATATTTTCACGAAATTTGGTATAGATTATTTTCTAAGGCAACAATGTAATCTCTAAAAAACTTGCTCAGAACGGGTTACTAAGCATATAGCTTCCATACAAACTGGACACATAGTTACTAACAGAAATGCACCTGTGAAGGGTATTTAGCTTCGGTGCAACCAAAGTTAACGTTTTTTCTTGTTTTTTTTTTTTTTGAGATTACCGAAACGTACTTTTCGTGCCAAAAATTTAATGGGAGATTTTTAATCGCCCACTTAGTGGTAACATCTAATCGTAAGTAGGTTCAGAACCAAGAACCTCTATACTATGGTGGTCAAGAGCACGTTTCATACAAGCTATGTATACAAGTTTTTATTTCTACCATAAACGACGTTTGTAGCACCCAAAATGTAATGTCAGAGTCCCTATAAAGTATTTAGTACATACTAATTTAGCTATGTCCGTCTGTATGTATATGAACTATAGTTGTGCCTCTGAAATTTTGTACTCATCCTTTTCTCACCAAGAAGCTGCACTTTTGTCGGAACTTACGGTATCGGACCGTATATATAAAACGTGATTCATTTCCAGGTTCCATACATTTTAACGAAAAATCACAGAAACTTCAAATTTAATGGAGAATGTTTAATGTCACTCGAAAGAATTTTTTTTGATATTTAATTTTTGAAGATTATCTCTTAGAAATGTTGGGCGCAGCTACATCTCTGGTGGTCCATCCGTTGAGTTCAATTTCTAGTGACTTGTTCGAGCATTTCAACTAGTAAGTAACGAATGACATGCGTTATATTTTGCCCTAAGGCCTGAATCGAAGTAGTATTTTCCGCATAATCCTTAGACTTAACCTAACGCCACAGAAAAAAGTCTAACGGTGTGATATCACATGATCTTGGTGACTAATCGACCGGCCTGAAACGTGAAATTAGCTGCTCACCGAAGTGTTCTCCCAATAAATCCATTGATTGATGCGATGTGCGGGAAGTGGCGCGTTTTGTTGAAATCAAATATCGTCGAGATCACGAGCTTCAACCTCAGGCATCAAATAGCCGGTTTTCTTGACGCGATAATGCTCACCATTGACGGTTACCTTCTCACCGGCATCATTTTTGAAGTAACATGGATAGATGATTCAACCGGCACACAAACCACACTGTTTTTTTTTTCTAAATGAAATGACAGCTATTAAATCTCTTCGGGTTGCTTTTTGTCTCGAATGCGGCAATTTTGTTTGTTTGTAAACCCATTGAGCCAGAAATGCTTTAGCAAATTAATGAAAATTAGGATTCAACGTTGGCTCAGGAGCTTATTTTGAAGTCAGTAATAAAGATTTGTATTATTATTTTTTCGATAGTATAAAATTTCGAATCTCAATTTAAATAATAACCCCGAAAACAGTACAGGAAGTTTACACAAAACAAACAACAACAAAAATTCCAATTAACTGCTTTTCGATATCCAGAAAATAAAGCCTTACTGGCAGAGATATTCAGATTCAACACAATCGAAAACAATGCTTCGTATTGTTGTTATTGTTTTTTATTCAAATATGTACAAATAGGATTTAAAAATATACTGGTCGTCGTCAGTAAGAAGTCCCAAATGGATTTTAAAGAGATTTAAATCTACAAAAGAATAGAATCTCACCAATAACACAAGTATTCAAGATTCTGGAGTCTTTCAAGCAAGCATTTGTTTGTAAATCTTAGCTTTATGCTGAAGGAACCTCAAAGGCTATAAGAAATAACAGCTACTTAGCCTGAGCACTCGCACCCTTCTAGGTTCTTCAAAATGTACCCCATCAACCGCAATACAAGTTTGACACTCCATTCAAATTAGTTCATCACACACATATACATATATATACGCATACACATGCACTGTGAAAGCTTGCATTTAAGCGGCGCACTTGGGTCTAGGTTAGCAGTGGCATTTGCAGCCGTTACAGTAACACCAATAACAATTGCTATAACATGGCAAATAAGCCGAGGACAACCGTGCGCAGAATGAGAATAAAAAGTGTAATAACAACAACAAACAAACAACAGATTAACACATCCTATGCAGGTGCATGCATTCATGCAAAGCAGTGAACAGTGGAACGAATAAGCAAAATGCGGAACTTTTTCGGTAAACTTTTGGATCAGATTCAAATTTTTTTTTTCAAATGTTTAATAATTTTTTGAGGACTAAGAAAACTATTTCGAAATAAACAGTTATTGATGTCAATAAAAACTTTCAGAATTTTAACACATGCACTCCTTGATTAGGAAATCATATTTTTTAGCACGTTTCTGCTCAGAATTTCTGAAAAAGGGTTTCAGCTTTTCTTTGTTTAGTAGTCTTAAGGGTTGAACTTTTTACCAGTTTTCTACTTTTCACTGTTATTAAATCGTCATTTATATGAGAGATCTCTTCATGTCTGCATTATATTAAAAAAATTTTTGGAGTTACAATTAAAATTCGAAAAAAGTTGTTTCTATAATTGTGAACTTTAAATCCATTCCATATCAAGTGAGGCGGTAAACAGATCGAAACTAACGAGTTTCTGCAATCAATTGAGTCATTTTCGGAACTTTTTCGAAGTTTCGATTTTTTTTTAATAGATATTCGTTTTTGAAACTCTTTTACTATATTCTGCAATGAGAAACTATCAACATTTTCGCGTAGTTGCCTATATCAGCTATTAACTTCTCCATTTATTACTAATGACTCTTATGCAATCTCTGCTTGGCCATTTCTAGTATCTTAGAGACGATTGCAGATACTTTCAAACCTTAACTTAGAGACGATTGCAGATACTTTCAAACCTTAAGCAGAATAAAGATTCTCATCCTTTTGACATTTTATATCATTTTTAATGAGTGCAGCGACTTCCTCTGCTTGTAACACGATGTATCGCTTGCCAAACTCGGCTGTTTCCAAAATCTATATTTCTCTTTATCAGTTGCTTAGGCTTTTCTTTAAATCCATAGGAATTTGCTGAGTCTTTTAGGAAATGCGATAGTGCAATTTAGGAACTATTCACTTATTTTTTTCATTTTCGAATTGAGCAAAATGAAACCAACTTTCAGACTTAATAAACTTTAGAGGAGTTTTTTAGCGCTTATAATTATAGGAACTTTACTTTGGGCTTCACCTTGAACTCTCTAAGTGATGTTGGCTTTCTTTCCCAGATGCTCTCCTCTCTGGTATCAAAACAAAACAAAACAAATAACAACTTTGCTACACAGAACGTTTTGTCATAGGAGAGCTATTTGTGTTGTTTACAGTAACTTAAAATAATCATCTCGTCCAAAAACTGAACTTAAATCCCGAACATTTACGCGTAATTATTTTTTATAAGTTTGACGTGGACTAACTGAGCAACAGAGCATCGATAAACTTAATTTAATCTTTGGCTTTAAATCTCTATCAAGAACCAGTGTTTAACGATGATTTAGTGAATTTAATTGAGATCGTAGATCACTCCAAGACGAATTTCATATAGATCGTCCAAAATCAGTTTTTGTTCTGAACACTCTTGATGCTGTACAAAAACTAATATTGCAAGATCATAATATGATCTATCTTGAGGTTGAGGCAACTAAAGGCATTAGTGGGACGGACATACATTCAATATTGCATGAACATTTCTGGAACAAAATTTTATTCACCTTGGCTTCCACACAATTTATCAATCACTCAACAAAAGGCGCATTTCGATTGATAGAAAGAAATATTAATAAATAAGATAGCGGTGCTTCCAAACACGTCTATGACATCGTCTCACGTAATGAATTGTCGTTTAACGAGCCAAAAAAAAAAAACAGCAGTCGTCGATAGAAATGTTTCCAGATGAGCCGAATCCAACAAAAGTTTAGTCATGAAGTACTTTCAGCAAATGGTTGCTGTTTTTGGGAAAAAAACTGGATTTGTAGCAACCAAACTACTTGAATAACTCAGAACGGTAAATTCTGCGTGATAAGCAATCATTTTTCGGCCAGCTGTCTTTCATGAAATTAGGAAAACCAACCATCGAAGACGCGATAATGCGAGCTCTCACACATCGACTGAAACAACCGCATTTTTGAACACTCAAAACAACGACTTGATAAGTTATACACTGTACAGTCTTGACTTGGCACCAAATGACTTCGTTTTGTTCTCATACATAAAAAATAAACTGAGATTCAACATTCTTCGGCTACTGAAGTGGCGGTTGTTGCCTTCCGAACGCATGTTTTGGAGATGCCTCAGTCAGAGTGGCAAAAGTGCTTTGACAATTGTTTCAAAAGTTTACAAAAGTGTATAGAACTCAACGCTCAGAATTTTTCATAACAGTAAAGCGATTTTCGAACATTAATATATATTTTTTTGTGTTCTTTATTAGCGAAATATGACAGGAAGCCTTCAGAAACTAAATTTGGTACTGCCATTGTCTCGCTGCTAACAGAACAGATTTTGTAAAGATTTCTTCAATCGAAATTTTTTAGACAAACACACTTTATATAAATATATATACATAATAACATAGCACTGTATATGTACATAAGTATATATGTTCATTTCCCTGAATCTTTCTGCTTGCGCGCTTTTAACTCGCGGCGCTTTACCTGCGCAATCTCTTCAACCGCGCTCAACACAGTTGAAAATGCTACGGCATTTATTCAGCTGCTTTGTTGTTGTTGCTACATTTCCCCCACTGTTTTTTCGTGAATCTTAAGTAGCACACCGAAAATCTAAATAATCTCACCGGTTATTTGAGAAATTTAACAAATTAATATCAACACTTTTAGTAAGCCATCATCATCCCGACAACCCGCCCGCTCGCAGGTCAGCACTAACAAAGTCAATGCATTACTTCGAAGCAGCTGGCATGTGCCAAAGGCGAAAAAGCAATAACAAAAAATCCCTAAGGCTACTTCGCTAACATTTTTATTTTTCATTCATCTTCTTCGTCGAGTCGTTCAACTGTGCGCCGCGCGGCGCAACCCCATCCCCCCACCCCACTTCATCTGCACAGCGCTCTTCCGCCAGTCCGTTAGTCCGCTGTTCCGGCTTGCCAGTAGGCGGGGGCGCGCGGTGGCTCTTGCTAGTTGGCACATTGGCCGCGTTGCTGTTGCTGTTGCTGGTGTTGTTTATGCCGCGTTAAGTTGTTGTTAGCATGGTTTTGCGTTGTTGTTGCTACTGTTGTTGGTGTTGTTGTTGTAACGATAGTCGCGGTTTAAGTGCAAATTCTCTCGACGGTCGTTTTTGTTTCAATCTCGTTGCTTTCGGTTTTGTTTCTGTTTCACTTTTTGTTATTGTATTTGGCGCTTTTGTTACGTTGGCGTTGTTGCTGCTGCTGCTGTTGTTATTGTTTTTGTTTATATTTTGCGTTTTAGATTTCATTCGCTCGGTTTTTGCTCGGTCTACTGTGCCACTTTCCAGTGTTGAAAGGCAAAATATGTAATTCAAAGGCAGCAACGTAACCAACAAACAATCAGCAACCAACTGCAACAAAAACAACGACAACCACACCTGCGTCTCATATACCGTACATTTTATAATGCGCGTGCATAGCTACGCACACACATGTACATACATACACATACATAAATTTTTACTAACTGTAAAATCTGTGCGTGTGTTTTGGTGTGTGCGAGAGTACCGTTATGTATGTTTGGTATTCGTTAGGTAGCAGCTGTGGTAGTGACTTGCTGACACGCTTTGCTGTTGCGCCTTCTTCCCCACACACACACTTTCCTTTCACTTGCCATCCATTTTGTTATTGGTGTTGCCTTGTGTGTATTATTGTTTTTGTAACCGTTAGTGGTAGCTGTTGGCTTTTAAGCTAAATGAAGTTAAAATCTCAACTAGAACAGTAGTCGGCGACTAACTGCATTTGAGCTGTTAAGTGCATTTGGCAAAAACATTTAAGAATCGACACTAACACAACCACATAAGCGCGCACACACACACTCGCACTGTTGCTCACGCATTATCTAAGAACTTTGGCCATCGTAACACCTAACACGCACATACACGCATATACATACATATGTTCATATTCCTAACGGTCGCATGTGTAAGTTTGTGCGCCCATAAGTATACCACATCTGCCAACAATGCAAGAGCATCTCTCCTAATGCGTCCTCTTAAAAAAGAAATAAGTCTTTAAAATTGCGCAACTTTGCTTGTTTTCAGCTTTAGAAATTATTCTTTGGTTTTGCTACCTTACGCACACATACATGCAAACAAAGGTTCATATGTGTGGATGTAAAAGTTCTCATATATGTATGTGTGTTAATAAATGCACTTACATATTCATTATATTTCCATAAAAGCTTGGCATCTAAACTGAAAAAGAAGAAGGAAAAAAATATATTAGATAAAAATATTAAATTAAGGACGAGAAATTGAAAACACTTAGCGCAAATTTATGCTAATTTTTTAATATTATTTTTACAACGTGTTTTTAACGGTTGCACCTTTACAAATAAAAATGCTTTCCATGCAGTTTTCGGCTTGAATGGCATGCTATAGTCGTCCGATCAAAATATTTCCGCAGAGATTTATCTTCTGAGCAATAGATCCAATTCCAGCTACAGCTATTTGCTCCACCACTTTTAAGAAAATGCTTATGTAAATATTAAGAATAATGATTTACGCTTTTCCTTTGATCTTTCGGGCACAATTATAAGATAATACTCAGAATCGAGTGACAATAAAAACATAATATTAAAACTTTGCCTGAGTGTGAAACTAAACTCAGCCAAAACTGTCCTGACAAAACACCAAAGGCTAGCGTGCGCCTTTATGGCGTTACGTGTTTCACAGTTTCAAAAAGTTGATCCGACCAATAGTTTCGGAGATACACAGGGGTGTTGTGCAATCCAAGACAGAATTGCTTAGCTGTCAGAATTGCAAACCAATTCCGATTTTAAATGGTGTCACAGAATCTGATTGGATTCTCGTCTTTTCGAACATATGTATGCAAAACCAATATTAAAACCATCTGTTTACTCATTTGACAAAACTTGCAAATGAATAAATACAAGCAATCCTATTAAAGTTTTTAATGAGTTCCGAATTAAAGAAATATTTTAAGAGATAACATTTATTGAATAAATAAAGACGCATTTGGGTGTTAAATTTCGCTTTTTCATTTTTACCATTTTTCTTAATTGGAGGCCAAGATAGAAAAGAAAAAACTGAACATCATATGGGATTGGGGCAAAGTTTATTATTTTTGGCATTAAATTATCTTCTATTTAAACTAAAAAAAAAACTAAGAAAAGTTAAGTTTGAACATACCTATATTTAAAGTAAAATTTTTTTAGACCAAAATCTGTTTTTTTTTTCAAATTTTAAAAAATTTTACACTTTTTATTTTATATTTTCCCCAGTTTAACTTGAACATAAGTTATTAAAAAATATGAATCTCTTTGAATTTTTTGTTTCCGATAGATATCGCGACCTGCATCCTGACCGCCGTCTGGCATATGCACATGTGGATAAGCATCTGGCAATTGCTTTTCAAAGGCAAATGTAAAATATTTCAAAAAATTTGAGGATGATTTTTAAATATATAACTATAAATCCTAGAAATTTCGCTTCAATCAATTATTTCTTTCCTTCCCGAAAAAAAAACGATTTTTTAAGCCTCTAAAAAAGGCTCCTCTCTTAAATTTGTTTTTTCAAAAACTCAATAACTAAGATATTTCGTGTTCTATTCTTATGTTTTCTCCTATAGAAAGAGAGATAAATTAATTCGTAACAATAAAATAACTTGATTTCTTAATTGGCATTTCAAATCTGTGTGCGACTATCTTCTTGATTTGCTTCTGACAGCAAAACCGATAAAATTGATTTCCATGACACCCAAAACCGATATAAATTCTGTTTCGAATATCAAACCAATAATATCTGAATTCATGACACCTACTGTTTTTTTGATCGGTTTCAATTCTGATTCCGACAACTATCAGATTCCACAACACCCCTTTACGCTCGCGGCTAACTAGGCTAAGTTCGCTGTCTTTGAACGCGTTTTTCTCAAAACTATGTTTTCAAAGTCGGTTGTCAAGATTTCGCGCGAACTTCTTAAGGGATCTTGATAAAATTTTACACAGGTCTTCGAGATATCATTTACAAGGTCTTGAACTAAGATTTTTTTTTTTTAAATACAACTATTAACACAAAAAATTCGAGAAATTTTCATAGAAATTAGCATTTTTTTATAAAAACGTCTGCCAAAAATCGAATTTTAATTTTTTTTTTGTTCCTTCGTCCAATACCTAGTTTATTGTCTTTACAAAAACACGTAATTTTTATTTTTATTTCATATAATCCTGAAAGACGTTCTGCTGACAGCGCGGATGCACCTTTTTTCCGAGGGACTGTCGAAAATGGCGTCATAATGACTGCCATTCTGATATTTTTTTTTTTTGAAAATTTTACAAAATGTTTATTAGGTATGAGTCTTTTAAATAAAAAAAATCAATAAAATATTATATGTAAAAAAATTATTGAAAAAATGCCGTTTTTTGGCCGAGGGAACCCATGTTACCCCTTATAACAGGTTGCTTGATAACATGCGCCAAGATGGCACTAGCAGGTCAATTGAAAACTACCCAGCCGAGCATAGTAAAACAATTTTTTTTTTTTTGGAAAATTCATTTTTTTATTCAACATATGTAGTTCCCTTCAAGAGTGATAGACTGATTAAAGCGTTCCTCCAACTTTTCAATGTCAGTCATTGCGGCGCTCATCTCTTCACTCAATGTAATTTTCTTCCTAGCAAGTATTTTTTTGAGATCAGAAAATAGTTGCTAGTGGCCTCAATAATATAGTCTTTGCGGAAGCAATTCAAAGCACAATTCATGGATTTTTACCACAATTTTCACTGACTGGTGACACGCTGCATTGTCTTGGTGAAGCAGCACTTTCTTTTTCTTCAAATGCTTGCGTTTTTCAACGATTTCGTCCTTCATACGATCCAATATCGCTGTGTGATATTCGCTGTTGATGCTTCTTTCTTTCTCAAGATAGACAATAAAAATAATACCATGAACATTCCAAAATATAGTCACCATAATCTTGCCAGCCGACTGCAATCCTTGTGTGCAGTCTACTCGGACGACTGACGATTGGATATTAATGAAGTCAACTCAATTCCTGAGACCGATATGCCTCGAGCAAAACCGAAAGATGTCGATGTTGGAGCGGATTCATCGTGTGCTGTGGACTCAGAGGACCGTCGGAGTGAAATGATGGAACCACGATTCATCTATTGTCAAATTATTATTTTTTCTTTCGTTGGATTTGACTCGTCTTGGAAGACGGTCACGGTCGATTGCTGTTTTGTTTCGGGCTCATACGCATAGATCCATGATTCGTCACCTGTGACGATCTTTTCAAGCACCGCGATCGTATTTTTTCAGCATTTCTTTACACCAATCCACACGAGCCTTGTTTTGAGCGATTGTCAAATTGTGCCGGATCCAACGAGAACAAACCTTTTTTACGGCCAGGTGTTCATGCAATATCGAATGTATGCTGGTGGGAGAAATGCATAGGCATACCTCTATCTGAAGGTATGTTACATGACGGTCTTGCATTATCAGTTCACGTACGGCATCGATGTTTTCTGGCACAACGGCTGTTTTTAGACGACCTTCACGGAATTCGTCTTTGAGCGAGCGTCGGCCACGATTGAATTCGTTGTAAAAGTTTTTCACAGTGCTATAGGATGGTGCTTCATAGCCATACAAAGATTTTAGTTCATCGATGCACTCTTGCCGTGATAATCCACGTCGAAAGTTGTGAAAAATGATCGCACGAAAATGTTCACGAGTTAATTCCATTTTATGGCCGAGATGAATTTCTTAATTCACTGTAAATAAAACAATTCGCGATTAAATGACAAAACGTTCTGAGTGAAGTTATGCTAAAAAATGTCAAACTTTCCAATGGAAATGTCAGATTGCACCTGGCAACACTTAGTGTTGCCTAGGCCAGAAATATATATAGCAACCTACGTAGAGCATTCACAAAATGAAACCTTATTAACAATAAAGAAAGATGTGACAAGAATAAGGAAAATTAATAGAGACGGAGTACCGGAAGCAATAAATGTTGACTTCAAATTCAGTATAGGTTTAGGGCAAAATATATCGTGGAATCAATCGCAGATAAAGGTAGAAATAAGCCATACTCACAGGTCTGATAACCAGATGAATCTAAGACCGCCGAAGGAATAGGCGCGGGGATTATGGACCCAAGAACAAAGCTGGCAATTCTCATAAGCAAATACCTCAGTATTTTCTATGCAGAAGTACTCGCCATGACTTCATGTGTAGAAATCATACTCAGAAGAATACGAACATATAGCAATACGCAGCGATAGCCAAGCTCCTCTGAAATCGAAGGTGGTATGGATGGTCAAGAAACTCAAAATGAATGAATGATATGACGGAGAAATTTTTTTATTCCAAAAAAACTCCCAGATTTTAAATTGGTATCCAAGGTGTGATATGTGAAAAAACTTAACTAAGACCGGAGCTCTAACGAAACTCATGAACCACCCTGTACGTACCAATCACGCGGCAAAGCAACCATATTTGAATGGTTGCCACCTTTTGAGCAACGTAAACAAGCAGAATGTAATAAATAATGCTGCTCTCATTAGAGGCTGATAGCTTTTCATTCTCACTGACCTCGCCTTACAGGATTTCCTTAGATTTTTCATTTAACTAATCACAGATTCTTACTCCCACAGCGCACACATACACACATAGAAAACGAATAAACCCTAGAGTAGTGTAAAAAGCAAAGTTCATTGTAACATTTCCGCAAATAAATAAAAGTGCGTCTCACATCGAACATACCGAGCTGCACACACATATGGGAATCAAATGTTTTCATTAGACAAAACGGTCCATTACCAAACGAAATAAACATTTCTGAGACATCTTAATGCTTTGGTGAGAGCAACAAAGCTCCCAGCTGTCATCATCACGACTGACTCTGACCACGAGTACCGTTCGTTCGTGCGCTTATGACAAGTGGTCAGTGCCTGCCGTGGACACTCGCATGTATGCACAAGTATATAGTATTGAGAGTAAAGCGGCGTGGGATCACAGCGGCTGAAGGTCTCACCAGCACACTTCTGGAGTCAATGGGGATGTGGTTTGACTATCAGCAGTGCGCTCCGAATAGGCGATTAAGTGTAAAGACCACTTAAGGTGAGTGGATATAGATGTCAAACAGATTGGCGCCCAGCAACAGCAGCGCCGTAGCTCAAGCTGCGCTTCTAGCCACTTGTGGCGCACTTACGCTGGGGGGTTTATTTATTCAATGGGCGCGAGCATGTGTGTGTGTGTGTGTATTGGTAAACTATTACTCATATTTAAAGCCTCGTCTTCATTTGCGGCGCTCAAAAAACCACATAAATCCCCAGCGTAAGGAAATGCATTGCTCATATGAATTAGTGTGGAGCTTTCACAAAATAATGTGCTTTTGTAATTCCAACTGTTCAATGATTTGGAAATCAGCAACCCTTCTATAAGACACCTAAATCCAATAGAATATTTAAGGAGCCACCTACAATAGGCTACTCTTACACATTCTCTCACGAAATACTTAAAACTTGCTTCAATGGCCGTTTATGGTTGGTCGTGTTTGTGAAAGCTTTGTAGCTTTCAATAGTTATCAGTAGCCTATTGATTGCTGCTGACATTTGTATTTATTAAGATATTGCCGCACAAATGTTTATCTTTTGTAACAAATCAGCACAATACAATGAAGAGATATGACATTGGAAATGTTAACTGACATTTGCATAAAATCTTTGTGCCGTGTCGAGCTTTCACACGCGCCAAGTAAGCGTGCAAGAGCTTATCAGTGCCGCTGACGGACTTGAGAGTTTACGTTTAGTTGTGGAAATTTATTAGGGTCGCATTTAAATGGATTTGAACGTGTTTTTAAATTGATATGAGATTATGGGAGAAAGCTAGATTAATCAGTCCTTTGTCTGATATTGAAGTGTGCAGATAAGAAATGGGAAGAAGAAAGCCGCAAAAGTATGTATTTATCAAAATTCTTAAAACTTTTATAAACTTGTATTGACTACTGATTTAAGGTGGTAAAACTATGCATTATTCTTCTTCTTACTATTGTTATCATTAATATTTTACAAAGATAATAGTTTATTTGTGTTGTGTAGCATCTCCAACGAAATCAGCAAATATTGAGTTGTATTATATTTAGATAGAGTTCAGACACTCATACTAAGTCCAAAAATCTAGTTTTTTTTTAATGAAAGCATACTTCCATTTCAGTCAGTCGCTGCTCGTTACTAGGCTTACTAGGAGTTACTGTAGGCAAAAAGTAGTAAGACTTTTTAATTTCAATTTCCGGAACTTTACTTTTATGACTGTTTCGAGGATTGGAAGAAACGTTTTCACAAGTGTATTGGGTCAAAGAGGATTACTTAGCGGGGGAAGACATATTTTTAAAAAATAAATTAAGAATATTAAAATTAAACCGACAAGAATTAATATCACCAGCTCTTATGTAATATCAAGCTGAGCGTCTATAACCAAGCAAAGAAAATGATCGGAACTCTTTGAAAGTATTTTGAATTGTTTTTGGAATGGAATATCAAGAAGTTGTTCGAGGCAAAGTTCTAACGAGCATTTTAAAGATTAGAATAATAGATCTTTACAAAGTATAACTAAACAGATCTTGACTAGTACCCGAGAGTATAAACATGAAATCGCAAACAATTGGTATATAGTAGTTTAAAGTCGCTTTTCACTGCACTAAACCATCGCCGTCGCAGTCGTTTATATAATTTCGAAAAGAAACGCTGACAGCTTAGTTAGAGTTTTCTAAGAGCTTGGAGTACTTTAATACCTGTGTCGGCTGCAGAAAAATTGAAATTCGTTTAAAGTCGTTTTTAAAATGTCCAACAATAAAGTTAACATCTCTGTCATAGTCTTAAAAGATCTTAGAGTACCTCTGTGCGGCTCTTTTAATATGAGGTTAGAGAAGATACAGCCAACATCAGATTGAACCATCCAGACAAAATCTTGTATAAGAGTATACAAATCTAAGTATACTATACAACGCCTCTTTCAGTTATGTTTTTTCTCAAATCATATAAAATTATTATGTCACAAGCCTTATGGCGATATCGCTCTGGAAATGATGAAAGTCAAGTTCTAAAAGTAGTCAAAGCGGTATTGTTAGAAGATGAAGAGTGAGGTCTCTTTCGTTCAGAAAAGATCAAATGGAAAAAACTTAACCTCACTTTAGGGGGTATTCCACGCTAGAATTTTGAAAAATTTGATTTTTTTAGACTTTCAAAAATATGACCTTGGAAGGATTTTTCAAAATTTGACTTATTTTCGGAGATACCGCCGATTTTGTGAGGTGGAGTCCGTGTTCACTAGAATTGTCTCCTAAACTTTAAACACGTTTTTCGCGAAACTACTTTTTTCCACTCGGTACCGGTATTATCTCAAGTTCTATATAACCGATTTACTTGAAATTTTGTATGAACCTTCTTTATATAATGCTTTATCGTTCCTACCAGCATCGTATCAAAATTTTTGTTTTTAATATTTAAAAAAAATTCAGGAATTTCAAAAAAAGCGTGAAAAATGCTTTTTATTTTCAGGCAGTCGCCATTTTTCAAAAAAAAAAATTCGTGTTTTAAAAATTTCTTTTGATTTTTTTTTTTTTTTCAGACCACCAGGAGACTCAGGATCACTGTCACCAGGATGCGCCATTTTTTTACACCTGTCTATTCCCTCCCCCCCCCCTCTAATTATTTTAATTTTTAATATTTTTTTGTAATTTTTTTTTTTCTGTATTCTTAAGATAACACTAAAAACACCATCAAAAAATGGATACTAAATATATTTTTGTTTTTTTTTTTTTTAAATAAAATTAAAAAAACTGCCCAAAATTTGATTTCTAGAGTAGAATACCCCCTTAAGTTTTTAATGGAGGCCAGCTTGTGTCGTTTATTGAGACAATCGGCACTAAAAATCATCTAAATATTTGTTTCCCACCATTTTTTTTTTTTGTTTGTTTGCTTTTCTAATTAATTATGTACATATTAATCAAATTTTAAGTTTTTGCCAAAACCTAATCTTGTGTTTGTTGGTCTTCACTCATTCATTTGACGCCACAAACAAAGTAACAACAACAAGCACCTGCTTCATACTTCGTACGACAAGAGCGTTGCCGGACCTTATGGTCTCTTATCGCACGTAATTCGAGCTGTCAATTGCAAAACCTCGAAGATAAGTCACACAGGCACATCAGTTACGAAGGGCACACAATCACTCAATTCAACTGGGTTTGGTGAGCCCGATCGAGCCAAAATTTCAACATTTTTCATTAATAAATGTACAAACACCACTTTAGTGCCAAATTCTCAAGACATAATAAGTTTTCGAAATATTTTTATTACAAAGTGTTCATTTATATTTTTATCAAAACTGAAATTCGGGTTTCGGGATCCCGCTACAATGACAATTATATTAATTCTGTTAGATGCTATCAATTAATCATCAACCATAATAATATTAAGTCCCGAAATTTCGGGACAGTCAGTTTTGGGATTAGCAAATTGCTTCGGGATTGAAGCACTTTCTTTTATTCTTATGAAAATATGCCATCGTGTGCAAACACTATACGGAATAATATAGTACCAGTAGCTTTTCTTGTTGTTGTTGTTGTTGTTGTTGCCTTCAGTTACATCAAATTTATTCAAAGCTGCCAATATGACTTTCGTTCCGCTCGAATACCAACGACACCTTCCATCAACACTATTGATGCCGTTGTCATTGACAACAACATCATTATACAGGACAATGAATACCTGCGTACACTAACATACATACATTCACATGCACAAGCGAAAGCAAATCAAGCTCCACCGAAGTGTAGAAAGTCAGTAAGATAAATGCTGAACAGGCCTTGCTTCCTGTAACCGTTGAAAAGGTTGTGTTATTAACTAACCTTGTGATTTGACGTCTTCACTTCAAGTTTTCCAGTTTTATTGTTTAAAAATATGTATATGTATGTGCTTGTGGGCTGAGGGAATTGTGTGTATCAAACTATAAATATTGTGTGTGCGCTTTGAAAAGGGTGCTTTGTGTTGAGAGGCTTAAAACCATGAGAATACTGGAGTTCGAAGAGAATGTAATTATAATTCTAATAACTTTCTTATTATAAGTCTGAGTCTGATATCCAGAACCAACAATCGGCGAGTAATGGATTTGAAATCCGATCATTGAAATTGTCTTCAGCGTTTATTACTAGAAATCAGGATCAAATAGGAATGATATCCTCATCATCTTATAAAAAATGAGTTATAAGTTTTCGGTGTCTTTTCTTGAACTACAACTGTCATTTAGCTTTTGAGATAACAATTCTCCTAGAATTACGAAGTGTCATTAGATGACTAATAGAGGCATGCCAACGAGTAAACGAGAACTAACCTAAAGTAGAGGCGATTATAAACTAAAATCAGAGACTGTTATGTAATTGGAGGCAGATTAACGATGACGGAGTTCCTCATGAACCCTAGTTGGAGCAACATAAATTCCAGGAAACTTTATATCTAATTATAAAGCAATCAGAATTCAGTGAGATGCCGATTTATATTTGCATGAAGCGAACACTAGATATTAAAGTCATTATTCGGATATGGTTCTAAACCTCCAGGAAGGATAAATCTCTGTAAATAGTTATAGACAATGATCTGACTTTTTAAGGATTCCAAAAAAATTTGCATCAACTACATCTTCGGATAAATGTGGAAGATACTCATACTCTCCGACATACTAAAAATATCAGAATCTTGAATTGGTTTTGATTTAACCTATTCTTGACAGCGATTTTCTGGATTTCATGATAGAACTTTCGCGAAAGATTTCAAAACAAACAGAGAATTGGTGTTGACCCTTGCAAAAATACTCTCAAATCCTTTATTAAACCGCTGAGCAACCAAGTAAGACCAGATTTACGCGAAAAAACTCTAAAATAAATTTATAAATCTATAATCTATCTATAAAATTGAACAGCATACGATCCTTAATTTGTGCCGAAATTATACAAATATGGCAAGAAAATCAAGCACCAAAATTAAATACCATAAAAATTGCAGTTATTTCGTAGTTACGAGAACTATAAGCCATAAATCTACAGCAATAAAAAACTGTCACGCAAATTACATACAACAAATTATGCATATAACTCAACACACTGTTCTTTTCTCTATGAAATCCGCACAAAAGTTGGCCGAAAAGTGCATTCACACACACACAGTCAAAAGTCAGACAGTCATTGAAGCCAGGAACTCGGTGGCACCAATGGACTCGACTACAACGCCTTGCAACGTGCATACATTACCGCTATTCGCAGCATTTCGCGTTGATTGTGCACCCCGCACTCTCTTCCATTCACCCAGTCTACCACTCACTCTCATTCCCTCCTGCTCTCTGGCGCATTTCACGCTGTAAAACTCACTAATTTCACATTTCCTGGCAGCTCTTTCATTTAATTGCTGCCAACTTCTTGGACAAACGCCAAGAAAATTAATTTATTTGTTGCCATTTGTTGGTCACACATATAAAAAATCGTATAAAATGCCAAACGAGCGCAATACAAATACACTCATTCATCCACTTGTGTATGTGTATGTGTATGTGAGTAATGAGTTGTGAGTGTAAAAAACGAAATACAGAAGGCGAAAGTGAAAAGTAATTAGGAACTCATTGCGGTGACACTTGGCGCCGAAGTCGATGGACACGTCGGGATACATTTGTATATGAGTATATAGATTTACGAGTATGTATGTGTGGCTCTTTTTTGATATGGGAAAGTCCTGACAGGACTATTCATTGGGACCAGTGTTGCATTTAAGCATATTTACTAACCTCAAGCCAAAATGATTCTTTAAACTTTCGGATTGTATGGTATATCATAATAACCGACATCAATCGGTAAATAACCTGTAAGTTTCATCGAATCAGTCCATAAAGTCTAGGCAATTCGATCTACATATTTATGATTCCACAAATTAAAGCTCTATATATGATATATAGTTCCTTTCTTGATGATTATCATTCCTTTCATTCAGGGAATGAAAGAAATTATATTCCAATGGTTAATTTCCTGATGTGAAATGGATGATCTAATGGTTAACTTTGCTTTTCCGAGAAGGAGACAACTCTGGTTAACATGTTTTCTTAATACCTCAACTAGATATCTCCACATTTATTTAAAAGCAACCAAAATTGCTCCAAAATATGGAGCCATAGCTGAGAGTGTACATGAAGACCGTGGTGAGTCGATTCGGAATCGTTTACAGCAAATCGGACCGACGTATGGAAGCCAAAGCCGTTCGACCAACCCAAGTGCCATCGCTTCACTCTATGGGCTCTTGAAAAGTTCCCAGAAGATCCGATGTTTTCGAGCCAAATGCATACCCAAATGGGTATGTCAACAAGCAAAATTGAAGCATTTGGGATGAAGACTAACATAAAGAAATTCAAGAGCTGTCATTTCATCCAGCAAAAAACAACGGTTTGATGTGGTATATAGGTCGGTGGAATCATAGGTCCATATTTTTCAAAAATGATGTGGGTGAGAACATAATCATAAGCAGGTGGCGACCGTTGTCGTAATTGAGGACTGAAATTGAAGCTCGTAACCTCAGCAATACTTGGTTTGAACAAGACGGCGCCACTTCCCACCCATCGCATTAATCAATGGATTTATTGAGAGAACACTTTGGTGGGAAAATAATTTCACGTTTTGAGCCGGTCGATTAACCACTAAAATCGTGTGATATCACAGCGTTAGACTTTTTCCTGTGTGGATATGTAAAGTTTGAGGTCTATAAGGACATTCCCGCTTCGAATCAGGTCTTGGAGCAAAACATCAGGTGCAGTTTTCGTCAGCTACCAGTCGAAATGCACGAATAATTTATCGAAAACTCGACTTAACGGATTGACCTGATGGATTTGAGACATAGCCATGGCCAACATTTAAAATAGATAATCTTTAAGATACCAAAGAATATTCCTTAGAATGATAATAAGCATTCCCCATTAAATTGGAAGTGTCTGTGTTTTTTCTTTAAAATAGTAGGGATCCTCGCAACGGAACACACTATATATAAAGTTGTAACATTCAGAATAATTGTCAAATTTCAAAAAGTTTTCCAAGCCTCCAATCCAAGGAGTTCACAGACATTTTCTTTACAATCTTCTAATGTAGCGCCACAAAAATCAAAGCTGAATTACAAAATTTCTTCCTAATCATCACGAAAAAACTTCCAAGCCGTTCTTTATGGCGCTTCCAAAGAACCTCTTGGTCGACATTCCAACTTGACATTCCAGGAGCATTAAACATTATGTTGTAAAATTTCAGCACATAAACGGTTATTATATTGTAAGCAACATTCTTCGAGCGCAACTGGAAAGACAAATGCGCAGTTAATTTTTATTGGCAAAACGTCGAAGAACATTGCAGGAATGCATTTTTAAGTAAGTATCGGCATGCGCAGGAAAATGCGGTCATGTTAACTTCACAGCAGAGCAACGTCTCTTTCGTGCTACTCATTAAGAATGGCAAACAACGTCCAGCGAACGGACACGCATCCACGTACGCCACAAGGATCCTCGAAGATGCGACGTCGCACGTAAGAAAAGTTTGATTAACAGCAAGCGACATGTTCACACATTTACACGGTTTTACACATACACTTACATAAGTGCTGCGGAGAAGCGCTGAAATTCATCAAGCAGACACATGGACCGACTTTCGCCTGACTTGCACGCCCTTTTTCTTCCTTACGCCAGGCAAACGCAACGGAAGGACGCATTCGCATAAGTGCAGCGTGGCATCATCAGCAATGCAACGCGGTACTTGCAACAGCAACTTTCCAGCAATTATTTCGCAAATCCTCATCCATTAGCACACTTCAGTGGCGACTTTTCTCGTTGACTGATTAAATGCACAGGCGGAGCCAAGTCTGGGCGCGTTGTTGCAACATACATACACAGGTCGGGTGGTGATGAGTCGTTTTGTTGTAATGCGTTCACTTGGTCATCCTGCCGGCGGTTCGTGTCGCCTGGCCAGCAGTAATGGAAATCACAGTCATCGTAATACAGTTTAAAAATCGTCGCTGCATCCCGTTGCTATGCAAATAAGATTGTTTGCGAGTCGTTAATAAAGTTTAACTCGTCGAGTCATTTGGTGGGCCACAAGTCGCAATATATTTTCATTATTTTCAATATTTTCTGCAATTTTCCTTTTCGTCTTTTTAATTAGTCATTAACAATTAACAATCTTCCCTGTTTAAAGAGGCCAATTAAACACAATTAGGACGTGACTGCATTGGCGAGTATATCACAGGGAGATATTTCAATATTCAGGAAATGTGATGTCGGTAGTATTTTATATGTGGGTTATATAAAATCGAAAGACAAATTGCTGCTTAACAAGTTTCACAGTCTACTGAGTTTCTGAGCCCAAGTTGCTTTCTAACCATTTTCAGAACATGTATCCTGCGGCTTTCTCCAGACTGGATAAGAAAGCGAAGCAAAAGGGTCTGGTAGTGAAAGAGGGCACGAAGAAACATCTCCCGTTATCACACAAACAGTCGTCGCACACGCGACTGGGCTCCCACGTCGCTGTTGATAGTCATAACTTCGAAGACGTAGATAATTTCGTGCAAAAGAAATTCAATGCAAAAGAACTCTTGTCAACAGTTGCTACTTCGAAATGAATAGGCAATTGAGAAGTAAAAACCTCTCTCGATGAACAAAGACCAAATTCTATAAGTCACTCATCATCCCCGTCGTGCTATATGGAGAAAAAGCATGGACGATGACAACATCTGATGAGTCGGTTTTACGAGTTTTCTAAAGAAAGGTTCTGCCCAAGATTTATGGTTCGTTGCGCATTGGACACGGCGAATGTCGCATACGATGGAACGATGCTGTACGAGTTATACTTCGACGTTATCATTATTCAGCGAATTAAAAGACAGCGGATACGCTGGCTAGGTCATGTCGCCCGTATGAATGGAAACACTCCAGCTCTGACAGTAAACGGAAGTGGAAGACCTCTACTCCATTGGAGAGATCAGGTGGAGGAGAATCTAGCAGCACTTCGCTAGTAAAGAAAAAGAAGACTTGCGACTATCCACAATACTTGTCAAGCTATAGGTTCTAAAATAATGTTTTCTTCCTACAAAAAAACTTTCTGTCGATTCCTTGAGGCTGAACAACATATATATGGTGTTATTTTCTCTTCTATATTCCATTATCTGGACTGATATGAATACGGATATAAAATCTGTTTATTGTATGAGAAAACCGGAACCGTTGGTTGATCATATTTTAAGGGTTCGTTGGGTTGATAGCTAAGCACATACTCCGTAGAAAAAACTTTTACTTAAAACTATATCTCTATGGAAAATCAAGCTACAGTCACCGGTACCCGAATTATCTGTCTCACCGTGATATTGCTGCAGGTCAAAGGAAGTCAGCCGAGCTGTTAACGGAGCAGCTTGGCTTTGGAAAGTTTCAGCCGTTCATCATACCTTATGAAAGTCTTTGAGGGGATCTGTTCAATTATCTTGCAAAAAATAATTTTTTTTCTGTAAAATCTTGGTTTTAGTCCGATCTTTTCTTTTGTTTTTTCTTACAATTATTTACCTCTAAAAACGACATTTCAATTTTTGACCTTTAAGGAAACTTTAAATATCTGCGCTCCCTCTTCTTAACTAAACTTATTCGTACACCGCATTACTAATCCCACGGTCTTCGCTTGCCATGTACTTACAACCGTGGTACACAGTGTCTTAATTAACATTTATGCAGTGCAAATTCGACCAGTTGCCATTTGAGCCGTCCAGCATCATTAATACTGCTCCCGTCATCACCTGTCACTTTAATTTCACATTTTAACTAAAAATTTCACCGGCAAGCCAACACACGAAAACCATGCTGCCGTGAGGCTGCCACTTAACCGGGAGAGCAAACAGTAGCAAAGCCGACTGACCGACATAAAAAGGTGGATGGAATTCGTTGAAACGGAAACGCCACAAAATGTTTGCATTTCGCTGTGCTGGAAGAAAATAAGAACGCAAAAAAAAACACAGCCAAAAAGGTAAAAAACAACAGCAACAACAATTGGAGAAAAAATCGAGTGTTGAAACAATGGCACGAAGGAAAAAATGCAAGCGCAAATTTTAATTGGTTCATTTTTGCCAACCTGGCAAATACATTGAATCAAAAACTGGGAAAATAACGGTAAATAAAAACGTAGTGAAATATTTCAACAATTGACACAACCTCTATCACAACGGCTGGTGATTATTTAAATTTTTTCCATCGCGAAATCTGAAATATGCGACAATGTAATTTCATACTGGATTATAGGAATTTAATTTAAAAAGCGCTTTAAATGAGTAAAATAAATCTTAAAGCGTTTAAAATACCGGATAATAGTGGCTGTTTAAACTGAAAGAAAAACAATTACCGTTATTTAGTAAGAAAAAAATGTATGCCAAACTTCGCGAAGATGCCTTGTCAAATATGTATTGTTCTATCAGTTTGTATGACAGCTGCATACCGTAGAGGTCCAATATGAGCGGATACGATAAATGAAAATTGCGAGAGAAAAACATGTGCGAAATTGCTGATCAACATCTCCAAAACTGAGAGACTAATTCGGGTATATATAGACAGCCAGTTCAGTTCTTTTCATGCAAGAAGGAAAAAAATCAGATTGGTTTCGAAACGGTAAAAAAGAAATTGGTATCAAAATTATAAGAAGCTTAACAATAAGAGTATAATTCTTAACCATTCTAGCATCTTATCATCTTCCACGTATGCTCTGCATTCCGCCGAATCCACTTTTCCCACTTTGTGGAAGTGGGATCGTAAGGATGGGTGCCCTGGTGATAGGGCCTCCACATTACTAAATTGCCTTTAGCCTAGAAGTAGAAACTTATTGGTCTGTCCAACAACAACATTACCCCAAAGTAACTTTGAGGTATGCCCTGTGTGGATAATGTTTATCTAGAGTCCACTGCTTCAAACAAGCTCTAAATAAGTTGAATGGTCCAGGTCCAATTTATGATGATCACAATTACTTTCTGCTCCCGAGCGGGTCAATTTATCTGCCTATTCAGTTTTTTCCCCTATATGATAGTAACCTACCCACTGCCTGAGAGTCTATTTAATGCTTGCTTGCATAACTTTACTCAATGAGACTTATTCTTAACGCTACGGAGAGCCTCAAATGCCACTTATCTGTCCACGAGGAGGTTTAAGGACTTGCTGGTTGGAGCAGAGGCTTACCTGGCATCTTCTGTTTGCCAACAATTTTGGTCTAAAAGACAAAACTATGGTCATACAGTTTGAAGGTACTTTCTTCATATAGATTATACGAGTTACAGAAAAAGCTCGCTTCTGTTCCTATTTCATTATGCTGTTCGTATGGCAAAACTAATATTTCTGATGCTGCCTGATTGGCTGCGGTGTCGATGATCGCGAAATTTCTTGAATTCTCATTATCCATTCGTTATAATATAATGATTCAAAATATTCGCCAAGTTTAGTTGAACTATCTTATAGGCTTAATTCTTCTGGGTCTTAAGCTGCGCAGGAGCTCTAAGCACCACTCCAACGACGGCCTCTGAACTAGTGCTGAGCCTGTCACTTAAAGATATTTTCGCTTAAAACTTTACATTTAGAACATTTGAATACGTATCCTCAGGCATAAGCGACTTCACTTTTATTGGATGTAAAGTTAGTTAAAGCTTAGACTTTTTCAAAATTCGACTTATATTCAAAGATACAGCCGATTTTGTGAGGTGGCGTCCGTGTTCCTAAACTTTAAACGCGTTTTTCTCAAAACTATTTTTTTTTCCACACGATACCGGCATTATCTCAACGTCTATACAACCGATTTACTTGAAATGAACCCTCTTTATATAATCCTTTATCGTTCCTACCAGCATCGTGTCAAATTTTTGTTTTTAATATTTAAAAAAAATTCAGGAATTTCAAAAAAAAAAGGAGTAAAAAATGATTTTTTATTTTCAGGCAGTCGCCAATTTCCAAATTTTTTTTTTCGTGTTCCCGGACTATAACAGCATCCTTATTGATTAAGAATTTCTTTTGATTTTTTTTCAGACCAACGGGAGAGTCAGGATCAATGTCACCAGGATGCGCCATTTTTTTACACCTGTCTCCCGAAACCTCCCTTCAATTATTTTAATTTTTAATATTTTTTTGTACATTTTTTTCTGTATTCTTAAAATATCAATAAAAACACCATAAAAAAATGGATATTAAAAATATTTTTTTTTGTAATAAATTCGAAAACTGCCCAAAATTTGATTTCTAGAGTAGAATACTCCCTTAATTGAATAGACTGTAGGAACGTGATTGGAATACATACTGGAACTGTTCAAGAACAAGGTACCAAACAAAATAATGGATCATCTTTTGTGCACTTGTCCGTCATTAGCAAGGCAATGTTTCAAACATTTGTGTATACCACAGTAAGAAGCATTGGAAGAATTCAGACAAGCGCTGTTTTTTTCCAAACTGAAAAATATACAATCCATAATATTATTACAGAAAAGCTCATTTCTTGGCATAATGAGATGTTGTTTTAAACACTTACAATTTACTTCGAATATTTTTTATAATTTTGCCGAAAACAACGGAAACGTGTTTGAAAATAAATGAATTATAGTGAATTGGCGGCGCTGGGCCGATATCTTTCACAGGCTACGATTTTAGTTATGTTCGCATTAAAAATAAAGATAATTAAATCGATTTTTTCAAACCGTGCATGATAACCACCTTAAACAAATTCCCGGGGCGTATGAGTAACATTTGAGTCAGAATATAAAATTTCCTACATAAATACATGCATATAACTTGACTTCATCACTTTAATAACAGCAATAAATTTTTATAAGCCTTTATATACAAATAAAAAATTATGTATTTATTTTAGAGATTTTATAGCAGAAGAACTACTACTACTACTACTAAAATTCACTAAGATTAGCCAGACGGTCGACGAAGACAAAAATATATGTCATGCTTTAATATAAGCTTCCGCCATTAAATACTAATAAACACATTGAGAATCAAACTTTGCAGTAAGAATCCGAACAAGAAGATTTTAACTAAATTTTCAAGCGCCCCTCACTCCCCCCTGCCATTCGAACTCACTTTTTAGACAAAAATGGATTAATGAGCGCAGAATACGCGTACATAATGCTTGCAGTAAACAGGAATATAATAACAAAATCAATCACTTCGGTGGGAGTAATTCTATGTACATATGTATGGGTGTAAGTGTGTCTGTGTAAAGGAGCTGATAATCATGGGCTTAATTTTAAAGCGAAATTATTTCCTTCCTACATCCTTCCGCTCGCACTCGCTGTTTGATCGTTTCACAATTATCTGCAATCGCTTGTGAGTGCCAAAGTGAAATGCAACAACAACTCACTAGCAGCCCTATTCCCGCTCCACACACACCCGCTTTCACTTCAGCACTATTACTTTCTCTCACTTGGCAAATATTCACAAATTAACTTCAATTGCTGTGCGGAAGCAACACAAGTATAACGGTACAAAGCTTAATAACCCAGCCGCAGCACAGCAAAGTGAATCTTAATAAAGCAACCGAAGAAGAAAGCGTGAGGAAATCTGCCGCCAGTGCTTCCGCTGAATTATCGAACCAACCGAGCGCAGAGCCAAAGCGAACGAAGCCAACATAAAGCGGTGAATGGCAAATGAAAATAAAATACGTGGAAAAAAAGAAAGAAATGAATTGAAAAATCTTACGTAAACGACACTCAACAGTGAAAACACGACGCATGTTTATCTGCGGGTTTCCGCCAACATAAATACACATCGGTGCGAGCGCTTTGGTGGCACAGAAGACTTCAGCACAGTCAGACAATCGGGCAGATGTGCAAAAGGAACGCGATTTGACGGAATACAAACGCCAGCGGAATCAACACAACGCGCTTGACGGGCGCCAGCATTACCAACAACAACAATGAACTGGATAACCACTAAAACCCAACACCAACCGCATTTTCAACGAGCTTTTAGCAAAATTTAAAATGCCAAATGAAAAAAAGCACCAACAACAACAAATACGAATGCAAACAAACAGCGAAACGAAAATATAGCGAAAGAGCGCGGCAGCAACAAAAGCGCCACAAAATGAGAAAGCAATCGAAAAAGTATTGTGTTTGTGGCACAAAGCGGTGTTTGCATTCAGCTGTCACTATCAGCATAAACAGCAGCGCCGCCAGCAGTGAAGGAGTGGTGTGTGGTTGTGCGTGTGTGCCGCCATTGGGATGTTCGTCATGGCGGCAGCCACTATTGGGTTTGACACAGCATCATCATCCGTTACCTAAGTAGCAACCGCAAAGCAGCAAGCGGCCTGGTGGGTTCCGTGTGGCATCGGCCGACGCTAAGTGGCGGGGGCATCGACGACAATTTCAGCTCAATAACCCAATCACACCAGATCACTTGGTCGGAAAGCGCGTTTGTGTAGATTTGCTTATTTGGCTGCATTCAATGCGGAAGCGCGGCTGGGAATAGAAAATTTATAGTTCGGATTCAATGTGCGCAACAACAAACGGAAATAGAATGACGCACTCAACTTTGGTGGACCCGAAAAACGAGTTGCCGTTATAATGTGGTGTGTTTTCTGGTTCGATTTTTGTAGAAATACGATTGACAGCAACATTTTGGCAAAGTTCCAAGCTTAAGTGAGATTTGTTAAAGCTGCGGTGAGTCAATGCGTTCGCTCTCAAACCTGCAGAAGACACTACGAAGCTCAAAATCTCACATAAGTGCGCTCCAAGCACTCGTAGAATACATATTCGGTCACTTCGTCCTTCTCTTCTGTCGGTGAGGGGGCGCAAGTCAGCGATATATTGAAGAACTTCGCTTTGATGCGGATTGTGGCTAGACGTTTATTCACCCGGGTGAATGCCAGGACTCGGCGACGGAGTCTCTCTCCCACCACGAATCGCACACCGAATTTGCGCTCCTTTAAATGCCACAAGGACCTACTCTATTTAGTCCTTGTCCCGCCCACTTTTGGAAGGCGGTGATTTCAGCCTTTATTTTCACGAAGATAACATCCAGCTGGGCAGCGGTACTTTCCCAATAAAGATACCGGACATTCCAGGTACACGCCCTTAAATCGTATTCCTTGATGCGTTTGAAATGATCGTCATCAATGTGTGGGTTTTTTTTACGGGTCACAAGTCCAGCATACAACCCTGAGTAAAGATGTTTCGCTTTCTGACTTTAGCTCGCCTTCAAACAGATGCTTTTTGGCTAGACAGAAAATACTTGATCTAAGACCGCAAGTCGTCAGCAGCTTTAGCGATATATAAAATTATCGTTTCTGGGCGCTCCCAAGTGAATGACGTTCAGAGAACTTTCCTCATTTCGATGAACTTGTACTCATGGCTTCATCCTCCATCAATTGTGGCAAAAGTATGCTTTAAAGAAGCGGGCATAAAAAACTCATTCGCATATCCCATCTACGTCAAAGATTCTGTTAAAGCTTCAAGTTCCGACATAAAATCTTTGACATTGATTAATAATAATTAAAGAAAGCTTAATTGTGATTGGTGTCATTGCACATGATTGTACAATTTAAAATAGTTTTGAGTCATTGATGTAATTTTTTAAATTCCTTTTCAAAGAAGGTTCGCTCGAAGATCTCAAAGAGACTAGCGAACTCCTTAGTCTATGGTCCTCTAACGCAAGAATTATTTTCGGGGAGCTTTAGAGTTATCTACTCATTCGACTCAAAGTTTTGTTATTCACCTTAGCAACAAAATATTATATAAAGCTTCGAAAGGGTTCGAGAGGACGAGGTGACTCTTCCATATTTTCGTAAAAGATTGTTAACAGATATTAAAGAAAGTAAAATATTGAAAGTTTGGAAGAAATATTTGACATAATATTCCATATTGACGAGGCTGAATCCTAGAGATGAATCAATTCCAAAATTTTAGACTGAGATTGAGAAATATTTCACAGTCTGAAACTTACTCACATCATCGCCGTCTGGAGATTGCCCAGATACCATTAATTGGTTCATTCCGTTTTCTAGATAGATAAGCAATAATAAATATGAAAGCCTCCGTTACGATGTAAGTATATCAGTCAATATACCTAAGGCTATGACACCTTGAACTATATGTATTCGAACCCAAACTATATCGAAAAATTCTCGCAAATTTCAAATATAAATTATATATGGTTATGAGACTATTCAGACACTCTGTATTTAAAATTTTTCTCAGCAGCAGCTCTTGTTAGTTCCTTGAAGAAAATATGTATGACAGTACATGCTATAGTGTTCCGATCAGAACAATGTGTTCGAAGATTATACTGCTGTGAGAAATTACATGAATATACCTTCTAAGCTAAAACAATTTTCCATAAAAGAACTTGATTTTGATTGCTTAGTTTTTTTGGTATTTTTTTACTATAGTCGTCAGACATCAGTTGTTTGGACAAATTAGCAGCTTCATCAAGATAAAATGATCTGTCCAAAATTTTAAATCGATATATCGATACAGATAGACGGACGGGCAGACGGACTTGGCTAAATCGGTTCAGCTCGTCACGCTGATCATTTATACACTGTATGGGATCTAAAACATTTCCTTCTGGAGATTAGTTTAGATAAATAAATGAGGTTTTTACCGCGACCTAAAGTCTATTGTACCCTCTCCTATGGCACAACGACTCACTCAGTCTCAGCATATTGATAAATTTCAATATACTGCTGGATGATATTGAGGCGATGTGTTGCATATTTACTAACTTGGATCCAAGGGCCTTTATCCTGCTCCTACAGACTGCTATGCTACGCAATTAACAGGTGTTTTGGAGTTTTAGTGCAGAACCGGCAATTCGCACAAGAAGCTAGGCCCATGTTATGCTTCTTGAGCTTACAATGACTAGTGTAGAAGGCGACAAGTAGCCTGAGTTTTACCCTTAGGATATTGATTACATATTTAAACCTTTTAACGTTGTAACCTCCTGTTAGCAACTTGGGATGCCTTGGAGTTGTTGCAAATACTTCTTCCTATCCGCACCTTCATCCTTACGGAACAGCTCCGCCATGAAAGGTTCGGGTCCTACCATGTTGGTGGATGCTGCAGAGCAAGCAGGCTCATCAGCCAGCTCATTTCTGGATATATATATATATGGTCACAAAGATATGGGCACCCAGACAAGGGTGGATAGACTGTTGTTCAGCCGTTCTATATACTCCTGCACCAATAGCGGTTTGACCTCGTTCGCAGAGATCGCTTTGAGTGCCACTTGACTGTCGCTGAGTGTAACTATATATTCATTGCAATAGTTGCGTTAGAGGTTTATCTCTACGTATCGATTTATAGCAAAGACCTCTGCTTGGAAGATACAAGGAAAATTTCCCATAGCTATGGAGAGTTTGGAGGTTGGTTCTGTGACTCCTGCGTCCCTCCGACATTTTCTAGCTGTCGGTGTACTACTTGATTTTACTGTTCTAGGTCTTACAAACTTTCTGGCATATTTGACATCCTCTTTACGGTATACGAGTAATTATACCCACGGTTACGAACAAAAAATGTGGGATAACTGCTCTAGGCTAAAAACTTCAGACTTAATGGCTTTACATTGCTGAATTCGGCAAGTCAAAGAAGAACAAAATCAAACCTACAGATACTGCATAAGACCCCTTGATATATCTAGAGTCGAATATTAGTAATTTTCAGATCAAATATAGAATCGCCTGCAAACTTAACACTAATATATTATAAACACATCGAACACATAATAAAAAACTTTATCAGATTTTCCCTAACAAATTTTAATCGATTCAGTGCCCTTCACGCCGCTATGTTTTCAGCTTTGCCGAGACAAAAAAAAATTTATTCAATACTCAACACTTCCACTTCACGTGGACACGCTCAAAATAAAAACAAAAACTGTTTTTGATTGTGGCAAATGTTAGAGCTTCTTATCGGCAACGAGCCACAATCGAAAACCTTTTGAATTAGCTGCAAGCAAAAGCAATAAAATTTTCGATTATAAATACATTTGTTAAATTTATCACCAGTGGCACACCCTTCATTAGCCATTTGAAAGCAAAGCGAATTTATTGGCTCGAGTTCAACACTCCCAGCTCGAGGCTTACAATGCTGAGACTCAATTTTCACTCGCTTACTTAGCACAAATGCCGGCAATCGCCGTTATCCCACCGTTATGCCACCGTACTTGATGGCGCAAAGTGTTGTTGATTTTACTTTACTTCCTGTCGTTTTTTGTTTAATTTCACTCTTTTGTTGTTATTCTTCTCGTTGTTGTTGTTGTGGTTGTGGAAATGTGAAACGATTTTCGTGTCTGTGTGTGTGTGTTTTTAAGCATTTCGATTTTTCGCTTTCAATTGGCCCACTTTTCCTCGGCTACAACTCTAAACAGTTTCTAATGCTTGCGTGTGCGAACGTGTATACATGTGTGCACGTGTGTGTGTGTGTGTGAACGGGTGTATCACTTTAGTAAATGTGCCGAAATTCCTAGCTTGCGCCACTTACTACCCGATACTTGTGTTTCTCAACAAGCTTTTACTATTTTCCAATTTCATTCAATTCCTCTTCAGCTGTTTCCAGTTCGCAATTTCTTTTTTATTTGTTGTCTCTCCCTTTTTGCCCTGTCGAAATCTACTTTAATATCTAGTGTCCCACCGCCCTGCTCATTTAGACTGTTACAGTTTGTGAATTGAATGTGAAGTTTCGTAAAACTCAAATGTGTGTGCGCTCTCGAGTGTGTGTGTGCGTGTGAGGCACTTGCAACCGAATATTGTTGTTTGTGTACAGTTGCAACGAGCGAGCAACGAAACCAATTTCAACAATTTATCGCACATGCAAGTTCATATAATTCCTGCATGCTATTGCAGCCTCTCAGCACCACCCACCTGCCACTGCACCCTGTGAGCACCCGCGCACTGGCCTTGTGCCCTCGCTGGCATCGTTGCTTCAGGTCGTCATTTCGTCGTTTCTAATTTCTATTTTTATTCCTCCATTTCTATCACTTGCAACCCACTTTTATTTCGTGACTGTTTGATTAACAATTTTGCTCATTTAATACATGTGCATATGTATGTGTGGGTGTGTGTGTGTGATTGAATATTGTATTGCATTACAGCAAGTAAGTACCTTGGCTCAATGCTCTTACTTCCACCAAAGGCAGTGTCTAATTTAATTAGTAACTTTTAAGATGCTGACAAACGAGCTTCGTGGATCGAGAGCGTGGTTTTGCAATTTTCATTAGGGAATTTCATTACCGTTAGTTGTATTTTGATACCAACTTACAAGCAGTGCAGGCTTGAGATTCAGTAGAGTGCAAGTTGGAAGCTTCGCTCTGCTTATGTAATTTATAATGCCAATGATTCCAGTTATTTCACACATAAATAAAGAGTAATGCTTTTTGAATTATCAAAAAATTAAACTATTTTTTTTTTGGTTAATTTGTTGTTTGGTTAACAAATAAAAACTTGATTTTTCGGTTAAGTTTGAAAATAAGAAGGTTTTGAAAAAATCAATGTGTAACGATCATCTGTGAAACTTGGAGACATTAGATATGCCATTAGTTAAAACATTGAACATCATTTCAGTACGAAATCAAGGTTTAAAGAAACCTGCTTCGCTTAAAAGCATTGAAAAAAATGGCATGTGGCAAGTATCCTGCTGAGACCTTACATGGTTCAACTTGGGAGAAATTGAGATATACTGAATCAGCGAAAGCTCACTCACAATCTTCGATGTCTGCCGTTATAAAATGTTTCAGAGACGACATTTATAAGTTTCTTGAAAATAAATCGAATGAAGTCGCTGGATTTAAGTCCCTGAATACCATCGATCTTCTTTTCATATATTATATAGAGCCAAACAATTTTATTATTTATAGTTAAAGAAAATTTTTTTGCTGAAAATCAATGTTTTCAACATCTTTATACAACGACTTGAAACCCTTTAGCGACCGACTACTGACTCCGTTCCGAGAGATAGAATTATTGCTCTCAACAAACCTTATATTTCTCCCACATCTCGTACCGTTAAGGGGAACATGAAGTGTTTCCTAGTGATTTCGAATGGTACTCGTACGATGAATCAAATCACAACTGAATATATTATGCGAACCGGAGCAATTCCAACGCTAAGAGGTCATTAACACGAGCCAAAAGAAAAAAATTGTCAAACCAAGCAAACAAACCATGAAATCATAGTACAAATATTTCTGTTCCGTCGAAGACTGAAAGGAGTTTTTAAAGAATACAATATATACTAGAAACCTTTTATATTAAGTAATATAGATTTGACATAAAAACTTGAAGCTAATTTGCTGTCATGGATATTAATTTGTATAAGAGGCATTAAAAATTATGTTATCTCAATGTAAAGTTTTGACAGATCTGCAAGATCAAACCAAGTAAAAAGCTCACCTTGTTGTAAGTTGTATTTTTTACATTTGTGAGTCCATTACTGATCTTCCTGCTAATTTTCGCCAGCGCTTCGATGGGTTCCTTTGTTGGTAACAGAATTATCTTCATTGTGGCATGTTTGGACTCCACGTCAGATTGTGTTACGGGGTCCTCGATGGCTTTAACTAATATCCTGCCCTCCAAAGGCAGATTCGGCTTTCTCTATTAGCAACAGCAGTATCTTCGTTGTGACCTGTTTGGTCTTCATGCCAGATTCTGCTATGGAGTCTTCAAATGCTTAAACGAATATCCCATCCTCCAAAGGCAGATTCGGCCGAGCTGCATTATCTAGCCTATATATGATGGCGTATCCGGGATCCACAGCCTTACTCTTCATCTTCCTCATCCAGAACACCAAGGATAATGCGCCTCTGGGAAAAAGCAGCCCAAATAACTTAGCAGGTGTTATCCCCATTGTTTTCGATCTTTTGGCCTTCGGCTTAACTTTTTCAGCTGACATCTATCTTTTGGCTAGCACTGCTGGTTATCTATGAAGCTCAACTTCAATCAAATCTTGCTTCCTATTTAAAGGCAAGTCAATGATCTTCGTCGGTCCATATGCAAAATACATTTATACAATTTTATCTTCATCTTTTAATCATAATATGATCTGTCTCGATAGACATTCATCCGTATAAAATGATTTTGATACATCCCGATTGAATCTATACCATATATACAGATGCAGCATCAAGTCCTATAAATTATAATAATTTGCGATTTTCTGATCACATGATCTCTGACTTCTTGTCCTTAACAACGCGAACTACGTAAGCTTCTCTTTACAATTTTAACAGTTTTGACTGAACACTGTCCAATAAGCTTACATGCGGTGGGAATAAATATTACACCCGACGCTTATTGACACAGCTATATAGAGAAGTCTAAGGTTCATCTATTATTCAACCATACTGAGGTTGAAACATTGCGGTCGACACACATCGCGCAGCTATTCAAATGACTGAGATTGAAATGATTCGCCCAAAAAACTTATAGTGGGCTCAAATGGCTTCAACGATCTATGATACCAACTAGGAATTTTGTGCATCACAAGGATTCGCGACTGTCCAAATGAAATCGTTCATTCCCTTTAGAAAGACGGCATGCGTCCTAACTTAAACCAGCCTAGTGTAATAGTGTGGAACCAAAAATTAATAACATTGGTCAAACCTTTTTTCAGAACTCACGGACGTAACAAATAAATTGATTTCAATCTGCCGGGATAACAGTATAAAGAAAATTTATATCAAAATGTTCACAAAGCTTAATTGGAATAACTTGTTTTGAGCCTAGATACTTTCATAGCTAATTCTTTTCGGATATACATATGTTCTTCTACCTTCGTAAAAGAATTATATTTGCAAATTTTTGTTTCAATATATCTCGTGAATTAATAACGGTAAATTTTTTTCCAGTATGCGATATTCGTCGTTCACATATGTGGCTTATATAAGGTTTAACATTTTTTCCTTCGTTTCATTTGTATTGCCGTTAATTGAAAATGTCATTGAAATTGATATTTTTCATAGAAAATAATTATATGTGCAAATTCATCTATTTATGCTTTGGCATCTGAAGAGACAACATATAAAATTTGTTTTGTAACTAAAATGCAAAATTGGAAAATTTATAGGTTATAGGTATAAAATATAGTAAAAAAAATATATATATTAAAAATAGTGCGTAGAAAAATAATGTATTATTTTGGAATAGTTATATAGTTAAAATGACACGTGATACAGAATTATCGGATGAAGAGCGAGGTAGGGTAATTGGAATGCACGAAGGCGGCATAAGCATTGTACGAACTGACATCGTAATACAGTTTCAAATTGAAGTTTGAAAATCCTCAAAACTATGGTGTCATCTAGGGTACTGGTCGGTTACCAGCAGTTAATAAGCGGACCAAGAGCCGCATTCATCACTTAACAATTAGCGAAGACATGAGTTGCAGGCAGATAAAAGAAGAAGAATTAGAATTAGGCTTACCAATCACTGGACAGTGTGTTCAGCAAATTACGAAGCATGAATTGGGCCTTAAG
Source organism: Bactrocera correcta (assembly GCA_027475135.1). Taxonomy (NCBI): domain Eukaryota; kingdom Metazoa; phylum Arthropoda; class Insecta; order Diptera; family Tephritidae; genus Bactrocera; species Bactrocera correcta. The sequence continues at coordinate 112,922,872 of CM050323.1, forward strand.
TTTGAATCAAAACTAGCTCAGCCGTGAATGAAAAAGCAACATAAAGATGCTCGTATTTTAGTTAGCGACAAATATCGATTTTGGGAGGAGGAGTTTGAAAATGTAATTTTTAGTGACGAAAAAAAGTTTAATTTGGATGGACTAGATCGGCATCACAAATATTGGAGAGATACACGGCATCCAAGAAAGACTTGCTACAAGCAAAACGATGGTGGTAGATCTTTAATGGTATGGGCTGCCTTTAGCTCTAAAGGTAAATCTCATATGTGTTTCTTTTTACCGACTAAAGTGAATAGCGAGCTCATTGCTTTTGCTGAGAATTTTCATGAGGAAAATTGGATATTTCGACAAGACAACGTCCCTATTCATGTGTCTCGCGCTACAAAGTCATTTTTTCAATCACGAAAATCCCGGTGCTCCTTTGTACCGAGTAGGCAATAAAGAAGTCCTCACTCGACGAACAAATACCAAAGTCTACAAGTCACTCATCAATCCCGTCCTACTATATGGTGTGGAGGCATGGACGATGACAACATCTGATGAGTCAAAGTTACGAGTTTCCGAAAGTAGGGTTCCGCTGGAAAGTTTACGGTCCTTTGCATATTGGCAACGGCGAATGCCGCAGTCATTGCAACGATGAGCTATATGATATATATAACGACATTGACATAGTTCAGCGATTTAATAAACGATGCTACGCTACCTAGGTCATGTCGTCCGAATGGATGAACACATTCCATCTCTGTAAGTATTCAGCGCAGTGCCGGGGGCAGTAAAAGATGACCTCCACTTCATTGGAAAGATCAGGTGAAAAACCAAAAAAGGACTCCAATTGCTCCAAACATCGAAAATAAAGAAGAAAGTGTTTTTTTATTGACTTTCGGACACTAGTGCTGCAAATTAACTACATTTAAGCCTAATATGAAGACATGTAAAGCATTGATAAAATATGGTAAACACAATTTATGATTAAAGAAAACCTTCAACATTGCTCTTAAGCCTACAATTACAATCCACACGAACAATTCAAGCCTCCAAAAGAAGAGATTCGCACAAATTGCGAAAGCCAAAAACAATAAAATGGAATTTAAACAAATCCCAACACTTGACACAGAGCAAACCCAATGCGATAACTTACCGAAGACACACACACACAGCCAGCTAAGCCAGAACAAGGCCTGAGTATGAGGCCGCGATTCTAAAGCAATTTAATTTAATTTTATTTGTTTTGGCAAATTCCCATACGAACAGCTGTTTTTTCTCGCGCCGCCTGGCGCATTAACCACACCAACAAACACAAACAAGTACGTGTGTGTGTATGTGTTGCCGCAAATGTGTTTACAAGGCACCTTCGCCCCGTAACCCCATTCAATTGTTGTGCGACCTCGACGAGATGTCACCAAAATATATTGCTACATACATACATACATACATACATATATATTTATATCTAGAAGTTTAGTGTATGTGTGTGTGTGTTTAGCTATTTGCCGTCGTTCCGCCTTCTTTTTGCGGCATAACGAAAGTCGCTTCGGCGCCAAAACATAAGTTAACGGTAATGAAGGAATCAGCCGCAGCGACAAAACTCGGCGCAAATCGACGCAAATGACCGGCCGCAGAGTGAGAAAGTGACAGAGCGCAGTAAAGAGAAGTGCACAACAGAGAGAGAGAGAGAGGGGGAGAGAAGCGAGGCAGCAGCTAATGGCGAAGAGGAAACGACAAAAGTGTGGAAGTTTTTAAAACTTTTATCAATTCCTGATAATCCTTTTTGGATACAACCCAATGCCATTTTATATTTCGCCTGCCAAATGCGTTCCGTATTTGTTTGTGTTGTATTTGTTAGCGGCTTGCCATTTGCCATTTCTAGCAATTCGTGCGTGTGTTTGTTGCTGTTGTTTGTTATTATTGTGTGCTGCCAAAGACGCTGTCGCCATTTGTAGCAATTTTATGCGAATTGTTTCTATTTTATTGCAGTTACTCACTTTGTTCGAGAATTTATTTTGTTTTCTTTTTTGTTTTTCCCCCGTTTTTCTTTTCCTCTTTTCATTTGATTTCCTTGCGATTATTGTTAAGTATTTTTATTACAGTCACTACGTAAGCTTTTTACGTTGTTGTTGCTGCACTTAATGAGGTGTACATGGACTCCAACTGATTAAACTTTCACAAAGCCAGCAACAACAACAACATAAGTGAAATTCTTGCCGTTCAACGCACTGACCGCTTCGTCCACAACAAGCTCAGTTGTAAGCTTGTGGTCGGTCAGCAGTCCATCGAACTTACTCGTAGTCGAACACAACTTATTAATAATGTAGGTATGACCTCATTTCTATGTTGGTGCTTGTAGATTATTTGTCTGAAATTCGGACAAAGTTAATAATAATAACCGAAATTTGCAAAACCATCGGTAATCATGAATCTCTTTGGGAAACCCAAAACGAAATAATGTTGGTATGCACACTAGGGCGGTCCTTAAGTGTTAAATTAGCAATTAGTTTTACTATACGTCTCAACAATTGAGGCTTGGAGCAGATAATACGAGTATATGAGCCACTTGGTTTCATTAAACTTTAACAGAAATCTAGATTACATATATTACTTCTGGATGAAGCTAAGTTTATCATCACATATCAAATCAAACTATCGTATCGAAATAGTATCCTAACTGTCCTAAGTGAAAATGTATTGCTAAATTTAGCTGTCATATAAACTAAAATCAAGTCCTGGTTTGAAAGACTTTAACAAAATATACTCATG
>CM050323.1:112926625-112953904 GCA_027475135.1 Bactrocera correcta
GCATCGACTCGACCACGGTAATTTTCGCTCAATGTAGTCGTAGGTGAGCTACTTTTTATCACCAGGAACAGTCCGATTTAGATATCCATCGCTATAAAAAATAGTTGTAACCAAAAAAAAATTCTTTGTCCAAGTCTTTGAAAATTTTATGTCAAAGCGCTGTGTAAAATTTCATGAAGATCGAGTGAGTAGTCAATCTTGGCAACCGACTTGAAAAATGCGTTTAAAGACGGTGCACTGAGCCCACCCAGTTCGAGCGCACAAGTTCTTAAGGCTGTATCTCCCAATCTAATACTCAGATCAACTTGCAAATTTAGGACAGAGAGGTAGAATTTAATAAGACAATGTAAAAAATAAAAAAAAGATTTTTTGAAACCCTTAAACCCAAGTAAAAAAATTGTCTAAAAATTTGTTTTAGGTTGAAACTCTTATATTTCTAGCGCCATTTACCATTCCCCGTTCGCATTTATGCAACGCGACATACATACATACCATTATTGGATACTAAATAGATCTTTCAACCAGACCTTAAAAAAAATAACTTAGTATGACTTTCCATACTTATTAAAACCAGCCACTTGCACTCAATGTGAATAATTTTTTCGTTCTGTGAGAGTTTACAGTTCTAGGAACTAAATTATATTTGAACTTAGCTTAAGTACTATTTTTGGAACTCTATACAATTTTTATAATAACACGTTACTTAGTCTACAATACAATTTAAGATTACAGATTAAGGGGGGGCCTGGTTTAGAGGCTTCAAAAATCGATTTTCTTGAGGATTTTTTTGGGAAGGAAAGAAATAATTGATTAAAGCGAAATTCTAGGATTTATAGTTATATATTTAAGCATCATTCAAACATTTTTTTGGATACGAAATCTTTGATATTCTGACTTGGAAAGCAATTTCCCGATGCACCTAGCATGTGCATTTGTCGGACGGAGGGCAGGATGCAGGTCGCAATTCTATCGGAAACAAAAAGTTCAAAGAGTTTCATATTTTTGAATAATTTATCTTCTAGTTAAACTAAAAAATTTTCAAAAAAGTGTAAAATTTTAGAAATTTTTTAAAAATTCAAAAAAGTGGTTTTTGACCAAAAAAATTTTACTTTATGTGGTTTAAAAATATGTTGAAACTTGACATTTCTCATTTAATTAGAAGATAATTTAATGCCAAAGATAATAAACTTTGCCCCAATTCCAGACGACGTTTAGTTTTTTCTATCCTGCCCGTCAAATAAGAGAAATCGTGAAAATGAAAAACCGAGAAATCGCTCCTCAAAGTTTTCGCTTTCTGCCCCTCTCGCGCATATATCTGCTAGACGCTCGGTCATTATTTTTCTTCTAGCTTCGAAAGTATTTCAATTATTATCTAAAACTTTGCGAATATATTCTTAGAATATTTTTAAAGAGATTTAAATCGATTTTTTGAAGCTTCTAAATCAGGCTCCCCCCTTAAGCGCCAATTATGTTAGGTTAGCTTATAATGAAGCGACTGTTACGCCATACATGGGCCTACTGGTCTCAAGTAATACCAGATGGTGGTTCAGTTTAATTTTAGATGAAGTATGCATCATACAGGCTTTCTTCAGACTTTATAAGGAAGCGAAGCAAATGGGTCTAGTAGTGAACAACAAACAAACAGTTGTCGCATTCGCGTCTTGACTTCCACTTTTGACAATCATAACTTCGAAGCCGTACTTAATTTCTACGTCATGTCGTCCGAATGGATGAAAACACTCCAACACTGAGAGTACTCGACAGTACCCGTTGGGGAAAGTACATGAAGAGGAAAACCTTCACTCCGTTGGAAAGACAAGGAGGACAAGGACCTGGCTACACTTGGAATCCACAACTGTCGCCAAACAGCGAAAGTAGTCTATTTGTATGAAGAAGCTAAAAAGCTGTGAATCCAGAGTTACAAGTAAAGTAAAAAAATTCAAAATTATTACATAATTCCAGCTTAATGTATGTAATAGGTTTTGGGTAGACAGTTCTCGAGTATTTACCAAACAAACTTTAATCCAATTGAAACTGAAAGTTCCACTTAATTTATTATATTTGGGAGCATTGTCCCCTTTCTTCTTGTCCCTCATAAATTTTATTACTCTTATTCCCCGTGACCTTTTGGGATGGACGGAAAGTTGCCCAGCTCCAGTTCCATACTCTGCTACATTTTCTCGACCAACAGTCAAGCGCACTTCGTTCCATGATTTATGGCGGCACACTGTACATTTTGTGCTGTAATTAATTTAAAAAAACTCTTAAATGTCTGCTAAACTTAATTTACAATGGCACATTAACAAGACAGTCGAGCCGAGGCGAGCCGATCCGAGCTGCATAACCTAAATAATGAGCATGGAAGACGGCCGACAGGCGACGGCGGACGGCAGGCGAAGGGTGCATGATTAGTGTAATAAACATTTGCGGAACTGTAAATTGGAATATTCCGTGGCAATCAACAATGCAAAATGAGCGGAGAATGCTGCCATTGAAAAGCAAAGAACAACGGAAAAGGGAAATAGAAGAATGCAAAAAGTTGGCACCTTAAGCAAATAGTAGCAAGGGGACACATGAAGGGTACGAGCGCGCAATTATTTGTGGCAGTCAACTGGGGAGGAGTGTGTGTAAACACAGCTTAAGTGGGGTGGCGACGCAGAGTCGGTGAGCGCTGCAGTCGCTTCTAACCGATTTATGGTGGCAAGGCTGTGCATTATGTGGCGGTGAAAATGTATATTAAGCGTCGGGGCATGGCAGCGGACGGCTTAAGGGCGCACAAAACCCGGACTATTTGGCCGTCAGTCAAGGCACGAGCTATTCAAATAAACTGGCTGCCACCGACGCACGTTGGAATAGCGGTACACTCTCCTTTTTTTCAAATACACCCCCCACATGCACATGCGAACATGTGTTTATGCGGAAAAAGTCTAAACGGCATGTAAGCTGAATGCTAAATGCGGCAAGAACGAAAAATTGTAAACAGCAAACTGTAAATTGCCAACTGTAAACTGTGAGCTGTTGGCTGCGCGCTATGAATGTGCAGCATTTTGCATTTTGTTGTGCGAAATTTGTTTTTCTGTGCGCCAACACGCAGCGTTGCACTATAAAACCTTGGCGCTGCTGCTGCCACACGGTGGCGAGGTCATGGATGCATTCATTAATCAGAACAATTAACGATGATGCCACACCGCTGTAAACACTGTTGCATGTAGGCTTTGCTGCCGCGGGGTGCGGGGGTGGAGTCGCGTTGCGCGCGCGTGTATGATGGCGTGGCACGTCTCGAGTGCATATTTCACAGTCAGTTCGTGTGGCAAAAGAGTTCGTGCCAACTTGTTAATTAAATTATGCGTTTGTAGTGTGGCAAATGTGGCAAGTCCGTTGTAGGTGTGTGCGTGAGCGCTTGCGTGTGTGTGTGGGCGTATGTGTGGACGCTTTGTTGTTCAAGTGGTAAACAAATAAATAGTGGAAAAAAGCCACGAAAACGCCGTAAAAAGCGAACGGCGTAAAAAACGCAAATAAATTTCTAAGTTGCACTCGAAAAGTCAAGCGCTCGCATTTGCAACTGCAGTTAACCTCAAAATGCTGTTAAAAGTGTTTTACACATAAGCAAAACTATAACAATAACTGCAACTACAAAGCGCAAAAAATCCACACACACACACATTCCTCGCCCACACACAACAAACAAATGCAAAAAACGGACCACGAAATTGCTAAGTCAAAAGGGCAGCGTTTGTAAAAACTCTAAAATAACTGTAAAAAGTGCTGCGCTTTAAGTTGTTTATTTTATTTATGTTGTTTTTGTTTTCGCTCTGTTTGCAAATGTCGATTATTTATTAGCCGGGAATGTGTGGGTACACTACGTAGTAAATAGGAGCATGCATAACTGTAAAATTCGCACCGCCACTCTGGCAAGGGGTAGCCTTGACAGCAGTTTTTTGTTGGCTTATAAATTGTTGCAGTCAGTCACAGGTCACTGTTTGACTACCGTTATCTCGCAAAAGTGGAAAACATATTTTATCCGCAAACAAATAACGGTAATTATAAACGATAAATCTTGCTAAGGATTAGATTTGGGTCGTTTGTAGGTACAGAGTTCTAGGAGATATTGCTTTATTTATATTCATATAGCTTACTTTTAGAAACCGGCTTAAAAGACTTCAACTTAGGTCCAATTATTTTTTTGTCATAAAAGCCGTTTATCAAGTCTCTAAAATGTGTACAACCTGTCTTATAAGTACTTTAAATGTTAGAGTGAAAAAGAAGTACCCGAAAATTCATTGGGTAAATGATATTTAAAAAGTGTTTTTAGCTAAGTTTGTAGAACTGTCCTTAATTACTATTAAAGGATATGCTGTTTAAAAATCGTCAAGCAAGTATTAGAGAGACCGCAAAAGAGCTCGACATCTATCGCGAGTCCGTTCGATTCATGGAGAGCAGATGAGACATGGCTTATGAGTTTGACTTGCAAACTATTATCGGAATGGAAAGAAAAACGAGCCGAAAACCAAAACCACGTCAAAGCCGCTCAAAAATCAAGGTGATGATCTTTCCCTTTTTCGATATTATTGATTTGTGTCATCATGAATTTGTTCCGCTTGGACAGATGGTCAATAAGAAGTTCTATTTGGGCGTATTATGGCATTTGCATGAAAGCATTCGTCGAAACGGCCGAAAAACGTAATGAATAACATCGCTAAACCACCGTTTTCACCTGATTTAACTCCGTGTCCGTGTCCCGTTTTCAGTCGATTGAAGAGATAAAAAAATTCGCTGAAGGAAAAGCCATCCCAAAAAGGGCTTAAGCAAGGTGTTTTTAAGACTGAAAAAAAACCTTGCCATAAGTGTATTACATCTAGTGGTGATTTCTTTGAAGGCTATAAAATAAATGTGTATAGACTTAACGCATTTTGAGCTGGTCTCCGCCCTTTCTTCAGTAAAAGGCAAAACACCTGGCCACGATAGAATTTCTTACCCCATTATCAAGAACCTTCCCCTTCCTAACCTACCCCGCCTTCTTAACCTCTACAATAATATTTTTTCTACAGACATTTACCGCCAAGCTTGGAAAACCAGCTTGATAGTTCCCATCCTCAAACCTGTTAAATCTCCCCTTGATGTCTGCAGTTTCCGCCCAATCTCCCGTCTCCCGTGTTTAGGCAAATTGCTAGAAAAAATGATTGCTACCAGACTCTCCTAGCATGCCCGCAAAACTGATTTCATTCATCATAACCAAGTTGCATTCAAAAGGGTACTATCGACTCACTTGTTCATCTTGACTACTACATTTCTAATGCTTTGTCAAATAAAAATCACATCTCCCTGATGTCTCTCGATTTTCTAAAAGCATTCGATCGAATAGGTATTCATATCGTACTAAGGCTACTAACCAAATGGAAAGTGGGTCCGCGAATCTTAAATTTTATAAAATCTTTTTTATCCCATCGTAAAATAAGCGTCCTTATCTCGAACACCGGCTCCTCTATCCGTCCTCTAGATAATGGCACTCCTCAAGGATCACCCTTATCGGTGATTCTCTTCATTATAGCGTTTGATGACTGTACGCTGACGATGTTCTGGTGTATTCCAAAAACACTGATCAAGCAGCAGTTCTAAGAACCTTCTCCGATATCCTCTCCAAAATCTTCTCCTGGTCGCTAACTTCCGGCGCTTCAATTTCCCCTATCAAATCTAAATTGTTGCACATTTGTAGAAAAAGAAACTGTAGCACCCATACCATAACTTTTTCCGATGTAACTGTAAATTGTACAAATAGCCTTAAGTTTTTAGGTATAATACTAGACTCTAAGTACTCTTTCGTTCAACATTGTCAAGTACCACTCCGCAAAGCACTCATTTTTCGGTCCGGCATTGTTGATTAACGTAACCAGGGCACTTATTGTCTCAACTATACAATAGGGTTTGGAAGTTTATGGACATCACGCAAAAAATAAGTTGAAAATGCTGACTGCCCCTTACCACGCTGCAATTCGAAGATCGCTGCGCGCGTTTCCAACGACTCCCTTAAATAATTTATTTGCAGAATCTGAGCTATATACAATATTCGATGATGCCGAAGATTCAGTTCGCAAACTCTACGCTAAGCTGATGTTTTCACCGAACGTTCTTCTTAGAAAGGACCTCCAATTAGCGATTTCGCGCAAACGGCCACCCAAAGTGCAATCCTCCGTTTACTTATGTATCAAATTCGCAAAGGATAACGGCCTTCCACTCCAAAGGCTTCATATTCGCAAAAGCGTTTATCCGCCGTGGCTGTTTAAAAATTATTCTTTTATCAATGAACTTGTCCATCTGCGGAAGGCGAATACTTTCAATGATGTATACAAGGCAAATTTCCTCGAAGTGGCAGCTAAATACAAATCCACTGGATGGGATCTGATCGCAGACTTCATTTGCTGTCGTGAAAGAACATGGAGAAGTAATTACTTATGGTATTTTGTTTAATTTCTGCTCGATTTTCACTGCAGAAGCCGTGGCAATATTCAAGGCGATGCTTTATTCCGTAAGGGAAAATTTATAATTTGCTCTGACAGTATGTCATGTTTTCAAGCTATTAAGGGATGTAACCAAACCAACCCGTTATTGAAAACATTCGAGACATCCTTATTTCACACCCTCAGAATATCAAAATCATGTGGGTCCCCGGTCACGCATATATAAAGGGCAACACGATTGCCGATAAAGTCGCTAAAGATATGGTTGTTACACCTACCATAACTTCCAACGTTATTTTTAAAAGGGATATCTACTGGATTATAAATAATAAGAGGCAAAAAAAATTGCTATCCGAGTGGAGCCGATATAGCCATCACTACTCCTCAATCAATCCCAGTCGTACAAAATCCTGCTTCTCTCCGACCATGCCGACAAATTACATAACTCCATATACCCGTCTCCGGCTTGGCCACACGATTATTACTACCTCTCATTTGCTTCAAGGCGCTACTCCTAGTTGCTGCCCGTTCTGCAACTTTTCACTCAGCATTAACCACCTCTAGGATTGCTGCCCGAAACTTGATGCCCAAAGACTACACTATTTCAATGGTATTAATCCTACACTGCTGTTAAAAACCCCGATGGGCAATAATATTAGCAGGATGTATAATTTCCTCAGAGATACCGACCTACTCCGACGCATTTGATACCGCCCTAGTCAACATGCCAGCCGAAAGTCTGCGATGCTAGCGCTGCGTTATCCTTAGTTTATGTAAAAATTTTATTGTTATGTAAACTTTTATAAAATATAAAAATAAAAAATAAAATGTGTGAAAACTTCAAAGTTGAATCATTCCATCAGCCGGCATCCATACAAGGCGAAAATCGCTTGCGCACTTTAAATATACAAGTATAATATATAAGGCATCGTTTTCCCCATATGGTTTCAAAACATTTGCAGGCGATTGCGTTATGAAAAAAGGCTTCAGGAAACTCACCGAGTTCACAGTCCCTGCCTGAATAGGAAGCCGGATCTGTTTCAGTTTCGTAGACCTAACTGTCAAAGCTAATTGAGGAATATTTTCTATAAGTCTTTGCTTGAAGTTATGCAATGTATTCACGGCTACGGATCTGTTAGGGAGTCTGCTTTATCACAAAAATAATTATTCAGTTAAGATCCCGAAAGTCATCGAATACCTGCCGCATGCGAGTAGTCAAATTAATGACGATTACATCGAAAAAGTTAAAGAAACAGTGCTTTTGCAAACTGATGTGGAGTAGAAGCCAGCAAAGAATGGCTTGACATATTCATCAAAAGCATCACTACTGTCACGAGACGTGGATTTATGAATATGACATCAAATTTGTCAACGAATGAGAAAAAACTGTACTAAAATGTAAAAGTATTGTTTTTATGTTCATCAGATGATATGTGTTCACTATGTTCAATCGAAAATAGATTGCATCGATCTCGATCATCTCAAGAAGTAAGCATACATTACTGACCCATATTAACAAATCTTCAACTCCTTTGGCCTCCATTATGGAAATAGCACGACGTTGGGATTTGAGGAAGGTTCTACCTCAAGATTGATTTATACGAGTAGAGTACTTAAGATCTTGTTATATCAGAAAAATAAAGTTTCTAAAAACAGAAAACACATTTTTATATTTTTATCACCAATACATACGGAGGAGTATGTATGTACTAATGTATATGTCACCAAGACGATTTAAAACCGATTTCAATGTAATTCATACGCTGAACACAATGGTTGCGACAGACGACAACCGACAGCTGTCAAATATTAAAATACACACGTTCTTATGGACACTGTTATTTAGACAGTTGCACGACTACACGACGGTAGGCCGACAGTTTTCGTTCTCGCTAACTTCAATATTTTCCTATATTTGCCGACGACAGTAGGACGACAGTAGAGTTGACAGTAGAATGGAAGATAGAGAGATGAGGAAGAGTGGTGGTGCCACTAATAAGTAAAATGTAAAATTATTCACAGCTCTTACAAACTTAACGTTATTTTACAAATAAAAGCATAAAATAGCTCTATTATAGCTCTATTATATCATTTGTAATAATAATTGATAATTTAAAACAAAAATATATACCTATTTACTTATTTTTTGCATAACAAATTTCACTTTGAACAAAATATTAAAATTTCATTGAAGTGCAAGGTATTAGTATGGCCACAACGAAATTGTGTACATGCAAAATGAAGAGCTGTGTTGTCTTGTGTACATGCGTTCACGTAGTAGGATGCACAACGCCGTTTTCAGTTCACTGTCGTGATGCAATGTTGTGTCGAAAGCATTGTATTCAGCATATCAAAATTGACAAGACTTAATTACAAATATTTTGTGTTTTTTGTAGTTGTTGTATTAAGGTGCTTCAGAAGAAGTTCAGTTATACAGAGCATATCTTTAGGAACATAACGATGGCTACACTATTGCCGACTGGACTCTCGTTCATAAGTAATTATACTCACGTGAGGCATCTATTAGCAAATGAGGGTGTGTGTGTCAGTGTGGTTACTCAATTGTATGTGTGCTAATGCATTGCTTGCATGAACTGATTGTCAGGCAAGTGTTGATTTGAATGTGCAACAGTTGGCACAACAGTGAAAACAACAATGAAAACTGTTATTGATTGGCAACAAGGAGAAATTTGTTAGGCTTTGATGGAAACGGAAAATTATGGATGCATTTCAATTAGAAAACAGCTGATGAGGTTGTAGGTTTCACAGAAGATGGAGAAGACAAAAAAACGAAATGAGCTTTATCAGTACACCTTTGAGAGAGAAAGCAAGACGAGCTTCACTGGTAAATGCTTGGCAGTTGGCATCTCATAGCTAACGGCAAATATTAAAGTTTAAGAAGGAGGATGAGGTGAAAGTTGCATTCGATTTCAAAATTACGAAAATTCGTGCAGTTATAATGGTAACCCAAAAGCAAAACGTTCCAACCTAGTTGGAAAAATTGGTGGTGGTATAATATTAGACCCTACTATTTTCACTAATTATTTTTATTTTTTAAAGTTCGGTTGACTTGGGTATTTTCGGTAACTTTCATCTCGGTTCACATTGCAAATTTTTTCATAAAATCGCAAAAATCTACGGTTTTCTATTCAAAGTAATTTTAAGCCAACAAATTTTTCTTTTTCTGATGTCCTTCTGTAGATCAGCTACGAGATCAAGGCATTCTAAAATTTTAAAATTAGATCACCGATTATTAGAGCTCATTAAATTCTGCAAAAAAATATAATTGTTTTCCTACCTACACGATGTAATACAGTATTTATAAAACCAATTAAAAAAGTTCGTATCATTTCTAGAATTGGATCCGCTTTTTTTTAGGTAGACATTACCTTTAAAAGAAACATGTGCAAATTATCTAGCTGTCGGACTAGTAGTTCGGGAGATAATGTGTATTATTGGTATAGGTATAGGTCAAGGATTATTTCTATACTCTTGCAACATTCTGCTATAGATTACAATAATTTTGCGCACCTAACTATTGTTTGTATAACCTAAAACTAGCAAAAGCATTTATAAAGACCAAAATAAAATTAGACAATGTTGACAGCACCGCTCACTGTTATTTGAAATCAGGAACAAACATACTAATTTCAACCGAATTTGGTATGTTGCATTACGGTACGAAAGTGGACGAAATTGGTATTCAATCAAGCATATTTTGCACTTAAAAATATTTTAAATTTCAACCATTTCCTTCCCTTAGAATATGACATCTAACATGTTATATTGGACGAAGTCCGACCATAACTTATCAAGCCTCTAGATACCAAATATGTGGTTTTGAATGCTTTTGGTTGACTTTTGCCAATAAAAACGGCCAATCTCTAAGATTTTACAATTAAGCTCAGAGAGCGTTCTTTGCTTAGTATCTAGTATTATCTGCTCTTGTGCTTAGTATAAATAAAATAGGGTCCTGGTTCTCATAACACCCATGTAATACATCGATTTTCAAAGTTCCGGTTGACTTTATTTCTTATACAACTATGAGCAAAAAATAGTAAAACTTTCTACAGAATTTTAAAATTCTTAATTTATTCTTCAAAATAGTTCCCTTAGGCTCAATACACTAGTGCCAACGTACTCTCCAATTCCCAAAACAGTGGTTAAAGTCAACTTCCGTAATAGCCTTCAATGTACGTAGCGATTCAAATTTAATGTCTCTAATTGACTTAAAACGGTTTCCCCGGGACGGTGATTTAAGTATGCTAAAAAGCCAGAAAACCCACGGATATTGGTTGAAAATTTGGCGAAAACTCAGGATGAATCAATGCAGTATGCCACGGTGCATTATCGTGGTGCAAAAATTAAGAATTGTCGGTCATAATTCTCACCTCTTTTTACGAATATCTTCGCGCAAAGAGCGCAAATACTCAAAAAGTATTCCTTGTTGACAGTTTGACCGGTCGGAAGGAATTCAGTGTGCACCATAACTCAATAATCGAAGAAAACTGTTAACATAACCCTAATTTTGGCTTGCTTTGACGTGGGTTTTTCGGTTTCATGACATCTTGCTATTGCATTGTTTCGCAGAAGTTATTGAGACGGTGATTTTGGACTCAATCGTGCTTTAATTTCTTTTTAGATACAAATGATCTTTCAACTGGTCTTTTCTGACTGTTAGTCGTTGATTCTCAAGCGTGAATTCTTTATTTTTTATTGACGTGTTGATCATCAGTTGCTGTTGATGACCGTCCTCGACTAGGCAATAATTTTTCTAACCAACACGTACCAAATATTAATGTTTTGGAATTTCAGATTAACTTTGTACCGCGTCGGTAGATATCTAAGAAATTATAATAAACTTCAGAGAGAAGCTCCTTTCAATAGGATGTACATCATTGCGCTAACAATGTAAGAAATCGTTTGAAAGCTCTCTCTAGCCCCCCATAAATCTGAACTATCTAACTAATATAATGATGTGTCGTAATATTCTGAATTGATTCCAATAATCTTTTTTGATCTGAATGATTTTTTGTAATATAAAAATTGGATAAAATCGGGTAATATTACTTTTACTTTTAACAATCGGTTGTCTTTATACTATGTACATATGTACATATATCAGTCAACATGTGAGATATCTTAGGAACATTAAGTAAATGTATAACACTACACTCAGCGTAAATATCAACTAAGATTTCAATATACACTCAGCGAAAAATAAACCTACCCACTCTACAGAGTGCTTTTATATAGCGCAAAACTTGGATTCATATTATTCTAAGATAAACATTTTTCTTTGAGGGTCAACCACTTTTATTTAGTTTATGTTTCAAGCATTTTTATATAAAAAAATTATAGTTTAACACTTGTTATAATAAAAGTGTAAAACACACACATAACAAACCACAAAAGTAAATTTTGTTATGAACAATAATGTAATTTTTATACAAGTTATTTACATATTTTATGTTTTATATAATTTTTATTTAGTATTAAAATACATAACGAAACAAAATAACATATTTTGTATAAAAAATTCTTAGTATTTTGTAGAACACCCCCTACTCTTAATAAACTCGAAAAGCGTTAAATATATTTTTTATTAGTTTCTTCATTCCTCACAGCTTCAACAATGTTTTCTATGTCTTTTCGACTTTTTGGACGCTTTTCTCTTATCATTTTGCCCACCATTTTGTCCAAATAATGCCAGCAGTTCTCAATAGAATTGAGATCTGAACTGTTTCCTGGCCACGTGAGAGACCCCATTCCACAAAAATCTTTTTGTTTTCAAACCTGTAAGTGTTTGTCATAAATTATTGAAAAATCTTTTTCAATATTTTTGTGCTTTGGTTACCGCTTTGGCTCTATGACAAGGGGCTGAAATATCCTGAAAATAAACTTTTTGGGCGTTCGGACAGCTGTTCAATAGTTGGCAAAACACCTTCTCTCAAAATTCCAATTTATATTTCGGCATTCACAGATCTTTTTAGAATAATTACCGGCCCAACATCAAACTTGGTTACAGCTCCCACACCATTAAATCCACTCTAGTCGGTATTTTTTCATTCATATAATGAGAAGTGACTTTTTGGCTGGACGTCACGCTCGGAATCCAAGATTATTCAGCACATTTTGTATAGAACTTGTAGTTATTTTTACCCCAGTGGTTTCGTAAAATGTTGCATTGATTGTTCCAGCATGTTGAAAGCGATCATTATTGCACATCCGTTTAATTTGTCGTTTTTGACGAGGTTTTACTGTTTTCCGACGTCCACTGCCCTTTTTTCGAGCTATTTAATTAAAATACGTATAATTTTTAATTATAATACGCATGTTCCAATCTCTTATGCGCATTTCACGAACTTTTTGACGTTTGAATAATTTATTTTATATAAAGAATCCAATTTCTGCTTTCTTTTTTGTTGACACCACCATGTTCAACTTTACTAGTTTTCACAACTGATTCGAAAGAAAAAACTGCAAAGTCTATAATAAAAAAGTGTGGACGCCAACGATTTTAAAAATAAAGGTAAAATAATGTAGTCACATAATAAAACAACTAAATAAGACAAATAGTGAATTTTGAGCAAATAATGACAGTTCAAAATAGGAATATTAGAAAATTTTCGACTGCGTCGGTTTTTTTTTCGCCGAGTGTAGAAGTATTTGGCACTTGGCTTATGCTGCCAGGACAATTTTGAGGTTAGTTAAAAAGCTCACTAGAGCAATTAATCCTAATGACGTCTTTTGCGAATACGAAAAATATTGTTTGTGTAGTATATTTAATTTATAGTTTGTAATTCTTGACTTTTTTGTAAGTCTGACTTTCGAAATGAATATTCAGTAACCACTCATAAGTTCATCTTTTTGTATTTCCTAAGGGAAGGCGAAATGGCTATTGCACACCTAAATTTACTCCTGCCTAAAGCCACCAATGACAGTCACCATTTATGCAAGGATAATATCTTTTTTGAAATTCGTCTTTGATAATTGGCTAGCATACTTGTATATAACAGATGCCGGCCGCATTCATCTGTAAATTTTTTAAAAACGCTCTTTTGGAAGTCATTCGAGTTTTTAAATCTATTTCCGCTTAAAGCTTGTGTAATTAATAATCAATACAAATGAGGCTTAAGCTCTTTGGTTTTATTTGAAATAAGTGATCCTTCATTGGCATTAAATATCAGGCACTCCTCTCTTTATGCAAACTTGCTAACAAATATATATAGTATACGTATGTATATATGGACGACATGTGAAGTCTGTGCGATTAAGTATTTAACTGTACTTTGGGTTTAGTACGACCACAACTTTTATTCAATAATTTGCTAAGTCGACGATCGCTCAGGCAAAGAGCGCTAAGCCAACCGCAAGTGTCCGTCTTAAGCGGAGCGATGATTCATTTACAAGCCGCACACACACACATACACAAGAAAGCATGTGTGCATGTTAGCTGGCGCAAATGCTAATCTCAGTCGCCGCCGTATCCGTTTCCGTTCCATTTTCCTAGCAAATCGCAAGGAAAACACATTTAATATGAATGAATTGACAGAACAAAATTAAATAAAGCAAGGCGAAAAGGAGCGCAAAAAGTGCAAAAAGAAAGAAAGAAACCCAACTGACCGGCGCTGGAATAAAGCGCAAATATGCAGCAAGGGTGCGCGAACTCAGTGCCCCATTGCCCGCGCCGACGACAAGTGAGTGCTGTAGTTGAGCGGGCAATGCGGCTGTCTGTTGCTGTAAATGGCCATCAGTCAGTCTGGTTGACATTCTTCCACATGCTGACTAAAGCCATCCGCTTGTCTGTGGATAGTGAACGGCGGTCGCTGGACGTCGGTCTCCGGCTTCGAGTGCAGTCCATTGACAGCAATGACTTTAATGCCACTTCAAATGACAGCATCCTGACAATGTCTACATGCAACAAGAACAACAAAAACAACAGTAACGTGTACTCGCTGCACAGCTGTGCCGGCAGCTGACTGCTGTAAGATGTACCCTGTGTGTCTGTCTGTTCTTTATTTTGCTTGTAATGTGCGGATCTGCACTAATTGTGGTCAGCACAAAAATATAATCGTAAAATGGATTTGCTGAGAACAATTGGTCATTGCATATTTATGAAAGTTTTGCAGCAGCTGTGTGTGTGTATGTGTGAGTGTGCGTTGCTGCGCTAACGGGATATGTAGGATAAGTACGTTGAAGTGCGCCAGGAATTGCAGCCACTTCTTTTCTTTGCTTTTGTTTTCCATTCCTACTTTTGCTTTTTTGCTGTTGTTTGGTTTTTGTTGCTCAGCGAGCGAATATTTTACAATAATGAAATACCGACCGGCAGCTGCTAGCTCCCGTTAAGTGCAATCGCCGTTTGTTGTGTAGTGGCTCGAAGTGGTTGTGCGACTGCAAAGTTTGGCCACCAAGTGAGCCTCAGCTCTTTTATTATTATTTGCTGTTGTTATTTTTGCCTCTCTTCTTGTATTGAGCGCTGGAAATTGTGAGGATTATTAGTAAATCTCAATTGTGGCTGCGGTTTGTGTGTGTGTTGTTTTAACGGTATTAAATGTGCCGATTGTTAATATGGCTTCGCTGGGCGTGGTGTATTGGCAGCTTATATGAAAACTTTTTGGCCTCACATTAATATTGATGAACATTATCCGACACTTGTATCTAAATGTTCAGGTGTTTCAAAAGTGAATGACTCCCGGCTGATATTGCACATCCGTTATTTGGTTGCCAGGGTTTAATAAATCGATGTACTCATTCGAACTCATGCAGAAATTTTAAATTAAAATTTGGGTGGTGAAATACAACACCGGGTTGACGGACATTTTGTTTAGGTTTAAAAAGCAGTGCTGTGATTTTAGATTTTGTTAAAATATTCGAAAATTTTAAAATTTTAAGCTTTTTAAATAAAAGAGCAAATACATTATCATTAGTTTCTGTACCAATTACTCTCATGGAAACAAAAGTGGCCATTAGTGTGGGTAAAAAAACCGATACTCTTAAAAATAGAATCTTAGGCAGTCCAAGAAAGTGTCTTCAATTATGAACAGTAAATTTCCCATAGCACTATAAGTATACCGATTTTTCATTAAATTATAACGTTCATAGGAAAGCAATAATTGTCTTTAAATAATAACTTCAATTCATAATCGTAAGAGGCTCTTTTGTAGAGCATTAAAGGGGTATTCTACTCTAGAAATATTTTTGGAAGTTTTTTGAATTTTATTAAAAAAAAAACCAAAAATATTTTTACTATTCATTTTTTTATGGTGTTTTTATTGATATCTTAAGAATACAGAAAAAAAAATTTACAAAAAAATATTAAAAATTAAAATAATTAGAGGGAGGGGGGAGTGACAGATGTAAAAAACATGGCGCATTCTGGTGACATTGATCCTGACTCTCCTGGTGGTCTGAAAAAACAAAAATCAAAAGAAAATCTTAATCAGTAGGATGCTGTTATAGTCCGAGAACACGGAAAAAAAAAAATTTTGAAAAATGCCGACTGCCTGAAAATAAAAATAATTTTTTACGCTTTTTTTTGAAAGTCCTGAATTTTTTTAAAATATTAAAAACAAAAATTTTGACACGCTGCTGGTAGGAAAGATAAAGGCGTATATAAAGAAGGTTCACACAAAATTTCAAGTAAATCGGTTGTATAGAACTTGAGATAATGCCGGTACCGTGTGGAAAAAAGTAGTTTCGTTTAAAGTTTAGAAGACAATTCTAGTGAACACGGACGCCACCACACAGTATCGGCTGTATCTCCGAAAATAAGTCGAATTTTGAAAAATCCTTCTAAGGTCATATTTTTGAAAGTCTAAACTTTATATATATGAAAAAAATCGATTTTTTACAAAATTCTAGAGTAGAATACCCTCTTAAGTTTTCTATAAAATCTATAAAACGAGGTACTTTTTCATGTAATTGGCGGCGGGATTTGAATTTCCCGTTACAATTAAGAGCTCATACTTGAAGAGACTTTCTTAGAGGTGTCTTTTTTCCTGAAAAAATATACCAAACGTATATTTTCAATTTCAGGCATTAAATAGTCGGTTATCATTGCGCGAGTCTTCGTGTATACTTCTAGCTGAGGCTGCTATATTTTCTTCATTACGTGGTGGATGTGGCCTATTCGGTCGACTATTATCCAATAATAAATGAAAATGAGCAAAAATAATGAAGGCTATTGAAAAAAGTGCCTATACTACCCGTTATTAGTAAGATAATGATCGAATGAAATGGAGGTTTGATAATTATTTAGATCTTTAAGACATTAGGTAGTGTGTATTTTTCCACAAAATTTTTTTTCGGAAGCTGCCTTTTGTCTGAAACCTAGATTTAATCATCGTCCGAACGCCCTTTTTTTCGGAAATTCACTTAGATATCGGCAACAGGATCAAAGACATCCAAAATTTTTAAAACTGAATTATTAAAGTGCTTTGCATTTTGTAAATATTTTGTTTGCGTCCCACATTGGGTCAGAAGGTTGTGGCTGCTGAGCAAGCACTGTTGGTTCATCATACCTCGCAGAACTCAAGCAAGGTTCAGTGCAAAAGTGTAAAGAGCCAAGGCTTCTACTCTTTTTCAGTCTGATGGAATTGGAGCAAAGGCGCCTTCTCATGTAAACTTATTGGCTACAGTTCCCAGCGATTATACTACATATGACCAGGCACTAAAACAGCTCTGTCATGAAGAAACATTATGGAATAATAATCTCGTCAAAATTATTAGACTTGAGACCACAGTCATCGAGCTCGAAGCAATGATTGCTCAAATACCCAAATACCTGAAAGCTATGCTAAGCGGCGATTAATTACTTTCATTTGCCGACAGCCGCTTTTGCTTGAAAGATTCTCCAAATATTCACTCCTTAAATTTCATTTCTATTACTATACCGTTAGCTCACAGGCGGCACATTCATCAAATAACTAGAACACGCACAAAAAACCTACAAGAAGAAGTCACCCAGAAGAAGTCTCATCTGGACATTAAAAATATTAAAAACAAATTTTCCAATGATATTTGTATAAAAAACTTTATTGTCAAGCAATTTTTTGAACTTAAAAATTTAAGCTTTCTATTCTACTTTGCGCTTTACTAGATGTAGGTTATGATTTTCACTTTCGTGAATCCATAGCTGCGGTTCTATGTATTCTTTTGCTTGTAGCAGCAAGCTCTGCACCATATCCCTTTTCGTCTCCAGGCCAGATTTCGCTTCGGAACCTTCGAAGGCTTTAACGAATCTCCACACATCAGCTGGCCGGTTTGGGTTACAGGCTCTAATGAGCTTCATTACCTGGTTCGGCTGCGATGGTATATCATCGACACCGATCCGGACTTCGTTGTACTCTCAACCACAGTAAAACTTTTCATTTAAATGCCGAAAGAATAAGTAAAACAATTTCCCCTGGATACAATTCGTTGGCAGGGTACATTTTAAGTTTTAGATATATGTACATATAATTGCTAAAAGAATTGTAGCTGTGAAGTGTACTCTAGCTTTGGTGCACTTTTTTCTTGTTTCATAAAAAATCCGCAATGCTATTTGATGTAGGGTATAAACTCCACTCATTATTCCAAATAATTGCTTGTGGCTTTATGAAAGCAGCACTTTAAGTTCAAGATTCGCCTCCTCTTTCGGCCATCATAAAGTCATTGTTGACAACGGCTAAATCATTTGGCAGGCTAACTGTCAATGCACACAAATCTAATAACATATACAATATAACTCATCCGCTTTAGCTTCACCCAATCGGCCGATATTTGAATGCTGAAGCGCAACTAATCGCCTATGGCGAACTTCTCGTTTGTGCAGCAGCGTCAGCTTATGCTTCGGCAGTCGACTGCGGCCGCTTGGGCTCCTAATCAATTTATTCCCCAAGCACAATTGCTCCAAACCAACAAATGATTTGCAAAATAAATACAGAAGACATCCACTCGGCGCGCCAAATTGCATCCTCTGAGTGACAAGTGCAACGGCCGGTGGCGCGGCGGCGCGGTGTGGGCTGTTGTGCTCTGTCCAATTGAAGTTAACGAGCGACAACAACGAAAGCTCCGCTCAACAATGGTCTGCACATAAAAGCTATAAATAAAAAATAGAAAATCAAAATAGAAAAAAGTATTAAGCACAAATGCGATTGACAAGGGAGTGAGGTAGGGAGCGGAGTGTGCAAGGACACAGCGAAAATCATAAAATCCGATTTGCTTGGATTTGTGTTTGGTCTCTTATTCTCATTTGCCTTCACTTGCCGCCAGTGCTTTGCCGCTCCTACGCTGTGTTTGTGTGTGTGTGTGGGGCAGTCTATGCCGCTTGCCGCTGGCCGATCGCTCGTTGCCTCACAAACAGCTATTGTTGGCTGCTTGTTTTCCTAGCTTTTTGTTATTGTAAACAAGCATATATCCAATTTGATTTTTTTTTGCGCCTTCACTGAACTGCATCTCCTCACAAACACACTTATTCGTTGCTTTTATTTTCCTGTGGTATTTTACAGTGATTTTTCATGTAAGCATCCTTGTTTGACTCCGTCGTGCTCAGCTCCTCGTCACTCGACTATTTGACTGTACGTCTGTCAATTTGCTCTGCATGCACACTGGCAACATTGATTCTGTGTGTGTGTGTTTTTTTTTTCATATTTATGCTTGATTCTTTGCAAGTTCTTTGCTGAATCATTCGTAGTTTCTTTGCTACTTTTTCAATTGTGCCACACGGCCACTCGCATCCACCCTTGTGAGTAAGAGTTTTTTTTATTTAATTTTTGCATTTTTGTTTGTCTTTTTTTTGTTTTTTGGTTTTTCAGTGCTATTTGCCTCTGCTGATCTGTCGTTGTGTGGCATTCTTGTTTTTGCCATTTAGATTTGAAGACGTCCACTCGTCGCAGCGTCGGGTTGCGCCTCGACGACGCGCTCAAACAATTTCGCCTGCAATTTGCAAGCGGTAAACTCACATACTCGCATGAGTGCCTTCATGCATGTGCGTGTGTATGTGGGTAAGTTCGTATGCAAGCAAGTAACTATGTAAGGCATATATGCCACACATATACATAGTATGTATGATAGCCAATCTAAAATGTTGCTTTTTGTTGTTGTTGTTAATGCATAGTTGATCTGTTGTAATGTTATTTTCATTGCTTGCCACGTTGTAGTTGTTGTGATTTTTCTATACATTCATTCGACATTTGGCATTTGGCATTTGCTACTTCGTCTGTTTGTGCTCTTAATCCCTGCTCTGTCCTTGATTTTCTCTCTTTTGCTACGGCTGATTTGGAGCATTGTTTGTCCGCCAGTGTTTGACTTAGTTGTGCATACGGGTGCTTGGGGCCCATAGAACAATTCTGATTTCGACATATCTCTCGGGATGTGATCCTGTGCGGCCGCTTTTCTTTGGCAAATACACAGTTCGAGTTACCACCTGATTCTAGTTCGTTGATTAGTCAATAAATATTTAACTGTGAGTTAATTTTTTGGTCATTTTTAGATTTCTAAAAAATATTGTTTAATGTCTACTTTTAATTTATAGTTGCTACTATGATTAGGAATGCATTGGACTCTCAGAGCATATTTTTAAAGTCCATAAGAGTGTTCTATATCTGGAGTCTAGGAACTTGAATTCATAAATTAAATTTAATTTATATTTAATTTGATTTATATTTCTATACATTTGATATCCAAAAATAACTCCTTACATATCATATTCCTCAAATTCAAAATTAGTTTTTTTTGAAATTTATCCTTTAAGGATTTATTTTGGAATAAAAAATTATAAAAAAAAATATATTCAAAATTTTAGTCTAGCTCTAGTCTTTAGAAAAAAAATAATAAAAAATTATAAAAAATAAAAAAAAAACACATACTCGTACACCGCAACTAAAAAAATTTTATTTGCCCACCAGGCAGAATAATTATTAAGTCAATTAATAAGTCTACGAACATTAATAAGATGACACTGCGTATAAGTAACGTATGTATTGTATTTCGAATTGGCAAATTTGCTTGACAGTGCGGATACGTAACTTTTGGTAAGAGGTGAGTTTACATTTTCCTATGGGTAAAGTATAAAATTTAAGAAAAATTTAAAAAAAAAAGTCTAAAAAAATATTAAACATATGAAGCAAAAATTTTCGTTTTTTACGAAGCCGCTGAATGAGTTATGAAGTCTGTAAATGATTCTTGTCCTCTAAAAACTCTAACTTCGCTAAAAAATATATTAAGTGCGATATGATCTGTCTAATGACTTTGATTATTTAGTTAACATGAAGCTACTAACTTAAAAAAATTCTAAATATCTTATATTTCACAAAATTTATACTCATTTTAAAGCCCCATGAATGGTTATTGGTACCAACAACAACCTAACTAAACATAACAATCAACTTCAGTTTCATTGCCATATTATCGATGGAAAATAAGAAGTTTTCTTTGGCTTGTCACTTGACTGTGACATAATTAGAAAAACTTTCCGCACAAACAAAGCAATTACGAGAGCAGGTCACGTGGTACGCCAATTAAACTACGCAAACGAGCTTGTTTGATGGCTGAAATATTCTGAGCAATCTCGTCATAGCACTTGGTCCCATCAAGTGCCGATAAATTTAGCTTTGGGTATGTTGGTATGTGAGTTCAAACAAATTTATGCTGAAAAATAAAGTTAATGGTAAGGAAAAATTGGTAAATAATAAAAATAAGCTGGCAGTAAAAGTGAAATAAAATTAGTTTAAATGTGCAATTAATGGTAATCGTTCGCGTGTTTGCTTAGATTTATGCCAGTGACCGAACAAAAAAATCTTAAGGAGTTAGTTTTTAAATATATTTTAACCTTACAGCAGTTGTTTTAACTTCGTATTACTTTTTTACTAGTTTTTACATGTGTATACTGATATTGTTCATCACTGAGTAGTTAAAACAACATGGCGTATGAGTAACTTATTTTAACAATTTGATTTGTTTAAGTTGTGTAGTTCCAGATATGTACATTGAACGAAATACCTAACAATATTTATATTTACTGCTTCCAAAAGTATCGAATAACAAGAAAATTAACATCGGCTGCTCCGAAGACATAATATCCTTCAGAGTGAATTTATTATATCATTAAGGGGCTATTCTACTCTACAATTTTGAAAAATTTGTTTTTTTCATATATTTAAAGTTTATACCCTTAAGAACATATCCTCCAAAGTATTTTTAAAAATTAAAATTATTTTAAGAGCTACAGTTACTTTAGAGACGTAGTACCTAGCCCGGTTCGGCTTGACTCACTTTTTTAAAAGGGTTTTTCTCGAAACTACTTTTTTCCACACGGTACCGGCATTATCTCAAGTTCTATACAACCGATTTAATTGAAATTTTGTGTGAACCTTATTTATACAATCCTTTATCGTTCCTACTAGCATCGTGTCAAAATTTTTGTTTTTATATATTTAAAAAAAAAATTCAGGAACTTCAAAAAAAAAGCGTAAAAATGATTTTTTTTTAGTCGCGTTCCCTGATGGAGGGACTATAACAGCATCCTTACTGATTAAGAATTTCTTTTGATTTTTTTTTTCATACCACCAGGAGAGTCAGGATCAATATCACCAGGATGCGCCATTTTTTTTACACCTGTCTCTCCCCCTCTAATTATTTTAATTGTTAATATTTTTTTGAAAATTTTTTTTCTGTATTCTTAAGATATCAATAAAAATAACTTAAAATAATGAATACTAAAAATATTTTTGGTTTTTTTTTTTTTAATAAAATTCAAAAAACTGCTCAAAATTTGATTTCTAGAGTAGAATACCCCCTTAATACTCTACAAAAGAGCCTCTTACGATTATGATCTGAAGTTTGATTATTTTAAGACAATTATTGCTTTCTAGACTAGAATACCTCCTTAATATATGTGTAACTAAATCAAAAGATATAAACAGCGAACGGTTTGCAACCAACGGAACAGGTTTCACTGGTTCTTTCTAGGCACGTGTCCTGATATAAACATCTGCCGAGTCAAATTAAGGCTACCTTGTGAGATGAAATATATTTTATCTAGATTAACGGTTAATTTGTATAGCAGCTATATGCAATATTTGTCCGATTGAATTAATTTTTCCCGGAGCTCGTAGCGTTGTCTTGGGCAATAATTCAAATGTTTTAAAAATAGCTTGTTAAATAAAAGAGTTTTCCATAAAAGGGCTTGAGTTTTATTTTATTTATCGATCAGTTTGTATGGAGGCCATAATCCACAGTGCTTAGATAGCGATGCTTTAGGTAAAACGCCGTGCCATATTTTGTGAAGATATCTCGGCAAATTAAAATGTTTTAAATACAAAGGTTTGTGTTTGATAGGTCAGTTTACATGACAGCTACATGCTACCATTTTCTGAGTGAGCTAAATCTTGACACAATTTAAGCTCAATATCTCGTCACAGAGGTCTTCACGACCTTCTTGGAATCGCTTAAACCACTCATGCACATTACTACGGGTTAGGTACTGATTTTCCCAAGTTTAAAACAAAATTTAATATTTGCTCTTTGTTCAAAATGCATTTTACGACCGATGTCCAAAAGCTGCTGTCACTTTTTGATCGATATCATCGATTGTAGTTATCAAATTGTCTTAAAATTTTTACGAAATATCAACAAGAGATGAACCTTTTTATTTCATATACCAACCAATAGGTGGCGCCACCAGAAACAGTTATATTTAAAAAGTTCTGTTTCTTTTGCGACAGACATTGTACAAACATACTGCATGAGGAACTTAATCAATATATATAATACACTTGTGCCAACGATTTTTTAAGGCTCCAAAATACTTTTTGTGAGCACTTGGCATCTCTCTAGCACTTGCCTGATAATTTTCAAACACCATATCCTTCACTATTTAATAATTTCATCAGTTGAAGAGTGACCACAACAAGGCATGTCTTCAGCAATCTCTCGATCGTCTTTGAAGGTTTTGACTGACCTAGACCTAATTAAGAACGGTTCTGCAAATTTATATATTTCTTTGAAATATCATTTATCCGAGGAATTTATTTACGATTACCGCGTACTTTTTTGTCATAATTGCTAATGAAGTTTTTTTCCAATTCCCAAAAATCCGCTTATTTTAGCTAGAGAAATCAATAAACCGGCAAATTTACAATTGCACTGTTATGTAACATTTCTAGCAACATTCTTTGTGCGACGTGAAAAGATCAATTTGGTTGTCAATCAATTTGGCACGCTGCTGGTGGTCAATGCTGAGAGTGGCAGCAAGCAATAAGCATAAAATTTATTGTTGTTGTCCCACTGAGCCAATTTGCTGGCGATTTATTGTTGAGCTGCAATTGATACATTAGCATGAATCTCACTTCAATACATTTACCTAGAAATCTGCAAATAACCAACGCAATGGGAAGCAAATTGCCAACACTATTTTGTTGTTGTTTTTGTTTTTGCTGTTAGCAGAAATAAATGGAATAATTTCTTTGTCAAGCAAAATATAGAGTCGCAGTCTCTGTCGGCTCCACCTTCACTTTTTCCGCCCAGCTTTGCCGGAAAACCCTTCATTTCCGCAATTCCCAGCGCAAGTTCTGGTCCATCACAGCCCGCCTATCAAGCCCAGCTGTGTTTGTTATCGCCGCTGTCATATTTGCTGCTCTTAGCTGTCACTCACCTGCAGCTTTGTGGCCGACGGCATCGGAGGTGGTGATGGTGCGGACCGGCGTCGCTCTCGAGTTCGTTTTTCGTTTAATCTCGACCTTTTTGCTGCTGTTTGCTGTCGCTGCTGTTTATTGTTGCTGTTTTCCATGCAATAGCCGCGGGCGTAATGTAGGTTGTTTGCGAGCAACAAAAAGAAACGGTACATTTTCCGTGCGCTATTTGTACTGCTTTCAGATTTACGCTCCCCGTGGGAAATGTGTCAAGTTAACAAGCAACAAACACAAGAAGCTGCGCACCAAAGCGCCAACAAAGAGCAGCGAAACATTTGCAACATGAAAACAACAAAAAAGCAGCAAGTTGGTACAAGCTCAAAGCAAATAGTAGCGGTAAATAGAAGAGAAACAAGCAGCTTCAGCAAATATGAAAGGTCACTTTGTGTACAACAATAAAAATGGACGTTGAAATGGGGGCAATATGACAGCGCCTATTAGCACCGTTAATTTGTGTGTGCGTATGAGTGTGCGTCGGTGTGCATTTGCGTGTTTCGGACGTGTGCAAAACAATTTTTTGTTCTTGTAATTGTTGTTGTTGTTTCATAATTGCTATCATTTTCTGGCCTGCGACCTTATCACCATTCTTTCTGAAGTGGACACCTAATAAGCGATGGACACTTAATCAAATCGCTTTTCTATGCGAGCTCATTTCTTCTGCTGCATTGGTGTCGCGTGTGGCACGCAACATTTGCAAATTAGCAACTAAATGTGGCAGCAATTTAACGTTAGTCATTATGTAATAAATGAACAGATTTTCTTATCTTTGAAAGACGGAAGAAGAATTAGTTTTTGTTATTTAATTGATTTTGCCTCTTTTTTTAATGCTTTTTTGGAGTGAAGAGGAGATTAGTCTTTTTATTGCATTTTATGTAGATATTAATTTTATATTCACATTTATTTTTTTAAATTTAATATAAATCTATTTACATAACTTTCTGAAATATATATTTGAACATTTTAATATTTTTGTAGTTTTTGATAATAACCCCAACTGGACTTAAAGCTCCCATTATTTTGTTTTTTTTTTTTAGCAAATATTTATTAAGGGGGTATTCTACTCTAGAAATTTGAAAAATTCTATTTTTTTTTAATATATTTAAAGTTTATACCCATAAGAACATATCCTCCAAAGGGTTATTAAAAATTAAAATTATTTTATGAGATACAGTTACTTTAGTGATGCAGTACCTAGCTCGGTTCGGCCTACTTAGACCGCCTGAAATTTGACACACTTTTTTAAACGGGTTTTTCTCGAAACTACTTTTTTCCACACGGTACCGGCATTATCTCAAGTTCTTTACAACTGATTTACTTGTAATTATGTGTGAACCTTCTTTATATAATCCTTTATCGTTCCTACCAGCATCGTGTCAAAATTTTTGTTTTTAATATTTAAAAAAAATTCAGAAATTTCAAAACAAAGCGTAAAAAATTATTTTTATTTTCAGGCAGTCGCCATTTTTCAAAAAAAAAGTTTTTTTCATGATCCCGGGCTATAACAGCATCCTTACTGATTAAGAATTTTTTTTGATTTTTTTTTTTTTCAGACCACCAGGAGAGTCAGGATCAATATCACCAGGATGCGCCATTTCTTTTACACCGGGGGGAGTGACCTCCTTCTAATTATTTTAATTTTTAATATTTTTTTGTAAATGTTTTTTGGTATTCTTAAGATATCAATAAAACCACCATTAAAAAATGAAGGGTAAAAATAGTTTTTGTTTTTTTTTTTAATAAAATTCAAAAAGCTGCCAAAAATTTGATTTCTAGACTAGAATACCCCCTTAATATGTAGTAGATAAAAAATGGGGGGCCTTAGATCTAGCACTGACATCAAAATCTTTTGTATTCTTTCTTTTTATCCTGATTCCCTCAGAAGCTATAGATCTCTTCTTCTTCTAGTAATTGCAACACCTTCCTTCGTATGTGCGTCGATATCTCGGTTTTTGGTTTACAGAAAGACCTCTAAGCAATCCTCATAATATGATTAATTCGTTTTCGCCAAGTAAAATAATACGAGTATGCTTAAATGTCTGGTGTTGGTGGTATCTAAACTAGTACCTGTCTCTCATCTTCTTTTCTTCATGTTTCAGTCCCTGCCAGCGTGGCAACTGCCACTTTTTCGCAAGTTTGCCTGCTAATTCACTTTATTCAATACCTATATGTTCCGAAACTTAAAGTTGTACGATTATATACCGTCCGCTTACTGCATTTAGTTTATTGACACATTCCCCTACCATCTGCGATTTGATTGTGCGTACAAATCACTACAGGGTTTTCCAATTAGATTTCTTGTCAAAAAGAAGCACACTCATTGCTAAGGAAATTCAAATATTTTTTATTAAGTATGAAGTACAAATTGATTTAATTAAGTTCTAAACATAGCATCATTCAAATGGCCTTAACGACTTCTATTGGGCGAACGAATTCGATGAATCCAATTTTCGAGTACTTTTTCCACTAAATCAAGGAAAATGTCATGAATAAAATGTTCAATATTAACCTCTAAAGCTTGAAGAAAGTCCAGTTTATTGCTATAGTTTGATGACTTCAAATAACCCTTGTAGAAGTGGTCGAATTGTGTTATATCACAAGTCCTTAGAGGTCGTACAGTTGCACAACTTCTTGACATAAATGAGTCTCTAAACTTTTGTCGCCATAATCCGGTCGTTGCACGTGCTGTGTGGCACGTAGCCCGTCTTGTTGAAACCAAATGTTGTCAAGATCAACTTCTTAAATTTTTCTTCCACTAAAAGGTTGGTTATCGCTCTCCATTGACAGTGACAGTGTCACCTCTTCATTTCGAAAGAAGAACGGACACCACCAGACCAAAAATTAAATCAAACTTTCAATTAAGGTGAATGTGATGGTGCTTTATAGATTTTCTTTGCACTAGAATCAACAGTTTTGTTTATTTACCGCACCCCTCCAAGTTGTTCCAAGGTAAAATCAACACATTCACGACGTTTATGGTGTTTTAACAGTGTCAGTTGGTAGTAACAATTTATGCGGATTTAAGTCCGAATCTTTCTCAAAATACGTCAGGTTATAGTTTGAGACAGTCCCAATTCTTGAGAAAGCCTTGGAATCTTGGAATCGAAAAATTGCGGTCTTCTGTAACACTTGCCTGAAGGACAACAGTATTTTCA
>CM050323.1:112954904-112998507 GCA_027475135.1 Bactrocera correcta
TACAGCACAAATATAACAAAATTAATCAGTATTACTACTACTACCACTGCGACCAAAAAACTAAATTATTTTATTTTAAAATATAAATTCCTTATTTATTCTTCGAAGTCAATTTCATCGCCTTCAAATTAATCCTCTTCCAATAAAACTCACTATTGTGAACGCTTTTTAGTACTAGAAATTGTCGAAATTGTATATTTCCCGTAAAGCCCTCAATACTTTCTTCGATTAGGTTTTTAACTTCTCAACCGTGTCAAAGCTGCGTGCTGCAATTGGTTACAGAACAATATAAATTCAGTTTTTCTGAAAAAACTCGGAATCAACACGACGTGATTTTGGAGCCAATCGAGACGCTTTTGAAACACAAATCATTCTTCAAAATTGCTTGGACTAAGCCAAACATATTTCAACACTATTAGCATAGACAATAATTGTCAATCGACGATTTTCGAAAATGAAATCTTTGATTTTTGGGAAATGGCCGCCAACGGCAGAGGTTTAAGTAGCGCCTGAGCGCGTTACGTCTTTCACGCGTTCTCGTCCCGCTTTGAACACGTTGCGCCACATACCATGTGTTCGTTTTTTTTGTATCGTAGGTTGATTACCAAAGCCTTTTCGCAATATTTTCAACCTCTTCGCACAAAAGTATTCATTGCGTGAATCTGTCTCAATCACTCCAAGAATCAAAAATATATTATTTTTGTTGTTTATAAAAAATAATAAAAATGTATGTATCGAAAATAATAAAATCTTCTGAAAAACAGACGCTTGACAAATGTTGTAGACATTCTCTTCAACCTAGAAAAGAATTACCTGTCTGGGTCTTCAAGTTTATAAATAAAAAAATCGATTTATTTTTATATTTTCAAAGCTTAACTATTATAGGATATGCCTAGGAGGTTTTTTCAAAATTATTTTGGGATATATAGGAATTTTGTCGAAACTGTCTTTCTCAAAACGCTCCCCACAAGTTTGCCTAAGTCGGAAACTAACTATATCACCAAGTCTTAATTCTTACTATTTTTTTTTTCTAATTTGAAACAGTCAGAAAAGTGTTTCATTTAGTCGACATTTTGTTAAATTTTTTGGATTTTTGTTTGATTTCAAATTGTTATGAGGGTAGAAATCGTCAGCAAATGCAATATCAAATTGATGTAAATGCATATGAAGACGCAATTGTTTATAAATGTTTGGAATATGTAACAAAATATATAGCGGAATTGTTTATTAAAGAAGTTTTATGTAAAAAATTATAATTACTATAGCATAAATATAATTAATTTAAAGAAGCATTTTTCTTTTAAATTGCTTTATAGCGCATTTAAGTATATAACATACATTGTGACAAAAACCACACGGTAATTGTAATTCAATTCCCCAGGTAAATGACATTTCAAAAATTTTATTTTGCTAAGTTGGTAGGACTATCTTTAATTACCATGCCAAAAATGAGTTGGATCTGTCAACCGGTTTATTTGCAGCAGCTGCTTAAGTCGGTACACTTCAGTAGTGTGTTGTGGATAAAAATATCCACAAAAGAATTTATCTCAAATTTTATGTGCGGAATTGTTGCGAATGATAAAAAGGGTTACGATAATTCACTCAAAAGCACAAGCCTAAGAGTGGTGCAAAGCCTTCAAAACGGTCGAGAGATCTTGTCTTGTTCTGCACAACCTTCGAAGACTTCAACTGATGAAAATGTTAAACAAATGGTGCTTAAAATCGTCAGGCAAGTTTTAAAGAGATGGCAAGAGAG
This sequence comes from Bactrocera correcta, assembly GCA_027475135.1. Lineage (NCBI taxonomy): Eukaryota > Metazoa > Arthropoda > Insecta > Diptera > Tephritidae > Bactrocera > Bactrocera correcta. The sequence continues at coordinate 112,956,661 of CM050323.1, forward strand.
CTGGACATCTCTCGTGAGTCCTTTCGAATGATTTTTGTGGCTATTTTGGGTATGAAATGCGTTCTTGCACGACTTGTCTCGATAAAGTTTAGTTTTTTTTTTTTCTAAAAGAGTACCGTAAGCAGGTCTGTTTAGACGTGTTTGATCGTTCGAATTCCGAACTTAACATACCAAAGTCGATCAAGAGTCAAGCATTTTTTCGATATTTGTGGTTTGGTGCATCATAAATTTGTTCCAAATGAATATACGGGCGATGAGGAGTTATGACCGTATTAAGGAGTTTGTGTGAGAACATCCGTCAAAAACAGTCGGAATTTTTTTTTCATCTATTTTAGACGATGGTAATGCACCATAAGTTTAGAAACGCAATAAATACCATCGATCAACCACCGCATTCATCAATTTTGGGTCCGCCTGATTTTTTCTTTTTCGCCAAATTGAAACTGCCGCTCAGGAGGAACTCGTTTACAGTTGATTAGAGAGAAAGAAAAAATCGTTGAAAGAGTTGAAGGATTTCCCAAAAAGTGCTAATAAAAAATAGTTCGAGGACTAGAAAAATCATTTTGATAAGTGTTTTACATCTGATGGGGATTACAAAATAAATATTGATGAATAAGTAAATATTTTGCGTTTTATCTACAATTTCCGGGTACTTTTTCGCCAAATTGTAATATAATTTAAACAAGTTATTGGATTCGCTACATGGGCGAACATTTTATTTTTCTAATTATTTTTGAGACTGCTTTTTAAGAATCAGAATATTTGCACATTTAAAATTTCGCGGTTTATTTAAATGAAGCATATTACAATTCCAAATTCTACTGAAAACTTGCAACTAAAATGTTATAACTAGCCTATACATACATTTGGCTTCAGAAGATGAATTTATTTATGTTACATAAAAACTACGATTACTATCGTTAAAATAGCTAATCTTTCCACCAGATCATCATTTTTGTAAAGTCAGTGCTAATCCGTTTTTTCTTTTCACCACATAACCTCTACTACTGAAAAGTAGTTTTTATTCCAAATAAAGTGGTAATGCACATGTGCAGGTTATATCATAATTTTATTTTATTTTGTTCATACTCTTTTCTAGGAAAGTGTCAGATTTACACCACAACCTTTTACTCTTTCCACCGCCACCATTGAGTGCCGTCAGCGCAGCTGCATTGCCGTTGTTACTTGGTGCTTGAGCTGCAATATTTCGTATCAAATTGAAGGAACACATGTACACTTCTGTTTGAACACCCATACACTCACACATGCGTGCCGGCACTTGGGTATAAAGTTCTCTTTCGTTCAGAGCGCTCATCAAAGATGATGAATGGTTGGATGTGGCGCTTGCATTTATGGAACCATCACTCAGGTGGAAGCCCAAATATTTGTGCATGTGTATGTGTGTGTATTAGTTAATATTTGTTTGCAGAATTTACATGTGCTCATATTTATGAATGTGTGTATGTGTGTTTGCTTGCTGTTATAGTTTACCGTCGAATTTTCCACTTAAAGTTATGCAGTTCGTTTAGTGAGTTTTCCTTTATTCTTTGTTATACCCTGAATAGTGTACGCAGGTATTAATGTACCACGAAGTTTGTAATACCCAGTAGTAAGTTTTTGAGATATCGATCTGAAATTTTTCGCACGGGTTTTTCACCAAAAGGTGTTGTTCCTAAGTCGGAACCGCTGATATTGGACCACTATAGCATATAACCAGCTGACACACAAATTGAACTATCGGAATCAAGTGTTTGTATGGAAACTTTTTCATTTGACTAGACATCTTCATTGAATTCGGAAATTCGAGAAAAAAACAGTTTAGATCGGAGCTATAACTCTTAGCTGCCACACAAGCTGAACGAGCAAAATCAAAGGAAACATTTGCATTTGTGAAGGGCATGTGTATTACTTCTTCGGTGCAGCCGAAGTTAACGTTTTATCTAGTTTTGCTTTGGTTATGTTAATAAAAAATATGAACATTTCAGTGTATTATTGTGTGTGCTGTGAACCTTTAAGCGCTTTAAGCATAGCAGTGATTTGGTAGATAACATTTGTAAGTCTTTGCACTCGTTGCCATGTCTTTAAGAAATCGATTTAGAATTGAAAATATTTATTTTCTTCATACAATTTTTACTAAACATTATCTTTTCATCTCTTTCCTCAGTTAAAACGAAATTGACAAATATATACAAATAGATTTCTTTCATCTTTCTTCCGTCATCGTCATCGGTGTCAAATTGCTCTTGGGTAAATTTGTTTTATTCAATTTTGATATCTGCCCAACTTTAATATTTTAAAGACTTTATGACAAGTTTTATTTAAATTTTAATAAATAAGAAATTAATTGCAAGACTAAACTGTGCAAAATAAAGCAATAATTTTTTAGGAATGTAAATTTACATTTGAAAATTTTAAGTAAAATTAACATTTTATTCTTTCTCGAAACTAATTGCTGCCAAAAGAGTTATATGAATTTGAATTTGCTATAATAAGTAATCCCCTTCCGATGCAATGCACTTATGCCAACGGATTTTCCAATCTTCGAAACATTGGTTGTAGACACTTTCCGGGATGGCCTTCAGTTCCGTCTTCGCTGCGGCTTGAATCTCCTCTATCGTAGAAAAACAGTGTCCCCGGAGTGATCTTTTGAGCTTGGTGAACAGTCAGAAGTCGCACGGCACCAGATCAGGTGAATACGGTGGTTGCGGAACAATATGGGTTGTGTCTTTGGCAAAATGATCACGAATTACGAGGGCAGTATGGTATGGTGCATTATCGCGGTGTTAAAACCAAGAATCGTCTTTCCACAATTCCGGCCTTTTTAGGCGGATAGCGTTACGCAAACGACGCATAACGTTCAAATAATATTCCTTGTCGACTGTTTGACCGATTGGTAGCAATTCATAACGCACAACACCACGATAATCGAAGAAAACAGTCAACATGACCTTGATTTTTGAGCGACTTTGGCGCGATTTTTTTAATCTCGGCTCTCTTTTGGCACGATATTCGCTCGATTGATCGGTTGTTTCGTGGTCATAAGCATAGATCCAAATCTCATCGCCAGTTATAATGCATTTCATGACACCCTAGTAGTTGGAAAGCATCGTTTTCGGTACCAGTCAAGACTTGACGCGCTTGAGGCCCAAAACATCTTTCAAAATGGAATTGGCTGAGCCTTTCGATATGCCAACTTCATCAGCGAGGTCTTTAATTGTTAATCGACGATTTTTCAACACCAAATCTTTGATTTGTTGAAAGTGAGCTTCGTCGGTTTAGGTTGATGGTCGCCCTGGACGCTCTTTGTCTTCGACACATTCACGGCCGGCTTGGAACTCACTATACCACTTGTAAACATTTTTTTAGACATATCTTCATCACAAAAGGCTTTCCAACTAAAAAAAAATAATATTCTCCAAATCCTTCGATGCGCGCAGTTTAAATTCAAATTTTGGATACAGTAGTATATAAGTAATTTATAAATAAATTGGTATATGTATATGAGTTTATAAAGAAAACAAATTCAAGTTAAGGATAGAATCTAAGTTTAATATGAATGGCGGAGGGAATAAGCAAACTCCCTGTCAAGCACCTTATTTAGTATTCACATGTCGTTAGTGACTTAACGGCAGGCTAGTACTCGTATAATAATCTCATCTATTTAAGTCGTGCAGAAATCGTCTCGAACTGGCTTTGAAATACTGATCCAAAAAATCTTCATTCCAGAGCGTTCAAAAACAAAAAAAAAGAAAAAACATTTATTGTTTTCAACCATTGACAGCACATTGACTCGCTGAGCCTTGTAGCCTCCAGTATTTTAGCAAAGGTCATAAAAGTCATCAGTATGCATTTTGCATTGAATTTAAGCTGCAGAAGCTATGTAGAACACCGGATATGCGATGGGGGTGACTTAAGTAAAGTAATGACCGTCTGCTTAGCCAATTGCCTGAAAATATCTCCCATGTTGCCAGTTGTTAAAGAAACCGTTGGAATGGAAGTTTTATTAGTAGAATATTTTGCTGAATGATGTTTAGTTGAACTGCAATGGGAAGCAAATGAACGATATAGTTATGAAGAAGCATTGATGAAGAGAATAGTTGTATTCCGATGACAGCCTGTACATCCGTCTGTCAATGTAAGCGATAACTTGAGAAAAATTCCGGATCCTTTTCTTCTTATTAAAATACATTACTTGCAAATTTCCAAAGTTAAATCAACCAAACTCACTAATAACTCCTCCTTATTCGGTGTTGAAATGGACGAAGTCAGATGACTCTCCAAGCCCAACCCGGTTATGTTGTTTTTATTATTTTATCTCTAATTTCGCTCTATTATGTCAATGTTGACGTATATCACCGATAGCTCACCTCTCCGTCGATTGCGGTATTCGCGGCTGCCAATGCTTCAAGGACCAAAAATCTTTCACAGAGCCTTTCTTTCGAAAACTCGTAACGTCGACTCATCAGTTGTTGTCATCGCCCATGCCTCTGCACCATACATCAGGACGAGGATGATCTGTGACTTGAATAGTTTGGTCTTTGTTCGTCGAGAGAGGATTTTACTTTTCAATTGTCTTCTCTGTCCGAAGTACTTTGGGATAACTTACTAAATAAATACCTCAACAGTATTAAATTTCATACTCGAGATGGAAAAAGGAGTTGCATAGAATGCATTGTTAAAATTGGATATTTGACTCACACATATTGCTCACTTTAAGAGGGTATTTTAAACTTTAGATAAATAATAAAAAAAAAAAAATAAATAAATAAAAAAAAAAATAAATAAAAAAACAAAAATTAATAACATCAACCAAATATGTTGTTAAAGACATTCTTATATTACATGGTAAAAATGAGCCAAACAAGACTACAACTTTCATCCACAAGATACTATGCTGCATGTACCTCAATGAAATCGTCGGGTTACCACTTTGAGAAACAGTGCGTTCAAGGTACTCGTATGTTATCTCTCAACCAAAAATTGTCGACAACGGACTACAAACTTTCAAAGCCCAAATACCGAATATGTCTATGTCTGAATTCATATTGATCAATTTTTTTAGGTAACAGAACAACACAGCCTTGTAAGCTATCCAAGTGAGATATCTGTCAGAATCCTAATCCTAATAATAAATTAAGCTAATCTAACGTATCAGTGAATTTGTGATATCTTGTATTGAAGTTCAAAGGAAGGATGGGTCATGTGTAGAAGTTCACGCAAGTGAGGAAAGTTCTCTGATCGCCATTCACTTGGGAGTGGCCAGAAACGATTCTTTTACATATGACTCAAGCAGCTCACGACTTCCGGTCTTTGACCAAGTATCCTCTGGGTAGCCTAAGAACATCCGTTTGAAGGCGAGCTAAAGTGAGAAGGCGAAACACCCCTGCATAGGGTTGTGCGCTGGGTTTGGGACCCGCCACGTAAAAAAACACCCCCAATGAAAGACAACAACAAGCCTCGGATGAGTGACCCCCCTTTTGATGACGACCATGGCAAACGAAATAAGGACTATGATTTGAGGGCATGCACCTGGAATGTCCGGTCCCTTAATTGGGAAGGTGCCGCTGCCCAGCTGGTAGATGTCCTCGTAAAGGTAAAGGCTGACATCACCGCCGTCCAAGAAATGCGATGGACGGGACAAGGACAGAGACGAGTAGGTCCTTGTGACATTTACTACAGTGGCCATATAAAGGAGCGCAAGTTTGGTGTTGGATTCGTGGTGGGAGAGAGACTCCGTCGCCGAGTACTATCATTCACTCCGGAGAATGAACGTCTAGCCACAATCCGCATCAAAGCGAGGTTCTTCAACATATCGCTGATTTGCGCCCACGCCCCGACGGAAGAGAAGGACGATGTGACCAAAGATGCCTTTTATGAGTGCTTGGAGCGCACTTATGAGAGATGCCCCCGCCACGATGTCAAAATCGTGCTTGGCGACTTCAATGCCAGGGTGGGCAAAGAAGGTATCTTTGGCACTACGGTCGGTAAATTCAGCCTCCACGCGGAAACATCCCCAAATGGGCTGAGGCTGATCGACTTCGCCGGGGCCCGAAATATGGTTATCTGTAGCACTAGATTCCAGCATAAGAAGATACATCAAGCTACCTGGCTGTCTCCAGATCGAAAAACCACCAACCAGATCGATCATGTTGTGATAGACGGAAGACACGTCTCCAGTGTTTTAGATGTGCGTGCGCTCCGAGGTCCTAACATCGACTCGGACCACTATATTGTTGCAGCCAAAATACGCACCCGCCTCTGTGCAGCAAAAAACGCACGCCAACAAACACAAGGATGGTTCGACGTCGAGAAGCTGCAATCACAACAGACAGCCGAACGTTTTTCTACTCGGCTTGCACTCCTGCTCTCTGAGAGCACTCGTCAACAACTCGGTATAAGGGAACTGTGGGACGGCATTTCAAACTCCTTACGTACAGCTGCAACCGAAACCATTGGTTTTCGGAAAGTGCAGAAGAACAGCTGGTACGACGAGGAGTGCCGTGTCGCAGCGGAGAGAAAACAGGCTGCCTACCTCGCAACGTTACGATCGACCACAACACGTGCGGGATGGGATAGATACCGAGAGTTGAAGAGGGAAGCGAGACGCATTTGTAGACAGAAAAAGAAAGAGGCCGAAATGCGTGAGTACGAAGAGCTTGATAAGCTGGCCGACAGGGGTAATGCTCGAAAATTCTACGAAAAGATGCGGCGGCTTACAGAAGGTTTCAAGACCGGAGCATACTCTTGTAGAACCCCCAAAGGTGATCTAGTTACCGATGCCCAGAGCATACTTAAATTATGGAGGGAACACTTCTCCAGCCTGCTGAATGGCAGTGAACGCACAACACCAGGAGAAAGCGAACCCGATACCCCAATCGATGACGATGGAGCAGACGTTCCATTGCCCGACCATGAAGAAGTTCGAATAGCAATTGCCCGCCTGAAAAACAACAAAGCGGCAGGGGCCGATGGATTGCCGGCCGAGCTATTCAAACACGGCGGCGAAGAGCTGATAAGGTGCATGCATCAGCTTCTTTGCAAAATATGGTCGGACGAAAGTATGCCCAACGATTGGAATTTAAGTGTGCTATGCCCAATCCACAAAAAAGGAGACCCCACAATCTGCGCCAACTACCGTGGGATTAGCCTCCTCAATATCGCATATAAGGTTCTGTCGAGCGTACTGTGTGAAAGATTAAAGCCCACCGTCAACAAACTGATTGGACCTTATCAGTGTGGCTTTAGACCTGGTAAATCAACAACCGACCAGATATTCACGATGCGCCAAATCTTGGAAAAGACCCGTGAAAGGAGAATCGACACACACCACCTCTTCGTCGATTTCAAAGCTGCTTTCGACAGCACGAAAAGGAGCTGCCTTTATGCCGCGATGTCTGAATTTGGTATCCCCGCAAAACTAATACGGCTATGTAAACTGACGTTGAGCAACACAAAAAGCTCCGTCAGAATCGGGAAGGACCTCTCCGAGCCGTTCGATACCAAACGAGGTTTCAGACAAGGCGATTCCCTATCGTGCGACTTTTTCAACCTGCTTCTGGAGAAAATAGTTCGAGCTGCAGAACTTAACAGAGAGGGTACTATCTTTTATAAGAGTGTACAACTGCTGGCGTATGCCGATGATATTGATATCATCGGCCTCAACACCCGCGCCGTTAGTTCTGCTTTCTCCAGACTGGACAAGGAAGCAAAAGAAATGGGTCTGGCAGTGAACGAGGGCAAGACGAAATATCTCCTGTCATCAAACAAACAGTCGTCGCACTCGCGACTTGGCACTCACGTCACTGTTGACAGTCATAACTTTGAAGTTGTAGATAATTTCGTCTATCTTGGAACCAGCGAAAACACCACCAACAATGTCAGCCTAGAAATCCAACGCAGGATAACTCTTGCCAACAGGTGCTACTTCGGACTAAGTAGGCAATTGAGAAGCAAAGTCCTCTCTCGACAAACAAAAACCAAACTCTATAAGTCTCTCATAATTCCCGTCCTCCTATATGGTGCAGAGGCTTGGACGATGACAACAACCGATGAGTTGACGTTGCGAGTTTTCGAGAGAAAGGTTCTGCGAAAGATTTATGGTCCTTTGCGCGTTAGCCACGGCGAATATCGCATTCGATGGAACGATGAGCTGTACGAGATATACGACGACATTGACATAGTTCAGCGAATTAAAAGACAGCGGCTACGCTGGCTAGGTCATGTTGTCCGGATGGATGAAAACACTCCAGCTCTGAAAGTATTCGACGCAGTACCCGCCGCGGGAAGCAGAGGAAGAGGAAGACCTCCACTCCGTTGGAAGGACCAAGTAGAGAAGGACCTGGCCTCGCTTGGAATATCCAATTGGCGCCACGTAGCGAAGAGAAGAAACGACTGGCGCGCTGTTGTTGACTCGGCTATAATCGCGTAAGCGGTGTCTACGCCAGTAAAGAAGAAGAAGAAACGATCAATAAGGTATTCAATATGGTCGTATTGAGGCGTTTGCGAGAGAACACCCTTCTAAAACGGCCGGAATTGTGGAAGAACAATTCACTGATGTTTCACGATGGTAACGCACCGAGGCTCAGGCTGAGGTATACCATACGGTATATTGGTATTGGTATTGGTTCTTGAGATTAGTGAGATTTGGTTGTGGTAAAAATATATACACACCTTACACCTATTTTATAGCAAAAACCACAAGCAACGCATTTGCAAGCATAAATCGCAATAATTCAAATTTCCATAATTTTTATTTTTTATTTAATCTTTTTGCCAAAAAATTTGCCAGTTAAATTGTTGTTGTTTTTATTGAAGTCATAGTTGTTGCTGCGATTGCTGTTGCCGATGTTGCTGCTGCTGCAAAACGTTTTTTCAGCCGACTTGTTATATAAATATTTAACTTGTTGTTATTTTTATGCTACAACAACAACAACACAGCATGTAGCGATGCCGAACAGGAGGAAAATACACAATTTTCACATAATAAATGCAGCCGCAATACGAGGAATATATTGTACTGTTATAACAGTAAGTTAGACATGTCAACAACACACATGGGCAGCGAACAACATGCAAATGCTAACATACACATAGGCACACAGGCACATGCACACATGCGTATAAGCTAAATAAATAAAATGGCAGCAAAAAGAGAACTTTTTTTTTAATGAAAAAAGCAAAACTTTATACAACTGGATATTTACACGAATCGTTGCTGCTGGTGTGTGTGTTGCAGAGCAGCGCTGTCGCGTTGTATTTTTATGTGTTCTTTCATGCATGAATGTTTGTTGTTTTAGTTCAAAATTAAAATTTTGCGCTGTTGCAACACGCATTATGTTTTTCTCTTTTTCGCTGTTGTTGCAACGCTTTCGATATCTGCAGCAAGAGTGTTGAAAGCGACAGATTTGCTTGTAAATATTTAATGCTGACAACATGGAACTGTAAAATATAGAAAAACCATTCATAAATAACGGTTGGATGCGAGGAAGAGAGGAAGTTTGGGAAAGAGACAAGGCAGGAATGTCATAAGAACGAGTTGAACATCGAATCCGCGCGATCGGCTGTTGAAACATGACAACAAATAATAGAAGACAATAAATTATTTAACTGATGCAACTTGTTGCCGTCAACAATATAGAACAGTACGCATAAAAAGTGTAGGAACAAAAGTTTCTATGAAACACTTGTCAGCTTTTGACACTTTGCCAAACATAATTTTTGGCGCAGAGCGTGATTTGATCAACAAAAAATGCCCAAATACATTTTAAAGATGAACAAATGGCAAAGCCATACATTAAATACAAATCAAAGTCATATTTCATACAAATCAGCTGTGAGCTTGTTGTCGCAGCAAATCGCTAATTCTCCATTGTGGCAACGCCGCAACGCCAACGAGCGCCAGGCAATGACACATTTTATTGTTTCAATCCGCTTATTTATATGCAAGAGCATTTCATGTTTGTATGTGTGTTCGTGTGTGTGCAATCCATGCCACGAAGCGCTAAATCACCACATTTCGATTTTTATTTGCCCATAAATGTCTGTCCAAACGTCGAGCGCTGCTCACCGCCTCGGCAGCTACCGCTGCAACCGACCGACGAGCGACCATAAATGACTTTTGTTGTGGTTGGCTTTCGCGCTGTTGTTCTGGCGGCGCCGCGGTGTCCTCCTCGCCTTCACGGTCATTGTGCTCTGCGCTGTGGCTGCGCGTTCATCGCCAATATTGCCAATAAAATTCTTGTGGTTCTTGGGAAAAAATGTTCACAGCCGAGCGCGCTCCTCATCTCGCAAGCGCCATCTATCAATTGTTGGCTTGTGTGTATATGTATAGGGTTATTGTCGCAAATTATTCTTGTTGGCTGCACAGTTATGAGCGCGTTCTATGCAATGAATGGACCAACACCCAATCGACGAATTGACTCAATAAAATTTTCAAGAACTTCTGGAAAATACATTTGCTTGCATTTATAAAGGGTCATCCTTTTCGAAGTTTCCCACTTTTTTTTAAAGAAAAGGCGCAGAAACTTCAAAATTATGGGGAATATACATTCGAAAGAACATTATATTGGGTCGAATATTATCCAATAATGAATGTTGGGTCTCAGGATGGGTGATGGTGTTGCGAATAGTATGCTCACTAGGTCGATTATGTTAATCATAAGTTAAGCGAAGCGCGAAACCCATTCTTTATAGATCGTGAACTTTCGCAATAATGTTGAACAATTTGTAGACGTTGTTCAGGCGTAAGCCATTCCACGATGAAATGCCAAACAATACTGAACAAAAATAACACGACAGTTTGGCACGACCAGCGCGTGATCTGTCAAAAAGAGACTAATGAAAAAGTGTTTCTACTTGGAACACCCGTTATGTACATATCTGTATCCAAAGCTATTAAGTCAGATTATAGGATGAAGAATATCGCTTATTTGGAAAAATATTTCAACCCCCATATTTGTGTGATTTATAAAAACGTGAGTTGTTTTGGACGTGGGGTTTTCAATGAGGCAATGCTTTTTTGAAGTTATAATTTTTGACAGCGGTTTTTTAACTCACTTTGGGTTGCCATTTCATAGTGAACAAACTCCTTCTCGAACAAAGTTTTCAATTCGCGCAAATTTATTACCAAAACAATTATTCGCTCGCTGCGTGTAATATTCGGTCGACATAGTCGCCCTGCAGTAGTGTCGATAATACCGGCGATCATGGATCGATTACGCACCACGTTTACTCTAGAGGATAATGCAAAACCTCACATATGCCGTAGAGGGCAAATCGACAATGCAATTGTTGCTGCGATGGCGCGTACTGAAGAAGATCTGAATGAGACCATTCGCCAACGAGCGCCCATTCGTTTATATAAGATTTTCCGGCTTATAAAATCGAACTCTGCAAGAATTGAAGGTCGCATGTACGGTAAATGGCCCCAAACAGAGATGGCCACCAATCCCGATTTTCATAAAAACTTTATTCAGCGGCAAATATCACTTTTTTTGAAAGGGTACGTTAATCAAAAAATTGTCGCATTTGAAGTGATGTTGATCTAAAAGTCATTATTGAAACATGTTCAAAATGTCAATGTTTGGTGTACTCTATGGGCAGAGAGATGAAATATGGATCAATTATCATATTTCATCAAAATCTAATGTTACAGTCAGTGGCAGTATATGGTCATGATGAACGACTCTTCCTCCTCTTTAAAATGCTTAGGCTTTATACTTGTTTTTATACCCTGAACAGGGTATATTAACTTTGTCACGATGTTTGTAACACCCAGAAGGAGGCGTCGGAGACCCTATAAAGTATATATATAAATGATCAGGATGTTGAGCTGAGTCGATTCAGCCATGTCCGTCTGTCTGTCCGTCTGTCTGTATATATACGAACTAGTCCCTCAGTTTTTAAGATATCCTTTTGAAATTTTGCAAACGTCATTTTCTCTTCAAGAAGCTGCTCATTTGTCGGAACGGCCGATATCGGACCACTATAGCATATAGCTGCCATATAAACTGAACGATCGGGCTCAAATTCTCATATGGAAAACTTTCGCATTTGACAATGTATCATCACCAAATTTGGTATAGTTTATTTTGTAGGAAAAAAATGTAATATCCGAGAAAATTGTTCATATCGGTTAACTATAACATATAGCTGCCATACAAACTGAACGATCGGAATCAAGTTCTTGTATGGAAAACTTTCACATTTGACAAGATATATTCACAAAATTTGGTATAGATTATTTTCTAAGGCAACAATGTAATTTCCGAAGAAATTGTTCAGATCGGTTAACTATAGCATATAGCTGCCATACAAACTGAACGATCGGAATCAAGTTCTTGTATGGAAAACTTTCACATTTGACAAGATATATTCACGAAATTTGGTATATATTATTTTCTAAGGCAACAATGTAATTTCCGAAGAAATTGTTTAGATCGGTTTACTATAGCATATAGCTGCCATACAAACTGAACGATCGGAATCAAGTTCTTGTATGGAAAACTTTCGCATTTGACAATGTATCATCACCAAATTTGGTATAGTTTATTTTGTAGGAAAAAAATGTAATATCCGAGAAAATTGTTCAGATCGGTTAACTATAACATATAGCTGCCATACAAACTGAACGATCGGAATCAAGTTCTTGTATGGAAAACTTTCACATTTGACAAGATATATTCACGAAATTTGGTATAGATTATTTTCTAAGGCAACAATGTAATCTCCGAAGAAATTGTTCAGATCGGTTAACTATAGCATATAGCTGCCATACAAACTGAACGATCGGAATCAAGTTCTTGTATGGAAAACTTTCACATTTGACAAGATATATTCACGAAATTTGGTATATATTATTTTCTAAGGCAACAATGTAATTTCCGAAGAAATTGTTTAGATCGGTTTACTATAGCATATAGCTGCCATACAAACTGAACGATCGGAATCAAGTTCTTGTATGGAAAACTTTCACATTTGACAAGATATATTCACGAAATTTGGTATATATTATTTTCTAAGGCAACAATGTAATCTCCGAAGAAATTGTTCAGATCGGTTAACTATAGCATATAGCTGCCATACAAACTGAACGATCGGAATCAAGTTCTTGTATGGACAACTTTCACATTTGACAAGATATATTCACGAAATTTGGTATAGATTATTTTTTAAGGTAACAATGTAATCTCCGAAGAAATTGTTCAGAACGGGTTACTATAGCATATAGCTTCTATACAAACTGGACACATAGTTACTAACAGAAATGCACCTGTGAAGGGTATTTAGCTTCGGTGCAACCGAAGTTAACGTTTTTTCTTGTTTTTTTTTAAGTCAGTTTAAAAACTTATGGTTGATCATGTGAAAGCACTTTTTCCCTATTGGTCAAAGCAGTGCGCTCTGAGCGACTGTTTATTTCAGACGGTTGACTTTCACAAGTCCGAATTTAGAGTTAAGCCGTAGAAGAGCTGGCTCATGGTAGATCAATCCCACGCTTATTAGAGAAACTGTTTAAGTACGAAATCTTATCTTTTTTAAACCATATTGCGTAACCCGATCGATCTTATACAACGCGGTATACACAATACTATTGGAAAAATAATTTTCATAGACTAAAAATTGTAACTAGTTAATAACATAAACTAATCTAACGAAAAATTTTTTTTGCTTATTTTATAATATAATATAATTAATGGTATTCTGCATATAAATGCAGAGAGTCTTGCTGCTGTATAAAGTGGTACAGTTTTTTGAGTATAGGCCTCTCTTTCCATTTACTTTGAGCTACAAGAGCTCTAGCTTCAGTATTCACACGATCAGAAAGTCTCTCCTTATGAGATCAACAAATATGATTGATGAGGCAACTGAGTCGATTCCGAGATCGCATTCAAGATCCTAACTGAGAACAAACAAAGTCACATTGACGGTGCATCTTAAAATTTGTTTTGGAATAGCTGAATTTTGCACGACTGCGCTAGGGCTGAGAAGCCTTAAATTTGTTTCCATAAGTCCAAACTGGTCTGAACAGCTACTTCTAAACAAGATCTTTGTTGTACGTGGATAAGGAAGATTTTCTTCTCAATAGCCAATATATATTTTTGAATTTTATTTCTTACTCTTCTTTTTTCTTTTTGAATTAGAAAACTGTTTTCTTTCAAAGTCGTTTTCACTGACACGAGTTATTCTATGCACTTGGTCAATAGCGGAGTGACTTTTCGAAAGCCAAACTGTTGCACCGAAATTAGCTGCCTCTCTTCAATTATGTTCTTAAGAAGTAGAGCAAGCAGTTTTTCCATAACCTTTGTATGTATTGACAGGAGATATATGGGTCGATACGAAGTAATGTCATGCGCTGGTTTTGCAGGTTTATTGAACATAACTATAGGGTGATTTTTTAAGAGCTTGATAACTTTTTAAAAAAAAAAAACGCATAAAATTTGCAAAATCTCATCGGTTCTTTATTTGAAACGTTAGATTGGTTCATGACATTTACTTTTTGAAGATAATTTCATTTAAATGTTGACCGCGGCTGCGTCTTAGGTGGTCCATTCGGAAAGTCCAATTTTGGGCAACTTTTTCGAGCATTTCGGCCGGAATAGCCCGAATTTCTTCGGAAATGTTGTCTTCCAAAGCTGGAATAGTTGCTGGCTTATTTCTGTAGACTTTAGACTTGACGTAGCCCCACAAAAAATAGTCTAAAGGCGTTAAATCGCATGATCTTGGTGGCCAACTTACGGGTCCATTTCTTGAGATGAATTGTTGTCCGAAGTTTTCCCTCAAAATGGCCATAGAATCGCGAGCTGTGTGGCATGTAGCGCCATCTTGTTGAAACCACATGTCAACCAAGTTCAGTTCTTCCATTTTTGGCAACAAAAAGTTTGTTAGCATCGAACGATAGCGATCGCCATTCACCGTAACGTTGCGTCCAACAGCATCTTTGAAAAAATACGGTCCAATGATTCCACCAGCGTACAAACCACACCAAACAGTGCATTTTTCGGGATGCATGGGCAGTTCTTGAACGGCTTCTGGTTGCTCTTCACCCCAAATGCGGCAATTTTGCTTATTTACGTAGCCATTCAACCAGAAATGAGCCTCATCGCTCATCGGACACGGACGCGAAACACATTTCGAACCGAACACTGATTTTGGTAATAAAATTCAATGATTTGCAAGCGTTGCTCGTTAGTAAGTCTATTCATGATGAAATGTCAAAGCATACTGAGCATCTTTCTCTTTGACACCATGTCTGACATCCCACGTGATCTGTCAAATACTACTGCATGAAAATCCTAACCTCAAAAAAATCACCCGTTATAATAGTAGCCTTCATTATAGCAGCAACTTTACTTATATTTTGAGGAAGCTGTTTTAGTATTTTGCTGGTAATAAGTTCAAGCCCAAATGATTTTTTAAACTTCAGTTCTTTTATTTCTGCACATACTGTTAGATAATAGAGAGATTTCGGTGTAATTGTCGTAAATATGAGGTTTCATTTTTGCATCAATAGGTGTGTCATATGGTTCAAAGACACCTTCAAGGTATTCCGAAAACACATTTGATTTTTATTTATCGCTCTTGGCCAGTGTCTGAGCTGAGTTACGGGTCTATTTATTTTTGTAAACTTCCAAGTGTACTCAGAAGTGAAATTTTAGTCACCAGTGAACCGACCTATCTTTATGCTTATGGCATTAGAAAGCAATGATCGGCAGACTATTAATTTTAACTAATTTTCGTATAATATATTACTTACACTGCCAATTCCCAATTCTCTTGTCCCTCCCACCAAAGAATGAATTAAGAAAAACGGCAATTTTACTCATAAATTTACATTTATAATGATAATATCGACTTTATTTGTAGTTTTTAAAAATTTTACAAAATAAACAAATATTTTAGTTTTATGTATGTAGTATGTATGTTAAGATTTGCTTCATATATATGCATGTATTTATGTATGTACTCACTTATAGTTTTAATTTTGGTTTTTATTTTGTTTACTCACAAATACATATGTAGATCTTTACGTATATTCTACGAAGAAAGCAAATTAATTGTAAAAAAAAATCTTGCTCAGATTTTGGTTTGCGCACAAATTATATACAAATAATACATAGGTGGTTTTTATTTATGTATGTGTGTGTGTATGACTGCGAAAGTTTGTAGCTAAATACGCATATATAATTACATATGAGTTACAGTTAGGTGTACATACAATCAAGCACATGTTTCGAGTTGAGGTGGCTCTCTTGACCTTGTTTATGGCTGAATTTGTGTGTGTGTGTGTGTGTGTATGTGTTTACTTGGTCTGTGTGTATGGGGATAGGGGAGAGGTACGATTACAAACATATCTACGCTTGTATGCATTTAGTTTAAGGCTTTTGTTTCATTAGTTATGTAAGTATGTATGTTTATATGTATGTTTGTGTTGGATGAATATGACTTACATGAGTATGAGTGTGTATAAGAGTTACATGTTTGCATTTTTAGTTGTTGTTGTATTTCAGTGAATACGCGAAATAGCGAGCAGTTGCTAATGCTTCGAGTGCTTACTGATTTAACTTTTTCTTGTTGTTGTTTTTTTTTCAAAAGCTAACTGTAAATAGATATCTCTCATCTAGAAAGTGTGTGTTCACTGTTGTTTCGCCTGCGCTTGTCAGTGTGTGTGTGTGTATTTGCTACCAGTTAATCTATGTTTACTCACACATACATACATATGTACATACATATGTATGCATCTAAATTGTTACACAACAATCAATGTTTAGATATCTGCATATAATTTATGACTAATGTGTATGTACGTATATTTTCATATTTATTTCGCCTCGGTTGCATGTTTGTTCTTGTATGTTTGTGTATGTGTGTGTCCGTGTTTAATTTCCTATCCGGGAATATGATTACGCTCCCGTAAAACACCGTTATCATAGATTTTCATTCATTTTTTCGCCCAAAATATTTAAGTTATCGCAAAATTTACTGTTTTTTTTTGCTTTTTTAATTTTTTGTTTGAAATTGTTTTTGGAATTTTTTCATTTAGCTTTTTATATATAATATTTTCTTATTTTATTTATTTAATATTATTTTTAATGTTTAGTTTTAATTTTCTTTTTGTTTTTATATCGATTATAATTATTTGATATTAATTTAAAGTACTGCTTGGCATTTCACTTACAAGTACATACAACAGGGTGTCCTCTAAACTACCTATATACTCGCATGTATGTATGTATTTGCATTTGTATTTGTATTTTGATGCTCTAACATCTCTTTAGCGGTTTTTGTTTTTGTAAAAAATAGAAAATATTTTCAGTGCAGTATTGAAAAATGTGTGTGAAGATTGATAATTGCTTAACATTTGGAGAGCAGTTGCTTATTTTTAACGGTATATTAGCGATTTTTGAGTTCGTATTTTTGTTGTTGTTTCATTTTTTTTTTTCTTTCTTTATTTGTTTTATATATATTTATGTATAATCGGCATATCAAGCAAGTTCGCATCGCTAGCACCCTGTACATTTTACGCGGCCGCCATTTGCTCGTCCTTCATTTGTCTGCACTTTTTGCTTTTACACTTCGCGATTTTCTTGCTTAAGCGATATTTTTTTCTAGATATTTGTTCTTATTCTTTACTTTTTATATATTTAACCTAATTTTTGTTCTTAATTTGTTTTAATTATGTATATATCTGTACGTATTTTATATAATTCAAATATTTTGGTGGTTCAAACTGTTCACATCTCAGATTTTGTATATTTTTTGCGTATGGCTTAGCTTAATTTAAAGTGGTAAATTCTGGCTAAAGTATTTCAGTGAAATCATTAATGAAATCAAGAAAATAATAACTTAGACTTCGAGATACTTAAGCACCAATTTGAATTGAAGGTATGAAATAAAGTTTTATAATAAGTAAGTTTTCAAATGTTATCATTTCTGTGCAACCCTGCATTCACTTTGAGGTTTAAAGCGTCAGCTTGAAATTTCACCAGACCTCCAAAAAAATCAGTTAGTCGGTTATTTATTCACTTCTGAATTTAAAAAATTTATTTTCTTATATACTGAGTGCGCATATATTTGAAAATATAGCACGAAATTTGGAAGTGGAGCCGGCAAATAATTTCGGCGATATAATTGTATTTATAGAAATTTTTATCTATCTGTAAACAGCTCTTAATATCATACAATTTTTTCGCGAAACGCCGTTTTTAATATCAGAGAGCAAAATGTCTTCGAAACGCGTCGAGAAGTTCGACTTGAAATCTTCAAACTACATTTATTTCAGATAAATTTGTCAGGTCGTCATATAAGAAATACGCTTTTTGATAGAAATTTGACTTTTTTAAGCCACTTATCATAGACTTCAAAATTTGTTTTGGTTTTGGGGTTTGAGATAGCCTTAAGATGAACTCACCGCCAGACACCTTTTCTAAGAAGTCCTCTTGAGGGCTGGCTACACAATCTAAATACATTAACATGTGCAAACAAGCATTTTTTCCATTTATTTATTAAATGAAATGTCTCTTAAAAAAATTCACAAAAATATGCGCTGTTTGAAACTAATCCTTTTTTGAGAAAATTATTTTATTAGGTTAAATTCTAGAATATTTAAAATATTTTTTAGGTTAAATACTTCCATTTGGCTGTTTAATAAAAGACATACTTAAAGCTTCATATTATTTGACTAAGGATCTCATCAAAGTACACAAAAATGTTATATAATTTATTTTAATAATTTCTAAGTATTTACACTAAGAAAATATAATAGTTGGGTGCACAAAAGTTTTAATAGTGAAAAAAATAATAAATGGAAATAAAAATAAATAAATATTTATAAAATTTTGGCTGAAAAAGCTTCAAAAGTTTAAATGTACATAGATACACCCCAGTTAAATGACATCGGAAATGATAAGATTTAGCTAAACAAAAAACCTTAAAATATGAATACAACAAAACATACTTTACGTATATAATACTAACATTTAGGCTTATATATTTATATTCTTTCTTATTGATAAATAACAAAATCATAAAAAAGACATAATAATGGACAAGTGGGAAAGTGAAGTCACATACAACATATTGCTTGTGTTTTGAAAATGAAAGTTTAATATAAAAAATTTAAAAAAATTATTTTTTTTTTCAGGCATGATTTTGAATTTAACACAAAAAAGTCGAAACTAACTTAATTTAATTAAATTTTGAATTGTTTTAATTAATACAATTTAATTATTTTTTTTTTGAGTTTTAATTAAACATAAAAAATTAAAAATGTAATTAATTAAATTTAATTAAAAACTTATTATTTTTATTTAAATTTTATTATTTTTAATTAAATTTAAATTAATTAAAAATTTATTGTTTTTAATTTAATTTAATTCTTTTAATTTTTAAAATTTTTGTTTACTAATTTTCCCACTTGAATATCAATTTAACTGAATTTAACATAAAAAAGCTAAGTTAAGTTTTAGATTAAATTTATTTTAATTAATAAATTTGATTAGCTTTTTTTAATTTTCACTCATGTAAATGAAATTAATTGAACTTAGCACAAAAATATTAAAAATTTAATTAAAAATTTATTGCTTTTTATTTAACTAAATTTTAAATAATTTTATTTAATTAATATATGTTTTTTGTTTTTGAAATTATTTGAATTAAAAGTACAAAAAATATATATTAAATAATAAATAATTTTCTTTTTTAATATTCACGCATGATTCAGTTAAGTAATTAACATAAAAGAATTAAAAAATTAATTAAAGTTAAGATACATTTTTTCATGATTTTCATGTATTTTTTTATTTTCGCCCATGATTTTGAAAATAAATGAATTTACTTAAAAAAATATACAAATTAAAAAAAAAGGAATTACATTTTTTAATTTCACCATAATTATTAGAATAATATTTGTTTTTTTTTTTAAATTTTTTTTTTTAATTTCATGCATGATAATAACGTAAATAATATGTATTTTTTTGTAATTTTCACGCACCATTATTTGCTCTGAACTTAATCAAAATGTTAGCAATTTCACTCTTCATATTTTTACAAAAAATACATAAAAACATAAGAAATTTATTACAAAATTGTCACACTTTTAAGTTCTTAAAATTACACTTTAAAATTAATTACGCATTCAAGTTACTTAGCTGCTTATTAATAAAATAGCAAAAAGCTTAAAAATTCTCTATGTTTGTATGTATGTATGTATGCATGGCCGCAAGCAATTGTTATTTTATTTTCATTATATATAATAATTTTAGATCATCATAGCTAATATTAGCAGCGCCTGCAATGCGTTTAGTTGCTACTAAATATCATTTAATTTGTAGTTTTGTGGCAACATTTGCACTAAATTACACAAAAACGACGACACAGAGTTGCCAAACTTAATTTTTACTAAATTTTAATACTTCAATGTGCGATTGTTGAATTCAATTGAGTATATTTGTGTGTGTGTGTATACCTATATTACACATATACGTGTCTATATGTACATACGTTTAAGAGCGCATGAGCTCATACATATATTAATATTTTGTTTACTGTTTTTTAATATTATTACATTTTCGCTAACAATAAATTAGTTTAAATTTTTACTAAGTTCTTCATTTACTCACCAATATGCATTTTGTTATTGACTATTTCATTACGTACTAGAGTTGAATATTGAAATAACATTTTGCTTGGCTGCCTATGAGTGATGCTCGCTTCTAGCGCTTGTTTTTGAGGGACTTGTCACGCACATCAGCCTGTGATCTTTCATATACAGTGATGGTATTTGCTCTCTGAACTTTTCACTGCTTAACTGTCAGCTTGACATTGGCTGTCAGTCTGACGGTGACAATATTTTTGTTTATTTTAATTTTTTTTATTTTCTAATGTATATTTTTTTATTAATAATTTTTTATTATAATTAACCTAAGATTATGAGTAAAAATTACTTTACTATTTACAATTGAGGTTCTGTCTTTTTCGCATCGATCCCTTAAACGATCCTTCAATCAGCGCTTTCGCATTAATTTCACTTTTGTTTTTTACATTAAAGTTTCTTTCGAAGAGCAAGCAAAGTTTAAAAAAAAAAAATTTCTTAATTTATTACAAAACTCCCACAGCTTCAATTAAATATTTTTGTAAAATTTTCCAATCAACTAACATAAAAAATAGGGTCAGCTCACTGCCAACCATAAGCTAATACTTTGTAAATGGAAATCAGTTCATCACAAATCTAAGCTTATCATAAATTTCGGTTAAATAAAAAAGTATGTTTACATTTATAATATTTTTAGCTTAACTTTAAACCCTATATACCATCGCTCACATTTTAACTTTCTACAATTAGATCTCTTGCTTTCTCTGTTCTTGCAACACTGCCCAACTTTTTCTTTCTTTCCATCTCTTTTTTACTCTCTATTTCTGCTTTAGTTTTACAGTTATAAAAGTAATCTGATTGCATAATATCAACTTTAGCCCTAATAATTAGGCATTTTGTAAAATCCCAACTCATATTCCTCACCTCTCCGGCCTTTTATGCAGTGTTTAGGCCCAAAAGCTTTTGTTGAGTTTCACCAGTATAAGTGTCGCAACTGAGAGCGTGGTGAGGCTCAAGCGCAGTTTGTGTGTGGCACCGCTGCCATAGAAGGTGACACTCAGGTCCCGCATCTCATTGTCTGCAATGAAGCAAAAATACATAGATTAGTGGTGGATCAAGTTTAAAATTAGTACTCAGGAATATACAAGTGCCATAGGAGCAAAAATATTCCCTCGAAGTAGGCAGATGTTAATATTATTTCGATAAATATAATTTAATAAAGGACATGCAAGCTAATAAATATTTACCCTCTTTATTTTATGGAGAATTTTTAAGATAGATATCAATTATTTTTCAAATAAATAAATAATTTTAATTTATTTTTCAAGTGATGCTCTCTAGGCCCTCTAATTAAACCTTTAAACAAGAGAAATTGCATATCAATACGCCCTCTACAGCGCATACTTTGCAAATTTTATTATAGTTTCTTCGTTTTGCTATATTTGATGGTTTACACCAGAAAAAAAATGAAATAAATATTGCCACCTGTTTCAAAATAGTAAGCTAGAGAAATTCTCGATATAAAGAAACACAACAATATAAGTAAGTTTTTAAAAAATTTGTTTTAGTAACTTATTTCTTAAGGTTGCCACCCAGTTAGACATTTTAACTAACTTCAATTAATAAAATAAAATATTTATTGTAAAACGAACATAAAGAAATGTAAGCTTTACAAAACGTTCTGTGAAATATACTTTTTATAGAGTTGCCAGCTTTTTGAAATGTTAAATTCCATAAAGTTAAAATCCTCTCTTTTGTTTATTATCGTACACGCTTGAAAAAGTTTACCGTTATATCTATATATCAAACCGGGGAAGTTTACGAAATCTTTAATTTACTAACTTAATTCAGAGAGTTGCCACCAAGTTGAAAATTAAAATAATGCAATGAAACGAATGAAATAAAATATTTATCTTTATACTGGCGTCAACTGTTTTGAGTCTGTTAAATATGTTTTTTGTTGTGGTTGCCACCTATTTGGTAACTTTAACTCAATAATATTATTAAAAAAAACTGTTTACTACCGCAGAGATTTAGATAAGCTCAAAGTAGAAAATATTTTTGAGTATAGTTGCCACATGTTAAAAATTTTATATCGATTATTTCATAAACAAATTTCTTAACATGATTCCTGTGTTCCCATAAGTTCATTTCATTGAAAAACAAAGAATAAAAAAACGGCTTAATGAAAAGCGTTTTTCGATCCCATTCGCCGAAACTTCCTAAATAGCTTTTATAATTCCATACGTAATGATTTAGTTGAACATTTTTTCGATTTATAGGAAGAAGTGCATTACTTAAAAGTACAACTTTAACTGCCTAACTTATGCAATTGGAGATAAAATGTGTTAAGAAGCAAGAGCACATGCAGAAATGAATAAAGTTCAAAAAAGTGCATGCAAATGAGAAAAAGTTAAAATTATAAATATTTTTATTTGAACTCGAAGTAAAAGTTGAACTTTAGAGTTATGTAGTTTACTGAAAAAAATTGCATAACAGTTTGCCACAAAAAAAAGTTTTCTGAAATTTCGAAATATTCTTTGAGAGCCAAATTTTGAATTTGAGATTAATTTTTTTTATATATTCTTAAAAATTACTAAATTTTTTTATTTGCTTTTTTTATTAATTACTAAAATTTTGTTTTTAATTTTTTTAAATTAATTTAATTTATTTATTGTTAAAATATTATTTTTTTAATTTTTGAAACTATTTTTATTTTTTAAAATTATTTTTATTATTAAAATCTATTTTTTTCATTATTAGAAAGTAATGAAGTGAGTGCAAAAACGGTGCAGTTGTTAAGAAAACTTTCCGGAAGTGAAACTAACCTGACGAACCGTGATTTAGAAAAGATGATAGATCAATAAGTCCATCTGAAATAAGGGGACAAATTGCGTGAAATCAGTGAAGATGAACAAAATAAAATATGAAAGAGAGGCATAAAGGAAAGCAATGAAATATAACATATACATATGTATACTACAGTGTGTGCGTGGATGTGTGAATATTTAGTGGTGTTAGTGAGTACATACATACATACAATATATATAAGCAACATAGTGTTTGAAATTTGAAGCTCATTGTTAATAAACAATTACATTTTGAAACAAAATACGCTATAACAACGACACATACATACATATAAAGTATATTTATTTTCATAATAATTTCTTTAAATTTTTTTGTGCTTTTAGATGCCTTTTATTAGAAATCTGCGCTCAGTTATGTGCAAAAGCGTTAATGATTCCGGGAAGCATACACAGTTTTACGCCTCGCAATTTTTCAAACGAAAGTGCGCATGTGAGAGTATGTATGGAGAAACCAAGGTAACGGCAGGTGAAAGATATTTGCTCGCATATATGTAATCTATTTATGTAAGTGTCTACTTCGAGTTAGCACCGCTTATACACGAGTCAGACGCTTAGCTAAAACACCCACCTACAACATATACGCAAACCCACACACGCAGCCACCCACCTAACGGCCATTCAGTTTTGCCAGATAAGCATATTTTCACTTACACACATGCAACTCTGCGTTAAGATGTAAGCACTCAAGTATGAAAGTGTTTGTAGGCCTTTTCTTTGCACGAACGAATACTCGCAAGAATCATTCACGCATTTCTTAGTTGGAAGTGTGCAATCTTGGCTTTGATTCCTCAATAGATAAGCGCCTTGTGCTACATAATAATATAGTGGTTATGAAAGCATATCAAGTGTTAAGTGCGAATATTTCTTCAGCATGTTGCCAAAGCCGCTGAAGAGTGAGTGGAGTGCTTGGAAGGTGTGAAAAGTAGGTTTATGGCGTAGAAAAGAAAAAACTAAGTGGGTGCAAGAAAAACAAGAAAAAAGTTGGACCCCACTAATAATTTTACATACTACTAATGAAAGCGACTAGCAAGTAGTGTTTTGAAATTTAAAATCGCAAATCATAAGAATGCTCTTGGCTACGCAGTTGAAGCCAAGTGGGGAAATGTGAGAAACTTTTTTCCTGAAAATTTCAGATGCCAGGTAGTAAAGCAGGTAGTAAGATGCCTGGCTTCTAAAATGGCCTTTTATTGGTGTGAATCGTAGAAGTTTCACCTAAAGCTTTTGTGTGCGACATTAGGTCGTAAAGAGGTATGATTACAAAAAGTATTTATTTTTTTATTTTTTTTTATTTTGTCACAAAGCAATATTAATAGAAAAAGCTCTAACAAATAATTAACTTGAACCCAATCATTTTTAAGCGGCCGTGTTAGATTTTAAACGTTGAGAATGAACAATTTTTTTAAATCAATGGAATTGAGTTCAAAATCACCTCTGCGGAGTTAAGTGCAAACTTCAAACTTTTTCATAAACAATTTTCACTTATTTTTTTTTGTTTAAGACCATTTAATTAAAGTTTCCATATTTTCGATTTTTATTTCTTTTTAAGAAAAGAATGCATAGTCATTGTAAGGCGCTAATTGCATTGTATTACTGTTGTTGGTGTAATGAAAATTTCCCTCCTTCGTATTGTTATCAAGTTCCAAGAGCGTAGTCCTTAAGTCTTTGCCCAGTTGCAGTGTCAGCATTGAAGAGACAGCAACAATTAGGTTGACCCAATTACGTCGCGGGAGAAATGCAGCCCACACTCGTACACCGTGCTACAGTGTTGAGCAAAATATAAAATGGAAATGACGCGATGAAGTTGGCGCCAGTGTTTCTGGTGCTGAGCTAGAGCTCAGGCGACCTATTAAGCTGCCGTAGTACTGAAGTATCTTCCAGACCGAAGCCTTTGCCGTCAGAAAAGTTGCTGATATAGCTAATACGTATTAAATTATAGCGAAAATTGAAGCAAAACTATCACCTCGCATTTTCTCGGAGAATCTTTTTAGAAGCAGGGATATAGTTTATGTAATGGCAAGCGGCTGCCTATAAACTAGGTTCCAGAAATTGAAATAGCTGATGAAATTACCAGGAGTGCCATTCGCTTGACTACAGAACCAATTTAGGAAATACGCAACGAAATTTTTTCAAGTGCTGACGGACGGATCAGGGTGAGGAGGAACGCTGTAAGGACATGCAGGACCGACAGGATCATGTGCAAGGAAGCGGAAAAAAATTCATGAGCTTTTTAGTCACAAAAAAAGGTTGTTGGCCTGATAACAGGTCACAACTAACTGGCATCACATGCGAGCTGGCATGTCATTATTAACGATAACACATATAGAATGTGCAGGCAAGGAAGTATGAGTGAGACGCTGCAGCACTTTCCATCTTATTTTTGGTCTTACGTAGAACTTGACTTAGATATATAGGTAAAGGAACTTCGCAGTTCAAGAGACTGGAGAAAGTATCAGAATTAGATATCAAACCTCTATTAAACTACGTAAAGACGTAAAATTCAGCTCGTATTGATAATAAGCCTACATCGTGCATTGCACAAAACCTGTAGGTGTATGTATGGTATGACAACCAATGTAACCCAACCGAACTCAAGTTTAGTGCACTCTTAATATTAATAATATGTAATAGATAGCGCTTATGTTTCGCGCAATACTGTATATTCCTAGGCCATGTAACTGTAAATGGCACAGTAGTGAATGAGCACAGTGTCAACTTGGCAAAGAACAAGCAAGGCGGTCATTATGCCACACAGACGTAGTCAAATGACAGCGACGAAGTGAGTGAAGTGCTTGAGCAAATCATTGGACGGCGCTTCTTTTCAATGAATGTCTGACAAGTGATCACAGGCGAGCGATAAGTTTGTATGTGTGAGAGTGCGAAGAGACTGAAATTGTATTGCTACAAACGGCATTTGCACGCTTACACACACACACGCACACGGCCGAACTGTGATACCGGCAATTGAGGACCTTCAAGTGCCTGCGTGTGCGCTTGAGTTTGAATGTATGTGTTGGTGTATATACACATACAACTGTGAATGTTGCAATCTCTAACAATTTATCGCGTTTGACAGCGACGTCATCATCAGCATACACGAAGGATATAGCTGCTATCTACAGCACTACCTATATAATATGTGTATATGTGTGTGTGTGTAGTGGCGTCAATGCCGCCCCAGTTGTTGCACACGCAGCAGTCAAGTGCGCTTTCACTCGTCGAGTATTTAGTACAGTTATTTATTTATGCCAAACAAAAAAGTGGCACAAACGCTGTCAACTTTGCGCTTCTTATCCTGGTTTCTTATCTTCTTCATTTCGATTTCAGGGCAGCTTCGCGACAGATGCATTTGCCACTAATAAGTTTTGCTGGCAGAAAGATTGCTCCACATGCAATCAAAAGTGTAAGTGTGTGTATGTGTTTGTGTACGTGTGCATGTGCATATGTGGTGTGTGTCAGGGCCATAAACAGTGAGTGATTACTCGACACACCGACCGCATACGCGCGTGTGTATATGCACAGTCATAAGGTTGTAAAGCTGCTGTGGACACAACTGCGATTGAGCCAATGCCACGCCGTGACAGCCAGCGAAAATGTCAACATAAATTAAGCAAAAAATATTTAATGATAAATGCTCATTTGTCATTATTGACACGGCTGATTTTAATTGGAAGCTTACCGTGGCCAATTACCATCAACTTTTGAAAGCAAATGATTTATTCGAAAATAGCGCTGAAACGCGCCAAATGAAGTCAGTTTTTTCCATAAGCTTGATGCACACTTGAAAGAAATAAATATATATATTTTTTGGCAAGTTAAATTATGTTTGAACAGTCTTAAACGAATATGTGTCTTTTGACAGGTTGAAGTTGACTAATGACAGCAGTTTTTGATAGTAGCTGTAGTTAAATTCGCTGCGCCACCGAACAGCGCAATGCAGTCGAAATGCAATCTCGGCAATCTCGACCACAGCCCAAGCAACAACAACAGCTGGCAGCCAATGCTCGTGAGTATCTGCTGGCCAGAAATCGTTTGCAAAAGCTTACAAGAGGCTATTCCAGGCATGAAAGGTTAGCAAGAAATGCATACGCTTGTACTGGAGAGCAAACCTTATAGGGAAAGTCAGCTGCAATGACAGTATTTTGTGAGTTGTAATTTATTTTTATTTTTTTTCTTCATTTTATTTATCTAATAATAGAAATGAAATCCAACGAAGATAGTTATAAATCACTTTAAAACGACTAAAGATTATAAGAAAATATTTTGATGAATTTATTAAATAAAATTTGGCTGGTAGTTGATTGTTGCGTTATAACGCTGAAGTAACAATTTTTCGTACAAAACAATTTTGATATGCATATTTTGGTATCGAAGGCATGTCATAGATACTAATTTCTTGAAATTGAAGGCCACATATTTTCTTATCAATGCGCAAAACCCTTAAAAAATGAATAAGAGTAAGAAAATTATGCCTACATTTAGGGGCTATGAATAATTTGTTCTGATTGTAGTAATTATCACTTTTTTACATTTTTTTGAGTCAGATATTAAGTTATATCGGAGCAAACTAACCAAAAATATATTTTTTTAAAGACAATTTATAATAGCAGCAATAAAAGTAAAAAAAGAAGTAGAAACTAGATTTCTCCTAAATGTCCTAAATGTAGGCAACATTTTCCTTGTTATTACGTAAAACTTTTAAAATATTAATTACAATCGGAAAATATGGCCTATATTTAGGCGCAAAAAACAAATGTTATGTTAATTATAACTGTAATTATAAAACTTTTTGTGTCAGATGCTAAGCATTTATTGTATATATTTGGGAAAAAACTGGTTACCTTTCCAATTCACTTTTGTTTTGTTTATTATATGTTGTTATTATATAAAGGCAAATATATTTTTCAAAGGCAATATGTAATAAGCGCGAGTAAAAAAGAAAGTTACTAATTTTGCCTAAATATAGGCAAGAATTTCATTGATAACACGTAAAATCTTTATGAAATATAAGTTGCAATAATATTGCCTACATTTAGGCATAATAAAGAAATTATTCTGATTAGAATAATCATAGTTGTTGTTAAAATTCTTGAGCCAGATACCAAGCTATTTTTATATTTTATTTAATTATTTCAATAGAAATTAAAAAAAAAGTTAATTAAGTACGAGTATAAATTATCGAAGCTTTAAACTTATATATAAAAATGTGTTGCGTTTTTGTCTGTTCGCTATACTATAGCTATAGTCTAAGCCGTTGTGTGATATGAAAAATGGCCTGAATCACTTTCAAGGGAATCCAATGAGGATAGTTTGCAAATAAAAAAAATCAGAAAATGTTATTTAACATTTAGCTAAGCTGCAACACACTGATAAGGGTGAGTTATAGCGTGAATAATAACAAAAAAAAAAAAAAAAAACATTTTTTTGGATGCGCCCGATTTTCTACAGCAGCTGCTTAAACTTGGGGAAGGAATTTTGCCACTTCAAATTTAAGTAGTAATTGTGATATTTTTCTGGATGGGTCTCCAGGCCAAATAGTTTATAGTTTAGAAATTTTAATAGACGCAGTATACCCTGACATTGAGAATTTGCACGAAAATAAATTTCATTGGTTGTGTTGTAGGGCCATAGTGTCAATGAAATAAACGATCTAATTATTCAAAAAGTTCCCGGAGAAATAAAAAAAAAAACACAAATCGATAGACACCGTGACTAATATCGAAGACGCAGTCCAATATTCCCAGGAATTTTTAAATTCATTAATCCCTTCTGGACTACCACCACATGAATTGGCTTTAATAATTGGAATTTCAATTGCTTTTATTGAATTTAAGTCCTCCAAGCGTGTACGACGGGTCGGGGCTGCTTATTAAGGGATTGGAGGGCAATTTAATTAAAACAACTTTTATCCGCGGCTCAATAACTGGTCAACTAGCTCATATACCGAGGGTTCCGATGATCCCAAGTAATCTGCCAATCTCATTTAAACGACTCAATTTCCAGTGAAAACATGTTTCGTTCTAACTACAAACAAGTACCAAGGCCAAAGTTTCGAATTAGTAGGGATTGACTTACGAAAAGAATGTTTTACTCATGGCCGGTCTGTCGCGGGTCGTAGGTCCTGAAAATCAATTTATAATGCTGTCACAAAATAAATTTACATCAAGTATCGTTTACAGGGAAGCTCTGTCTCAAAAAACTATTTATTAGAGAAAGAAAAATATATAGTAAAGGCCTTTTTTAAAAAATTAAAAAAATAATAATATACAAGAAATAGAAAAGAATATACTTTCATGTTCGAATTTACTTTATTTTTACTAATTTTTAATGATCAAACGCAAAAACGACAAAATATGTGTGGGAGAGTGTGTACAAAATTTTAACTTTTGAAATGATTGTTTAATACAAGTGTGAAGCCGGTGCAGGCTTATCTCTTCATTCTTCTCAGTTATAATTATTAGAGGTTCGACATTGAATTTGAAAATTTGCGTTGAAATATAGTTCTGTTTTTTTTTTTTTTTTTTTTTAATTTAAAAAAATGGTTACATATACATAGCTTAGATTCTTTCAGCCATCGAGCTTGCTAGACTTGTATGCGAGTAACAACTCCCTCTCTGCTATATTGAAAATATATTCGAAATCAAAATTCACAAGCCACAAATTTTCCAACCGGCCTCTATTTGCAGCCAAACTCTTTGCCATAGCATACATTTAGGCAGCTGCATACAACTCTGTATGAGGAGCGCAAGAAACGCGCACGAAATAGAGATGACGCTCGCAGCGCTCAATGAGACCAAAATTGTGCAGATGACCAATTCGTGGCCAAAAAGTGTGCACTCGCAATAGTGCTCGTTAGTTGTCTTGTGCTGCCATATTTTTTTTTGTCGCACATGGTGATTCAACAGCCCGATAACGGTAACAAGTTTTGACAATTTCGCCTTATTCATCTACATACTTGCATATATGGATATGTTGGTATATATGGATATGTTGGTTGGACTTGGTTAGAATTTTATGCGCGCAATCATATTTTGTTGTTTCTTGCTGGCAGTGTCTGTTGCAGCTTTGTTGTTGCAGCGGCTGTTTCAGCTGTGCGTGGCCTAAAATATTATGCATTCAACGAGCGTACTCATAGGTACCAGCTAGCCACCGGCATGGTTGCATTTGACTATTTTGTTGATTGAAAAGAGCGCTGCATCATGGTTTTATGTGGCAGCGAAAGCGGTGTGTGTTTGTATGTGCGCGTTGCATAGCTACATATATAAATTTATATACAAAACCGTATGCGACCTTTTATGGAATATTTGCATATGTGAAATGATTGTTGTCGTTGTTGTAGTTGATAAGCACCGTGGTGCATGGTTAGATTAAATTCAACTGGAATATGTGGATCTGGTCTTCAAATTTGGGAAGATAGAAGAGATTATATAGAAATTTACAGAAAATAGTTTTTATTATTATTAAGTCCTTTATTATACAATGATTACCGAATTAGGTTTGCAATTAAATTTATATAATCTCGAAGGACTTTTTGGAGAATCAATAAATGGTCAAATTTGGTAAGATATCTTCACGAAATTTGGCATGGACTATTTTTGAAGGTAGCAGTATCATCTCTGAACAAATCGTGTAGATCAGACCACTACAGCATAAAGCTGTCATACAAACTGACCGATCAAAACCAAATTCCTATATGGGAAACTCCTATATTTAACGAGATATTTCCAAGAAATTTGGCAAAAACTATGATCCAAAACAACCGTACAATCTCCACAAAAAATTATTTAGATGAAAGCACTATTGTGTATAGCTGTCATACAAATTTACCGATAAAAATCTGAAAAAAAAATCTAACTGAATTCAAGGTATGATTTTAGGCGTCTAAGCTGCAAAGTCTAAACTAACAATATTTTATAGCTTCTTGATACCCAGACGTGAAACAATTTATAAAACAATCCCAATTTTAAATACTAAAGCATACTTTTAGGCACCCAAACTGTCCTCTTCAAATTTATGGCGTAAATTCAGATTGGCTGTCGCCCTGTTGTATGTACATATATAAACGAAATACAACACTGAAATCGCCACATGTGAGGCAGGTCACATTTTTTCTAAGCGATATGAAAATTTGATTTCTCCGCCAGTGAACTGTGAATATCGTGCAAGCAGTTCCCCCAACTGCCTGCCTGCTGGCTTCTGCATTTTTGAATGGTTTACAACTCGTTACATGGCTCGGTGTTTAGATCATAGCTGTGATTTCGATAGAAGGCAGCTTGCGGTTGTCGCTTTTTGTGCTGTCTATGTTTTTGTTTTTAGTTTTGTTTTTGTCATTGAAGTGTAAAGGTGCTGGGGAAGCGGAAAAAAGGCGTGAAAATGTGCACGAATTAATCGTGGGCATTCTGATATAAATTTGCATATTTCTATGACAATTCGGCACCGGGCAGGGTACACGGTGTGGGCGGTAGGGCATTTAAAAAACGGTTGAAAACATTTTTGCAATTTCACGTTACACAATTTTGACGTTTTCGGCGTGAATGCGTTGGGCACTATGAAAATGCCGGGATTTGCGCAATAAAGGTGCACACAGATTTGTGTGCCGTTGTTGTTGTTGTTGGTTTTTTTGTTAGATTGCATGCAGAATTGATTTTGTGCACTTTTCAATGCATACCTATGTACCGTTATTGCGCATATGTAAATGCGTTTGTGTATATTTTTATGTATGTAAATATGTTAAAGCCTTCTTCCTTTATTCATAAAATTTTTGTTGGTTTGCTGAAATATTGGCTATATGAATTTAAGTGACAGGAAAATATGGTTGAATTTCCGATCTTATCGCCTTTAAATTCGTCAGTGCTACTGCATATGGTTGACGCATGGACTTTAGTGGCGATTGAAAGCAATAATAAATAAATTTATATATTTTTTTCGTTTGATCTTTTGTTGTGGCCCAAAATTGCAAACTGATGGAAATCGCTACTGGTTTAAAATATCTCATCACTTTTTATTAAATTTATCGATGCGCCTGAATGTATACTATGCATAAGGCAAAAGCCTATGTTTTTATAGTCATAATCATAAGAGGCTCTCTGATGTTAGAAAATAGAGTTGCAGGCGGTTCGAGGATATCTGAGTGTTGTAACCCCACAGAAGGGTGTCAGCAGCAGACCTCCAACTCAATCGTTTACTAAATGCAGATTTAATAGAAGGCGAACCATTTACTATAACTTCTGCCATCTATAACTGCTGAACCTTAGACAATCAGTTGCGA
This sequence comes from Bactrocera correcta, assembly GCA_027475135.1. Classification (NCBI taxonomy): domain Eukaryota; kingdom Metazoa; phylum Arthropoda; class Insecta; order Diptera; family Tephritidae; genus Bactrocera; species Bactrocera correcta. The sequence continues at coordinate 112,989,383 of CM050323.1, forward strand.
CAAGAGTTTAACTTCCCTGTCTATCAACCAAATACTGAATTCAATAAGGCGGTGGCAACTATATGGTTCCATAACATTTTTTGTATTTAATTGTAGTGGCAGCTCTATTAAAACATTTCTCCGATGTTGAAACTCCACAAAACTGCTTTGTTTTATGGCTCCACATCAAAGCTTGGAAGGAAGCGCCGGAAACTCTATAAAAAATATTGATATAGCCATGTTCGTCTACTTGCGTATACATGAACTAGTCTCTCAGTTTTTGAAATTGTCCACATTTCCTTTATTTCGAAAAAGCTGCTCGATTTTAGGAACTGCTTATACCGGAACACTATATCATATAGCTGCCATACAAACTGAACGGTCGGAATAAAGGGATTGCAAGGAAAGCTTTTTCATTAGACGAGAAATCTTCAGGAAATTTGGTATGGAACTAAGGTAATAATGCAATCTGTATGATTATATAAGTTCACGCAAATGAGGAAAGTTCTCTGAGCCAGAAACGATTCTTTGAAATATCCAGCCTTAGACCAAGTATCCAAAGGTATCTGGGCAGCCAAAAAAAATCCGCGTGAAGGCGAGCTAAAATAAGAAAGCAGATCGTGTCTTCCTAGGGTTGTGTGCTAGGTGTGGGACACGCCACGAAAAAAACACTACCAAATAAAAGAAGAAAACAACCTCGACTAACACTGGCCTACACTAATTTTGGTGCCTAAGTTATTATACCTGATTTTGGATGTATTTTGTGAGTTGATACGAGAAAACAAGTCACATTTTCCATATCAGCTCTTGTTCATAAGAAAAAAGAAAAAACATCTAGTAGCGGAAATGTGGTTTATCCTACCTACTATACCAACTACTAATGCGCACAGAGCTGCACTAAACCAAAATTTTTTTTTTTGTAGGCTTGAGTAATAGATTCCCCTTTTGCTGATGAACACTGCAAAAGTAGGATTACGATGTACGGCCATGAACCTTTAATGTCCGCTCCCTTAATTGAGAAGGTGCCGTTGTCTTGCTGCTTGATGTTAGCGTAATAGTAAAAGCTAACATAACCGCTGTCCACTAAGTGCGATGGACAGGACAAGGAGAGAGACGAAAAGGTCCCTGTGGCATTTATCACAATGGCCATATAAAGGAGCGCAGATTCGGTGTTGGACTCGTGGTGGGAGAGAGATTAAGACGCCGAGTCCTGGTATTCACCCCGATGGATAAAATCGAGCCACATGTTTCAAAGAGAGAAAAGGACGATGTGACTAAGGATGTTTTCTATGAGCACTTGGAGCGCCTCTATGAGAGTTCCCACGTCACGATATCAATATCGTGCTTGGCGACTTTTACACCAGGGTGGGCAAAGAAGGTATCTTTGGCAAAACGGTCGGTAAATTCAGCCTCCACGAGGAAAGATTAGAGTGAATACTGATTGACTTCGCCGGGGTCCAAATATGGCATAGGAAAATTTATCAAAGAACCTGGCTGTCTTCGGAATAGAAAGCCACCATCAAGATTAAGATCCGTGAATACTCACCGAGGCCCTAACATTGATTCAGACTATCATCTTGTTGAAGATACACATCCGCTTCTGTGCAACAGAAAAGGCACGAGAACAAACAGAAGGAAGGTTCGTTATCGAGAAGTTCCAATCACAACAGAGAGCCGAACGATTTTCTGCTCGAATTGCACTACTGCTCTCTGAGGGCACTTATTAACAACTCGGTATTGGGGAACTTTGAAACAACATTTCAAGCTCTTTAAGTACAATTGTAAACGAAACGAAAACAAAAGCATATAACTAATATTTAATCAGCACCATCGGAATAAAGGGATTGTATGGAACACTTTTTAATTTAGCGAGATAACTTGAAGAAATTAGACGTGGGTTCCTACCTCAGGCAGTGATGTATTCTCTGAAAAAATTGTATAGATCGGATAACTATGGCAGCTGTCATACAAACTGAACGATCATAATCAAGTTCTCTTACGGAAACGTCGACATTCCAGCTTCGCTGCAACTGAAGTGAATTTTTTCTTGCTTTTATTGAATTTATTAGAATAAATATTTATTCTTTAAGTTTCTTCAGTTTTATAGAATTTACTACATATTTCTATCCTCTCCCAGTAATTACAGAAAATACTTAAATTATTTCCCACCACTTTACAGCAGTTGTTGTTGTTCTTGTTGTACGGCCACTTGAGCATTGTCACCGGCAATTTACAACTCAAATAAAATTCTATTTTCCTACTTTTTTCCACTAAATAACAAAGCAAACATTTTCTTTGGCTTTAGCTATGCTCCGTCTGCTCGCCTAACTGCTGTCGCCCACTATCCTCCCCCTCCGCTTCAACTTGGCTTGGCTTGGCGTCTCTTTTGTTGTGATCCCTTTCTCCGCCGTTATTATGCTGACTGCCCTGGAGGTGTGTTGTCATTTGCTGTTTTGCTGTCGTTGACACTCCAAGTGCCCATTGTTGTTGTTGTAAGTGTTGCATGATGTTAACTTTGCTGCCATTTATTGTTGCTGTCTGTTGTTTATTATTGTTGTTTTGCTTTGGTTGCTTATGTGCGGTGCTCAACTTTCTGCCTTCAGCTAAGCAAAGTAATCGAGGTGGCCAACACACGCTCGGGCCACAAGCAGCAGGAAAAAAAAAAAATAATGCACTTTTTCGCAATTTATAATTTAAGAAGACGCAGCAGCGCAGTGACTTTCTTGGAAGAGTATTGAAGGGTTGTGCTACGCACAGCTGCGCCGACGCTCACGCATGCACGCGCGCTACGCACAAGCACCACCACAGACACACACACGCATGCTAGCTGGCTGGCTACACAAGGGAACACAATTATGAGAATTGAAGTGGAAGTGGAAGTAGAAGAGCAGAGAGAAAACAAGCTAAACAACCAAGAGTGCCTGTAGTGGCACTTAAGTCTCTCTATTTGCTTCTTTTTGCCATACCTCGGGGAATACAAGTACTTCAGGCTAGCAAATTTTAAATTGAAAACTTTTACTTGTACCTAACGGATGCACGCACACACACACATGAATATACAAAGATACTTATATATTGATGTACACGAGCGCATTACGAGGCAGCAGCGGCGGTGCGGGACACAACATCAATAACCAGTAAAGCAGGAGGAAGGCAAAAACTACCGTACATAGTTGTAGTACTAACAATGCAACAACAAATAGCAAAAGTTGTTAAAGTGTATGAAAGTGGCGCTGGACTTGTGAAACGTTGCTTTAACAAGCAACAAGAGCAAGCGTAACAACAACAATTGCAACAACAACAACAACAGCACTTCGGGTACTTGCGAAAAAGTGAGGAAGGCAGCAAGCGCAAAAAGCGGTCTAAGTAGAGAAGCCGCTTCTTCTATGATTTCTTTGCGTAAGCTCTGTCGCACTTTTGCCTGTTGCTGATTATTTTATGTTGTTGTTTTTGTCTTTATTTATTGTTCGTTAACATTTTAGCCGGTGACTTGCAAAAAGTGTTTTTTTTTTGCCAATTCTAAATTTTTTTCCTGTACGCTAGCTGCTGAGCAGTTGTGTGCAGTTCGTATTCGGACATTAGAAGACTCTAAAAATTGTCTAACATCAGGTATGCAATATGCAGATAGTTATTACAAGATCGCTTCGGTATTATTTTTTTTTAAAGTACAAAAATTATATATTATCTACTATACTATACATATCTAAAAGAGAAAAAGAAATTTGGTATGTATGTTCTTTATAGACTCCGAAATGGCTGCACGGATTTCAATCGGATTTTAGGACGATCTTCAGGACGGCCCAGAGAGTCCTTTTGTAAGAGCATGAATAATAAACGAATTCATATACATGACAATTTTATATACATTTTGTTACTTAATACCATATATACTTAGAAGAAAAAATTTGCGAGTCGTCAATGGGCCACCTTGGCACTTTTATTTCCTGAAGTGAAAATCAGAAAATTTCTCAATTTCTGTGTATCATGCAAATATGGGATATCCAGTTTCCAGGCTGTTTGTTTTTTAAACTTTATATAAATATAACTATATAACTCATACTCTGACCGATATATTCGGCAAAATGTTCGTTAGAAAAACGAAATTCATTTTATAGAGAGTTGTGTGCTGTATCGACCGGTTTTTGTTTATACTTATAAAATGTTCCCTGAGATTCATTAAGGAGTAAAATTACCCGCATGACATATGTTTGTTACATATAAGGGGGCTGGGTGTTAAGTTTTCACTTAAATTCAGACAGAAAGATACACTGTTATTAGTAAAACACGCTCTCTTACTTGCATTGAAGTAATTTACACGTTGACCTATACATGCGTTGTAAAGTCACCTGGAAGTTCGAAAATCGTTGTATTACATATGTGGGACTAAGGGAAGTATTTACACGATTCAACCTATTTTGGGCACACATACATAAAATTGGCAGGCAAAAATTATCCCTGAATTTCAATTGTAGGTTTCACACATTGACCGATATTTTTTTTTTTAAACAGTCAACTATATATAATTATTATCCCAAATATTTGCCACGGATTTGTAATCAAAATTCGTTTTTTTGGAAGAAATCACCGCCAAATTACAGATTTCTGAGACTTCCAAAATATATTATGCAAAGCGTAAGAAATACCAACTTCTGAATTTTGGTGCGTTCAGAATAGAAAGAAGTAACGTTTTTTCTTTTTGAAAGAATCAAAAAATAAATATTCCTAAAATAATATAAGATTTCAAGTTACTATAATATTTATAGTCATCTAAGTGGGCTCTCCTGTTTGCATTTTCTGACAAAATTTACTATAGTAATGTATATATTTTTAATACAATCGGAAAGAAGAGATCCAAAGAATTCATCAAGCATAAAGCCTACTCATATCTTAAAAATATCTGAATTCTCGACTTGAAATTTTTTGATTGAAAATTATTGTTCTTTTCCGACATTAGGTCAATATAAGAAGAAAACATAAATATTTTTATTAAAAAAAGCAATGTGCTTAACCCTCTCATGCCCGAAATAAAATGGGGAACGCTAAAAAATATTTGAGTCCAGATATGCTTTAATCGTGACTTTAATATAGACCGACCAAAATTTCAAAGTCCTAGGAGTGCTGGTTTGACAGTTACCTAAATACTTTGTCAAACACGAAATGACCTATTGTTGCCTATAGGTTCATAGGTTCATAGGCAACAATAGGTCATTTCGTGTTTGACAAAGTATTTAGGTCAAACTTTATTTAATTTTTTTGCCTATTTTTGTTTTATTTATTGTAATCCTTACCCATATTTAGTTACAAAAATCACTAACTATATAACACAAAAACTGTTTTATTTAACTTTTTATTTTATTATTTTGCACAGGGTAAATAAAAAAAAAAGTTGTGATTACGTGTAGACCGAACCGTTATCGAAAATAACAAGAATAACAGGAATTATAACAGCATAAGTAGAATGTTGCCTATAGGCAGCCTCGGGCATGAGTGGGTTAAGATAAAAGTAGGTAACTTTACAAATTTCATGAAAAAAATATTTTTTTGTACAATATAAATTATAAAAAATACTTTAATCTTATTTATTTGAATTTTTCACACAAACTTCGAGTTTAAATGAAAAAGTTTTAGAAGTTTTCATCCTCAACAATATTGCCATATAACCCCTAGTAAAGCTTAAAAATTCATTCACGCCCTCTCCTTTTTTTCCCCGACCTCAGATAATTTTTAAATAATATTTCCCTTAATTTTTGTCATTTTATCTTTTGTTTCCGATGGGTTTCTTTCTACATATTATGGTTTTTTTTTTTCGTTACCAAAATTAGCTATCCTTGCCAACTCTTGAAATATGAAAAAGAAATTTATAGAAATATATATTTTTTCTTTGCAATTAAGAATACCCGCTTTGCGTACCCACGAACATTCTTACGTGTTTTCGAATATGAAAAATATTTTTTCCCTATATTTCTTTTTTGATGGGTATAACATTGATGTGAAATATTCTATCTTTTATTTCCATAAAGAAATATTGTAGAATTGTGACATGTGAATCCGAAATTCCTAGAGCAGCGCACATTAAAAAGTATACTTTTGCATTTAAGCAAAACTATTATTTCTACGTCAAAGGTTTTTTTTTGTATTGAAACATACGACCTCAAGTTATTTTTAAGTGGAAAACTAAATTTTAATAGAAATTGCTTTTCAAGAATACCTACTACTAATTTTTCCGTAGAAAACTAGACATAGGCATGTACGTATTGTATTTGATGTCTGTACAAAAGCCATGAGAGGTGTGTGACTTGACTAAACTAGTTGCAATTGGCGCCTAATAGTAGGCAACATTTTAAACTTTGTAAAATATCTTTGAACATTGACAAACGTTATGTTCACGAATTTAACATTCATTTATTTAAAGCCACATTTGCTGCCTTAATATATTATATAAATATTTATAATAAAAGCACAAAACGAAATTCAATTTTAGTCTGCTGTATAGATACGCTTCTCGAAACTCTAGTTGCAAACCTGCCACTTGGGTCTGAAAGTTCAGGAATTTTCTAAAAATAGCTGCACTGAGTAAAAATTTGCAAAGTTGTTCTCGACTACAGACCAGCTAAAATCTGCAGCGAAATCTTCGCGTCAGTTTGCATGTCGCATGCGCCGGTATTAAATAAGTCACGTTGATCATAAACTTAAGTTTAACCAAATCCACATTTCATTTGGCAAAAAACGAAGCTACGTGCAATCAGCGGAAGGCACAACGCAACACTAACACGATACACAGCGAGTGATGCAGGCAAGTAAGCGCTGCTGCTTTTTGCCACTAAAAGGCGACGGCGCCTTTTTCATTGAAGCGAGCGCCGAGCGGCGTTTGTAGCTTTCACTGTTCGGCGCTGTCGCTGCCAGCGTGGCATTGCATTGTGCATTTTATTGTCGCGCTACTTTGCAAAATGCACGTATCCTTTATTAAATTTTCGCCGCATTCCCACGGCGTCTGTCGCTTAGGCGCTGCGCATCGTGTCTTCATTCACAGCGGCGCACGCACGTACTCAGGCACAATAGGGAGAGCGAAATATGCTTATCCATTACCGTATAAATGTGACAGTGTGTGTGTGTTTGTTTTTTTGTTGGAAAGGGGCGAAGTCAGTCCAAAACGCAGAAAACAGTGTCTTGCGTGTAGTGAAGCGCACAGTGCTATTCCATTGGGCAGGAAATAACACGCAGCGTGACTCACACACACACACACACATACATGAAAAGCACAAAAAGTTATGCGTATGAAACACATTTGTACACGCATACCAATACACACATGCAACAGCCAAAGGCGCATATCCTGCCTTGCGTCGCCCCTTCCTCCCATAGAACCCTCACACGCCTCTTTCTGCTGTTTTCTGGCTGCGCCCTGCCTCGTTTGCAACTTTTTCGCTGCAGTAATTTCGTATTCTATGCAAAAATAGCATTTTGCATTTAAATGATTTTCGCTTGTGCACTTAAATCTACAGTTTTTCTACACTTTACTGTCGCACTTTTTTCGGTAAATTTTTTCTCAAACACTTTTCCACCATTTTGTGTTTTTGCTGTTGTTTTAGTTGTTGCATTACATTTACGCAGCCGTTATTTAGAGCGAATACTAGGAAAATAGTGTATTTACCAGTTGCACGTCGTCGCAGCGTTGGACGCGTGTAGCGGGGCGTATACGTAATTGATCTTTCAATGGAATAAAATGCAATACTGTTATGTAAGTAAAGCTGCACACACGTGAAATTAGTTTTATGCAGATAGCATTTTCATGTTTTTGTAATACTTTTTTTATTTTTACATACTTCTTCTAAGTTTTATATATTTTAAGGAGAGGTTTTAAACTTATTTGGGTGCCAAAGAAATTTTGAAAAAGCTAATTTCAAATTAAATGTATGCAAATAATGGCAAATGATGGGCTTATACTTGCAGTTTTTTACCTAAATCATCATCCACAGCCATTTAATGAGAAAAGAAAATACAAAAGCTTTTCAATTTCTTTTCATTAAGTGAATAGATGAATTTCTATGTATCATTACTTTTCTCTGACAATTAGTGTTCGTGTGCTTTAATATTCCGAAAATGTTTTTGACAGTGTAACCACTACAGTCGATATTGCTAACTGTGCAAAGGAGTTATAACTACTGACAATTCAGAAAAGTACTTTTTTTTAAGATTCATTTATTAAATATCATTTTAGTGTATTTTAGTAATAGTCGATTTATCCCTAGGAAGATCTTCGAAAATTCTATAATTGGTTAAAATAATCAATATCTAAATATATGTGACGAACGAAGAACTAGTTGAAATTTTATTTTCGACTTAATTTAAAATAAAAATTGTTCCTTTATGTGAAAAATCAAAAAATATATCAAAGATCTTATTCCTTCGATTTTTACTTGAAATTTATAATCAAGACGGTAGAGTGAAATTTTCAAGTCGATAAGCCCAGCCTAGTTTTGTTGAAGTTTTCCTCAACGAGTCAGACACCAGTGTTTTGAATGTGTGGATTTCGTTCAAATCATAGATTAAAAAATTGTCCACAAAAAAACAGTACCCACTTTTACCAAACTTGAATACTTTATTTCATTTTATCATATCGTTCTTATTAATAGAGCATTGACATTCAAAAACAAATCGTGTTCATCAAATTGGCAAGGGGATATATTCCCTTAATATCCCTTCCTCGTGACCTCGGCGACGGATCCACTTCTCACACATCGCATCAATCAATGGATTTATTTAGAGAACATTTCGGTGAGCAGTTGATTGGCCAAAATCATATGATATCACACCGTTATTCTTTTTCTTAAGTCTATGCGGATAATCCCGCTTCAATTCAGGCCTTGGAGCAAAACATCACTTGTGTTATTTGCCAGTTACCAGTCGATCTTTCGAATGATAATAAACATTCCTCATTAAATTTGAAGTTTCTGCGTTTTTTCTTTAAAAAAGTAGGGAAACTCGAAATGAATCAACCTTTATGTACATTGGCTATAGGGAGTGCATCTTTGAAAGGCGTAGATTGTTTTTGAAATAATTTCAATATTAGAACAAGCAAAAATATACACTTCTGCAAATGCTTGTATTTTACTCACAATGACTACATAGTCTTTATGGTTAAAGGG
>CM050323.1:112999507-113019272 GCA_027475135.1 Bactrocera correcta
TTGCCTGTTGCTGATTATTTTATGTTGTTGTTTTTGTCTTTATTTATTGTTCGTTAACATTTTAGCCGGTGACTTGCAATAAGTGTTTTTTTTTTTTGCCAATTCTAAAATTTTTTCCTGTACGCTAGCTGCTCAGCAGTTGCATGCAGTTCGTATTCGGACATTAGAAGACTCTAAAAATTGTCTAACATCAGGTATGCAATATGCAGATAGTTATTACAAGATCGCTTTTTATATAAATGACAATTTTATATACATTTTATTACTTAATACCATATATACTTGGAAGAAAAAATTTGAGAGTCGTCAATGAGCCACCTTGGCACTTTTATTTACTAAAGTGAAAATCAGAAAATTCTTCAATTTCTGTGCATCATGCAAATATGGGATATCCAGTTTCCAGGCTGTTTGTTTTTTAAACTTTATTGTGCAAAACGCCAGCCATAGGGTCGGAATACATGCAATTACATATATGTACAATATATACATATATATAAATATAACTATATAACTCATACTCTGACTGACATATTCGACAAAATGTTTGTTAGAAAAACGAAAATCATTATATAGAGAGTTGTGTGCTGTATGGGCCCCTTTTTGCTTATATTTATAAAATATTCCCTGAGATTCTTCTTCTTCTTCTTCTTCTTTACTGGCGTAGACACCGCTTACGCGATTATAGCCGAGTCGACAACAGCGCGCCAGTCGTTTCTTCTCTTCGCTACGTGGCGCCAATTGGATATTCCAAGCGAGGCAAGGTCCTTCCAACGGAGTGGAGGTCTTCCTCTTCCTCTGCTTCCCGCGGCGGGTACTGCGTCGAATACTTTCAGAGCTGGAGTGTTTTCATCCATCCGGACAACATGACCTAGCCAGCGTAGCCGCTGTCTTTTAATTCGCTGAACTATGTCAATGTCGTCGTATATCTCGTACAGCTCATCGTTCCATCGAATGCGATATTCGCCGTGGCCAACGCGTAAAGGACCATAAATCTTTCGCAGAACCTTTCTCTCGAAAACTCGCAACGTCGACTCATCCGTTGTTGACATCGTCCAAGCCTCTGCACCATATAGCAGGACGGGAATTATGAGCGACTTATAGAGTTTGGTTTTTGTTTGTCGAGAGAGGACTTTGCTTCTTTGCTGAGATTCATTAAGGAGTAAAATTACCCGCTTGACATATGTTAGTTACATGGGAGCTGGGTGTTAAGTTTTCGCCCAATGTCAGGCAGAAAGATACACTGTTATCAGTAAAACACGCTCTTTTACTTGCATTGAGGTAATTTACATGTTGACCGATGTATGCGTTGTAAAGTCACCTGAAAGTTCGAAAATCGTTGTGTTAGATATGTGGGACTACAGAAAGTATTTACACGATTCCATTTTAGACACACAGACATACCATTGTCAGGTAAAAATTATCCCTGAATTTCAATTGAAGATTTCACACATTGACGGATATTTTTCTAAACAGTCAATTAATATAAATATTATCCCAAATATTTGCCACGGATTTGTAATCAAAATTCGCTTTTTTGGAAGAAAACACCGCCAAATTACAGATTTCCAAGACTTCCAAAATATATTATATAAAACGTAAGAAATACCAACTTCTGAATTTTGGTGCGTTCAGAATAGAAAGAAGTAACGTTTTTTCTTTTTGAAAAAATCAAATAATAAATATTCCTAAAATAATATAAGATTTCAAGTTACTATAATATTTATATTCATCTAAGTGGGCTCTCCTGTTTGCATTTCCTGACAAAATTGACTAGAGTAATGTATATATTTTTAATACAATCGGCACGAAGGGATCCGGAGATTTCACCAAGCATAAGACCTACTCATATCTTAAAAATATCTGAATTCTCGACTTGAAATTGTTTGATTGAAAGTTATTGTTTTTTTCGACGTTAGGTCAATATAAGAAGTAAACATAAATATTTTTATTAAAAAAAGCAATGTGCTTAACCCTCTCATGCCCGAAATAAAATGACTAACGCTAAAAAGTATTTGAGTTCAGATATGCTTTAATCGTCACCTTAGTATGAACCGACCAAAATTTCAAAGTCCTAGAAGTCCTGGTTTGACAGTCACAGGATGTTGCCTATAGGCCATTTCGTGTTTGACAAAGTATTTAGGTCAAACTTTAATTATTTTTTCTTTGCCAATTTTTGTTTTACTGTAATCTCTTACCTATATTTTGTTACAAAAATCACTTACTATATAACACAAAAACTGTTTTATTCAACTTTTTATTTTATTATTTTGCACAGGGTAAATAAAAAAAAAGTTGTGATTACGTGTAGATACAGATATTTTTGTTGATATTTGGTATATGCATATGCAAAATTTTAGTCTACTGCACAAAAAAATGGTATCGAAAACAACAAGCATAAGTACGAGTTATAACAGCATAAGTACAATGTTGCTTATAGGCAGCCTCGGGCATGAGAAGGTTAAATAAATGTAGGTAACTTTACAAATTTCATAAAAGAAATATATTTGAGAACAATATAAAATTCAGAAAATAATAAAAACTTGGTTATTTGAATTTTTCACATAAACTTCGAGTTTATATGAAAAAGTTTAAGAACTTTTCATCCTCAACAACATTGCCATATAACCCGTAGTAAGGCTTAAAAATTCATTCACGCCCTCTCCTTTCTTTCCCCGAACTCAGATAGTTTTTCAATAATCTTTCCCTTAATATTTGTCATTTTATCTTTTGTTTCCGATGGGTTTCTTTCTATTATGTTTTTTTCGTTACCAAAATTAGCTATCCCTGCCAACTATTGAAATATGAAAAAGAAATTTATAGAAATATATATATTTTTTCTTTGCAATTAAGAATAAACTTTTTGAGTACCCATAAACATTCGTACGTATTTTCGAATCTGAAAAAAATTCTTTTCCTATATTTCTTTCTTTTATAGGTATAACATTGATGTGAAATATTCTATCTTTTATTTCCATAAAAAAATATTGTAGAATTATGACCTCTGAATCCGAAATTCCTAGAGCTGCGTACAGTAAAAAGTATACTTTTTGCTAAAAGTTTGCATTTAAAAAAAACTATGTTTTCTACGTCAAAGGTTTCTTTTATATTGAAACATACGCTCTCAAGTTATTTTTAAGTAGAAAACTAAATTTTAATAGAGATTGCTTTTCAAGAATACCTACTACTAATTTTTCCGTAGAAAACAACACATAGGCATGTACATATTGTATTTGATGTCTGTACAAAAGCCATGAGAGGTGTGTGACTTGACTAAATTAGTTGCAATTGGCGCCTAATAGTAAGCAACATTTTAAAATTTGTAAAATATCTTTGAACATTGACAAACGTTATGTTCACGAATTTAATATTCATTTAATTAAAGCCACATTTGCTGCCTTAATATATTATATAAATATTTATAATAAAAGCACAAAACGAAATTCAATTTTAGTCTGCTGTATAGACACGCTTCTCGAAACTCTAGTTGCAAACCTGCCACTTGGGTCTGAAAGTTCAGGAATTTTTTAAAAATAGCTGCACTGAGTAAAAATTTGCAAAGTTGTTCTCAACTACAGATAAGCTAAAATCTGCAGCGAAATCTTCGCGTCAGTTTGCATGTCGCATGCGCCGGTATTAAATAAGTCACGTTGATCATAAACTTAAGTTTAACCAAATCCACATTTCATTTGGCAAAAAACGAAGCTACGTGCAATCAGCGGAAGGCACAACGCAACACTAACACGATACACAGCGAGTGATGCAGGCAAGTAAGCGCTGCTGCTTTTTGCCACTAAAAGGCGACGGCGCTTTTTGTTTGTAGATTTCACTGTTCGGCGCTGTCGCTGCCAGCGTGGCATTGCATTGTGCATTTTATTGTCGCGCTACTTTGCAAAATGCACGTACCCTTTATTAAATTTTCGCCGCATTCCCACGGCGTCTGTCGCTTAGGCGCTGCGCATCGTGTCTTCATTCACAGCGGCGCACGCACGTACTCAGGCACAATAGGGAGAGCGAAATATGCTTATCCATTACCATATAAATGTGGCAGTGTGTGTGTGTTTTTTTTTTTTTGTTGGAAAGGGGCGAAGTCAGTCCAAAACGCAGAAAACAGTGTCTTGCGTGTAGTGAAGCGCACAGTGCTATTCCATTGGGCAGGAAATAACACGCAGCGTGACTCATACACACACACACACACACATGAAAAGCACAAAAAGTTATGCGTAGGAAACACATTTATATACGCATACTAATACACACATGCAGCAGCCAAAAGCGCATATCGTGCTTTGCGTCGCCCCTTCCTCCCGTAAAACCCTCACACGCCTCTTTCTGCTGTTTTCTGGCTGCGCCCTGTCTCGTTTGCAACTTTTTCGCTGCAGTAATTTCGTATTCTATGCAAAAATAGCATTTTGCATTTAAATGATTTTCGCTTGTGCACTTAAATCTACAGTTTTTCTACACTTTACTGTCGCACTTTTTTCGGTAAATTTTTTCTCAAACACTTTTCCACCATTTTGTGTTTTTGTTGTTGTTTTAGTTGTTGCATTACATTTACGCAGCCGTTATTTAGAGCGCATACTAGGAAAATAGTGTATTTACCAGTTGTACGTCGCGCAGCGTTGGACGCGTGTAGCGGGGCGTATACGTAATTGATCTTTCAATGGAATAAAATGCAATACTGTTATGTAAGTAAAGCTGCACACACGTGAAATTAGTTGTATGCAGATAGCATTTTCATGTTTTTGTAATACTTTTTTTATTTTTACATACATACTTCTTCTAAGTTTTATATATTTCAAGGAGAGGTTTTAAACTTATTCGGATGCCAAAGAAATTTTGAAAAAGCAAATTTCAAATTAAATATATGCAAATAATGGCAAAGGATGTGCTTATTTGCAGTTTTTGCTTAAATCATCATCCACAGCCATTTGATGAGAGAAGAAAATACAAAAGCTTTTAAATTTCTTTTCATTAAGTGTATAGATGAATTTCTATGTATCATTACTTTTCTCTGACAATTAGTGTTCGTGTGCTTTAATATTCCGAAAATGTATTTTGACAGTGTAACATCAGTCGAAATTACCAACTGTGCAAAGGAGTTATAACTACTGACAATTCAGAAAAGTACTTTTTTTAAGATTTATTTATTAAATTCATTTTAGAGTATTTTAGTAATAGTCGATTCATCCCTAGGAAGATCTTCGAAAATCTATAATTGGCTAAAATAATCAAAATCTAAATACATGTGATGAACGAAGAACTAGTTGCAATTTTTATTTTCGCTTAATTTAAAACAAAAATTGTTCCTTTTTGTGAAAAATCAAAAAATATATCAAAGATCTTATTCCTTCGTATTGAAATTTATAATCAAGACGGTCGATAAATTTTCAAGTCGATAAGTCCAGCCTAGTTTCGTTGAAGTTTTCCTCGACGAGTCTGAAATAGTGTTTTGAATGTGTGTAAAAAGAAACGTAGTGTCAACTAGCCCACATTTTGTTCAAATCATAGATTAAAATATTGTCCACAAAAAAACAGTACCCACTTTTACCAAATTTGAATACTTTATTTCATTTTATCATGTCGTTCTTACTGATAGATCCTTTACATTAAAACAAATCGTGTTCATCAAATTGACAAGAGGATATGTATATTCTCCTAATATCCCTTCCTCGTGACCTCGGCGACGGATCCACTTCCCACACATCGCATCAATCAATGGATTTATTTAGAGAACATTTCGGTGAGCCGATAATTTCAAGTTTTGGGCCAGTTGATTGGCCAAGATCATGTGGTATCACACCCTTAGACTTTTTCCTGTGAAGATATGTAAAGTCAAAAGTCTATGCGGACAATGGTTTCAATTCAGGCCTTGGAGCAAAACATCACTTGTGTTACCATTTCCGTTTTTTCGAATGATAATAAAAATAACCATTATTTTTGAAGTTTCTGCGTTTTTTCTTTAAAAAAGTAGGGAAACTCGAAATAAATCAACCTTTATGTACTTTTCCTATAAGGAGTGCATCTTTGAAAGGCGTCATAGTTTTTTTTTGAAATAATTTAAATATTAGAACAAGAAAAAATTACCCCCAAACTTTTGAAAAGGGCTTGTATTTTACTCACACTGACTACATTGTCTTTAGGGTTTAAAGGGAAATTTCGAAAAAACCATTTACGAACAAACCCGAAGCCCCCCAACAAGATGGTATCCAACTGGGTGAGAGTAAACCCAAAGTTAAACTGCAATGGTTTTGTTTACTAGAAGGTATAACATCAAACGTGTCTTTATACTTTTTTGGAGCCTAACATTTTCAACCGAGAAGAAAGATTGAAAACATTTGAGAAAAGGGCCTCATTAAAGGTGGTGTTTTGCCCCCCAAAGTATAATCAAGCCAATAATGCTCTACAGTGTATTCATAAGGGGAGAGAAACTTGCAGCTTCATCTGCCCAATGAGCGCCTTCTCGGTACTGCAGAATACACCAATACTAGCTCTTAATGTTTTTTCACAAAACAAGGTTCACAAAAATAGCACATAAATGTAGCACCGATGGACGGAGGTGTTTTCCCGCAAATTGCATTATAAGGCTCAGGGAAGTTGGGCATATGAACCCCCAAACAAGGACACGCAAAAGTTCTCTCCCCCTTTTAATTCCATTCCGAAAAATTGGTTCACGGGCCCCTTCTATCTCTCCTACCACACCAACGATGGATATGTGGAGGGGAAAGGGTTCGTGGAAAAAAGCCAGTGAGCTATTTTATGGATGGGTCGAAGCTAGCAGAAAAAGGTTGAAAGGGAAAATTAGCTTTAGGCTAGCGGACCATTGTAATGCTTTACAGGTTCCGACAGCAGAGCGGTTTCCCCACCTGTGCGCTTTAGTTAGCTAGTGTTTTTTCCTCCCCAGAAAAGCATCTTCTACTTCATAATGAGACCCATTGTTGCGCCTCCCTTAGCGGAATTGCCGGGAATGGCTAATCCGATGAGCTAGCCAAAGAGGTATCATTTGCCCGCTCCTTTCGAAATGTGAACGAGTTGGATCCCCAATTATGTCTTGCTTTTAAACACCCAACCCTTTGGACCACCGGCGAAATTAGAGAAAGGAAATTTAAATCTTGTCGAAATCGTAGGCATTTTTACAGGACACTGTTCAATTAGCATTTAGGGAAAAAAGGATAAAAATCTTGTCCATGTTAATTACCAACTTGTGTGGATGATGGTGAGGTGGAAATATCCGGGTATTTTTTTCTTCATTATCTACCCTTTGCAGGTTGAAGATTCAATGTCCCAGCAGTCTCCCCTTTTGGCAACCCCGGAAACATAGCCGAAACGTTTCAAAAATCCATAATCCAAAATTTGTCGCTTTTAAGGCTTTTATGATCTTTTATATCTAAGCTTAATTCAGTTAGAATCGAGCCCCTCTAAGGATCGTTTTTCCTAACCTACCCAAACATCTTTTATCCAAGTGTTGGCATTTTGGGTTTTGTAAATTTTCCAGTTTTTGCTTAGTCAGCCGCAATCTACACGGGTTACGAGATAATATGAGTACAACACCAAATAAAATCCCTCCCTGAACAACGCATTCACATACACAGTACCACGCACACATGAAAAGAAATAATGGAATTGAATTGAAATCTAAGTCCGCAAAAGGCGCCGAATAACGCTTGCAATTAGAATGAAAAGCTGAGCTTCTTTAATGCAATTAGCGATATAAATACTACGCAATGAAATGAAACGGATTGAATAATAAAGTGGGATAAAATCATTTCATCCAACGTGGCGCGGCACAATGCATTGCCAATGGCAACGCGCGGCAGACAAACTCCCGCAGTCATATCAGTGTGTATGTGTGTGTGTTGGAAGTTGAAAGGAGACATTATAGCATGCTAGTAGCTATATGCCATGCGCTCATTGTTGTATGGACTTTTGTATGATTGCGCACATGCAAAATGTTACGTATACGCCACGGTGCACGGAGTGGATTTGGGGCAAATCTGAGAACAAACGAAAACGAAATGAACCAACTAAACTAACAAAATACCGTCAATGTAAACGCTGCAGGCATTCGAATTGTTATTGCTATTGTAAGTATATGTTTGTATGTATGTGTGTGAGTGTGTGGGTCGGATGTGGCTGTTATGCGTGTTATTGGCTGTGTGTACAATGGTAAAAAGCAGCAGCGCGCATTACAATGAACGTGCCAAAAATTGTTAATTTGCTGAATTTAGCTTTGCCACACGCACACCAAAACAAAAAAAAGTAACACAAGCAGCGGCATTTCGGCATGCTGCAACACAGGCTTTACGTACTTATCTACTGGCTTTGCGTGCTCCCTTTGCTTGCAACCGATTTTGTTCAGGCATTTGTGTGAGTGTGTGTGGGGGGACAAAGTGCGGTGGCGTGAGTTAGTGAGTGCGTGCCGAAATGACAATTTCACAGATCCATAAATAGTTGCGCAATGAATGGCAGTGGCAAAGCAGCGAAATGCAACGACAACAGCAATGCAACAATGCCACCATTAACATATGGCCATGAAACATGCACGCACACATACCCACAACACAACGAACGAAAGCATAGTTTTAGCTTTTTGTTTGCGTGTCTGTGTCATTAGTTGTGCGAATATGTTGAGATTGGTTTGCCGGTTTGCCTGACGCAAATCGGATGAATATTTAAGTGAAATCAAAATGAATGAATGTGTAACTCAAAGCAGCCCGCATGACGCAGCGCTGACTGCAGCCTTCTTCAACTCCCCAGTCACAAGCACAGTCACTCGCAGTACTTGCTCTTAATCACAAGCAGCTCGAAGCCTGGAGTGCCGTTGTGGGGCATGACATTGCTCTCGCTTGCTTTGCCACTAACAGCGCTTGCCACAGCGCTTGAGCTGGTGCACAGAGCGCTGCAGTCTCCTCTGCGTTGCGTTCTGTCACTTTCCCGACACATGCGCATATGTGTGTGTGTGTGTTTGTGTGCCGGCTTTGTTATCTGTGCGTGCATTTGCAAGATAAATGCAATAATATTACCAGCGTTGACGGGCACGTTTGCTTGGTCTTTGTCTGTGCACTCGTAGACACAAACACACACGCCCCACACACATACAAAAGTATATGAGCTATACTCTGCAGAAATTTATTATTGCAATTTCACAGTAATATTACAATAGATGAGTAAATGCGTCCCAAAGGCAAAGCAACGCAGCGCATTAGTTGAACACACCGCACACATATAAATATATATTTTTGGGGAATGTACTATTTGATATGTGTGTATGTGTCTATGCGCTTGGCATAGTTTTGTCAGCTGCTTTGCATTCTAATATTTTAATGCATTTAAATTGGAATATTTTAAACTGATTTGCTTTGCCGAACGCCCCGAGCGACGAATGGGCAAAAAGCGCTTTGCACAAAGGCAAAGACATTTCATTTTTGGCGTTAAAATACTTGCTTAAATATCGTGTATAGATTATACTCATATGTATCTGACTATCTATGGCACTTAAATTTTGCGATAATGTTTATTGGCAAATTTTTGTCCGATTTATTTGTCAAATAAACATATAAGCTACACATAGAGAATTAGTGAGAAAATTTAAGTTTCTTAAAAATTATTTTTTTCGGTTTCTAAAATAACATGTCTACCAAGAATTTGTTTACTATACAAATCATAATAATTTAAGGATTCTTAATTAAATATTAAATATGTAGAAGGGGAAACGAGGATGACATAGCTTATTTAGCTCAAGAACATTCTCTGCGATATTGTGCAAAGGCGATTTTTGGTTGGACATCAACTCGTCGTTATTAAGAGAAAATCCCTGCAAGGCTTCAGAAGCTTAACTCGTGGTGGAGTTAGAATTCACTTGAGGTCAAATATCTGCTTCTCAGTTCGGATTCCACTCTTTGGTGGAAGCAGCATCTGGAATTAAACATGATCAAAGCCATAAAAACTCTCATGGTGTGCAAGCCACGCACTTACAGGTGAATGCACACCATGATCGTGAGACCTATTGTTACATATGGAGCGGTGGTGGGCAGCGCAGATTTCGATAGGACTTCAAATTTCGAAATTGCCCAACGAAAGCACTAGAAGTCGCACTAGACTGCTCCACCTAGTTATCAATCAAATAACTAAATATGCAATGCTTCAAATGACATCAGAGGTGAAGCACCACTGGCCCTTCTGACAATGGACAGCATTAAAAAATTCTAAACACAAAAAGAGGTGAAAAGTTATTTTGGCAGTGAACTGACTGGAATAACTTCACGTTTAATCAAATACCAAAGTATAGCACTATTAGGTGGTACACTGACAGCTTGAACACGGCTGAAGAGTTTGCTCGCTTTGGAACTGTTTACAAGATAGTAGGATCGGAACACTGCATTCCATAAAGGAGCTGGAAGAAAAAAACAGCGGACAGAAAAAAGTATTGGAAAAAAATCACATGACCAAGCAAGTTTTCTAGGTTTAAAAGTGTAAGCAACCTCTCGAGAGACATTTCGGCTACTTGGGGCATTGGGAACCGGCCACTGTAGGCCAGGAAGCACTTATTGCCCCTTTTAAAAACCTCTTCTGCAAACTGCCGATTTGCAAGGGAAAAACCCTAAACCCAAGACATCTAGAAAGGATACTGGATTTTATCAGTTTTCTGGGCCTAAAGCCCAGGGTTGCAAGTCTCAATTTACTTCCAGCTTTGGTTAAGAACAATTTTTTCAATGAAAATAGGGTGATAAAATCAAAAATTACAGAAAATGTCTAATATGATTGTCGCAAAAAATCTTTTTAGATTATTTTTGGGAAATTTCCCACAAAGAATTTCTTAAAATTTTTCATTTTTATTTTCTAGTTTTGGTTAATTGCATTGACATTTTGTGCTTTCTATGTCTCACAGCTACGTAATCTTGAAAATGTTGCCATTTTATGCCGAATTTGAGTAGCATAAGGCAAGATCGCGAAGTCATTCAAAACTTCCTTCATTCGAGTCGTGCATCCATCTTCGGTAATGACGATTACATCGCAAAAGCTAAAGAAATCGAGTTTGAAAATCTTCCCTTTGGCATCTGAGAGCTAGAAAAGGGGATTTTAGGTATGAACAAATTAAGCTTGAATCACCCAAGAGACCCAATCTTTTGCAAAAAACACGTAGAGTAGAAGTCGCAACAAATTGATTGACAATCTAGAATAAACCCACATTCGTCAAATGCGTCATTACTAGTGTGGAGACGTTGGTTTATGAATATGTCGTCAAAAAATTTAGAAAATTTTTTTTTTTTGACAATCCAAGTTTGATAATATATATGTACTTTTTTAAGGGGAAATTTAAAAAAAATATCTGAGTTAATCACCCTTAAGAGACCTAATTATATTACTTTTAGACACCCTCAAAGAAAAACTGAAAATTCTTAAAAATTATGAACACTTTTTTTCTAGATTTTTATTGTAAAAAAAATTCCTTTAAAATTTTTGTCAGAGTTGGTTTACATGCCTGGGCTCTAGTGTGACTCTTACATCCGACTACAAAGTTGAAAATTTTTCACAACTTTTATTTTTGAAATGAAAAATCTTTGACATGTCTATTTTGTCGCTTTTATTAGCAATATGAAGATACTGCTTGGACCTATTTGGAATCGATAAAAAATGGGCAGATGAGTTCAGTTTCAAAGCAGCTTTATTCTGGAAATATTTCGAAAAAAACTAAAGCAAAATTCAGCTTCTTCGAGATAATAAGAAAGAGGGTACTTTTTGGGAAGAGAAATAATTATAGAAAAGCCTTTAGTTCTTGAGAGAAACCAAAAAAAAAACCCCTAATTTGGGGGTTTGATGTGGAAATTTAAAAAAAATTTTAAAGAACAATTAGTTTGAGAAAAAAACTTGAAGTAACTTTAAGATTTTTTTTTTTTAAATTTTAACAAGTCGAATATGGAATATGGATTTTTGTGTAACTGTCTGAACAGTTTGAAAGTCTGACAAAAATTTTAAAGGAATTTTTTTTTTCAAAAAAACAAGCATATATTTATATTTGTGAGCATTTAAGATATCTTCCCAAATAACGGTTTTTTTTAATAACCACTTAGAGTGGGATAAATGCGCCAGAGACATACAACTTTATTCTCGCCATGGTTCAAAAAGCGTTAGATGAGCCGATATCAAATTAGGACGACGCGCGTGGTTCCCCCCAGATTTAGGTTAACCGGGCCCCACAATTTTTTGGAAGCCGGGAAAAACCGAAATTTTTGGCCCCCCCCCGCCCTTTTTTGGGGTTTTTTTTGGTTTAATAATTTAAATTCCCTTTTATTTAAAATTTCCTAACAGGGATTTTTTTTTTAAAAAAAAAACTTTAAAAATTCAAAAGCCCCAACCTTCCTATTTAAAAACATTAATTTTTTGAAATTCCATTCGGGAATTTCCTTTTTTAAAAAGGTTTTAAGGGAATTTTTTTTTTTCCCCCTTATTAAAAAATTAAAAGTATGTAAAAATTTTTTTTTTTATTTATTTAAATTTTTTCCCTTTAAATAAAATTTTTTTGCAGGTTGGTGGGCCTTTAAAAAAAATTTTTTTAAATTTTTTGTTTTTTTATATTAGTGCTCTGCATGTGCTAGTTATCAGCAACTGGCATTAAAATTTCTTAAAAACTAATATATAATCCCAAACGTTTATGCATGCAGGGATTTGCATATTTAATTATGTCATTTCGCATGTATATATTTGTGTGCATGTGTATGTGTAATTGCATTGCAAATGTGTGGTTTCATTAGTTTAGGCTTACTTTGTCAGGCAATTGCTTTGGTAATGCTTAAATTAATGTAATTTACAAATAGCACATAAAAACAGCTTTGCACTTCAAAATAATATTTACTTGTGCACTTTAGCATGAATATATCTGTAAACTTGAATATAAAGGGTGTTTTTTGAGGCGAATGGAATAGCTGAGAGTGAAGGCTGTCATGCTGTTGCAAAGCCGACATTGAAATTTATGCTTTTCATACAAAAGAAAAGCGAAAGAAAGAAATTGAGTTTTGAAAATCGTGTTTGGTTTAAAAAAAAAGTGTGTTAAATTTTTGGTTTGGCCTCCGTTATACTTTTTTAGAATTTCCTTAAAAGGTCAAAGTGTTTATGATTTCACTCTTTTTTGTATTAAATTGAAAGCAAAATTTCTGTACTCCCAAAAAACACCCTTTATATACACATAGATCTATAAAAGAACTTATTTACGGCTATTCACGATATGTCTGTGTAGTTGTCTAATAAAGTAATAAAATACTTGAATGCGGGAATTTTCCACTTACCATTCGAAGATGTCGAGAAGAGGAAGCTGTGCGTTAAGTCGCTCCAACCATAACGATTCCTGCAAATACAAATGTAATTAAAACGAAATTTAGCCAATGCTTTGCTATTTGTGTTACGGTTGCTTGAGTCCCAAAGTATTTCAAATGCGTTCGAAAAGACAAACAAACGAACAAAACGAGAATTTGCAAATTTATTAGAGAAGGAAAATGTCACCTCGAAAATTATTAAGCACAGATGATTATTTGTGACAAAACACATCAATTGCATCAGTGCGTCAATGCAGCATGCGGCATACGGCAAGTGGCATGTGGCCGAGAGCCAAATACCTGCACGGACCGGACGGACTAAGTATTTGCATACAATTTGTTTGAGGGTTTGCATATCATGCCTCTGTAATTAGTTTTTGATTTTATTTGAGCATTGTTGGGCAAGTAGGACGCTTGCAGCGCATGCAAGTATCGAGAAACGAGAAATAAACAATTCATGAATTAAATATAAATTAGCATTGCAGAACAAATAAAGTGAAATTGGAAGTATTTCTGTGCCTTGAGGCCCTACATGTTTATTTAAGGTCTTAATTCACTTATGCAAACCATGCATATCTTAATTATATATTATTATAAACATGTTTATACAAATGCATATGTATACGTAAATGTTTATTATAATTATTTGCTTTGTATTACTTTGTTGATGGATTAATACTCAGTAGGTCAGTTTAGTTTGAGGCCGAAATTCTGCAGTTTTTGAGCTTAAAAACCAAAGGGCGTCGCCTTGGTTCAACGGAATCGTGATATTAAACTATATATAATAAAAGTAATAGATTAACATTTAATCCATATTTTGAAATATTAGTGAAAAATCATTTATGTGAAGAAAGCTATATACGAAAATTATATGTATGAGAAGTTATAAAAATTATTAACACATTAAGCTGAAGGCGAAGTCATACTGCCAATTTTTGGTTTCCCGATCATGTAAAACAACATATGTAAGTAGTGGCTCAAGGGTCGATCAATTAGCTGGTTCTAAGAAAACATGAAAGTACGATTTGCTTTTTCACCGCAAAATATCAACTTCAGCGCATTAAAGAAACGTTCTTTAAGTCTTTGGCCCACTCCTTTTTTTCCCTTTCCGAGGAAACTCTTTTATGTTATGAGGACCCACCGCAATGAAGGCTTCAGGTCCTACCATGTTTGTGGATGCTGCGGGCGGCCGAGCTCACCATTCCCGTTCATTTCCCCGGGTATTTTTGGAGCGGGCCCCAGATGAGATGCATTTGGTTACGTTCCGCTAGACTACTCAGCCGTTCCTCACTTTGCACCAGAATCGATTTGATCTCATAAGCAGAGATTGCTGTAACTGCCGCTTGACTGTCGTTGAGTATGGTTATAAGTTTATTGCGATAATTGCTTGGAAATTTATCTTTACACAATGGCAAAGACTTCTGATTGAAAAATCCCCGGGAAAAATTCCATCCCAACCCCCATCGGTGTACCCTTGATTGTAATATTTCCCCAAAACAGTAGCTCGAGAGTAGAGTCATTCCATCAGCCTTGCTGCTAAAGGTCACTTTAACACCCTTTAAAAAGTTTAACCCCTTTCCCCTAATGCTAATCCTTTAGAGAAGAACCAATTTATTACAACATTTAATTTTTTCATTCACTGGGAGGTAAGGAATCTCTACCACATTCCCTTTTGCTTCATTTGGAGCAGTGGGTGTTTAATTACCTGACCGATTACTTAAGGGGGAAGTGGTGTAAGGGGTTCCCCCAAGCTGGAAATTCCAAAACCCCCTTTAAAGGAACCAAAATAAAATTTTACCATGTTCGTCGTTTTTTTCTGCTCCAAGGGTTAGGTTCTTGAGGACGGACAGGGACCTACATCTCATAAACGAGACGGTGGTCATCTTAAAGGGGTTTGATTTTAAGGGGGGCCCATATAAAATTTGAATAAATGGGATAATAGATAGCGGCAACTCGAAGAGAGCAAAGAGACGGTTCAGCACAAATCAAACATCGAATTTTTGGAAACAATTAGATATCAAACCTTGAGAATCTATTTGCAAAAAGCATAACAGAAAAATAAATAGTTTAAATTAAAGGGGGAAAAAAATTTTTTAAAAAAACAATGGAAGGTGATATAAAAACAAGGCCTTACGATAGTCAAAATCGAGTTGCCCGGCTAATTGAGCCCCCATTCTTACTAACATCCTGTACAAAAAGGGTTAGAAGTGTAGAATGTGTGAGTAAATCGCGACGCCTAACATTTGAGATAAACCTCGAAGCATTAAAATTCCAGGTTTTGAATAATACAAGGCCTTAGTAATCCGTTGCTGGGGAGACAGCTATTGCTTAAGCAGACGTCAAAGAGGATGACAAAGATGGGTTTGCAGTTGCCACTGATTTCCCCTATAATAAAGCACCAAATCCCAAAATACTCGATTGATGAAGTAACTTTATACTATTTCTAGCGAGGGCTGACACTCATTGACTAGCTTTAGCACAAAGTTAACGAACTAAGCACTAAAATTTTCCGCACTGCTGTCGGAGAGAAAGCTGACCCCCCTGAAAGAGGCTGCACTTTGCAGCAGTAAGTCTACCACCATAAAAAATACCCTTTAAAAAAAACCCCTTTTTTTGGAAGTTAAAAATCCAACCCCCCCCCCAACGGGGGATCTGAAAAAAAGGCGCAACGAGTGGTCCCTGGACGCAGTGATTCAAGTTTTTGGGAATGCAGTTGAAGGGGGAAAAAATTTTGGGGTGTCCGCTGGAAAAGTCCACGAGTGCCGGTGAAAAAAATAGTCATATATACTATATAACAATGCCAAGCGAAAATGGTTGTGGAAAGAATTAAAAGTTAAAATTTTAAATATGGTTTTGGGGCTGCTCTTCTAAAGAAACCTTTAACTCGGGCCCTTTTCTTTCACAATTTGGTTTGGTTTGGCCAATAAGAAAGAAATTGTGTTTAAAAGGTTTAAAACAGGGCACAACTTATAGAGGGACTTGCGAGAGTCTGTGGGTGCTTGGGAAGTTCTTGTGCATCGAATTTTAGTTCCCAAACCTCGCATCAAGTGATAAATATTCCCTTTCTGTCTAAGTGAATGATTTTGCTTTAGAAATATTTGCCCCGAATGAAGCTTTTAAAAAACGGCTGTTCATAATTTTTTTTCCAGAAAAGGACGAGGGCTTTTATTGGAGTAGGAATATGAAATATAAGCATGTGAAATAAAAAATTTCATTTTACATTTTTTTACCTTTTAAATTTTCGCAACATTTCCGCCTGTTGCACGGCACCCATCAGTTTCAACCAAATTCAGCGAGCAATCAATGAAAGCCCCAGGCAAGCCGAGCGCAATCTTGCACTAAATCAACGTGCTGCGACAGAGATTCCACCAAAGTGTAGCGCTTAGCGTGTCATGTCGCCATTGTAACAGTTATTGCTGTTTTTGTTTACGCTGTTGTTGCCACGCTGCTTGCTTCAGCTACATAAGCAATGGAACAGCAGTGTGCGGCAACGTTGCAAATTGTTAATGTGGCAACGCTGAAGCTAACAAAAGCTGCTGATCAAGAGCTTGAGCATTATAAACAATCAATTTGCACCAATAAAAGCGGTGAAGGGGGAAGGAAATTCTGACGTTGCACGTAGCCAGAGCTTATAAAGCAACAACAATGGCAGTGAAACAGGCAGTGGTAGTAATAATAGGAAAACGGCTGTAAAGTGACAACAGGTCGTTGCGCGTATATTGAATATCACAAAATAAAAGCAACAGCTAAACATTGTTGTTGCCCTATACTCAAGCAATGAAGTATTGATGGCGATGTCTACTCAAGGAGTAGTGAATTTCAGCGGAAAAGCAGAACTTAGAAGAGAGGCAAGTAAGCTGTTACACCACACCAGTGGCCATAAAGTGGTGGTACATCAATAGACTCGCTATGCATGCAACACGCGGCAGCTGTTGTAAGGATTTCACAAACAAAATGCTCGTCTCGGTTTGTCTGCCTCATGAAGCTCGAGCTTTGTACTCACCTTGCTTGCACAGTGGCCTCGTAGTGCTGGTCCGGATCCAGTCCGCGTATCATATAACTCATCCCCTGGGTGTAATGATGTGACAATGGCATCGCAGCGAGCACCACATCGCGCCAATCGTTACGACCCCAGTGCATCACATTGCCGTAGCTGCTGAGACCGGCGCCCAAACCGCTGCCGAGACGATGATTGTGTTGGCTGCCAAGCAAACCGCCGCCCATACTGCCACCACCGATGCCGCCGCCACCGCCATACATCTGCAGCAGCGTCGAGGAGGATGACGAGCCAGTGTGCGTATCGATGGAGTTATCGACCTCGTGTCCTTGTGGCAACCTTCGGAAGGACAGCTTGTACTCTTCAATGGGTGTGTGTGAATCCACGGTCCAAGAAATGTTGTATCTGCAAGAAAGACGAGACGAGATGTTAGTGGCAAGCATAAGAAAAGAGAAATTGTAATGCTGTATATGTGTGTGTGTTTATGTGGGTACCAGCGCACACTAACGGTATTTTATGCATACAAACTTGCAATCAAGAAATGCCGTTGATCCATTCAATGGCGTGTATATACGTGGGTACGTCCAACAATTGTTGTTGTTGTTATCGCTGTCTTTATGTGCAACATAACAATCGCATTGTCGAGCTGCTGACTCAACGAGCGGGCCGAAAGCGGGCAGCAGCAGCGGAGCGCGAAGTTAATGAAGTTCCCGCTTCTATTGGTGAAACAATAATGGCCGCCACACAACAACTACAACAAACAACACCACCGAGGCATTTGACTGCAGTATCACCATGTTGATGCCGAGCTCATGTCGTGAAAGTCATTCTTGGCAGCACCGCAGACAGCAAAGTCAAGCGCAAATTCCCGCTGGCAAATGGTCGCCAAGACGCTGAGCACAAGCAGGCGCATGCCGCGAGGGAGTGCGGTGGTGGCATAGTCAATGTTTGCATTGTTAAGAAGCTGAAGTGCGAAAACAATGACGGTTGCAGGCGGCCACATGCCAGTGCATTGACTTTGTTGCAGTTGCACGCAGAAGTGCTGCGAATAACCGAACACTACACATACACACGCGCATCAGCTTTCAAAAGGCAGCGCACTCTACTTGCGAACTGTGTCTGTGCGTGTGTGAGAAGAGCAGCTGTGAGTTTCAGTTGAGCGCCTCAAGCAGCCGCCCACTTGTCCTTGTAGGGGTTAAATAAGCAATTCGACTTCAAGTTGGTTGAGTCGGTTGCTTGTTGGCAATTTGTTGCATGCATAATCCTTTACTCTGGCAATCAATGCACACAAAGTTCCCGTTAGCTGATTGACCTTAGTTTGTGATGACTTAAAAAGAAAGGAGCAAAATGTAAGAAAGCCCTCACTTCGCTCGAATACGAACATCGTTTCTACGAAATTTAGTGAAAGTTGAGCTCCCTCTTTAATGAGTTGGTCTACTAGCTCACTTACTACCACTAACTATGCAAGAAAATTTACTAATTCTTTCTATGATGCAGTCGAATTGTATGTCCGGTCACAGTAGGGAAACGTCGGTTACTTTAAAGCCTATGAAATGGCTAGAGAAGGGTACCTTGTCTCAAATTTATACGACATTTTCCTAGAATTTGGCGTTGCTTTCCCCTTTGGGCCTCTAGTGAGCTCAGCGTGCGCTGGCCAATAACCATAACTTGTGCGACTGCCACACCCTTCTACCTCAGAGTGAACAGTTAGAGGCCTCGGAACTACTGGCTCTTAGCAAAGGCAGTCTCGCCATAATTATTAGCGACTGGACACTGTCCAAAAGGTTTACACGCAGTGCAGCTAAATATTCTGTCAGACGGAATCCTCTTGCCACTTTCTCCCTGCTTTTCCCAGCAATTTTTCGCTAAAGTTTATGACCTAACCTAACCTTTTATGAATGGACCGACAAGTCTATTTGGAATTACCGTATAAAGATCTTCGGTTCATAGTTCTGTGTTTTGCGTATCCATTCGATTCTTCTACTCTGCCATCTAGCAAAGGGTGAATTAATACCTCTAGAAACAAATGTAACATGGTTAAAAAAAAAAAAAAAGTTCAAGGGAAAATATGACGTCTGATCAAATTTGACCCGGACTGATCAAATCTAATTGATTAGTAATTGTTTCTTCAGGATGCGAAAGGTTTGTCTGGCGATTTTGCAAACGACCATCCACTTCTATTAAGAACGATTATAAAAATTGATGAACTTTTACTTGAAAATTCATCGCGTTGTCATTAGAGAAATAGCAGAACCTCAAAATCTATTACGGATTGCCTCAACACATTTTGGTTAAAGTATTGGGTATAATGGGGTGCAAATGCTAGACTCGTACGAAAATACATTAATATTTTCCAAAAACGACGTCAATTTAAAGGTTGCAACAGAGCCTTGCATCTGACCGTATTCCTTAAACCCATAACTACTGATGACGGGAAGTGGATTTATAAACATGATGTCGA
>CM050323.1:113020272-113471810 GCA_027475135.1 Bactrocera correcta
GTACCTCATTTCGCCCTGTACTTTCAAAGAAACCGAGACAAACACAAAGTTTCCGGTTTAAGGTACATTCATATGTATATATATACTATATAAAAAATATAAACCTTTCTTCCTTAAGTGCCACCGCCTTGTGAGAATGGAATCAATTGGATTTTATGCACATTGTCCATTGGCTTATTATCAAGTTATATTGCTGTCGCTGCATTTATTGCAACTCAAGAAATAAAACTTAATGTCGCGCTGGTGTAATAACATTTTCCGAGACTTATGAAGTCTCCAACTACAAAAGGACTGCGGCCGAAGCAGACCAGCGCGATAACTGCAGCGCATAATTTGTGAGCAAAACGAAGTTAGATATGCACAAAAACGACAAACGAGCATAAAAGCAGCGATTGTCAGCAACAATACGAAGAAAACAAAGTAAATGTGAAAGAACTCATTAAAAGCGTGCGCCGAACTGCCAGACAACAGTGTGTGTGTCTTGAGTGTCTTGAATGCTACGCGGTTGCACTGCTTGTTTTTGTTGCGCACGCTTGCCACATTGCCACAGCCAGTGACACAACGTCGGCGCTCAACCGTAAACGTCAACATTAAGTTGCACAACTTCAGTTTTCTTCAGTTTTTTCCACTTTTGCTCTGCAGACTGCTTCAGCCGCGCCGAATGTTACTTATACGCACTGGTGGTTGGCGTGCGGTTGGTTTCAACGACCGTTTATTGTTGACGGCGTTGTTGTCGTTGTCATTGTCACCATTGCTGCATCATTGCCGCTGTAATTTACACATTTTCGATGCGCTTGTGCGTGAAATGTGCGGTGAGCAATGAGTTTTGCAATGAATTTCAGGGAAGCTTCCTCAGTTGCATGCACATATTAGTCTATACAATCATGGCATAAGTGGATGTATGCAGTTTTTTAAGTGGAAGTGATTTCCAAATGTTTATAAAAGCATTCTATGTTAGATAAATTCGCGTTTTTTGTCTAATATTTTCCATTTTTCATCTTCTTAATTGGCGTAGACACCGCTTACGCGATTATAGCCGAGTCAACAACAGCGCGCCAGTCGTTTCTTCTTTCCGCTATGTGGCGCCAATTGGATATTCCAAACGAGGCCAGGTCTTTCTCCACCTGGTCTTGAAGTACACGTAAGTGAGGAAAGTTCTCTGATCGCCATTCACTTGGAAGTGGCCAGAAACGATTGTGCGCTGGGTTTGGGACCCGCCACGTAAAAAAACACCTCCAATGAAAGGAATATTTTCCATTGTCATTCCTTATATTACTTTAATATTTGATCATTCCTTCTGGAAAATGAAATGAATTTTTAAAACTGTTTCAAAACACGGTAAATTGGTGAGACATTGAGGAAGAAAATTGCTTTTGATGTCTGTTGCTGACAGCAGTTGACCGCGGTCAGCCCACGGATACTTAGAGAAGTACGGTATAGCGCTAGCTAACCGACGGAAATGTACATGGGTTGCCGTAAAGGCATTTGTCCACATCCTTTAAATTAAGTACCCACAATAAAGTTTCTATTATCTCAGTACCCTCACCAAAAACTTAAATGTATGTACATATAGATTTATATTACCGATAATAAGAAATTATCAACACATACTAAAGGTTCAATTACTTTAGTAAACTTTTGCTTTTGTGGAGTATTTCCCTCATCTAATGCTTTCATATTTTTAACAAAATAAATTAAAATAATGAACATTTAGAGTACTTAATGTACTTCAACAAAATTTTGGGTTCGCTTGAACCCGTAACGTTGAGGAAATTTTTTTTGCTTAAAATTATCTCAATACAAAAAAAAAATATTATTTATGTTCTATAGATGTACTACCATGAAGAAAAATAACAAGTTTTGCTAATAATTTTAAAATTCTTAATTTAATCTTCAAAATTAATGTCGTTCTCCTCAAAGCAATCCCTTGGTCCTAATACATTTGTGCTAACTTTTGCTTTTTTGAGGTGTTTTTTTCGGCTTCAGATCATCTTTGCCACGATATTCAGCCGTAAGCAAGAATCCGAAACCTGCAATGAGTTTCACAAATGATGAGATGAGTTTTTGACTAACTTGGTTGTCAGAAAGCATTATTTGACAGACGTTAACACGATGCTGTTTTTCGGAAAAATTGATGATTTTGGAACTAATCGTGCTTTTACTTTTCTTGGCCCATATTTCATTATTATCTTTCAAAATGGTTTTCACGGATCCTTTCGATATTCCAACGATGCCAGTAAGATCTTTGACTGTTTATCGTCGATTCTGAAGCACATATTCTTATATTTTAGTGACTTGTTGATCATCAGTTGAAGTTAATGGCCATCCTGAACGTAATTCGTTGTCAACGTGTTCTCGACCGATCAAAATCACTTGCTGGCGACAAACAATTACCACCGAATGCTTTTTCCAATATTCTGAACTTTTCGGTACCAGAATTTTGGTTCCACACCAAACATTTAATTGAACTTCTTTGTTGAATAATTGAACTCATCATAGTAATCGCTGAATGCACTTCACGTACTTCAGAAAGGTAAGCGTATACTAAACACTAGATATTATTTTGGTGTGACATATGACACAGATATCACTGATAGTCATTCCAACCTAAGAAAAAATATATCGTTGAATAGGAAATTTAAATTAAAAAGTCTTACTATTTTTTCCCACAGTAATATACATGTAAATAATCAGAAGGTAATAATCAAATAAATAATAATAGAGTATGTTTGGAACATAAGAATGTAAGTTTATAACAGAATTCGTGAAAAAAATGCACAATAAAAAATTTAAAACCCCAAAAACTTGTTTATTTAAATATTTCACTTGAACTTCGAGTTACATGAAAAGTTATAGAGCTTTTCATTCCTTAGAGCGTTGCCATATGGACTCATAGTATGGTCGCAAATCGGGGTTAAAAACTCATTCACACCCTCTCTTTTCTTTCCAGAAATTATAAATTATTTTTTCTTTAAAGCTTGTTATTTTATCTTTCGTTCTCAGTTTACAAAATTAGCTAATTTCGTCTAACCGGTATATTTATTTCAGATAAATCTCTGTTACCGTCTCTGAAAATTTAAATTGCAAAAACAAAACTCAATTTGTAGGAAAATGAAAAGTGGTTTATGGTGTTATAAACCACATTTAAAACAGATTAGTTTTTGTTGTTGTAGTATCAGAAAATTTTATCGAATAGTCTTGATGAATCGGTTTTTAGCTAAATGTTGTTGCCAGAGTTTCTCTTCATAAATTTATAGAATATTCTTTATTCATTCACATTCTTAAAGCCACTGTATGAGAATTTCTACAAAAATTCTTAGTTTATTTGCCCACTTCGAATATTAAACTATTGTTTTTGGTTATTGTATTACTTCGATCTTCATAATGATGATTATCCATAATTATACAATGACTGCTTGTTATTGCTGTCTCTTACTTATTTCTAATGAAATATCTTATCGCTAAAAAAAGCTTAACATAAATTGAATTAAACAAATGTAAAAAAAAAAAAATAATTATCTAAAAGATTTCTTAAGAAATTATTTACAAAGAGTTACGACTTTGACAGTGGCACGAACTTTTCTAAATTATTCATTTTCAATAACGTTATGCCAACTTGTCAGAATTTCGATTTGAATACAAAAAGTTTGCTAGCTCGTATTGTGAGAATGCTCTTATCTGAAAAACTATCGTCATTTGCCTGCAGAAATATATCTATGTAGATGTATATGTAGTCCACGACCTTTGCCATGACTTTATTGTGCTAATATGAATGCCGCTATTCCAACATTTCACTGTCTGCCAATTTTATTTTATTTTATTATTTCATTTTTATTTATTATTTATATTTTCATTTTTATTCTTTTTGCCCGACAATAGTTAATAATCATTTTTATTGCTACTTGCTTAGTGCTTCAGAACTTTTTGATTGGCACACTTTTTATACTTGCACGAGTGAATGTGGCAACTTGTAATTGCCTGCTGCGGAAGCATTGAAGTGTTCACGGTAAATAGTATAGTGAAGAGAAATAAATAAAAGCAGGCGAACAGCGAGTGCGCAAAAATTTCAGCCGGCAAACCGACTAGTTCATATTACTCCGATTTTTACGCGATTAAATTGAATATGCTGTGAGTTGATAGTTGTTTGGAAGACATTAATTTAAATATTCATTTAATACTAATCCTTTTTTTACCCAGAATTATCACCAACAACAACGACAGAGTCGAAATCCAGTGCAGGATAACTCTTGCCAACAGGTGCTACTTCGAACTGAGTAGGTACTCGTAATTGGGAAAAAAGTCCTATATGCATTCAAATAAGCTAGTGTTAGAGCCAAGAACCATCAATAATTATATCTGCTGCCAAAACAATGATTTTGTCTGGCTTGAAGCAACTTTTTATCCAAAAACATCCATCAAGTAACTCTAAACTCACCATTCGCTTACTACATAGGCATATATGTACTATTCATTGCTTTGGTTTACCATGCCCAACACCACTTTTTCTCTCAACACTGTAGTAAACTTAATTTCAAGCACTTATGTATATAACTAAATATATTCCAACTTTTTTGCTTCGTTTAGTTGGTAGTGTGTGCGTTGGTGCGTGGCGTATGAGTAACTTTTAATTAGAAGTATCTTTCTCACAAACGTTTATCTCTGCTTTGTATATTGACACTCACTCATTAATTAGCATATGTTTACTACGCACTCTTTTGCCGTATATTTTTGCACATTATTTTGCCTTTTATTTTGCAAGAAAACTTAATGCGTAAACACTCTATTATTACACTGCTCAGCTGCTTGCCTCGCCTCACTCGCATAAATTAGTAACAGAATTACCAAAGTAATTGGCAGAGCGTAGATAAAACTAACTGCGATTGGTGAATAGTATTGGTTTTGAATAAAATCAGCTTATAGCCGCAATAAAAGGGAAATGCTTCGGAAACCAATTGAGAAAATGACGGAGAAATATCGGTAACAGTGCGTTAGTGCTTAAATTTGATAGAGTAAAATAATACTTGAACTATAAGCTAAGGCATTAAAAGTTGTGATTTAGTATAAATAGAGCATTAGATCGAATTTTCAGCAAAGTAACTATTCCAAATGCTACACAAGACCTCTAATATCACTAATCTCAATGTCAATTCAAGCAAGACTTCTCACGAACTGTGTCATAAAGTTAGAACTGCCTAGTCTAAAAAAAAAAAAAAAAATAATAATAATAAAATAAAAATAAAAACAATTACGGGCAACTACTCTATATTCCAGAGTTTTGTATTTAAAATATTTTTAAATAAAAAATTTGAACCGCTGGCAACCTTTAAAATTTTCGTTTGAAATTTTATATTGAAATTTCTCAAGTTATGAATACCCTTTTTCTAACATATCCATGTAAATTTTATACAACATATTTTTTTATATAGCTGGCAAGTCTCCAGGGTTTCTAAACCTTCTTAGGCAAAATTTCTAAATTGGTGTCAACCTGACAATGTTTTTCTGCTATACCATCCGCATACAAATTCGACCAAGACAGAAACATAATATTAAATCACCAACGACAGAACGACAGAATATCATAGCTCTTTATAACTTCATTTTAGTGGTCATATTTTTCTAAAATATTTGAAGTATCTTAATACAAGTAGAATAAATTATGATCTATGAATTTATTTGTAGTCAAGTTTTTTAAGACTTCTTGTAGTCCGCCTTTAGCATGGGTTTATAAGGGCATTAATAAAAACAATTTCAGAAATAAATATCTCAGACCTCCTTACTTGCAATAAAAAACAAAACAGCAATGCTTTAGTAGGAGCTTGCTAAAGTTAGCTTTGCCTTCGTGGTAAATCATTTTCAATGGAATTTAAATTTTCGTATCTTTCAATTAACTGTTATTGTTATGTTATGGACCATTTTTAAAATATATTTTCATTGGAAAAGTTTACGCTTGTTGAATATAAAAGATTTTCCGTTTTTACTTGGAAGCGACAACTAAGGAAAGGCGTAAGCTCATCAAAGAAAATTTATAGAAATAATAATGTAATAAAAATTAAATAAATTCATAATAGTTAAAATTTTTTAAGTATGTTCAATCCCTACATAAAAACTTTAAGAAACCCTTAAATAAGTGAATAGAATGCATGTCTGTCGTACCAGCTCAATTGGCTCCACAAATCATAAATTTTTATCTTTCTCCACATATTATCATTCAAAATATTTATGAAAAACATAACACGATGGCTTAAAATCGCCCAAGGGACAATTTTCATGATCCACATTAGATACTTTTTTCATCATTTTCAGAAAAAATAGCTCAAAGTTTATTCTTTACACTGGGAATGTTATTTTTGACAAATGATGAAATCCAGTAAATGATGAAATCCAATAATGAGGAGATAATAACGGCCACATATTAACTCTTATATGGAGTAAGAGAAAAAAATTGAAAATTTGAAATGCTCAATCACATTATCTGCTATAGCAAAAATACGATTTATGTATATATACTACATATTGTAGTTGTAATCTAAAGATCAATAATTAAACAACAATAAAATAACGCTCAAGGTCACGTTCTGAGATTATGGTCCTTTTTTTTATTCATAAGTGGTATTTTGACCCTATTTGCGAGAATTAAAACAGGCCCTTCTAGAAAATATATAAGTTTTTTTTTTGAACTAATAATTTTTCACGTCGCGTCACGACATTTCCTTGAAAGTACCCTAAAAAAATCCCTGAAAATTTGAGCCCTTAATATTAACATTAAGAACTGGATCGAATATTTCGAGAAGCATTAATGATAACGATTTTGACCTTGGATCTTTTTTATAGCAAATAAAATGTCCTACAAATTTGTCATTTACATTTTTTCTATAGCTCCTGTCATTTACGAGATATATACAAATAAATGCGAATTCCCCGTACTACCTCGCCGGTGTGAGTTACCACTTTGTTGCGCTGGGCATTTTTGTAGAGTGAAGAATTCTGGGAAATATGCGTCTAAGTCAAAGCGATGCCATAAAATACCTCTGATCTCTAGGAATTTAAAGATAAAAACTCACGATTGTAGTGTATTTTCTATGGAAAATTTTTACAGGCCTTGGTCCAATTCCTAATGTTAATATTAAGAGCTAAAATTATCAGGAAATATTTTTTAGAGTATTTCCAAGAAAATTTCGTGACGGGACTGAAAAAAATTAATAGTTCAATAAAAAACACCCTAATGTATATATATAATTCATACATTGAACGAGATTTTCCTTAACTTCATTAATCATATGGATTAATTAATTGTTAGTTATATAGGTCAAGTTTTCGTTCAATTCATTTGCATATCATTTTCATTGAGATATGTGCGGTATAAAGTCACTTGGAAGTTCAAAAATCGTTGTCTAACTATAAAATAACTCTTTACTAGAGATATTGAACCAAGTAAGTAAGCTTTAATCCCTTCGACAAAAAGCTCTGCTGTGATTTTATTCATAAGCCTGAATAATCCGTTGTATGGGAGATATAAATTATAGTTATGTGATCTGACCGATACTGACAAATTATAAATAAAATATCAAAATGCACTTATGTATGTAAAAAATTTCGTTTGGTTATCGTTAAAACTGACGGAAAAATTTGTATAACCCCTAAAAAACTTTCTTTTAATAATGTGGTTAGGAGCCACAGTCTCTTAGACGTAGTTGCTCAGAATGATACGTAGAACATTTCCCGCATACTTGATTTTTCCATTTTATTGAAAACCCATTTCCCTGGAAAGCAAACCACTCTAATCTAAATATTAAGATTATCAGAGTCTGAGGGCAGTTTTCGCGGCCACAACTACACTTCGCACTGTCCTTCAGTGCTATATGTAGCAGGACATTGAATGGCATAATTGGTGTGGTTTCTTGTGGTATAATGCTGATGAGAGCAACTCGTTGCATACTCGCCAATTTTTTTACGAGTATTTTCCAGCGCCTTCCACCAAACGAAAATTCATAGCACACTCGAACTATAACTTTGGTTTAATTTTCAAATATATTGAAATTATTTAAGAAATTACAAAAAAATTCTGGGAAAAAAAATGTTAAATTCAACAAATATAAGCACGACTGAAGCAAGTTTTAATAAAGTATCACAGGAGATCGCTATGTTGCCTAGGTTCACTGTATTGAAATCGTACAATCTTAGCATATATGTATAGTACATACATTTAAGCACATGGTTACAAGTACATATATATCAGTGCGTATGTGTGTAAAGGATTTAATGCCAGATGGTACTTTTAACTCAAAACTTTTGTGGCAGCAGCATATCTTATCACTTCCGTTTTACCGTCGTAATGAGTTCGTGAACAGTTGTATACCTTAATTCCAGCACAGACGCACACACAAACAAGCGCTTGCTTCGAGAGGCTGTGGAGTAAAGGAACGCAGTTAACTCAGTTGCACTTAAATTTACGAGTATTAAGCAACGCACATAGCTTTTGGGTTAAAGTAGTTGAGTATATATACACACATATGTATATATGAATGTATATGTTTGTGTCTGCATGTGTTGATGTATGTTTGTTTGCGTTTGCGTTTATGAGCCACTTACCTGTCCTTATACTGACTGACTGGCGGCGAATTGAAGACGGCAATGTTTGGTTTCCCGCTCAATTGCAAAGTTTTCCGTGCTTTACCCAACTGATTCTCGGCCACACAAGAATAATTACCAAAGTCCTGTGGATGTACTTTCCGTATAATCAGCGTGTGACGTGAGCCGCGATTCTCCATGATGTGACGTTCGGTGGTGTCCAGTTGCATGGTGTCCTTGAACCAAAGCACCTGCATAAGCGTAAGCAATATCGACAGGCATGTGGCATGCAGCAGAGTGGCAAGTAGATGCATTTTTTGTGGAAATTTTAAGGGGTCACGGGATATTTTGATTAAAAGAATGTTAAGTAGAGCGCAAATTATATTTCATGGGAGGGAATTGGATGCGAATATTTGCAAGGAGGAACACGTTAATAACAGCACAGTATAACGGTGTTGCAAAGTTGTGCAAAAGCAAGTAAAGAGCAACAAGAATACATAGAAATGCGACAGCAAGTATGATGATTAACGCGAGGATGGAAGGGGGTGTCATTGTGTTGGTTTGTATTGAAGTAGATTCGCATATTTGAGAGTGTGTGAGTGTGTGACATGTATTCGTGCCACAATTTAAAGGTGTTAAATAAATAAATGCAGGAGAGAAAACAATAAACACACGTGCAAGTTTCAGCGACGGCGTCGTAAGTGGCAGGCAGTAAGCGGGAGGAAGGAGAGCGTTGCGGAAGACACATGAACCCAACAAAATATTGTTTATGGGTGTGTGTGTGTTGTTTTTTTTGTTCACAGGAAAAGGGAGTAATCAAATTATGGTGATTTCGGCGAAGTACATAAAGCCAGCGACGCGCGTAACCGAAAGGGCGGCGAGCGCAAAAGATAAACAATAAGCGATATGAGCGCCGCGCAGTTGAAGTTGAGCCGGAAAGTATGACAATCGCCAAGCAACCGCAAACATGGCAGCGAAGGCACATCGTGTGTGACGCGTAAGTATCCACAAACACATATGGCGGGCATCAAAAGTGGGCAGCGCACAGCAAACAAGCGCCAAAAGTGAGCAGCGCACGGTGAACGGTGAGTGGTGAGCGACGGCGCGGATTAACGGTAACCGTAAGTAAGCACATCGCGTTGAGGCGCATCACGTACGCGACCGTCAAGTGAACGTCAACGGCAATCAACGGCGCGCGCGCGTGTATTTGTGCGTGTGTGTGAGGCGCATGACGGAAAACATGTGGAACACAGCCGGAAGGAAGCGCACACACACGCAGACGTATATACATGGCGGGCAGATGAACAAGCGGATAGGAGCGCGCAGATTGGCGTACGGATGAAGGGCGCGCGGTAGTGCGGATGGACAGGTGAGCACACACAGACTCACAGGTGGGCAGACAAACCGACAGGCGGACAGACGGGGATGCAGACACGTAGACGGTGCCCGAAGTTGCGGCGGGATTATGAAAACAGCAGGTGTGCGAAATGTGGGACAAATAATTGGGCGGCGCGCGGCAGCAGATGGCGGCGTCAAATGTGGCAGATAAGCGTTGGTGGGCAGCAGCGCACACATGGTTAAAGGATAAATAAACATAAAACGAAAAATCGTGTAAAAATGAAGCACAAAAAATATTAACAAAAAAATGAAATCGAAATACAGCGGTGGGCGCATAAATATGTA
This sequence comes from Bactrocera correcta, assembly GCA_027475135.1. Taxonomy (NCBI): domain Eukaryota; kingdom Metazoa; phylum Arthropoda; class Insecta; order Diptera; family Tephritidae; genus Bactrocera; species Bactrocera correcta. The sequence goes on from CM050323.1 coordinate 113,030,524, forward strand.
CAACAGGCGGAAGAAATGTAATAATTTCGTTGTTGTGTGACAAATATTCGGACAATGTGGCGGCAGCGTGTGAGTACGTGAGTTGTGCATTTATGTTGTACGTATTGTTGTTGTTAACGGTGTCCCAGTCGCGTGCGCACGTCGCAGCAGGCACGCATACGTTCAAGACGTTGTGGCAGCAGGAATGATGTGCCCAAAGGTTCAAATTCCATTAAAATTGTTGTCAAGGTGAGCGCGTGTGTGAGCGTATAGTGTGTGAGCACACATACATATGCGCGTTGGTGTGCACGCGCGTCAGTCCGCATAGCGCACATTTTTGACGTCGCCCAACAGCATTTCATTTATATATTTTTTTCACCCGTTGTTGTTGTTATTGTTGACATTGTTGTGACGTTTATTCCATTTGCCGAGGCGCAGGTGTGTCGCCAACAAAAGCAACAGGACGACGTGCATAAAAAGCACAGCCAAATGTGACACAATCCCGGCGAGATTTGCATTTGAGTCGGATGTGCCGCGTTGGCGGACGACAGCGGCAGCAGCGGTGGCCATGGTGACCAGGTGGGCAACATGTGCGGATGATGTGGCGTAACCGCATGGTCGCATAGGCGAGATAAACACGTTTGTTGACCGTATTCAAGCCGTGAGTCCATCCATTCAAGCCATAAATTCACAAGCGTGTTGCAAGTGCAAGTGTGTGTGTATTTATTAGCAGCAAAAGTTGCGCGTTGAAGTTTCGCGTTGATTTTGATGAAATTATTTTATGCCAAAAATATACAGTTATTGTTTACATTGCCAGCAAGCCAGCCAGTGTTGGAGTTTGTCGTTGTTGTTTAAAGGTGTTTGTTGTTTCGACCCAGGCGCGCGTTGACATTTTGATAAACGTTGTGGGCGTAATAAAAAAGCGTGTAACATGTAAATATCCAAATAACGGTATTTTTCACGGTTTTTCAAATTTGACATTTTGGTAGTTGATTTTTGTTGTTGTCGCAGCAGGCAGCAAGCAGCGGCAATTGTTGTTGTCAGTTGGATTGATTTATATGGTGAAGTTGTCATGAAAAGAGAGCGCAAACGAGAGCAGAAAAGAGAAACGAAACAAATTTGGTTTTAGTTAGTAAATATTTACAAGCAAAGTACGCAGTATTTTTAGGTTATGTGTGTACGATATTTGCTTATTTAAGTAAACGATATATTTAGAAGTCATAAATACGCCGCTGTTTACTTAGCACATTTAAATATTTATTTATTCACGGATATTTAAAAGAGCGATGTATTTGGCTTTTGAGTAAAATTCATTGTGGCGTACTTAAATTTTAAAGCTTTAAAGACTGTAAAATAAAGCAAAGTTTGGGAGGCTCGGTTATATATGTATGTAGATAATATATCAAAAAGTCGTATTTTTTATTAGTAAATTTTTATAAAGTTCCGCGCTCAGATACAACACTAACAAATCTTGACACCTAGTACGGTACTTATTCGCTAGATTAATTGTATACGCAGACGATCTTATTGTGGTAGCAGTGGCTAAATACCTATGTAGATGATCTCCGGAGCCAATGCAATGAGTGCATAAGCGGTCTGCGCCAATGGTTCTCCTGAATTAGTTTAGAATTGGCTGAGCTGAGTCTTCCCCACAAGTACTACGAAAGTAGAGATAAGGGGAGTGTGAGATTTATTCACAGCTACAACCAAAGTATCTGGGAGTAATAATAGATTCAAAGCACAAATTTTAGGATCAGCTAGAATACACTGCAGGTAAAACCAAAAATCCTAAACTCCTTATCAATAATGTAGGCAAATAAAGGCTGTAAGCCTTCCAGCCTGGGATTTTTACCCGGAAAGATAATGAGATGGATCCAGACGCTAGGCATTAAAGCATATTCCAGAAAAATAAGCACAGATCACAGGCTTTCGGCTCTAAGAGTTATCAGTGCTTTTCGATTAATATCAATTGACTCTGCCAAACCTCTCTCAAAGCACGGTGGACCCACAGATTGATACCAAACATCCATTTGTGGATCGTCAGGCAACATGAAGACTTGGATTTGCTTTTAACTCAAATGCTTTAGAAGCTACCTGTATAGAATCCAGCACGACATTAGTCCGAATTGTCTGACATGCACACTCTGTGCTCATGTTTTGAAGACTCTGAACATATAATAAGTTCTGGATTTTTATGTGGAAGGAAAAAATTTAAACCACACTCAGTGACAGTTTTATGGTGAAAAATTTGACAACATTTATGTATCAGTTCACTGAGAACTGGAAAGCTGTCAGCGAAACGGGAGCTTAAATCATTACAAAACTGAGACATATAGAGCAGATTAGGTGTCCGTTAGTCCGTGCCATAGAGGAGACTTAAATGTCTTATTACTTCCACGAATTAATACTTAATCAGGTGGTTCCGTGTCAGAGTCTGGCACCCGAACGAGCCAGCACGTATGTCTTCGTATGTCAATCGAGTTAGCTATTGAGGGTCTAGTTATTGTCTGCATGCATAAAAACGTGGAGAAGCACCTTCTGTGATGCCCACTATTGCAGCCTGAAAGTCTGAATTTTAGTCAATTAGTTTGCAGCTGCCTTCTGTGCATGTATTACTACAGATGAAGCAAACTCTTGCTACTGTTTCAAACTTTAATCAGTCAGAAGCATTGGTCTAATTATCTCTACTGAGGAATTGAAATGAAGTGTTAAATTCTTTGTAGGTATCCTTTTTGGTTTACATTGTCAGCTCGGACCTAGTTCATTAACAAGGGTCGTGAATAATATCATGCTCCTATTAAAGCCAAGTCAGGAGCCATCCAATGGCTTAAAATCTGGTTCTAATGTAAGCAATACCTTATACTTCACTTGTATGTGTATTGGCAAGATGTCGGGAATAACCTTTTTGTCCAGCTAGTTTTCCTTGCGCCGTTAATCCCCAGCAAGCCTTCCACTATACATGAATACACAATTGTGCAGAGCCAATGGACCGTGTGGGAACGTAAACGTTTCAAATTTGGAAGTCCTGATCTCAGTTTTTTCTCCAGTTTAGTTTTTTTAAAGATAATTTATAATCCGCGATATTTGAGAGCTCGAGTATAAAATAGTTCTTCTCTTTAAGGAAAGGAAACTGAATTGCGAAGTTTTCGCTCTCTTTGTGTGTTTGTGTTTTGTCCGAATTAGTAATTTAGCCATAAACTTCCGCCCAGATAGTGGAGATCTCAAAAGCTCTTTCTACCTATGAGTCGGGATAGCTGATGAAGATACATGAACAGAGGAGAGCGGCAGCGCTCGCCTAGCAGACGACCTTACAGTTCTACCTGTCGAGCAGATTGTTGACAAAGGTGACCTCTCACAAGTCACAAAACTTCTTGTCGTAAACACGAATAAGACCGGTAGTGTTTACTTTAAAATCGAGTAAACAAAATATTATACAACTTGATAACCTGCGATAAAATATACCGAGAACAAAAGACATTGAATCGAAATTTATATCCAATAAATGATAAATAATTCTCTGTCTGAGAGATCACATGTCAATATAAGAGTGTGTAACTTATTCTGCAAGTGGGTATCGCTCAGAGATACCCGAAAATAGATGTTAAGACTATTTTTAGAACAAAGCACAAAGTTCTTGGCTATAAGTGCCTTACATCTATTCTCAGGAAAGAAAGAGATTTTAAGAGTAAACATGAGATTCGCATATACTAATAAAAAATTGAAGACATAGCTTTTTGAATTAATTAAAAACGCAAAATATTTGAAACCAGAGCACTCAAAATCCATACATATTAAAAATGATAAGAAAATTTCAAAATCTACATCAAAAGCGAAATATTGTACATTGTCTTGATTCAGATGAAAGTGCTTACTTTCTAGAACAAAGTGCTCTCAGCTTATAAAGACAGCAGTGAGTCTCTAAGGTTTTCCACTCATCTCATTTACAAGACTAAACACTAAGGCCTTCTCATTAGTAGCTAGAGGCTGTTTGGCAAGAAAATCTAACAAATTTATACAATTACTTTCAAAAGAAGTGCTCAAGTCAATAAAGTTGTTTTCTAAAGCATTCAACCTATTCATTGACATAAAGTTGTGCTCATTAATGTGTTGATTGCGAAAAGCTAAGGTTTCGAAGAATCAAAAGAACCAAGATGAAATCAAGAGAAAATCATTTAGGCGTTACCTGCCACTTAAACTTTGCTGCTGAGATTGATTTCCTGCGCCACAAACGCTTGAAAATAGAAGACACGATGCAAAGCTTACATATATTTTTTGTATGTATACATACAAGTATATGTTACAGGGGTTGTTGTTGCTGTTGCATGCTGACTTTTTTCGACGAAGGAATTCATCAATTACTGCCGTTTCTAATCAATCTTTCACACTTGCTTAATTTTTCACATTTCGTGCAAACCTTTGCATTCGCTGTCTTTTCTTTATATCAGCTCATTTGAAGCATGGGCTGGGGTTGAGCGCAGCATGTGTATGTGTGCGTGTGTGTTGCGGTGAATGCCTGCGTGTTGGCAAGTCGTAAGTGATTGGTGTGTGAGCGGCATTGCTTAGAAATGCTTTTCATCATCTCCGACCACAATCCGGTGCGGTGATGATGACACAGCCGCTATTGCTCAGCTTAGCTTAGCACAGCTCTGTGTGAGCCGCTCATCAACGCCAATGGCAAAGCGAATGTCTTCATCTATGACACGGCATGACAGATAGCAACCGGCGACCAGCACCATATCGTTTGCACCAACTTCAATGAAACTTTGCGAAACAGCTTCCTGAGTGCGTGTGAGTGTTGCGATCTTTTGTAAGTGAAACGTGCGTTTTGCTGCTGAGACTTGCTACACAATAGCGCTGGCGGCAGCGGGTGTATGGGCGAGTTGAAGAAAAAATCTTAACTTGAAAGCACATCATGCACACACACATGCATATACAGAGAAGGAAAGTTGAAGACGAAAGCGCAGAGTGGCGGGCAGGAAAATTAGTATTGATGAGCAGCAAAGCGAAAAATACCAATCAGCACTAATCAGCAAATAAGAGACATAAAAACGAGCGAGTGTGAAAGAACAGTTGGTAATAACAAAACACGCACACACACACATTCAGACACAAATTTTGAGTTAGAGGTGTGAGCTGAGGATGAAAGAAAAAAGTTGTGCTTTGGCGAAAAAGTTATTGTTGGCTGGCGAAGCAGAAAAACTTGAGCGAACACACACACACATGCATGCCTACAATTCTACACGCATACATACAAACAATACATATACATATGAAAGGTATAGTGCGCACACATTTTAGAGTTAGCGCGCGCCAAATGAAAATGCTTGCAAAACATATTGCAACAACAATTGAAACAATAACAACGCAGGGAGAAACATGAACAAGCATAATCATAAAGTTGTGACAACAAACAAATTGCCAGCTGCGGTGCTGAGGTGCTGAGTGGCGGAAAGTGCGCCGAAGTGGCACGTCTGAAGTGCGAAGTGCATAAATGAGCGGGAAAATTAAGAAAGAGGTGAGCAAAAGCTTGTCAGCACAACAGCAACAACAAGCGCCAAATAAGCGTAGTAGTATACCTGACACCTCAGCGCCGCTTTTGCTCGCCTGAGTGCGTAGTTTCATGCGCTTGAGGGCGTTTCGGGAAGTAGGTGTTCCCTGGTGTACGCCAATGTGGCAGCGATATTGGTGCAACGGTGTGCACACACGTACGCGGCATTCATTCAACTTTCTATCGAGCACGTACTTCATTTAACTTCAATCAGCAGCACCCCCACACACACAAAAACACACGCACAACATATGCTCGCAACCCCTTTTCGAAGTAAACGTACTGGCGTGGCGCACAAGTGAAATACAGTTTTCTTTTTGTCCTGCTCGTTTTCTCGAGTGCATTGAGCAGAATTTAAAGTTCTAAAAAATCCGTTCGCATTTATGAAAAATACTTTGCTGCACTCGGAAAGTTTTTGTTTTTGTAAGAAACGGGAATGTATTTACGTGAAGTGTTTGAAGCGCTTCACTACTTTGTTGTTGGTTGAGTTGAGGGAAATTGCTAACATCCTTATTTCGAAAAAGTACTTTTTATCACGCGTTTATTAATCAGAAGAGGCGTCAATGAGATTGGATTTAAGTTGTCGTAACTACAGATATCAAAGCCAATCTTTGAATACCCTAAACCAGCAAAGTTTATAACCTGAATAGGGTATATTAAGCTTCCCACGTTGTTTATAATATCCAAATGGAAACTAAAGGATCTCTGATATATCATATGTATAAATGATTTAGGTTTGTCTGTCTGCATGTTCGTCTATCTGTCGGTATATACATGAACTTTTCTCTCAGTTTTTGAGATATCGATCTGAATTTTCGTAGCCATCCTTTTCTCATCAATAAGCTGCTCATTTATCAGAATGACCGATATTGGACTAATGCTTATAGCTGTTATATAAACTGAACGATCGAAATCAAGGACTTGCATGGAAAACTTTTTCAGTTGAAGAGATATTTTCACGATCACCAGCATCACTGCCATCAGATCACCATACAAACTGGCAGTTCTTATTAGGAACTCAGCACCTCCTTCTCATTGTGAGGTCTGAAACCCTGCGCACAACCCTGGGGAGGGATGTTTCGCCTTCTCACTTTAGCTCGTCTTCAAACGGATGTTCTTTGGCCACCCAGAGGATAGTTGGTCTAAGACCGGAAGCCGTGATCTGCTTGAGTCATATGAAAAAGAATCATTTCTGGCCACTTCCAAGTGCATGCCGCTCAAAGAACTTTCTTCACTTGCGTGAACTTCTACACATGACTCTATCTTCCATCGTCGATATATGAGATGTACGACGACATTGACGTAGCTCAGCGAATTAGGAGACAGCAGCTTAGCTGGTAGGCCATGGATGAAAACACTTCGGCTCTGTGAGTGTTCGACGAAGTACACGCTTATCCGGGTTTATCTGCACAGATCTTCCATTCATTCTCTAATTTCATTTCTAGTTACTGAGGATTAGTATAGAAACCCACAAGAATACATAATCGTCATAGGACTAGTCAAAATATTAATTTTCGACAAAATGTCGGATTTCCCAAACAAATGTTTTTTTGTGAAAGAATTTACTCTTCAACGTGGCTTGAAAAATTCAATTATCAACAAAAAATTTAGTTCTACGATGATTATCCGATAAATATAATAAGTCAATTGTAAGTCCCAATAGATGGCGCTACCACAATTAAATCCATTTTACTTTTGGTTAGCACTAACCGTATAAGTCGCGACTATAAATTTGACAGCTGGTGATTCGGAGCAGTTTTTGGTGATGTTCAAGGGGTAATAGAACCGAGCTTTTGCATCCACATGTGCTAATGAATGAAACATGGCTCCATCATTTCACTCCAAGTTCAATCGACAGTCAGCCGAGTGGACTGCACAGGATGAACCCGTTCTAAGGTTCTAAGGAGTGGAAACAACAGTCCGCTGGCAAAATTATGGCCTCTGTATTTTGGGATGCGCATGGAATAATATTAATTGACCACCTTGAAAAGGAAGGACTATCAAAAGCGAATATAGTGTTATTGGACTGTTTAAAAGGGCGAAATCGTAGAAAACGGTCGAATTTGAAGAAAAAGGAAGTGTTGTTTCACCAATGACAATACTCCATGTCACAAGTCAGTGAAAACTATGAAAAAAATTTAAGAATTTTGCTTCGAATCGTTTCGATATCCACTTTATTCACCAGATCTGGCCCCCAGCGACTATTTCCTGTTTTCAGATCTCAAAAGAATGCTCCCCTGGGAAGAAATTGTCGTCAAATGAAAAAGTGATCGCCGAAACTGAGGCCCTTATTTTGAAGCAAAAGGCAAATTGTGATACCAAAGTGGAATCGAAAAGTTGGAGGGCTGTTATAATCAGTTGATCACCCTTGAAGGGAAATTTAGTCAATAAAAAAATATTAATTTTGCCAAAAAAATGTGTTTTACTATGAGTAGGCAGGGAAAAAGGTTCATAAAAAAATATGTGGGAATAATTAAAATTATCGAAGTATTAAGAAATTAATGATTTGAAGCCCTTTTTATAAGACAGGAGTGATCTTAACTTTAACTGCTTAAAATTACTAATTTGTTAACTTAAAAAAAATTTGCACAATTCTACAATCCACCTTAAGCAGTGATGTTAAGCCTTCCCCTAGTTAATTGCATTAAAATTATCGCGTTTCGTAATTTAACACTATTCATTTAACTTGCACTCTTTTAGCGTAGCGAGTTTCTTTTTTTTGTTTCAATAAAAGTGAATTTACAAGAGCACAAGAGCAAATGGAAACCTATGCGGCCAATCTATGAGCTGCTCTTGGCCGTGTGCTCTCGCATAGCAAATGCTTTTAACAAAACGATTTTACGCTTCGCTGAAGAGAAAAGGTAACGGTAACAATTAAATAACCACACACAAGCACACTTGTAACTGCGTATGTGTGTATATAATATATATTATACATATACTTGTATGTATGTAGTAGTATGTGCAAAAGAGTGGGGAAAGTGAAATGAATTAAATCAGTAGAATCAGAAAACCCGAAAGACTAGTCGTCAAAGGTAATCCTTTATAGCAAATGTAGCAAAACAGTAAAAACGCATATAGCGAATGCAACTAAATGCATTAAGGCCAAGGAGAAAGTATGAAACGAAAATAGTTTCGCACAAAGCTGATTAAGGTTATTTTGTTGGAATTTAAGAGTTAGCTGAAATTACTTTTATATGCAATTTAATAGAAGAAATTTTTTATTATTTTATGTAGTATGATATATAAAATACAATATATGGTGTGAATTTAATGTTCTAGTAAAGGCTGAAATTCAATCAGAAACCTCATGAGTAGTAGAGTAGTTATTAAAAGTGATTTTGCTTACCGAAAACGAATTCGCTACGATTTTTTTTCAGATTACAAAACATAAAAGACTTATGCTATAGCAAAGATAATATAATATTGTACAGAAGAGAGAGAGAGCGGGAGCATTATTTGACTCAGTGAATGCTTCCTAAATTTTACGAAATGCTTTGAAGTTTGGAAGAAAGAGTAACAAAGTCTTTTTGGGGCACGAATATTTCCCGATATTACCTTTATTTAAAGAGAAGAGTGGTAGTGGGGTGGATTGGACAAGAACGCAGGACTAAGGGCCTGAACGGATGGATCGTAACTAAATAATCGAGAGAGGGATTGTGTCTTTTTAGCAAGATTGACTACTAGAAACTCGCCTTCCGCTTATCATACTACTGCATAGTCTACCAATCGAAGATCACAGCAAGTACGGAAAATCTTCTTATTCTGACAAAGAGTGTGTTCTCAACAATAAATATAAATATTTATATATACAGTTAGCTAAGCGACTTTGAAATCTCTAAAGTCTAAGGATACTCTGATCTCTTCGTCCATCAAACATCCTATTTTACGATAAATCTGCAATGGCTGCCTACAACATAGTGATATCCTTGAGAACTGTGTATTAGAGGTACCAGTCAAAACTGGCACTACACTACAATTAGACTCTGGAAAAGTAAGAACCTATGAATTTATGAAATATGAGCACACATGCCGACGATTAATATTCAAATGACATGATATATATAGAAGAACTCTAGTAGGAGTGCAGACAGGTCACTGTCAAATTGGCAGGCATGCCAGTAGACTCGGAACAGCAACCTATGATTATTGTAGAAGCTGGCAAATGGTAGAAAAAGAAGAGAATGCAAGGCTTTGTATAGGAAAAGGAACGCATCATCTTCCGATGGCTTTTTAACGGCGTCGCGGAAGTTGCGCAAATAAAACTTTTTCTCTTGATGAATTTCGTCAGGAAACAGTGCGTTTTGGAGAAGGCATAATATAGTAGCGTGACTTTAATACTGGCGGATTCACAATTGGCCTCCTAACGGTCTAGGTGCCTTGTCTGATATCTACTCTAACTTCCTACCTTTTAGCATTGAAGAGTGCATTTTGAAGGGAAATACCTTCAGCATTGTATAGTGAAAATGGTAAACAGTATTTTTTTATTCTGAGAAAAAATGTGTGGCATCTTCCATATACTTTGGAAATGTTGAAGGTAACATCCTTACTTAATATCTTTGTTTGGTAATTTAATTTTGTGGCTTTCCGCCTAAAATATTTCAAGGCCAAAATCACAAATTTTGGGAAAAATATCAACCTATTTCCTATTCTATGACGCTTTTACTTGACTCAAAACAGTTGCCCAGGAATAGTCTCTGGAGTTTGCTGAACAGCCAGAAATCACAGGGAGCTAAATGAGGCGAATACGGTGGTTGCGGCAAAATATTTGGAAAGATTGGAGAAAAACTCACTCAATGCAGTTTGAGAAGGTGGATTGTCGTGATGCAAAAATCAAGAGTTGTCGGCCCATAATTTAAGCTTCTTTTCACGAATAGCTTCACGCAAAGGACGCTTAATACTCAAATAGTATTCTTCGTTGACAGTTTTTGCGATCGGAAGGAATTCGAAGTGCGCAATACTCGATAATCGTTGAAAACTGTCAATATAACCTTTATTTTTGACCAGCTTTGACAGGTTTTTTTTGTTTCGGCTCAGCTTTGCCATGATACTCGTCTGTTTGCAGGTCGTAAGCATAGAATTAAGACTCATAGCCATCCTGGTTGTTGGAAAGCATTGTTTCACAGACGTTAACGCGACTCTGTTTTTCGAAAATATTAGTGATTTTGGAACCAAACGTGCTTTCACTTTGCATAGGCTCAAATCATTTTTCAAAATGATTTTCAATGCTCCTTTCGATAGTCTACGATGCCAGTGAAATCTCTGACTGTTAATCGTTGGTTATTATGCACCAATTCTCTTTTTTATTGACGTGTTGATCATCACTTGATATTGATGGCTTCCAAAGACGAGGGGCATCGTCGACGATTAATTTGTACCTATGAAAAACACTAGCTCGCGACATAAAATTATTACCGAAGACCTTTTCCAAAATTCTAAACATTTCGGCACTAGAAATTTGATTCCGCGCACAAAATTTAATGTAACTTCTTTGTTGAATAAACTCACTCATCGTAATAAAGGCCGAATGCACTTTAATTACTTTAGAAAGACAAGCGCATACCAAACACTTATTATTTTGATATAGCATTTGTCACATATGGCACTGAGAGCCATACTAATATAGTAAAGACTCTTAAATTAAAAAGTCTTACTGTTTTTTGCCCACAGAAGTAGGCGGCTATAATTGTGTCCACGCCAATAAAGAAGAAGATGTAAGACAAAAATATTATTATATTACGAATTAATTTGGCTCAGTTTATAAATACTCATATAAATTTATATGAAAATCTGAGATTTTTTTAGGATAGGATTATGATAATGATGTAAAAATGATACTTGGTGTCTTACTGCCTACATTTCGAAATTTAAAACTTAGGTTGTATAAGTATATACTACATAAAGGGTGATTTTTTAAGAGCTTGATAACTTTTTTTTAAAAAAAAACGCATAAAATTTGCAAAATCTCATCGGTTCTTTATTTGAAACGTTAGATTGGTTCATGACATTTACTTTTTGAAGATAATTTCATTTAAATGTTGACCGCGGCTGCGTCTTAGGTGGTCCATTCGGAAAGTCCAATTTTGGGCAACTTTTTCGAGCATTTCGGCCGGAATAGCCCGAATTTCTTCGGAAATGTTGTCTTCCAAAGCTGGAATAGTTGCTGGCTTATTTCTGTAGACTTTAGACTTGACGTAGCCCCACAAAAAATAGTCTAAAGGCGTTAAATCGCATGATCTTGGTGGCCAACTTACGGGTCCATTTCTTGAGATGAATTGTTGTCCGAAGTTTTCCCTCAAAATGGCCATAGAATCGCGAGCTGTGTGGCATGTAGCGCCATCTTGTTGAAACCACATGTCAACCAAGTTCAGTTCTTCCATTTTTGGCAACAAAAAGTTTGTTAGCATCGAACGATAGCGATCGCCATTCACCGTAACGTTGCGTCCAACAGCATCTTTGAAAAAATACGGTCCAATGATTCCACCAGCGTACAAACCACACCAAACAGTGCATTTTTCGGGATGCATGGGCAGTTCTTGAACGGCTTCTGGTTGCTCTTCACCCCAAATGCGGCAATTTTGCTTATTTACGTAGCCATTCAACCAGAAATGAGCCTCATCGCTCATCGGACGTAAAGCGCGAAACACATTTCGAACCGAACACTGATTTTGGTAATAAAATTCAATGATTTGCAAGCGTTGCTCGTTAGCAAGTCTATTCATGATGAAATGTCACAGCATACTGAGCATCTTTCTCCTCACCATGTCTGAAATCCCACGTGATCTGTCAAATACTAATGCATGAAAATCCTAACCTCAAAAAAATCACCCGTTATATGCTTATAATATGTGTCTGATACTTATCGACTTACACTTCTATACATACTCGTTGTTTATGTGGTATACATATAAATAAATAAATCCTACCAACAAATCTGCTATGATAGAAAACTTTCAAAGAGTTATCAGTAAGGGCACTTATCAGCGAAAAGATGAAGTTGTATTTACTTGTAGGTGTCAGCAAATCTAAAAAGGGTCCATCAGATAGTAGAAAGGTAGCACCTTAAACAAGTTCGCGCTTTAGGTTATACTAACAGCTTTTACCTACCGAAAACTGGTTTTCTACAGCCTATGTTTGTATTTTAAAGTAAGTATTGACAAGTCGATAATGTTTTAAATTTTGCTGTTACTTTTAATGGCAATTTGCAATATTTTGTTAGGTCCAACAACTTTTATAAGTACCGTTTTGCTTTAGAGAAACACATGCTCACAATAAGTGCGAGCAATTCGCTATCTACTAATTGCACAAATATTTAAAAGCACTTTACCAGCAGCACTGACACTTACCGAAGTGTCACATGCACACATGTGTGTATGTGTGTGTTTGTTAAGTGTTTGAGCTATTGAGTGTTAACCACGCTGCCACATTTGCCATACTGTACAGTTAGAAGTGTAGACTATAGCGCTTTAAGTGATTTTGACACTTGACTTGTGATCTCTTGATCAACGAAATTCAAACAAATAAGATTTATATATGAGTTATTACCAACCTGCCACAAATCCACAAACACCATAACGCACGTCTGTTTATGTAAGCACTTGCCGCAATCCGTATGAGTGCGTTGATTATTCTCGTCAATAACAGCAACAACAACAATAGCAGACAAGTGCCAAAGCTCGAGCCTTCCGAGCCGCATAAAGTAATAACACCTTTATGCCGCACCAAACTCTGCCGCAGCGACGCTGCGCTGCTTTGGTGAAATCTGCCAGGCAGCATGCAAGTCTGCAAGTCAATCAATCAAAGCGGCAAGTTGGTAGACTGCCAACCAACCGACAAACCAACGCAACAGTCAGCCAACAGCTCAGGCAGTCTGCCAGCCCAGAATTTAGTCAGCTAACCCCTAACTGTACTCTCGGCACACAACGCCACACCGCAGAGCTGAGTGTGTATTCGTACTCGCTTATTCATACAATTTTCATTTTGAATGGCTGCTCAAGTGTTTTCGAGTTGATTTACGTGCAAATCCATCAATTCATTAAAATATTAAAATAGCTCTGAGCCACACACACACATATATATATACATAACCTACATGAATCTGTTGGTGTTTCTGTGGTGTGCTTGGTGTTTGGCACACACACTCACCCGTTCCAACAGCCGCTCAGCGCGTGCACTGTTAGGAGCTCGAGGTGCCTGGGAGAGTTCGAGGCGTCGGCGGACACATCGTGTTGGCTGCTTAATCGATTTGCTTATTCGCCGCTCTAATTTGAAAATTAATTTGCAAAGTAATTTACTTCGCAGACACACACACACACACACGCAAACAAAAATACATATGTTTGTGTGCAGCTTTTAAAAGCGCGTGGGCGGGGCGTGCGGGATGTGGAGCTCATAACCGAAATGAGCTAAACGAATGCAAATTCAAATTGCGCTGTCAATCTCGCTCGTCAATGCAAATGCAAAATGTTGGCGGTGTTGATGGCCTATTTTGTAGGTGCGAAAGCATGCGGTAAATCATTATCATCGCAATTATTGTTGTTGCTGTTGTTGCTTTAATGTGTTTTTGTGTTTTTAGTTAACTGACATTTTCGAGTGTGTCGCGCTGAGTTTATCAATTCGTCAATGCTGGTGTGTCATCAGTCTGCGCGCATAAGCGTTTTGGTGTCTCTGTGTGGTGAGTGTGTGCGTGAATATGTGTGTGCGTGCGTGTTTTAAGTGCTTTTGACAAATTCGTCATTAATTTAAAGGCTTTCAGGCGGCTCTCATAATTGGAATTGCTTGAGTAGGCATCGACAATCGCTTAATAAGTACACGTGTTCCAAAATATGTATGTATAGTACACATGTATATATTCGAACATCCGAAGCAAGTTATTCATAACCTCAACTTGGCTTGGAAGTCATAATCATATGTGATAATTTTGAAATTAATTTAACTGAGAGCTTTATTGAGACATTTTATGAATGGCTTGATAACTTCAAATTAATATAGGTTTTTATATAAAGCAACTGTGAAAGTCCCTGAAAGGCCTAGCTGCAAATCCATCCGGTCGAAGGAGGAGAAGGAAATTTCGATTATACTTCGCGCTCGAAGTTCACTTAATGCGGATAGAGGAAGGAAAAAGACAGCGGTCTGTTGCAAGAGAAACAGCAGGTCCGCCTAAACGACCGAGAAAAAAGGGCGACGCTGTAAAACCAATCAGCAGGCTCGATCAGGAGAAACCCTACACCTACAGAGCGGCCAAGAGACATTTAATTGCGGCACAAATGGACAGAAGCAACCCTATTGGACAAACTACCCAAGGAAAATTGAAAACAGTAGAGCTGATACTACCGGATGAATACTTCGTACGATTGGATGGAGACCAGAGCTCGCGTGTGCCAACTTTTGACGGATGCGTGCTGTCTTAATGGGATCTTGATCCTAAAATGTAGAGATTACCTATCAATGATTTACGTAAATGAAGTCGTTGGGAAGCTGCAAGGCCTGTGGGAGCGCTCCATCCTGGAAATATCGAACAGCAGATGCATTTCGTCCATTATAAAAGTGAAGGAAGGATGCAGTGCAGTTCCTCAATAAATACAATCCTGATGTCCTGACGGAAGATTGGAGGGTACTGAAGGTCACCAAATACAGAAATGAATTCAAGACACCCCCAAGTAAACAAGTTGGTTGGGGATATATTGTACAAAGGGTTCGGGAAGGTGAAGTATGGGAGAGCCAGAGTTACCTCTATACTTTGAATAAACCAGAAACTAACAGCGAAGGTTCTTCAAAAAAACTTACATAAAGGCAAGGTCAGCTCTACTGAACTTTTTCTAAACTTAGATGGAATCGGCTACGATGCGACTTTAGTCCAGGAATGTACATATGATCTCTTTCATGAATTGATTAATATTTGATACCTATATCCGAGTGCTTCTTATACTCGAACATCTAATTTTGCCTTTGAGTTTGTGAAGAGCTCTTAGAGACAGAAAGTGTTTTCAATCCTAAATACCACTTTTAAGAAGTAATTTTATAGTTTATCGAGCTAAGCTTACGAGTATCGATCTTACAGATTTCACGTTTCTTTGGAGGCGAGGCAACTTGTTACTTAGTTGCCAAAAATGACATTTCTCCAAACTAATGAAATTCTTTTCATGTGTATAAAGACACTTATATTCGAAGCCTTGTAGGTCACTGAGTACGATGACCTTGGTACCGATACTTTATTTTTCTCGGTACTGAGAGCGGATACGCATAAGATTTTTATAAAAGAACTAAAGTGGCCATTACTTGAAAGCATTTATGCTTACCATAAATCAATTTAAGATCTCGTATAGCGTTTTCTGTTACCTCTAATAAAGGTGATTAAGATCTTTTAAGCTCAAAAGTCATATCTTGAGCCTTTTAAGGACAATATATATACTCTTGTCATAGCAATACTAGTAAAAAATAAATAATGATTACCAACTAATCAGTGAGATCTAAGTCCACTGAATGCACGATACTTTCATATTCGAACCTACTTTAGAAGAAAATATAAGAAAAACAGCTTTAATAGATCGCGTATCGTATTAATAGCATTTCTGTACTTTTTAAAATGTTTCCACTTTCAAAACGATATAAAAAAATTCTTCTTTAGGCAAATACATACAAATATACACATTCAAAAATATTTTAATTTCCCTTAACACCGACACGGCTGGAATTACGTCTGGGTCATTGAAAAATTGCCATGACTTCACATGACGTTTATAACTACATACATAGATATGTATGCCATGTATTTGCGTACGTGTATGTGCATTTGGCTTTCGTGGCCCAAGGGAATGCCACGAGGTACAATATTTGCATGACCTTTCACGCTGTTTGCAATGCAATTTAGCGCTCAGGTAATTTACATAATTAACGGTAAAATAACACGCTCACCATGTTGCATTACATTTGCCGATATAAATTGGTATATGTATGGAAGCATTAGGGTGTGGATATTAATAAGAAACAATTATGAAATTGTACAACACTCTAAGCTATGCTGTATTGGTAGTAGAGGCGTGAACTAAAAACGGTAACTATTGCAAATAATTATCGTATATATATACATTTATATATTTATAAGTTTGGAAAAGATTTCGGACTATAAGGCTTTAAATTTTGGTTGAAGCTAACTGTACGATTTCAGTAAAATTACTTAAAGCTTCGAAAGCTTTATGCTTTAATTTTTAATGGTACTTACAGTGAAGGCTTAAAGCTTTAATTTTGTATGCCAACTCACAGTCCAATTACATTTTAATTAGTATGTAAATTGTCAGAGAGATAAGTGAGAGCTGTGAAAGTTAAAAGCTTAATTTTGAATGGAACTCGCATTGAAATCAGTGAAAGCTTCAATTTTGAATCGAGCTCGCAGTCTGATTGCGTTATAATTCAATAAGATTAGTAAGAGCCTCAAAAGCTTAAATTTATATTTTTAATTGAACTTGTAGTGAAATTAGTGAAAGTTTCAAAAACTTAAAGCTTAAATCAGTCTGATTGTATTGTAATTATTATCTAAACTGTCGGTGAGATTAGTATGAGCTTCGGAAACTTAAAGCTTTAATTTCAATGGAACCCGCAATAAAATAAGTGAGAGCTTCAATTTTGAATGTGGTTCGTAGTTTGATCGAATCATCATTCTTATTTCAAATTTCAGAGAGATTAGTGAAAGCTTCGAAAGCTTAAAGCTATAATTTTGTCAGTGAAACTAGTGAAAGCTTCAAAAGCTTTAATTTTTTATGGATCTCGCTCTTCAAACCCACGTTACTTATAATTTAAACAATCAGAGAGATTAATGAAAACTTTTTTAGCTTAAACTTTACTTTTCAATGGATACTACAGTCGAATAGCATTATAAATATTATTTAAACTTTCAATAATACGAGTGAAAGCTTCAAAAGTTAAAAGCTGTTTTTGTTTGGAAGCTCAAGGTCTAACTTTGTTTTTAAGATTAAAGCTTTACTTTTCAATGATCGTTGGCAGTCAAATAGCATTATAAATAAACGAGTGAAAGTTTCGAAAGATAAAAGCTATTTTAGTTAAAGCTCTATATCTAAAGCTGGTTTCGAAAATAGCGCAAAACTTAATTTATAATTTTTATTCTGAGAAGAATTGTTTATATCCTGAAAAAGAGATTTTAAATTGGTAGTTTGACAATTAATTATCCATAAGCCAAGCTCATTGTAAAAATAATTGGACACACTCTAATGTGCTTATTTGTATTCATTCACTTTACTCATTGCATATCTAAGTAAAATGTGAGAATTCATTAAAATTGTGCTCATTTTAAAATGCGCTGAGGATATGCGAGCAAATGCACGCGAGAAAACTGTGAAAAAGTAGTTTTCTTTATTTATAATGTTGTTTGGTTTTAGGGTAATTTTAAAGAGGCCATAAATGCCTCCTAAGTAAGCGTGTGTAACAGAATTCAATTAAATAATATGAAACAATTTTTGTTCTTAGGAAATGAGTTATTGATTTAAAATGAAAATTCTTGAAAGCTTCGCTGTGAAAGCTTCACAACAGGTGAGAAATGCCGTTGGCAATATTTGAAAATATCGGGCATGGACTATCACATTGTATCCAAGCTTGTGTATCATTAACATAAATAAACATGAGCCTTATGCAAAGTGGGCATGATGGCGAGTAGCAAAAACGAATGAGTCAATGCAATGCAATGAATAGTCTAGTGAAGGCAAATGTACAAATTGCATGCGGAAATGTTGTTTTCTGCAACGGAGCAGCAACAGAAGCGCTGCCACGCCCAATGTGACCCAGCGAAAATAAAACATTTGCGAGCGCGTAATGACAGCAGCGCGTAAATGAAAACTGCAAAATAGAATACAAACCCACACACACACATACATACACGGCGCTGTTGACTAAAGTGATTCAGAGAAAAACGCGCTAATAAAGTGAAAATAGCGCATGTTGGCGCGCATAGCTTTCCCAGCTGGCTGAGCAGGGGATTTAGTGTGCATAATAACTTCCATAGAAATGCCAGTTTTCAGCGAGCGCGCTGCCTTTCACTCATATATTTTCGTCAATTGACATTTTTCCGTTTTTTTTTGTTTTTTGCTGCTTTTGTATTTTGTTCTTGTTTTTGGTTGTGGCATTGCCGTCCAACGCAATTATTTTTCCACACTTTCGCTGTAACCACGCGAGAATGGCGTGTGCATGTTTGTGTGTCGAACTGCTTGCATTTGTGTTTGTAATCGTAGTAGTCTTGTTGTTGTTGTGGCAGCTGGAATGCAGCGCTCATATTCATTTTCATGACAGTTGTGCGGCTGCACGCTTCTGTGCATTGACCGCAGACACGCTCGTAAATACCAATTTCAAAATGATGATTTCCAGCGTTGCCAACACCCAAACAAATACGAGCACACATACAGCCACGTATATGTATGTATTTATAGTATGTCTATATAATTTTTTAAATGCAATCGCGAAGGAAATAAAAACAACTAGCAAACAGAAACATCGCATAAGCAAACAACCATTTAAAAGCGCAAAGTGGTCGGGCATAATAACACCGAATTCTATCTACTAACGGTCGCGCTCCCTAATGAACTTGCGGCGCGCATTTAAAATTTGCTATAGAGTCAGAAATGACATTTTTGGTTTTGTGGTGACTATTTGGTGTTAAGTGTTTTGGGAATTTTAGTTTATAGCATGTTTTTTTTAACACTAAATACTCTTTCAAAGTGGCATTTCGATTTTTTATGGCTCAATTATACTTATAATTTGAAGTAGAATATACCTCAGGTTGCGTTTCCCCATGGACTATGCAGACCAGCATTGCCTCGTGTCCTTCGCCGGAGAAGACTATAGGACGTTCAACAGATATTTCAGGTGGATCTGAAATTGAATAAAGATTGTAAGTATCTTTTGACAGAGTTACAAATAGTAGAATAATAAATTTAAAATTACTATTTTGTTAGTAATCATACTTTAAATGAAATGAGCATTAAATGTTTTATTTTCAAACTTTTTAATACTTAATATTTAGTTCTGTGTTTGATAGAAATAGATTTTCTTGCTTTGTTTTGCTTCAACCTCCAATGCAATCACAACTTCAACGTCAATCTTAGTCTTAGCATCAATCTCATTCTAAAATTCGAACTCAATGTTGATATCAATATCAAAATCAATATCAATATCAATATCAATATCAATATCAATATCAATATCAATATCAATATCAATATCAATATCAATATCAATATCAATATCAATATCAATATCAATATCAATATTCAATATCAATATCAATATCAATATCAATATCAATATCAATATCAATATCAATATCAATATCAATATCAATATCAATATCAATATCAATATCAATATCAATATCAATATCAATATCAATATCAATATCAATATCAATATCAATATCAATATCAATATCAATATCAATATCAATATCAATATCAATATCAATATCAATATCAATATCAATATCAATATCAATATCAATATCAATATCAATATCAATATCAATATCAATATCAATATCAATATCAATATCAATATCAATATCAATATCAATATCAATATCAATATCAATATCAATATCAATATCAATATCAATATCAATATCAATATCAATATCAATATCAATATCAATATCAATATCAATATCAATATCAATATCAATATCAATATCAATATCAATATCAATATCAATATCAATATCAATATCAATATCAATATCAATATCAATATCAATATCAATATCAATATCAATATCAATATCAATATCAATATCAATATCAATATCAATATCAATATCAATATCAATATCAATATCAATATCAATATCAATATCAATATCAATATCAATATCAATATCAATATCAATATCAATATCAATATCAATATCAATATCAATATCAATATCAATATCAATATCAATATCAATATCAATATCAATATCAATATCAATATCAATATCAATATCAATATCAATATCAATATCAATATCAATATCAATATCAATATCAATATCAATATCAATATCAATATCAATATCAATATCAATATCAATATCAATATCAATATCAATATCAATATCAATATCAATATCAATATCAATATCAATATCAATATCAATATCAATATCAATATCAATATCAATATCAATATCAATATCAATACCAACTTTATTTACGAGTACACAACCTCTATGACTATTTAGTTTCTTTAAAAATTTTCTAAACTCTTTTTTACGAAAAATTTTTTCAGAAACCGAACACAGTTTTGCATTGCAACGCCGGCTGTTTTCCAATATATTTCTAGTAATAATTTAACCTAGTAATTATTTAAATTATAAATATTAAGCAGCAACTTTATCTGTAATGAATCCAATGCTTTTGGACAAATTCGCTAATCGAATTGAAGTGACAGCACTCACTTCCAACTAGTGCTGCCAAGGCGCAGAGTATTTACACAACTATAAACAGACGAGTTTACACAGACCTCCATACTATCACTTGGATGAGAAGTATGCGTAAACGCATAACGAACCTCTGCATACAAGAGCGCATAAATAAAAAGGAGAACTTTTCATTTGTACTTGTCCGACGGCGAGTATTTCACCGCATTCCGACCTGATACTTCACTGTTTCGATTTTTTCTCGTATTATTTTTCCTTCACTACATTATATTGTACAATATTTATTAAAAGCGATTTTGTTCTGCTCTTTGGTTTCGCAACTTACATAGGACATGCAGGACGACTTGACTGGATGCCGGTTGACCGACGCCGTTGTTGGCTGTACAAATGTAGACGCCGCCCTTGTGCCGGTCCACGTTCTCGATCGACAGGATGTGCGAGTGCAGTTTCTCCTCGCCTGT
Organism: Bactrocera correcta; assembly: GCA_027475135.1. Classification (NCBI taxonomy): domain Eukaryota; kingdom Metazoa; phylum Arthropoda; class Insecta; order Diptera; family Tephritidae; genus Bactrocera; species Bactrocera correcta. The sequence goes on from CM050323.1 coordinate 113,051,930, forward strand.
TGGAGAAAATCGGGAAAAGCAATATAAAAAACGGGACATGTGAATAAAATAAATTTACTGCCGTGATGGAATAACTGAGTGATTGAATGATGAGAGGATGTGGAGTAGGAGGATATGCACCACGAAAAAGGAAGTGGTCGATATACGAAGGATGGTGGAATTGAAGAATGTGGCATGGCAAGCTGTTGAAGGAAAAAAATGATATTAAAATACAAACAAAAAAATAAAAATAAAAATTAAAAAATGAAATAAAGTAAATATAAGCAAAAAAGGGAAAAAATACAATAAACCAAAAGTAGAGCGTAAAATGCATGCGGGCAGTGTGAGCACAAAACAAATAACAACAATGCACCAATTGAGATGCGAGAATGTGAGTCAATAAAATTGAATGGCACTTTTAATTAAATCAACTGACATCATTGCGCGTTCTACAGAAATATGACAGTATGAAGTGTGCTTTTAGGCGCTGTGCCACATATTTCTTACTTTTATTTATTTATTTGCATTTTGATAAATGCAGCAGCTCTACGAATACAGTAGAAGTGCGTAAGTGTGTACACAGGAAGCAAAAAATTCAACTAAAAAAAAATACATTTCATAAAATGAAACAAATATATAAAAAAGTAAAATGAAATAAAAAATATAATATAAAATAAAAGTCCGTAAAACAAACAATAAAAAGAAACTATGAAGCACAAAATGGAAGCGCAAATATCACACAGGAACTGCGGTGTGGTAGGAAGATGACTATGCAAAGTGTGTTTATTTGAAATGTTTTATAACTTATTCAAATCTTACCGTTGGGCAAAATATTATTCTTACGACTCCAAGTTACGTTCGGCGTCGGATTACCGGAGGCCGAGCACTCAATACGCACAGACGAGCCCTTTTTGACTTGCAAATGTCCGCCGGTGCTAATGTGATGGATCCTTGGTGGCACTGGGTGAAGGCAGAGCATGAAAATACACAAGCACAACAACAGAATAACATTAGAAATATGCAGAATAGGCAAATACAAGTAAGAGGTAGAAAAAAAAAATAGAGCAACGTAGAGCAACGCAACAGGAAGCCATGACGTATACGCAACAGAATTTTCCTACTATGTGTTCGGCAGAGCAAGGCAAAGCAAATCAGTTGGAAAGGGAAGCGGTCGAGTGTGGCGATGACACTGGCCACATTCCTAGCCAAGTCCAGATAAATACAAATGCGTGTGCATTTACATTTTATTTGTGTTGTTGCTATTTGAAATTATTATGGTCAGCAGGTCTCCCATAGACAGCAATTTAATTCAATGTTTGGGAATTTCTAAACGCAACTAAAGGTTTTGCCGCAAAAGTCGTTTGCATTAAAGGCAATATTGTTTCCGGCCCACATAAATTCACAGCGCACACTCACACACATACATATATACTTATATAAATATACATATACAAATATACATGTATAATATACGTTTGTTTATAAAAAGCTGTGTATGATAGCGCCGTAGTTTGTCTGTATGTGCAGCTGTGTTTGTGTGGAAAATTATTTTACAACTGTTTTCAAATTAAGATTTAAGGGAAATGTAAACCCCAGTACAGCCGTTTAACAATTCCTACAATTTCATGCAAATTACTAACATTTTTGCATAACGGTATCAGTGGGGTTAGTAAATGGCAAGTAGAAAAATATTTGACCTATTTGAGGTTTAAAGAGATAGTGTATTTCTATGGCACTATGTATGCGGCAATATTGTTGGGCATAAATATGCGACTTATTTGTAATTAGTTTGCATTAGAAGCAGATATTTTAAGCGAATTTTCCTATTTTTAATTGCGATATTGCTTTTTTATTTTTATTTTTTTTTATTTTTTACTTTAATGTTTAATTACCTTAAGGCTAAACTAATTTAAATTTCCTTTATACTTTATAACCCATGAAATTAAAAGCGTTGCATACACTAGGGCACACAAGATTAGCGTGGTTTCATACCCCAATTTGAATTAAGGGGGTATTCTACTCTAGAATTTTGAAAAATTCGATTTTTTTCTTATATTTAAAGTTTAGGCTTTCAAAAATATGACCCTGGAAGGATTTTTCAAAATTCGACTTATTTTCGGAGATACAGCCGATTTTGTGAGACGGACGCCACCGTGTCTCCTAAACTTTAAACGCGTTTTTCTCGAAACTGCTTTTTCCAAACAGTATCTCAAGTTCTGTACAACCGATTTACTTGAAATTTTGTGTGAACCTTCCTTATATAATCCTGTATCGTTGCTACCAGCATCGTTTCAAAATTTTTGTTGTTAATATTTAAAAAAAATCAGGAATTTCAAATAACAAAAAAAAAAACGTAAAAAATTATTTTTATTTTCAGTCAGTCGCCATTTTTCAAAAACAATTTTTTTTCGTGTTCCCGGACTATAACAGCATCCTCACTGATTAAGAATTTCTTTTGATTTTTTTTTTTCAGACCATCAATGTCACCAGATGCCATTTGTTTACACCTGTCTCTCGCCCCTCTAATTATTTTAATTTTTAATTTTTTTTTTTAACTTTTTTTTCTGTATTTTTAAGACATCAATAAAAACACCATAAAAAAAAAATACAGTAAAAATATGTTTTTTTTTAATAAAATTCAAAAAACTGCCCAAAATTTGATTTCTAGAGTAGAATACCCCCTTAAATGTATTAGCTTATTTGAAGTGTTGTAACTACATATTTAATTAAATAGAGAAAGATATTAAAAAGAAATAAATCGTACAACATCCTAGAAATTAGTTAATTAAAAATTTAGATATCTAATAAACCTTGCTTTCTAGCTACAGCTTGCGCGTAAGGGATAAGTTTTTATATTCAACAAGGCAACTGGCTGAGAGTAAATATAAACTTAATCGTGTGTATAATATAGTAACTTTTTGAAAAAATAAATCGATTGAAAATAAAATTACAGTTTAATGCATACTGTCCTCCTGCTGTACTGTTCCTACACATCAGAAATATGTTTTTTTCGAATAAGAGTATACCAAATACATTAAAATAAAATGTTGCCTACATTAAGAATTTTATAGTCAGGTTGCACACTTCACCCAATAGTCTGAAAATATTTTTTTGCTATAAATTACACTGTTATAAGCTCTTTTGTATAAATAAATAACCTTTCTAGCAAAAGTAAATAATTAAATGATAGTGCCGTCTATATGGTATAACAGAAATATTTTGGAATTTTTTTAAACTTATATTATATTTTAGTATACGAACGTATCAATCGCAAGTTAAAATTGAATGAAATAAACTCTAAATAAAACCTAAAAACGTAAAAAAGTATATATGATATTCAGTAATCAAAGGGTTACATGAGTTCAGTGATTTCAAAAATTCGAATTTTTTATTATTTTATTAATTTCTACCATACCTTTAGAATATTGGCTTAAGATTTCAAACTTATCTGAGTAATAGTTACGGAGATAGACCCTTGAAAACTTATGCGCTGGAGACTAGTTAGGCTAAGTGCACCGTTTTTAAAAGCATTTTTCTTAAGATTTTGTCTTTGAAGTCGGTTGGCAAGGTTTCTGGTGAACAACCCAACCGATCTTCATAAAATTTTACAAAGGTCTTTGAGATACAATTCTTGATGACTTGGAACAAAGACTTTTTTCCATACAACTACTTTTTTTCGGTTACAACTATTTGAAAAACAAATGTTAATTGTTAATGTTAATTTTTTTGTAAAAAAATGTCTGCCAAAAATCCATTTTTCAGTATTTTTTCTTTGTCCAAGTTCTAAGTTAAGATTTTAATTAAAACACTTTTTTTCACTTTAGATGATCCTATGTATAAGGAGCTGTCTTGCCAACGTGGGTGCGTCTTTTTACCGAGGAGTTACCGGAAATGGGATCACAGTGGCTGAGTTTAAAATATTATTTTTCTCCAAAAAATTCAGAATTTCTTTGATAATAGTGTATTTTTGTAACAAAAAAAAAATCCAACAAAATATTTAATGTTTTATACAAGAAAAAATTTTTTCAAAAAAGGTTTTTTTTACCCAAAAAAAACCCATGTAACCCCTTTTAAAATAAAAGTAAAGAACTAAAACTAGGTATTGCCTAAATTTAGTAGAATTGCCTTTGCCAAAGCCTCAAAATTGTTTAGAAAATCATGATTCTATAAAGGAACGTATTATAAGTAAGCATGATTAAAGAGGGATTAAATACAGCAATTGATAAAAGATAAGAGCTTTGGAGAAAAATTGAATGATCGGAAAAAATTTGTCAGAAAGCAATTTCTGAATCTAGTCCAAAATTTTCAAAGTAACCATAACTAGGAAAATTGTAAAGACTTAATAAATGAATTTATTCATATTCATATGACATTACATGAAGCCTTATGGTGTAATATGTTATTATATTATAAATGCACATGCTGGACATCTGAATTTTATTGCGCAAATTAGAGGGCGGTGTGTGACAAACATGGCGAGAGTTTCCATTAGGACATTTTGCACGAAAACAAGTATTTTTCTAATTTAACAATAATTTATCTAAATGTGTCAGCCATATTTTTTTAAGAAAATATATGTTTTGGTGTCACAATAAAATCAAATGTGAAATTTTTTTTCAGTAACATTTCATTGTGCAATAATATGAGTAATGATATGAGTTTTCATACGACAAAAAAATGACAATTTTGTTAAACAGTGCATATCCAATATTCTTTAGGAGGACTGTACTCATATGCATAGGAAAGAAATTACAACTAAAGCTTCTTAATGCTAACAAAGTTTAAAAAATATAGCTAATTGATGATTTTTTTCAATTTGAGATTCAACCGAATTTGTTCGATCCAACTTTACAGGCTTCCAGCAGTGTATACCCTGAATGACTTTGAGGTTGCGGCAATGAAAAGTATACGTAAAAAGGGAGATATTTAACAGCATAATATGTGCATTTACCAGCTATTCTGAAGTGCAGTGCTGCTTATGACAACTGAAGTCTCGCTGAGTGATGATGTTTCACACTGCTCAAAGTACGTACACACTTATATAATACATATGTATATATAAGCATATGTGTATCGAAATATTATGTAATATTTAATATACCGACAGGCTGTCAGCAGCCACGCAACTTTGCATGTGCATGCCAATCACTTCTCAAGCACACACACTTGCATGCATAATCTTCTAAGGGCTCATATGCGTTTATTTGTATTAGAGTTTATCCAACATTTATGACATGATAATTTATAAATTCTCCGAAATATTTTCAATTTTCTATATTAGGTTTTAGTATGCCATAGACACATGACACCATCATCTTGCCACTCTGCCAGCTTGACGCTGCCAATCTGTGCGTTTCGCTGCTGCTAGCGCTAGCCTGGTCCTCGTATGCGATTTGCCTTTTCACTCTTTTTTTCTTTGTTTTGGGATTTTAGTTTACTTGATATTCTGAAACTAACCCCTCTGAGCTACGATTTTCCCCTAAGAACCAAAGTAGTTGAGTTAGGAAAGAAGTGTGAAAGAAAAGCAGTGTAGACCACAATGCCGAACATGCCGCAGCCGAGACAAGGCAAAGTTTTATGACAGGAAAAAAAGTGCAAATAAATAGATTTTTACTTCATTGTTATGTGAGTAGACGAAATTATGGAAATTTTGCATTGGCTTAGAGATAATAGAAAAGTTTATGTGAAGCTGATGGAGCAAGACAGCACAGGCCATGCTTGTGGTGCACTAGAAGAAGGAAAGTTATAAGGGAGTTGAGCGTTGCAACCATGCAAAGAAAATTAATGAATTAGACGCTCAGCTATGGTTTAAGAAATTTATTTTCTGTGTTCAAAAAGACGTTCAATAAAAAGTTTTTAGTTTTAGAAAACTTTGAATTTTTCCCCTCGATTGTATCGGGTTACTCATACGCCATGGCAGCCCTGGTTCAACGGTATGAAAAAAGGCCACACAAAAACAATTTTTCAAAAACCATTAAAATTAAGGAATTTATATAGCTTAGAATAAGCAACTTGTAGAAATATGACGCTCTTGAGATCAAGCTTCTACATTTTCTTAAAGTTTTTACTTCCTGCTTTAAGGACTATGAAACAATAAACAAAATTATTTAAGCTTCACACTAAAAATTACTTAAATTATACACAAAAGTAAACACAAATACAAAAGTACTAACGACAACACCATCACTCAAACAACCCCGCAGACAGGGCCACAGCGAGGGACGCCACCTAAAATGCGGCGAACTGAATTAAACCGCATCGACAAATGAAAATCATAATTAAAATGAATTTCCATTTGATTTTGTAAAGTGAAAAGTCAATAACATTAAATCAAATTTGTGTGCATGTACTTGCAACAGAAAATAAACAACGGCACTAATAAGCGAAAGCCAACAACAAAACCGACCATTTGCGTGGTAACTTCCGAAAATGTGGTCTGTAGCGTGAAATACATCATTGTTCAGCAATAATGAGCGGCCGCAATAGTACCCACACACATGCCTACATGCATGCCACATGTGTTGCAAGTATGTGCATGAAAAAGCCAGAAATATTCGAAGCGCGAAAATTGATTGCAATGAGTGGAAAATTGCTGCTGCCACTAACCAATGCGAGCAAGCGATGCACTGCAACTATTAAAATAAGGCTTTTAAACAATTTTCAATGCATTTTTCGCTAATATAAGAGCTGGTAGCTGGCTGAAAACTATTGCAAGAAGAAGAGCAATACTTCAAAATAAAAATCTGTTATTTGAATCATATGTAGATTTCAACTAGAATTCTTCAAGTTTGTTTGGAAATAGTATATCTGGAAGTAGCTATGAACGCCAAGAATAAAATAGTTGAGTTTAAGCTTCTTTGGAACCAGCTGTTATTATACCTTACTCAAAATAACGTAGAGTAAGCCATTTCAGTTTTAGTTTATGGGTAACTAAGAAATTTTTTCTGAATTTATTTATGACTTTAATTCAGACTTTGATCACATGCTACGATTTGTAAACTAGCTTATATAACAATTGGTACGCTTTTTTGGCAATCTTATGCTTTAATTTGATGAATTGTTCTCGGTAGGATTCTAGTTCCTCAACTTAAAACTATTTTGACCATCCAGGCCGGTTTTGGTCTCAAAGCAAAATCATCACTTTTAAATTGTCACTTTGAGCACGTTCGCTAAGCTAGATCAAAATCATGATGACTTTCAGTACAGGTTTTCTCCTAGTGAAAGTGAAGAAGCACTCCTCACAAGAACACTTTCTCAGGCACATATTTTCGGCATATTGGAATTATGGAAAAATAATTAAGTTACATCATCCTTTGAGAAAACGCACGAATACTCGTATATAATTTCAACTAGTTCAAATGAAGCTAGAAGCTTATGACTACATACACTAGGAGGAAAAATCTGCGTACATACTTATATCCTCTTTTCTTGTGTTAAAAAATAACTTGTATAAAAGTTACGTCGCACGCAAGAAGCCTCTCAAAGTCTCGGGAGTTTTTTCCGATGAGAGCAAGCTTTGCGTCTTTGAAATCAAGGGGAGCAAGATTGTATGGCGAAAAATGGGCACGTTACTTGGTAAAGAAAACTTACAGCTTGCTGTAAAGCATGGTGGTGGTAAACCAATGAAATGTGGTGCATGGCTGTTAATGGTGTAGGCCGAATGGAATTTATAGAGTCCACTGTGGTGAAAGACAAAAAGAAGTTTCAAGCAAAGCGCGGAAGAATTGGGTCTAGGAAGTGACAACTATTTAAAACAAAATGACGATCCAACGCCTACTGCAGACATATTTAAGCTTTGGTTACAATATTAAGTTCCCTAGCAGCCTCGAACACCATCGCAATCGCCAGATTTGAATTACTGGAACGAAAACCCCGCCAACGCATAATTACCACAAAAGCTATGCTCAAGGATGTACTGGACGAAGATGGGCTAAAATCTCTTCGACAAAAACCTCAAAGCTTGTTAATTTAATAAAAAAAAATTTTATGGCTGCCTAGCAGAAGCTCTAAAACGTAAGGAATATCCAACTTCCTTTTAAATTTTTAAAGCAACTTCGAAGAAGAATATATTGAGTAGACGTTTGCACCTTGTACGCAGGCTTTTTTTAATTGATTTTAATTGTTTAAATGTTATTGTTAAAAAATTATTAATATTCGTTTTCATAAAATTATAGTTTTAATATCCTTTAATGAAACCGAAATAAATTTCGTTTTATAAAAATTCTTTAAAAGCCTTATTTCAATGAGTTGCTTTCATTGGTACCGTGTACGCAGACTTTTTCTGCTTAGTGTATAAAACCAGTTGGAAATTAGTTTATATGTTACTACTGCAAATCAGCTGCCATGAAATAAGTTCTGGTTCAATTTGCATGAAACAAATGCAGCATTAATTCTTAAAAGTTCATATTAAAATTTATAAAATTTATAACTATTAACAGTTATTTGCGGAAAGAGTCTAATGAAATTTTTATGTTCTCAGTTAAATATTTTGTCACTCCTTTCGCAAATTAAGCCAACCTCAATTGGTTACTATTGATTAGCGTCGCACACATGTGTCTACGGAACACACCTTGATCCTTCAATGGCATCGTTAGCACTGTGTTGATCTTTTGAATGCAACTCATTTTAAACAATACGGCAACATAAGGGCACACATCACTGTGTGACAAGCAATAAATGCGAATGCGTGTAATGAGAGGCGGGCCGGCGCATTCCACCACTTATTAAGACAGGTTGTCTGCAGTCTACGTTCATTAGTAGATTGGCATTTATTTTGTTTCTTAATTTTTGGTGGAAGGCACTGAACGCAGTTGAACTCATTCAAGTTTTAAGTTGACGCAAATTTGCATATTTGAAGAATTTAACTTTCCAAACTTTCGCAACTGGCTGGCAATTCAAGAGTTTGCGCTGCCAATTTCCAACTTTGGCTGCCGAATGATTCGCCATATACTTATATATTTTATATATATGTATAAATATATATATGTGTGCATGTATATACAAAAACTGCATTGACGTGCTGACTGAGTGAGCGGTTAGTGAGTGGAACGACAGGGCGTGGCATGCAATTATTGCAACATATGTTGCCGTCAAATGATAACAACTCGACTGTGATTTATGGTCTGTGGCTAAATGAACGAATGAGAAAACATGCCCGGACAGTTAATTTGCCGCAAATGTACACCGGGCCGGCACAACAACAACAATAGCAACGGCATGGCTCAAAAATAATAACAACAAAAAGTGCAACGCCAACATAAAAGCAGGCGACCAAATCAGAAACTTGCAAATACGTGTTTGCATGTGTGTGTGCGTACCTTAAAAATAACATAGGCATGTGTGCGTGTGTTTGCAGGAGCACTAACTACACCACAATCAAGCAGCTAGCACACACTTGCAGCTACATAAACATGATGTAATGATGGTCCACTTGACACTTTGTGGATATTCTGACATAAATTAACAACAGCAATAAGCAAATAGCACAGTCCAAGGCAGGAATGGAGCCGGAGAGTGAGTGAATTTGGGAGAGAGCGGAAGTGTGCGGGAGTGTATGCAAGCTATTCGGTTAAGTCATTTGTAGGCCGAGAGTTGGTTCATCATGTCGAAGGGGAGTATTTGTTGGCGCACGATTGGGTAAGGTGTGGCTTAGCAGGCGACAGTTGGCTCTGGTTTACGTTAAATAACGGCCGTAATTAAAATTACGCAAATATGTTGTAAGCACAATTGAGGAATTTTACAGTTACATATGAAACTCTAGTAAAAACAAGAGTTACGAAGTTCCGAGCTATGAAGATCCGTATATATAGGAAGGATTTATGCTCACTTGCCGTACATGTGTGTGCGCTTAAATTTATAAGCCGAATTATACGAAAAGTTACTCCTTAACTTTGACTTTTAAAGGTCATAAATTGAAAGTGAAGAAGAAATAGAAATACATATACTCGTGCATGTTCTTATTTGTTGCTTTTACATGATAGCTCCTTGTACAAGGCTTGTTGTTTGTTTGGGTTGTGTATAGAAAAAAAGTAAATTTTTCTGTCAACTCTTAATAATTTCTGGTATTATCCTTCCTTTTTACGCATAAAACTAACCCATTACTTTTCCTTATAATCTGATGAAATAAGCTACTAGGATGCGAAACTGCAAAAGTCACGAAAAGGTAGATCAGAAGTACACCTAGTTCCTATATTCACTTCTTAGAAGAGACTATAGGAACATGATCAGAATACTAACTAGTCCCAAAGGACCCAAACTGGTCTATGAGTGGGTCATTGACCTACAATAAGTTCCCAATAACATTTAATAATATGAGCTTCCCCGTCTTTGTAATAACGGGAACTAGATATTGCATAGTGATATTGCTATCATGGAAATTTCCGTAGAAGTCATTAAAAATTGTGAGTTACGTATACGCACTGTGAGACAAGTTGGTACTATTATATACAACCATTTAAATGTACTGGCAGTAGGATTTATAGCTTCAGGCAATTTTGACGACACACATACAGTCTAGTTTTGAATTTTCGGTCCAAATATTATCTTACGTATATATATAAAATTGAGACTTTTTTCGTTATGCGGCCGTATAATGTCGGAATCACTGAACGCGGAAACGTGAAAATTTGTGCAGCTCTTCTTGCTTAGTCCTTTAGAAGGTCCTAACGGAGTCCTCTTTTGCAAAATTACTGTCAATTTTGCAATATATAAATGTATATATTTATAACTCAAGAACGTTGAACTGATTTGGTTGAAAATCACTGAGCAGGTAGCTTAGAACCAAGCGACGGTTATCAGCTACATTAATCGTTTTGTATTAAAAGTAAAAACAATTAATACATAAAAGAATTGCATTTCTAATTATTAGTTAAAACAATTAATACATAAAAGAATTACATTTCTAATCAGTTTAGTATTCATGTAGGAATATCATCACATAGCTACTGCCTGGGTACAGTAATTTTTGTTTAAATATGCAAGTATACATTTGTAAGTGGAATATATGATTGTTGTTAGTGAACAAGGCGATTTTTTGGACACTCCAGGCATTTATAATATCAGAATAGAAAATCACTTTGGCAATGCGGATGTTTTGCCAGACAAACGACACATAGACATTCATAATAGACCAAACTGAACGTGTAATATAAAAAAAGCAAGAAACGGACAGTGCTGAAAAAAATTTCAATCGTAATTTAAGATCAGCGCATGCTATCCTCGACAAGAAAATAATATAGATATGACTTCCCGAATTCCACGCGAGCGGAGCTGCGGGATTAGACCTGGTTGCATGTTCCCATGACGGGTCTAAGTTAGTCGGCCAAGGCCTCGGCCTTCGGCACTATTTCTCAAAATTACTTCAGCAATGTTTTCTGTCACAAGAACAACATAGTTTCATATACAATTAACTAAAAATTAATAAAGTCTAAGAAACTTGCTGCTCAAAAAAGCAAAGGACAGCCTTCAAACAAGAAAATATTAAAGAAGGATATTAGAAATTATAAAAGTGGATCTACTATATAACTTCACACTTCCAGCTGGGCTTGGAAAGTTACTATTCTTCATTTAATTAAATATGTTAATATTTACTTTTGTTAATACTGCAAAAGCATGTTTCGGAGAGTTCTTCCAGAGTTTAGTCTAAAGTAGACTTGAGCCAAAAGTCATTATGATTCGAACATATTCTAGCTGAGTGAATTTGCGATGATTTTGGCTTGAAAGATTAAGAAGGTGCTGACCTTCCAAAAAAATTGTAAAGATGAGGAACTGAAAGCATTATTCACACAAAAATTTGTTCGAATATTTTTTTTTGGAGTTACACAAGAAACCACTTTAAAAGCAGTCAGCTACATTTCAATCCAAGGAAATAGAAACCGTTTTTCGGTTTTGCATATCAGAAATTCTACTTGAACGCTACAAAAACTAGTCGTTTGTGCATCGGATTACTACTGGTGGTGAAAACGGGATCCACTAGAACAAGCCTATATGCAACAGAAAATATGTGCAATCTGCCCAACCAGCCTAAACAAAGACAAAGCCGAATATCCTTGACACCAAGGCAATGGCTGTATTTCGTGGACTCTTAAAGACGTGCTCTGCTATGAGCTTTTAAAGTAATTAAACACTATTAATCGGCAACGCTGTTGATAACAAGTCATTAAAATAAAGCGAGCGATTGCCAAAAAATTTCCGAAGTTCACGACTAGATACGATACAATAATTTTCATCATGACAACGCTCCGCCTCATGTTGTAAGAATATTTACAAACCATTTGGAAAACGGCGGCAGGAAAGTTCTGTCTAACTCGCCTTATAGCCCAGACCTTGCCACTTCTGACTGCTATATGTTTCGGTCGATGCAGAGCAGTTTCACTGGAATATGGTTCACATGAAAACAGTGTCTCAAAAATTGGCTTAATTCACTCTAGGAGCAGTTCTTTTGGGATAGCATCCGTGACTTACCAGAGAGCTGGGAAAATATTGTAGCTTCAGCTGGGCAATGCTTTGAATAATGCTGTTGTATATGTTTTTCATAAAAAAGCGTTCAAATAAAAAAAAAATAGCTACAATATCAAACGAAATCTATTTTCGGCAGTGATTTAATTAAAGATCAAATGTTATCGAAAACATCTTAAAGCAACCGACTTTACTTAAGATAATTGGTATATACTTTTCCGAAATTCTCAAACATTAAAAACTTCTGCTCTTTGAAGAAAAGCGAAAAATTTTGCACAAAAGCTGCGCGAAATATCAATAAGAAATATTTGAAAGAACTTTCTAACTAAAATTGCTTGTAATGTGCGCCGAACAAAGTGTATTGTTTGTGCTGCTGATGTTGTTGCATTGTCGCATACAAATTCTCGGTTTCAGCTTGTGGTCCTGGAAGCTGCCACACTGATTCGCTAAGTGCTTGAGTGATTTTCGCAGCAGTCATCAAAGCAGTAAACCATTAAATTTGATCAATTGGACTTTTTACTTTTGAACTTTTGTTGTTTTTCCCAACTTGTGTTTCTTGCTAACGACATGACCAGACCGTGCAGCAGCTTGCGGTTAGTGGGGGTGGCGACTCACTGGTGACCGACCGCATTAGTTTGCTACTTCTAACAACCAACTGTCGCCTGCCACTCGGGCCGTCAGCGACGCAATTTTTTCTGCAGTAAATATTCATAAAGTCGATTGAGACGAACAAACTTTTGGAAAATGAATGCATTTTATTATTGACAAAGGCCAACCGCACAACTAGACGCATCGCCAAACTTGCCACAGACGTCGCCCAACCGACTGCATATTTCATGTGAATAGTTTTGTTGCTGTCTGTGTCTATTGCTTGCTGCTGGTATAGTTTGATTGGTCGTTTGTCGGATGCTTTTTTGCTTTTGCTGTTATGCTAATAAAATGCGTTTTGTTGTTGTTGTTTGTGTTGTTTTATTAAGACGGTATACATTCGTCTTGCGCTTGTTGCAGTCACTGGGATTCTGAATGGAGACTTGCAAGTAGTTTGGAGTAAATTTTGTTGAGGACCAGTTGGTAGTATTGTAGATTGGTGAGCAATAAGTTATGTTGAATACGGAATATTTTCGAAGCTTAAAATTGTACTTTCGAAGGAATGTAAAACCGCAAAGTAGAAGAAACTGCTCAAATGCTTATTTTGTTGAAAAAAAATCGGAGGCTTTTCGAAACGTGTTGTTCTTCCGAGTCTTATATAACATATTAATTGCAAAAAGTTTGTCTGCTTCCGCCTAAGATTCTCTAGAGTGTTGGTGGAACTTCTTTTCTGTCGAAGCTGAAATAGATTTTTGACCACGTAAATCTGTACAATAACAACATAGGATATTTGTGCTGGCCGTATACCATACTTCGAGCACCACGAACACAAAGTGAACCATTACAGAAGGCACTTAAATTTTTGTTGTTGTTGACAGCTTTATAGGAGTGTCAGAGCATCACGCTGCCAAAGCAATTGGATCTTCGAAATTAGAAGTGATACATATCTATATTCGCTGAAGATCTGTAGGTCTGACCTGGTATTGACCATGCGCCAAATCTTCAGAAAGATCTACGACACACACCACCTCTTCGTCAATTTCAAAACTACTTTTGACAGCACGAAAAGGAGCTACCTTTATTCCGCCACGTCTGAAATTGGTAGTCTCGCAAATCTTATATGGCTGTGTGTAAACTGACTTTGAGCAATACCAAAATTTCTGTTCAGATTGGGAAGGCCCTCTCCGAGCTGTTCGATACCAAACGAGGTTTCTGACAAGGTAAATCCCTATAGAGCTGCAAAACTGAATAGCGAAGGCAAGATTCTCTATTAGAGTGTACAGCTGCTGGTTCTGCTTTCTCTAGAATGGATAAGGAAGCGAAGAAAACGGTTCTGGTAGTGAACGAGGGCAAAACGAAATATCTCCAGTCATCAAACAAACAGTCGTCGCACTCGATACTTAGTCCCACGTCACTGTTGAATCCAAAGCAAATTAACAACGCGTGCTACTTCGAACTGAGTAGAAAATTCAGAAGTAAAGTCCTCTCTCGACGGACAAAGGCCAAACTCTATAAGTCCTTCATCATCCTCGTCCTGCTATATGAACCAGAGACTTGAGCGGCGACAACATTTCATAAGCCGTCGTTACGAGATTTATGGTCCTTAGCGCATTGGCAACGGCGAATACCGCAGTCGAAAGAACGATGAGCTGTACGATTATACGACCACATTGAGATAGTTCAGCGAATTAAGAGATAGCTACTACGCTGGCTAGGCCATGTCGTCCGAATGGATGAAAAAACTCCAGCTCTGAGAGTAGGCAGAACTAGCCGGGGGAAGGAGAAGAAGAGAAAGAGCTCCACTCCGCTGGTGACATCAGGTGGAGAAGGAGAAGCTCCCATAGGACTGCTTTCCGAAAAAAATAACAACAACAACAATTTCTTTTACGCAATTGAAGGAATTTCAAACCATTAGTTCAATTTATTTTTGTTGTAATGATATGTTACAACAACAATGTAATAATCCAAATAAACGCGGCGTTGGCAGCTCTGCTCGCCATAATTAAGAAAAACTACCGCAAACAAAGTAACAACTTCATTGCCATAGTCGGAGTATCAATAAAAAAAGCGCCCCCTCCCCCATTTCCACCGAATACACAAGTAGCGCTTTAAGTAATTAAATGTGCGACGGAATATTGCTACTTAAATGTTTAACAACGATTTTCGGCGTTTCCCGCATTTTTCCATTATTTTTATTTGCCCGATTCCCTTTTCGGCGCTATGGTTCAGTTCGCTGCCCCATCATTTTCAGCGTCACCGAGCCGTGAGCCACACACAGACACACATACATATATGTGCATATTTTCATATTATCCGAACTTTGGTTGCTCGGTGTCCGGTCGATAAATGCTCGCTCGTCCAGCGCTGCTGCCACCAGCAGTCACATCTTCGGCCATCATTAAACAATAATTTTATCTTTTCGCTACTTTTGTTTACAGTACTCATCTCTGAGTTGCTGTTTGGTTGTTGTTAATGCTGTTTTCGGCTGCTCGCGCGTATTTTGTGTCCCCATTGTTGCCGAAAAATTCCTACAGCGCAAAAACTTTTGTTGCTCGCCGACATTATTTTTTCATCATCAGTGCACAAACTGAAAGTAATTTACGCTCCTCATAAAAAGTCCGGCAGAACAAAGCAGAAATAGCACGGCGAATGAAGAGCCAAGGAGGAAATGAGCAAGAATTTTGCAATGAAATTCATACCCGTGCGGCGCTCAGCGCTCGGTGCCCTAGTGGAGCTACCGAATCTAACTGTCCGCTTCCGTCACTGTGTAAGCAAGCACATTTGTGTGTTAGCGATTTTTGGCATTATGGCGGTCCAGCTACCCCCTCTCGCAGGCGCGTCCATAAAAAGTTGAAAAACATTTGATATTCTTCTGTATTTTTCTTTCAGTTATTCACTCTTTTGTTTCCAGCGCTTGTTTTGCGATTTGTTGCTGTCACACTGCCACATGTATGCGTGTTGTTCTTTATGCTATAGTCCAAGTTTTACAAAAAATATGATTATTATGTTGCTTAGTAGTTGTGTAAAAGTTCAATAAACATTACATTCATGGTCATTACATCGCGCACACAAACACACAAGTCCACGCGCTCAGCACATGTGGAGTCATTCAGCTAAGACCATCCGACCATCCGCGCTTGGCGTCCGTGTGACAAAGCGACAACGAAGCGAAATTTTCAAAGTTTTCAATAAACACGAATTCGGATGTGGCTTTACGCTCCCAAACCACTTTTATATGTGCCTTTCTGACTTTCTTCGTTGCACGGTTAGTACATTGACGTGAAAGTTAGTTGGGCAGTCAGTCAGTGTTCATCACTCCATTAAGTGGGCATTATGCTATAGAACTCACATGTGTTACTATTTGCTTTAAAAATATTGCTTAGTATTAGACCTGGAAGCTCCAGTGCCCTGTTACATATTTATGATTCTCTTGGAGAGAGTTCTAAGTTGTAGTAGTGGTCTCTTAATGATCAGCTAGTTGGTATCGCTGTTCTTCTTCCCTTTCATAAGATGCTGAGGAAAACTTTAATAAATCGTATAAGAAATGTTACCTTTATTTAAAAAGTTACTAACTTTTAGTTTTAAAATTTATTCTGATTGGGTTGTATGTGGCAAGTAGGCGCTGGAGAAGAGACGCAGTGAACTTTATGTCGGAAGCTTTCAATCAACTCTTGTTTCAGACTACCAGACCTTTGTAGTGTCTTTCAAGCAGACCTTTTAACCAGCAAGGTAGCAGCAGATGTACTTCTCTAAAGTCCGGCTTTTTTAAGTAAATATGCAACCCCTCTGATAGCAGAGCTGCTACAAAGACTTTCAACTCACTGATCATGCAAGTGAAGTGAAGTCGGAAGTTGTGGAGCCGATGATTTGGCAAGAAAAGGTGCCAAGCGTTCATACGAACTCAGCAAGCGTTGGTCATCAATCAGTACTTTTGGGGTTGCGAAAGCCTTCTGGCATGAAACATAAAATGTCCTTCAGCTTTCAGCCTTCAACATACTAAGGTTGAACCCTCTTGGTTGTCATACTTTTTACGAATGCAATGAATTGGCTTGAATATATATTATATTAGCCATCTCAATACATTTATGATAGGCTTTAGACATTTTGTCGATTTGAGTTTGTCTTTTTGATCCATATCTGGAAGTTCTGCGGTTGACAGCGGATAAATGTCTAAAGCAGCCCAAATGGGACTATTCGTGACCTCACGAGTATTCAGCTTATTTACATAACTTAACTATCCCCTTTGGTTGTGCAAGGTAATATCTTCTTCTGTTCCTGAATTTCTGCCATAGCGCTATAGTAAATCAAGCTTATTCTCTCATATCCTTAAATATGTACCAAACATTCCACCGACCCACAAATGCCACCAAATCGTTGTTTTTTTCTGGATGAGATGGTTTTGAATATCCTCAGGTTGTTTTTCGTCCCAAATGCAAAAATTTTGCTTCTTTACGTACATACCCATTGAGTCAGAAATTGGCTCGTAAACGTCGGATGTTCTTGGAACATTTCAAGCGCCCATAAAGCTGTCGCTTCGGCAGGTCGAGCGGCTTTAGTTCTTGCACAAGATGTATTTCATAGGCTTTCAATTTAAGATCTCGACGTAGTCTTCGTATACACTCTCAGCTTCGTTGAACGATTTGTAAACGTTGCTCAAGCGTCTTTTAATGTTAAAATTCCAAACAATACTGATCGAAAATAACATAACTTGTCACGGCTCACGCGTGAACAGTCGGCTATTAAAAAAAAAACCTCTACTTGGATCAACCGTTATTTGTCTAATTAGATCCAAGCTCACTTCATCTAAGACTGAATAATTTTAGGAAAACTTCGTAGACTGATTGTCGTTGATTCGATACGAAATTTGTAATACGCGGAAGGAAACATCAAAGATGCTTATTTGTTAGAACGACCATCTATGTGATTTATATTAGTTGGATTATAACTATTAGTTAATGAGATATAGCATTTTTGTGAAGCAACTTGTGTTAGTTTAGATATTTGCTAAGCTGGAAACAGGCGGAATGAGCACCGAAGACAATAATGTTTTAAAGAGGTGAAAGGTCTGTGCAAAGTGGGTGCCTCGCAAGTTCATAATCCAACAAAAACAACGAATAACTGATTCTAAGCGACTGAGTGCTTTTTAATCGTAATAAAACCGAACATTTGCGTCAGTGTTTGACAATAGAAACATAGCTCCATCATTTCCCACTTGAGTCCCATCGACAGTCATTCTAGTGGACTGCACATGATGAACCGGTTCTCAGGCGTGGAAAGACGAAAAAGTCGGCAGAATAGGTTATGACATCAGTATTTTGGGATGCATATGGTATAAAACATACTCAACGACTGATTACTGAGCCAGTTATAGTCTATTTCACTGCGTATTTGGTTGTAGTTCTTTTCTACTATTCCAAATACTTAGCAATTGTATTACTTTTGAAGAAGAATCTGTTTAAAAATGTACGCATATAATCAAATGATTCCTACGAACATGAATTTTCAACAAATTCTTATTATTTTAAATATAATTTTTAAAGAGATAAAAAGTATTCTATGTCCTTACCCTGGTTCTACGCTACCTCCCTACTAATTTTCAGCTAAATCGGTTCAGTTCTTGAGTTATAAATGGTGTTACTAACGCAATTTTCTTTTATATATATAGATTACAATGAAACCTTGACTGACTTCAGGCGCGGCATTATTATCTTTAACAAACAATTAAAAATGCTTACATAGCTAAACTACTTTTAGTTTAGGATAACCCTAATAAGTGCTGCACATATAGTATGACCATACATTTTACTTGTATATAAAGTATTTTTTCCTTGCTTATCCAAAAAACTAGGAAAGCAACCCGCCTGTTTCACAATTACAGTTAATAAGATGCCGGGTGTTAAAAGTATCTGACAATTAAAATATTTTCGCACTTCAATTCACTACTTTAACGCCAAGCGCAGCGGAAAGCACCAAAGATACAGTGGAATCGGGGAAATTTGAATAGCGAAAAGCTGCTGATAAATTCATGCGCCGACTTTTGCACAAAGCGCACAGCGAGCAGAAGTCATTTGCATGCAGCGCAAACGCTTGCAGCAGCTACGCAAAGGCAATTGCAATGGATACTTGCCGCTATTGTAATTTTGCGCGTGGCAAACGCATTAAATTCAATTTTTCAGCGAGGGCCGGTGCAGCGACTGAGAGCTGAAGGTTTATGCCGGCGTCGTTGCACAGCTGCGGGCAAAGAATTTCGCCTAAGCTAAGAAGTTGAGCTGAGCGCGAGGCTTGAGTAAACGGAAGCTGAGGATAAGCATGTAACAACGATAACAACAACAACAATAGCTGAAACACTTTAATGCAACGAGTTAAGAGCGAAGCGCTGAGCGCTGACTTTTTGCAAGCAGGCACTTTTAGTGTTGTTGTTGTAAATGCTTATTGCTGTTGTTATTGTATTGGTGTTTGCTGCTGGCATTTTGTGCAGTTTCTTTTATTCCATGCTGATAAGCATGCCGTACTTTAGAGATTTGAGATTTTCGCCTTCCTTTGGCGTATCCGCCAGAATCTCCATGCAGCACACTCCTCTCCGAGCTCCACTCGAAGGCAACTAAATGTACTCGAGCAGCAGCAGTCAGCAAAGGCAATGGAATCCCTGGTGGAGGCACTGAACACACATACACACAATATATTCGAGATTCAAGAATAAAAGAATGGAAATGAAGAGTTCTTAAGAAAATTGTGTGTGTTTTTGAGATTGTGTATGTGCGTGTGAGTGCGCCGGGAAGGATGAAAATAATAAAAGGGAAAATGCCTTCGGGAAATATATGCAAATTATTCATCAATTCTGATTAGAAGTTTTACAACAAAGATGCTGCCGACGACGGCTCTAAGCACACGCACACACATATACAACAACACATTAACAGCTGTGTATACTCGTATGCATGCAGGTATATATATATACCTTTTCTCCTCTTCACTTTAACTGTAAAATCCCAGCCAAACTCGAAAATAAGCAAAAATGTCTGATGTCGAGATAAAACGCCAAAGTGAGGCGCAAAGCGAAGCAGGCAAATGAGCGGAGAGGAAGCGTATTTTAAGAAGCGTGATCCTCTTTGATTGGGGTTTAAGGCTTTGGGTGTAACAAAGCCACTCTTCCGCGCTGCTTAGCGACCATCTGCAGCACACATGTGTTGCCATGCACATATGTATGTGTAATTTATTGATTTCCCAATTTATGCTGGCGGCATCACTAGAACACACACACATACATTTTATATGTATTGAAGTCACTTACGTATTTAAACACATAAATGCTGAACTTCAAATATTGCTGCATTGACTTTTATGCGCCGTTGTCTGCTTCATTCTTTTTATGGTCATAAGTGGTGGCAAGCATCCCTTAGCCTTTATTGTGCCTGACGGCCACGTGGAGTGTCGTAATTCCCCACCGATTTGCCACATTTGACTGTTTATTATGCGGCTTACTGTCCAGTCTATTCACACATACGCATCTGCGCTGCTCATTTGCATAAGAAATGTGCGCCAATGTAATGATCGATTTGTTTACAATAACCCTGTAGGAATTGTTTGGGTACAGAGTAAAAAGCTAGTATCATTTTCACAGGCCTGACACATAGATGTAACCATTAAAATATGACTCTTCATTAGCCCTAACCTTGCGATGTGAGAATAAATTCGACAGCTGTCCGATCATTTGTTCGTGAGTGAAGCAATTCCTTAGTTTACAAAAATTGGTTCAAAACGAATTTCGTTTGTTGACAAAATGTTGCATTTTGAAGGAAAAAAATACAGTTGAAACAGAAACTTGATGGCAGCATTCCGGAGACCGTCGCAGGAAAAGCAACCATCAAGTATTGGTAGGCTAAGTTTAGACATGGTGAAATGAGTATCGAACACGGCTCCAGTTATCCGAGTGGACTGTTATTGATAAACCCTCTATAAAGCGTGAAAAAACGCCAAAGTCAGGTAGGTGCCTGTATGCGACGGTGTCTGTATGCGACTATTTGAAAAAGGAGGGACTATCAACAGCGACTACTAAATAGCGTTATTGAACCGTTTGAAGGACGAAATCCCCAAGAAACGGCCACATTTGTAAAAAAAATGTAAAAACGAATTGACCTTCAAATAGCTTCCACATCCAGTGAAATTCCTTAAGGTGCAAATGGTCAATCAGAAGATCGGAATCATAGCAAATATGCACATATAAGTATATATACATATGGATGGAACTTAAAATTGTCTTATATGGGAAGTGGGCGAGGTGAATATCGAATTTGGTTAAAATCGGTGAGGCGAGTCTGGAGATATGTGATTTCCCTTAAAAATGGGCGGTGCCACTCCTATAGTCAACTTTTTACACCAGTTCCAATAAAGCCCTGTCCTACCATCTCGGGCGTAGCATTTAATGTCTATAGCATGTTTAGCTTTGGAGTTGTCATGCCTTTGGAAGTTTTTAACGGTAGCGTTATATGTGGAGTGGGCAGGGCTATCTTCCGATTTCATCAACTTTCACACTGTCGGTAATAGTTAATAATGTATAAGAATTGCCGTAAGCGAATTTGGTAATACTGGTTATAATTATTGTGTATCTGTAGAAGCTATTCCGGAGAGCTATGTTAAATTGCGGCTGTCCGAACTTATCTTTATTATTTGAAAGAATTCTCCGGTCTTATTACAGAGGTGACTTAGTGTATGTAAAACTATTCGCGTAGTCCAGAAACATGACAGTCAACCATTTTATAATGAAACAGATCCTTTCCACAGCTTCAGAAGCAAAATTTGCTTGCTTATACTAGAATTTTCCTAGTCACTGTATTTCCAAAACAGTCGGAACAGCCGATACATATTAAACAAAAAACATTTGCGGCAATTTTTCTTTCCTCTCTGGGTCTGTGTCATCAATTTCCGTTATAAATGTATGTATCCACAAATAATAACCCATTGTTCCAAATTTATTGCGCATATATTAATTATAGATGGCTGGCATAATTTTCGCTTTCGTCGATAAAATAAAAAGGCTCATTTCCCTACCCACAACTACTCCCGAGTGGCATTTAAATGAAGTCGCCAACCGACGCCTACTTGCTTGCGGGCATGGCCAATGAATGCAAATACTGCGGATAGCCTTTGGAGGGCACTAGGTGAAGCCAGCGCTGGTCTGTGTATTAGTAAGCTGAATCGATTAGCATAAGAATGAGCAGGAAAGTGCGAACGGAGTCAATCTGCAGATGAGTGGATTACGCATAATCGGTGGGTCAATGCTTTATTAATATAAAAGAAATTGGAAAAATACTAGCATATTTGTATTGGTGTATATAAGTAGCTATATAGAAAACTTTTGTGGACTTTAATAATATTTAACTTGTTTTTCGAACATTATATTTTGACCAGATCATTATAGGCTTGGCTATGGTTTCATAAAGCTAAAGAAGTTTCTATGGTGATGGTCGCATCTTTCGCCAATGGCTCTCCTGTATGCCTGCCTTATCAGGATAACTAAAGAAACAAAAGAGTTTAAGTCTTTTTGGACCACCCTATATACAGAAAAATCACAAAAAGGTACTCCCAACACTCATAACACCGGTCAACACCATTTTTGGGTCTGACATCTACTTGGTGAATTTTAGTTTCTCCTATGACAAAAATAAGGGGAAACATTTTTTTTCGGTTAAAGTTTGCTTTCGTAGAAATTAGAGCAATTTTTCGATATATTAAATATATATATGTATATATTTATAGATATACATAGATCAGCCTAAAGCAAACTTAAAGAACTAAAGATTAATATTTAAGTGTTTTTCAATGTCTAGAATCAGAATTCAAGCATGAGAACTGAAACCCCAAAAAAAAATTATTTTTTTTGTTGACCGGTGTAATCAATCAACCTCCTTTTTACGACGTTTAATTGCTTATACAATATTGTTACCAAACATTTTCAAAATATTCCATTAACTCACGGCCAATATCGAACGGCATATAATTGCGACGAGGACAAAAATATCAAAAGAGTCAGCGAGAAAGAAACGCTTTGACAAGCCACCATGAGATATTGCGCGAGCAACGCTGTGTTCATTAAATCACATTTTTAATTAACTCACCACAATCAACAACAACAGCACCAGCAACAAATACTAAATGCAGCTTGTTGTTGTTGGGCTGCATTAAAAATGCAAACAATTTTCCACACACCGTTAACTCAAAAATATGCAAAATTCTAACAAATAATTGCAACGCTGAAACACGCGCGGGCACATACACACACGCATGCACGCCCGCCAAGTTCATTATCCTTGACACAATTGCATCAGTTGATCGTTCGAAAATGCAGCAGTGAATGCTTGTTGCGCTGCATTTGTGCGCGCGAGTTCCATCAATATGACGCAGTCTTCTGGAAGAGCAAATATGCGCGGCGGCATAACGGTATGCATTCATGTGAAAATTCGTTTTCGAAAAATTGATTATCATATTTGTTTGGCTCTGTGTGAACGCGTGTGTGTGCTTCTAACAACCAAATGCCGTTACGCGACTGCGCCGAACGCATGCAGCGGCAGCGATGTAGCGGAACTTGTTGACACACTTCCGGCGGCACTCATTCACTACTCGCAGTGGCAGATAGTGAGCATGTTGCAACGCACACACACACAAGCATCAGCACACATACATAAAATTAACTAACTGGCAAATCAATGCCGAATCGAGCGCACACGCAACGCTTTTCCATGCTCAAAAACAATAAAAAACAAAAACTTTAAACACAACAAGAGAATTCATCTTTATATATACCATTTATATACGTATATGTATATGTGTGTATATGCAATTGGCTCTCGACATTGCGCGTCTCTAATTAGACGCAAAATAGTATTTTTTCCTCCCTTGTATGTGGGTGTATGTGGGACTAGTTGTTGAGCTGCACTGCCTTGTTCCGCTCCACTAAGCCATTATTGCATAGCAACTGATTTATATTTACAGTTATACTGTTTAGAATAGTTTTTTGCTTATTTCGAGCGCTTACCCAAGATCTCGACTGTGTGTGTAATTTCGCGCGGCTCCATTGTGGCGATTTGGCAGATGTAGTCGCCGGCATCCTGTGGCACTGCGTCACGTATCTGTAGGTTGAATCGCTCGGCGCGCGACACACGTGGATCCGGTGTTACCTTCACATTGCCGGCGGTGAGAATGGCGATGCCGCGCTTCCATGCAACCACATAAGGATCTGGAAGAATATTGAAAAAAAAAAATAAAAATAAAAATAAATTTGTATACTTGCGTTATTTACAGTTACTTTAGGAAATTAGAAAAGTTTATTTTATATAGTTTATATACATAGTAAAAGTATATAGTATATGGTCACCTAATAATATTCAGTTTCGGTGCGTGTCACCTTTTTTTGAAAAGCACTTTGGTCGGTGTCAAAGTATGGTTTTAGTGGGGCAAATTTTGGGTGATCGAGTGATTATTGCCCAAAATTATTTGGTTTAACTCCGCCGTTTAATTAATTATTTTTGAAGCGCCGACATTTGGCTATGTTTTTTTTTATTTTTCGACTGTAGGTCATTTCTACGGTTTTCTTTCTTTCGTAACTTCACGGGGATCTCTCTACAGCCAAATCCATATTCACACTTCTAGTGCCATCCACATTAAAAACAAGTTAGATTAATTTAAGTGGTCAATCCTAAGAGGGATTTCACTTGGACAGCTAAGAATGCCGATCCTTTGTGGTACCTAGAAACCTCCTAAAGCTGTGTTATGAGACACTTACAGTTTGACAAAGCGTTTTGAGCCTATCACACATTTGTTGATGCGGCAAAAGTCAGTTTTGGCTGTTTCTATTGATTCGTTAAAGGTTAGAGTGCCAAGATGTTTCATACTCAGACTTTAAAAGGTTGGAAAATGAACTAGAAATTGCCTGAATGTTTTCAACTTACCCACCTCACTTCTATAAAACTTTGACAACTTTCGTGCAACAAGGTTGGAAGCCTTATCGCAAGAATGTCTATTGGGCAATGTTCTGTAATAATCCTTACTACAGTGGCAAGACGAACTTTGCTAAGGGTAAGTAGTTCAGAAGATCTTCTGCGTTCTACACTACTGTGCTTAAAGGATATTGCAGTCCCATAGGATCTGATTGTCGGCCAACGCAAATGAGGATGATTGGTCCAGTGCTAAAACCCAATATACCAACTGCAAATGATTCCGCCGTGATCAGGCAATCAAACAAGTCTGAAGATGAAGTGGCTTGATGCTATTTCTAGTGAGGACATACATTCCTTGACTAGCTTTTAACGCACAGTTAGAATCCAAATACTCATCTTCAAATATAGAGCTCATTTACGGGGTAAGTGGTAGTTTAACTCCATGGAATTCAAGTAAGCATAGACCGATATCGAAGAGGCAGATTCCATTGCCATTTTAATTTACACTCCAAGAAAATCTAGCAAGTGGTTATGTGAGCATCGAAATCGACTCCTTTCCGTTTCGTTACCCCAACTCAATGTCTCAAATATTATACAAGTTAAGGAGGGAGGGTAAGCAAAGCGTCTATAGCAGCAGACATCTCATTTCTGAGGGTTGGCTTGAAGCGAATATACATTAACCAACAAGAAAGTAGTCTACTTATATTTTCAGAAATAAGCAAAATGGTTGAAATCATTCGTAAAGGTTTACCGCGGATACTAGATATAAGGAGCCAATCTCTGCCACAACCGAAGTTAAAATACAATGCTTAGTTGTCTCAAGCAATCTTACCGTATTCAATAGAAAAGTTATTTCGCTGAAGAGACCTCTGATTAAACAAACATGAAAACCAACCAATGAACTAGCCCGATCTTCCAAAATAATTGCACACTATCATCAGAAACGAGAATCAATATTTCGCTTGGACTGAAACTAGGCAAATTCTCATCTAATTTTGATGAGATAAGATAGAATCTTCCAGTATTTAAAAAAAATGTTACATAGTGAATGAAAGCAGAGTAAAAATTGCTTAGAAATTTGTGACGCAAATCAAATTCGTGTGAAATTACGTTGGTAACAGCAATTTTGAAGTTAATGTCAGCCCTTTTAGGTTTGTATAATTAGCAGATTTTGTAGGAATATGTAGCGGATTTCACTTCCAAGCTACAATTGGCAACATTTATAGCACATAACCTCTATATCTATATCAACTTTAGTGTTGAGTTGTCGAAGAGAAGAAAACCATATCTCGCCTACCTTGGACTCCGATTCCTCCTTTTTGGCTTCTTCCTTCTTTTCGACAGAAGCGCCAGCCCAGCAGCTGGAGCAGAGGCACAGCAGCAACAAACTTGCTGGGATTCCTGAAGCACTTTTTGAGGGTAGCAGTTTCCTTGAAATTCACTTCGATGGCTGCAGCAATAGTCAACAGATTCTTGAAACAATTGGCAACACTGTGTGGTGCCGCAGCAATCGTTAGGTAACAAATCTGTAACGATTCAGCCGTACACTCCAAGCAGCTGTGATGACTTCTTAGCGGAAGAAACTTTTCTGCCACCGAAATTAAGGAATACTCTTGTCTCTTACAGGCAATAATTTTTTCCGTAACTCGTGCATAAATTCATCCACATTAATTGAGACATTTCCCACAAATGTACCAGCGAATTCGACCACAGTTGAGTAAATCCATTAATTAGTAGTTTCGCACCAGTCGGAAACCAATTTCCCCGCTCCCTCTACTATTCCTGTTGTCATATCTGAGAATATGCATTGTATGGCTCAACGCTCTGCTGTACCCCCCGCAGCTATGATGATATGAACTGCCAAAGAAACTCAATTACACTTCCACATGAAAACATCAATCAACAATTTCGTGATACAAAGGGATAAGTGCGGATGTTAATGGACACAAAAACACTACAAAGCACCCATACATTCACACTTCACACTCTAAGCACACGCACACACACATTTCCATATGAACATGAGCACACATGTAGTGGATTTGGCAAATAGGCACTTGATATGGAGTGTGTATTGAGCCACGCTTGAAATGTTTGTCAACACGTACCGAACGAACGAATAAACGAGCGATTGAATGAGCGAACGCATATGCCAGGCAACAGAAGGAGCCGAGAGACTCAAGCGGCGTTTCAAGCGAGCTAGCAGAGGAAGTCGCACATATGCTAACGCACGCCGAAAGGCGCAGCATCCTCAGAAGCCGCAAAGTGAAGACAGACGTGCACTCTCACACACACCGAAGTGAGAGACCCTAAGCAGATATATATGTATTTACGGTACATACGAATTAATGCAACGCCCCAAGTGTGTGTGGGTGCGTATGCGACAACCTGCATATTGCTTTCTCCAAATAGCTCGAGTGGGCCAGCCTCCGCGGCTCAACCAATTCAATAGATTTTGTCAATTGTGGCTGGCGGCTGGTGGCGGCAGATCGGTGGCTGCTTTTCGGCTGTTATGAGCTGTTGGCTTAGCCATGCATCCGTTGGCGCGTTGCCACTCTTAATCAGTGGCTTCCTTTGCAACGGCGCACAGGATGTCGGCGACGCGCAGCGAAGTGTAATGTAGCGGTCTTAGCCGGCGGCATTTGAAGGGCTTCTTGTGTGTCGTGTCGGTCGTGTTGTCTGATTCGTGAATTGTTGAACTCATTAATTCGTGCGTTTTCAATTGGACTCGTCAACGGCGCTGACAATGCCAACTAACATAACACAATAACAACAGCAACAATGTAGAGGGCTGGGCACTGCAACAAAAGGGCAATGAAATTAATAATACACATGCTCGCAGCAAAGGTCGCACGCCTTTGACATTTCGGTCGGTCGCACACGCCGGATGCGGATGCGAATGAGAATGCGTGTAAGTAGATGAACGCAATGAAGATACGATTCAATTCAATAGAGCGAACGGACGTCGCAGATGTGAGTGCTGATAGAGCGCGTGTTAGCTTCAAGTGCTTGTTACTTGCTAATGAAGTAAGTCTATCATTCGGTGCGTTTAACGTTTCGTGATTGATGTGTTGTAATGGATAGTGCCATAATGTTAAGAGTAAATAAGTGTGTGTAAATGTAGATGAAGAATAGCAAATTGTGGAAAGGAAACAGAACGCGATGTGAAAAAATGAATGTACAAAGCTCACTTTAATGGAGTTTTAATAGAGTGTACTTCTCCAACTTGCCGACAAAAATGTATATAAAATATAGAAAGCAGACGCTGGCAATAAACTGGAGATCTAAGGAATCACCTGCAACTTTTCTGTTTCTCTGGCAGGTAGTTGAACTCCATGATGCTTTAGCTTATAGGTATATTGCAGTGAGATGAAAACGTGCGTCCTTTCGAAGTTACTGTAGCTGGCAGTACTTAATTATACCTCTTCGTCGTAGATTATTGTCGAAGGCCACGGTAAAACCTTCTGGAGAGGCCACAATTCCGGCCTTCTTTTACGTATAGCATAGCACAAACGACGCTTACTACTAAAGCAGTATTCTTTGTAGGCAGCTTGGCTGGTCGGAAAAAATTAAGAGTGCACCACACCTCAATAATCGAAGAAAACCTTCAACACAACCTTGGTTCTTGACCTGCTTTGACGTGGTTTTTACCATTTCAGCTCAACTTTGCAACGATTTTCGGCCGATTCACCGCTTCTTACCGGGTCCTAAGCATAGATCCAAGCCTCATCGCTACTACTAATAAGTTTCATGACATCCTGGTGGTCGGTAGTGATTTTGGACCCAATCGTGTTTTCACTTTTCTTATGCCCAAGTGATATTTCAAATGGTTTTCTGATTCCGATATCCCAACGATGTCAGTAAGACCTCTGAATGTTAATTGTTTAATGGAAATTCTTTATGGAAAAATTTCACTCATCGTGAAACCTTTTATGTACCTCAGAAAGACAAGTGTGTACTAAACAATAATTGAATTCTTTTTGCCACTCGCCTTTACCACTGCTCTCGATGTTCAGCTGGCTGCTTGTTATTCTGTTTTGCCCCGTGCCTTTGTTTTATTTTCCATTTCTTTCACCTTGTACACTTATGAATTCACTTCGGCACAAAGTGATTGACAATTCTAAATTTGTACTCAATACTCAATACTCACGGCATGCATAAATTATTGCACAAGCCCACCCACCCAGCACAGCTATGACGCGACTTTTTATTAATGGAAACGTTCTCCCTCTCCTGCTCTAAAGCAGCTAGCAATATGAATAGGACTGTGAGGTGTAAATGAGTGACACGACAGCCACTTGGCTTAGCGCTGTCAAGCGAGCTTGGCTGAGTGCTCGACACTTGGCAATCGAACACCGTCGATGCTTCGTGTAACGTGCTTTGCGTTCTCAAATGAGTGAGAAAATGGAAAAATTCAAATAATCTATTTAATTATAATTCAGCGCATGCAAATGAATGCATTGAGAATTTCATAACGACACCGCATCAATAATTTGATCGATTGTCATTCTGTAAAGAGCAGGTGCTTAAATTATATTGTTGTTTTTGGGAATATTTAAGTGGTGAAGTTCAAAGGTCCTGGTATGTGGTGTGTGTTTGTTGGCTTTTGCTTTCATTAAGTTTAATAAATTGGTCGTAAATAGTTCGACGTTTGGCAGGTGAAAGAGATTATTGACGCCGGTCGCATTTTGGTTCAAATGCTTGACTTGATGCAGTATCTATGTACATACATATGTTATATAAAAAAGCCATGGGTAGTTTTATACTTCGGTATATTGTATTATAGTTTTGATCAAAAACTACTAAATCTCTTTTAACCAATCTTTTGTAGAATAAGTCTACTTCTAACACTGTGAAAACGGGTTAAATCAGATGATATCGACGCCCCAGTAAGGATTATGCTGAAAATTACCAAAAGTTCGACAGCTCTATAAATAAATGCATCAGAGACATTAAATTTTACATTTAAGTTGGTACAATAGGCGTGGAACCGCCTACTTTTTCACTCAAAAGCCTCTATCTTAGGAACTCGTTTATAGTTAAATATCTTGCATGACATTATTTGAATTTTTTTATGCTATGTTACCAAAATGGGTGAACTCGAGATACTACGACGCCTACTTCCCATATGTCATAATTTTAAAATCCATACGATTATTTCGGTTTGAATGTTTATATAAATCGCGTGCCCATAAAGCTTTTGAAATAAAACTTCGCATACTGATTGTTTTAAGGCGTGTACTCTCAGATCCAAAACTAGTCCAAGTAGGTCTTCAAAATTTCATGTCTGCGGAGTTGAAATTTCGAAGTTCGATTTTCTGAATAAGTAACTGATTTTTTACCGAAAATATCGGTCCATTGGTGAAGTAGGCTAATGAAAGTCAGGGGGTATCTGGAATGGAGTCTGTCGTACCTCCCGTTGACCCAACGGGTGATCCAAATCGAGATATTTTTTCAATATACTTTGTTTGACAAATAGTACTTGAGTAGTTTCAAACTGTCATCTTATTTTTCTTCAGAATTTTTTGGAATTTCCTAATGGAAATTATTCCGAAAATTCAGGTAAAGAATGTTTTTCGCGTGCTTTGCTCAACTTATGTCCCATTTCCGACTCAATAGATATGTAAACAAACATAATTGTCGCATTTGGGACGAAGTGCAACCTGAAGAGATTCAAGAGCTGCAATTTCATAGCGAAAAAACAACGCTTTGGTGGGGTTTGTAGGCCGGTAGAATCATCATCAAAAATGATGCCGATGAGAACGTAGCCGTCAGTGGCGACTATTATTGCGATATTATGATAACTGACTATTTGTTGCCTGAAATTGAAGCTTTTAATCTCAGCGACATTTGGTATTATCAAGATTTTTCTAGTATTATCAAGACGGCGGCACTTCCACACATCGCATCAATCAATTTATTGATTTCACATTTCGGGCAAGTCGATTGGCCACCTACATCATGTGATGTCACACTGTTGGATTTTTTTTCTGTGGAAATGGGGGAATGCGTAAAATCTAATATCTATGCGGACAATTCGGGTTTGACACAGACCTTGGAGAAAAACATCACTCGAGATAACTTTAAAAAAAAAAAAAAAAAAAAAAAAAAAAAAAAAAAAAAAAAAAACAATATAGATTTCTACGAGTGTTCTTTCGAATGCTAATAAACTTTTTCCCTTTTATATACGAAATTTCTGTGTTTTTTTTTAAAAAATAAGTAGGGCACATCGAAATGCATTATCCTTTTAATGACTTTCGATTATTTGGTTGAGTTTTTTCTCATGTGCCCATTATATTAAATTAAGATCTTTTATTTAAGTTTATAGTTTCTATATCTCATTTGAGTAACTAGACTTTTAACACTAGAAAGACGGGAGCTTAGTTGTACCTCTATTGCTTGAAAGCAGTCAAAATGACTTGCTTAGGCAATCTAGTTTTAAAATTAAATATTAAGGACACGAAGAAGTTAAGGAAAATACGTGATAATTGGTAAGATCCCAAATTTTTTATTCATTCCGATTTTTTGAATAAATTCAATCTATAGCATTTAGAACAAGCTGGAAAAGTTTTTTTCTGAAGCTAAATAGAAAGTTAAGTTAGGCCTACTCACCTGAATTTTCAAAAGTGTTTTTCTCGAAACAATATTTTTTAAAACTGACGTCCAAGCTCTCCAAAATGGTTCCATCGATTTATTTAAAGTTTGAGTGATACAATTTCATAATATATTTGATTTTTGAAAAAAATTTTCCCAAAAAAAACAAGTCACAAAAATCATGAAATTCTAGTTTTTAGTGTTTAAAAATATTCCAAAATTTTAAATTTTTAAGATTTGTGAACCATTTATCTACGGATAAACATGCTTTGTTTTTTGGTTTTTGTTTTTTTTTTTTTTTTTTTTGTTTTTGATTCAAGGTTAGCCAGAATGCTGGATATATGGACGCCGTCCAAGCCATCCAAGCACTAAATCTCGCAATTAATAAAATACTTTTACTTGAAAAATTCATAATTTCAGCTAAAGGCTTAATAAAAAAAAAAAAAATAAATAAATAAAAAAATAAATAAAGTAAAACTTTTCAAGTTCTGTTTTTTTCATTTCACTATAAAAAAAAATGCCTAAACAACCCTTAAAAAAAAATCGGCGCCGCACGTGGTCTCTCTTGCCTTATTGGGGCCTTAAAATTTGGAGAAGCTTAATGGATATATTGCCGATATTACAATTGACTGTGATAGCTAAAAATAATGTATAACTGTATTCGTGTTAATTTGTAGTAACCTAAAAAGCTTTTGGTAAAGTAACTTTTATTTACTATATCTGTGATATTTTGTTAAGGAGTTGCAGTGTCTTAACTATTTATTCATAAAACTTGGAAAAATAAAAGGTCTTGGATAACTATGAAGAGTCAGTGATATTACAGAAAATTTATTACCACTACAAAATTCCTACAATCAAAAAATGACTTAAATGTATATAATTTTTTCAAGTTACGGGAAATTTTTCTTTCTGAAAAAAAATTTTGCAAGAAGAAGCATGCTATACTTAGAAAAAAATATTATTTCTCCTCAAGTATCTCAAGTTGCACACTCTCTGCACCTACAAACACACAAAGTAGTTTTTTTTTCAACGAATAAGAGAAGCCAATGAAATACATACATAGTGTATATGTGCGTGTGTGCGTTTGTTTAGGCGCATATTAAAGAGATTACTTTATGCAAATATGCAATTATTTCATATTTGATTTGTAGCTTCGCTGCTTTGATCAGAATTAAATATGCATGTGATGATAATGACGAAATAAAATACAGCAAATGCAGGCATACATATTTAATAAGACAACGAGTGGATATACGTTAATGTATGTGTGTGTGTGTGATTTATGAGCATGTTTGAAATTAATAAAGAACGTAATTCTACACGCTTTTGCATTAATTACTCACACTGCCACACTCAAAACGCATTGGATATTCGATGCGTTAGGGTTTGAGGGATTAAGGAGTCACGGATGCAAGTGTTGAGTACGTTAGTGTGAGAATGAGTGAACTGTGAATGTATGTGTGTGTGTTGTTGTGATAGACATTACAATTAATTTCTTATCCTTGCGCAGAAGGCAACGTTTAATGAGGCATTCAATTACGCATTGCTCCAGTTAAGCGAATTTGTTGGTGTTGTTGTTGTTGCAGAACCACAATACTTGCGGTTTGCATGAGTCTTCCTGAGCCAATGCAATCGTTGTTGTTGTTGTCGTCTGATGTTTTTTTTTTTGTTGTCAGCTACTATTGTTGTTGTCAGCTATTATTACCAGCTGTCTAGGTGCTGTAGATTGACTCTAAAGTGTTGTTGTTGTTGCGATCAGACTTTGACCGGCGCCCAGCTGGTCATCGACAACGAAGTTGCCTTTGGGTTTGCAGCCGATTGTATCACTGCAAGTAATTATAGGCAACGGTAAATGTATATTGTCCATTAGCGCTGGAAAACTCGATTGCAACAACGACAAACAGCAACACAGGCAGCCTAAAAGGACTCTTCTCTCGCTTCTCAGTTGCTCAACTTTAGCGCTTAACAGCTGTTTCTGGTTGCATTCTTTCGTGCGATAGACGGAATTGCAGTGTTAGTTGTTGTTGCTGTTGTCATTTCCTAGCACTTAGTGCAATGTCGGGCAGGCGACAGTGTTTGACCGCAGCACACTCATCAGTGTGCAGGCACAAAGTGAATGTTAGACAACCATCGACTGCAGCTTCTTCGTCTTGTGGCAGCGCTAGTTGTCAGCATTGTTGTGTTGTTGTCATTCTAACGGGCGCTGGGAAGTTTGTGCGGAAACAGCTTTCGACATTTAAATGTAGCCTACGTAACTTAAGTGTTTCGGATATGCATAAAGCACACAAAAGCTTACACTTACACGCTGCGTATGTGTGTGTGTTTACGCCATGCAAGTGCGTGTATGTGTTTGTATGTGAAACTTCGTTATTTATATTGCGAGCACAAATTTGTCGGCTCTACGAGTTTTAGGCAGCTACCGTTGTGGCTTCACATGATTGCTATGCTGCTCTTGTTGTTGTTGATTTTGTAACCGGAAGCTATTTAGTACACGTAATATGTTGCACAACAAAGTGCATACAATAAATTCGTGTTACAACAACGTGTAGCAAGCACAGAACAAAAAGCGCCGGTCGCAGTGGCAGCAACAAAGTGCAATATATGTTATGTGTGTGTGGTTGTGTTGCACTAAAAACAAAATCGTGCAATAATAGTTGTTCGTTGCGGTGAGAATAAATGAAAACTATAGAGCAACACAAATCGCCTCAATTTCCGTCTTAGCTGTCCGAGTACAAACTCATTTGCCGCGTTCCTGCGCGCACACACACACACAATAGCTGACGTGTGCATGTGTTATGCTCTTGTAATTTCATATTAAATTTATAAAATGTATATATTTTTTATTTTCAACACCATTCAACCACAAATTATTATTTGGAATTGAAAGGAATTGCTTCGTTAAAGGTTACTCATACGACCTGTTGCACTTTGAATGGTGTAAAAATACAATAATTAAAATTGATAAAAGTGTGGTGAAATTTGTTAATTTTTTTTAAGAATTTTAGTTTTGATAAGGCTTTGTAATTTTAGTACTTAATAATTTCAATCTAAAAATCGTTAGTCCTCTGGAAAGCATTCTCAGGTTAGATATGTTCCTGAAAATAAACCTAAAGTACTGTTAAATAACACAAAATTAATCTAAAGAGAATGTCAAAAAGTTAAATGAAATTGAATTTCATAGAAAGGCAAAACAAAATGAAATGAAATAACATTAATGGCGGGATTCTGTAACCAGTCTCTAGTCTCTATTTGAGACATTTTGAGACAAAGTATCAATTTGATACTAGTTACTATTCACTAAACAGTCTCTAGCGTTAGTCTCAAAATATTGAGACTGGGTAGCTAGCTGGTCACAAAACGAAAAAGAACTCTTGCTGCCATTTTCACTGTACTGAATAGAGATCATCAAAAATATTAATCGATTGTCGTTTTTTTACATTTTGTAAGCAATTCAAACACGAAAAGGTTAAAAATAAATAAATTTTACATAAATTTCGTAAATATTATGAAACAAAGTCAACATATATTTTTATTTTTGTTGATAATAATGTTTTTTGACTATTTTATAGAAAAGTTAATATTTGTTATCGACATATTTATTATCATTCAAGTGTAAAAAACATCTCTGAATAACGAAATGTAATAGATTTTGAGACTGTCACTTACAGAATAGCAAAATCGTCTCAAGTCTCAAAAATTATCTCTAACTCAAAATCTCAAATTTAGAGACTTGATACTGTCTCACGTTACAGAATCGCACGGTAAAAATAATTATTGAAACAATCAAATCAAACTGATTTCGTGAAGAAAAAGAAAAATATGAAAATAAATTAATGTAAGTAAATAAATTGAAGCCTTCATAGTATATGCAGGTGAAAAAGCCTCAGGGCGAAAACATGAAGCCGTTCAAATAAAACGCAAAATGTTTAGTTATTCATCGATTTTTATTTTATCGCCTTCACAGTAATCCCCATCAGATGTAATGTACTTATGCCAACGATTTTTCCAATCCTCTCTAAGAGGCAATTTTAGTTTGGTGAACAAAATAAAATCACACGGAGCAAAATCTATAGAATACGGTGGCGGATCAATGGTATTCATTGCGTTTCTGGCTTTAAATTCGGTCAAAAAACGAACTCTTTTTGAAAAAAATTCAGCTTTATCGAGACAAGTCGATCAATAATGCGGTTCATACCCAAATTTTAATTATTTTTTTTTTGACTTACGAGTGTGTTATTTACAGTAACTTAAAATGTTCACTTCGCATGGTTGTTTTTTCATTAATGAATTTAACCAAAAATTTTTTGGGCCCTGAAGCTCCATCAAAGCCTAGTGTTTTTTCGATGGCATGCTAAATTCAGTTCTTATCGTAGATTATTTCCCAGGCAAATTTTGTGAATGTCGGCCCAAACTCAGTTGTTTTTTAGAAACTATTGATACTCTGTGCAAACAGATGTTGCGAGATCTTTTTAAGAACTAATACGAGACTAAAACAACTATAGACATCAGTGAGAATATTTCACTAAATGAGTGGTACAACACCATTTATTTGCCTGCTCTCTTTTCAAAAACTAACTACCAAAGACGGATAACTCTTTACAATTAGACACTCAAAGTATCGTTTTGATTAATCATCCACCATATAGTCCTGAATTGCCATCGAATAAAGATAAAAGGTGAGGATTTTTAGTTGCTTTGTGACTAACTAACATTGTAAAAGCTTTAGGTTTGATCTAGACACCGACCCATATGTAAACTAGCTACTTGATTTCAGCTCTTGATATGTTCTTTGGAGTGCTAAGTTCAAAAGAGAAATCCGCACATATCGATCACTATGCTGACAATAAATAGCCTTATTAATTCGAAAACTTTCTTAGGAAATATTGTTTTCTCTGACAAAAAAAAAATATTGTTTTTCAAGAATATTTGCACACAGCTTTTAAAGGTTAAATATCCAGCATAATAGTGTGCTGTTAAGAGCTTTAATGCATATGCATCATTTTCATGCCGATACCTGCACATACGCCAGCCAGCCACACTTGAAAACAATGAGCGAGTAAGTACTCGTGTACTTAAAACTAAGCCGTTGCAACCAAAAATTGAGTAAAACAAGCAGCCACCACACAAACACACATGCATACGCCCCCATTTAGTCCAGCTGACCAGCAACTTGCACACAACTAAACCATTAAGCCAACACATGCACACCAACACACAACCGGTCGGGCCACTTACGACGACACACCTAATACCGAGCATTACTTGGGTTTTTTTTTACCACTGACGCTAGAATTGTTTTTGCAGGACCGGGAGTGAAGTGATGGGCGAGCACTTGTCGGCAGAAGTGGGCGGAGCGCTGGTGTTTCAGACTTTTAGCAGAGTAAAGTGCCTAAGCGCTATCACTGACCACAGCGGGTTGCAGCGGCCTCAGGTTGTCCTTTGGTCCCAAGCACACACACCCCACGCACATATTCGCACATACGAACAAACACGTAGCAATGCAAACAACTAAAACAAAAACTTGAAAGGCAAGGAGTAATAGTAATGCCAGAGAGCAGTCAACTGAAATGAGTTAAGTTTTTCTGGAAGACTAGACAATGTACATAAAAAGGTCTCGGGTACGTCCTGTATTCTTAGTCATGTTGCGGTTTCCTTTCAAGTTCTTAACTGACCCGTAAGATTTTTTTGTGGAATTATCATGTTTTGTTGCCAATGCTGGTGCTATTGCTATTGTTGTTGCTATGCTTTTCGTTTGCTTTCGTTTTCGGTTTAATGCCCAGCAGCTGCAAAAGTCAACTCTAATGTATCTACTTTATGCATTTCCTCACATCACATTCTGCTTCTCATACGCACATAAACACAAGCACGCACACACATACATACATACACACTTAAGCTCACGCTTATGCACCAGCATGTTTATATAAATTTATTTGCATGTTTCTTATTTGTGTTTGTGAGCGCCATCGTATGACTGTATGTGTGTGTGTCTGTGTGTGCAAGGACACAGCGCTGGACATGCTATTTGTCCGAGTGCGAGAATTTATTACTTTTTGAGCAGGCCAATATTGCTGCCAACTCCACGAAAGATATATGACTTCAGGCTAAATGATTTAGCAAAATGCTAGCAGTGGTAGGGGCGTGGAAAGTGGTAGGCGGACGTTGTCCTTAATGGATTTGCACTCTGTGATTAACTTATAAACTTCGAAGACGCACGCTTAAGCGGCATATGTGTGCTTACAAATAAATTATAGCAAAATTTTTGAGTTATACTTTACAAACAACAATATATCAAAATATGCGGAAGAAGGTACGAAAGAAATTTATGGGTTTTTTATTGCAAGTGTAAATAAAATTTATTAAGATTTGACGTTTAAATGCCATTTGCTGTGGCTGCGCCTACAAAATTTAAGACTTTAAGCAATTTAAAAGCAAGAAAATACTTCAGCTCAACTACACCGCAGCTGTTTAAAATATCCTTCAAAAAATTTAAAAAGTTTTCCTTAAACTACTTGATGTTTTATAAAACAATTACAATTTGAGCTGGTTGTATAAAGTTTGTCAAGAAGTTTGTAAGTCTCAGAAGGAAATGTCAAGATTCGTTAAAGCATATATATACAGATGATCAGCGCGACGAGCCAAGTAGATTTAGATATGTCCATATGTACTTCTGTCTGCCTGTATGAATGTACGTAAGCTAGTTCCTCAGATTTTGAGATATTCATCTGAAATTTTACAAACATACTTTTCTCTTCAAGGAGCCAAACATTCGTTAGAACCGCCATTATTGGACGACTATAGCATATAACTGCCATAGAAACTGAACTATTGGAATCAAGTCATTGTAAAATTAACTATTTTATTTGAAGAGATATCTTCGCGAAATTTGTCCCGGATTATTCTTTAAACAGACGATGCAATCACCTGAAGAAAATCTTCTGATCGGATTAATCTAGCATATAGCTGCCTTATAAACTGAACGACCGGAAACAAGTCTTGTATGGGAAACCCTTTCATTTGAATAGTTATTTTCACGAAATTTCACGAGAATTATTTCTTAAGACAATGGTACAAACGGCAATTAATTTATTCTGATCGAATCATTATAGTACAA
Source organism: Bactrocera correcta (assembly GCA_027475135.1). NCBI lineage: Eukaryota > Metazoa > Arthropoda > Insecta > Diptera > Tephritidae > Bactrocera > Bactrocera correcta. Next base: position 113,090,594 of record CM050323.1, read on the forward strand.
CGGAGATTTCAATAGCGAGGCTACAATAGTAGACCTATAGAAACAGGAAACGATGCTATATTAAAAATTTTTTCCCCCTATTTTGACATTTCTCTGCAGTAAGGTTTACCATCTTATCATGAAAATTTTTACGATCCAAAAGCGATATGAAGTTATTAAATTTTACTGCCGAAATTTAGAGTCAGTGGCCTCAACTTGAAGAGCGCTACGTCCCCAAATTTTTGGTCGCCATAGTTGTCCTGTCAGATCAACAATTGAGCGTCTAGAGAAAAAATTTGAATCCACATACGTAGTACTCGTACAAAGTGTTCCCTTGCCAGTGAGTCAAATAAGTGACCGTTGTGTCGAGAATATTACTGACGCTGGTGCATCAATTGAGGAAGACCAAATCAGTTTCTCACACGTCGTTTTCAAGTGGCGTTGTAGCGATATGTCTTAAATATTTTGGCCTCCATTCTTACAAGATCAAATTGACGCAAGAACTGAAACCGCTTGACCCCAGGATCGTCTTATGGTCCTGAAATTTGGGGTGAGCAACAACTTCAAAATGAAGCGGGTTTTCATTGATAACACTTCAGCGATGAGGCTCATTTATGGCAAGATGGCTTCGTCAATAATCAAAATATGCGTTATTTGGGCAGGTTTTCGGCCGAATTGGATGATATGGACTTTTACAATTAATGGTGCCAACAGGACGGCGCCACAAGTCTCAGAGCAAATGTCACAATCGATTTATTGAAAATCAAGTTATTTCACGAAATGGCCCAGCCAATTGACCTCCTCGGTCGTGCGATTTGAGCCCTTTAGACTATTTTCAGTACAACTACGTTAAGTCTATGGTCTAAGCCAACAAGCCAGCGACGAATGATGGACTTCGTACGAATATCGAACATGAAGTTGCAGCAGTGTCGGTCGATTTATGCTTGAAAACCGTCAAAAGTTGGGTACAGCCTCTGGTCTACTGTAAGCGTGCCCGTGGTGGCCATACAAAAGAAATCTGGAATTCTAATAAAATTGACATAGAATGTAATTTCACTGGAACAAAAAATGTCATTGATATCTCAAATCGTGTTTGCTTTATTTAAAATCTTTTGTAGCGCTCTTTTAGAAAACCCCGTTAGTTGCCATACACACTCATCGATGAACATCAAACTCCTTTAGAAAGTGTTTTGTAATTGTGAGTAATATTATAGCTTCGGTGAAACTGAAGTCAACGTTTTTTCTTGTTCCAGATTGAGTTAAACCACAAAAGGTATTCAGAAACATCAGCAAGGTCTTCTAAGTTTCAGCTACCGGAGAATCTTATCTGTACTCTTTGGAAAACCAATCCAAACAAAGAGCATATTCCCATATACATCGACAACTAAAATAGAAAAAACCTAATTTGCACTGCTGGAACTGTTGATAGTCTCTGCCTTAGACCGCTAACAGCTGCCTTTTTGGACTCTGAGAATTCCTGTCTCTTTTTCTTATGACGCTAAATGATTTTAAACCTAAAAGCGGTGCAAAAATCAATTTGTTATCCGATAAAAAAATTTAAACCTTGTAATGGAAAAAAAGTTCAATTTCTGCTCCTGACTCAATACCTTATCATATCTAGTAATCCAATTTTTGTAGTAAAAAGTTGAAATAAGAAAGTAGTACTCTCATCTGTTCTATATAGCAGCCACAACCAGTTTGTTAGATAACGACCTAACGGGCACATATCTAACCAATTTATCTTGCAATACAAGTATTTATATATAAAAAAATTTGAAAGAAAAATTGTGCACTTAGCTTTTAAAAATTTTTAATTTAAAATTCAGCGAGTCAGGAGATCAGCAGCTTTCAGCCACTTCTTTTCCCCTCCTCCCCATTTTGCACGCCCACATATGTGGGGCCCTAATTCAAGTTCCAGTGATTGCGTTACCATTTTATAGACCAAGTAATAAAATAGAGCTGCACATAAATTTAAATAGGTCATTTCCCTCCATACGTCATTCAGCGAACCGCCAACTGTCAATCACAAAGACAAGCGCATCGTCAGCGACTAACAGTGGCCAACAAAAGTAAAAGCTCATTTACCGACACTTTATGCTACAAAAACGTATTTGCAATATTTATGAGTATTTTTTTCTGTTGTTGTCTTTTGATAATTCAGTTTCGGGGCTTTAATTTTTTTTTTTTTTTTAGAGGCGCTTTAAAAAACACTTTCAATTATTTTCTGGCGTTTAATGGCGCGCCTGAACGGTGTGTGTCTATGCGAAATATTTGAAGAGCGTCACCGCATTGCTAGGTAATCGTGTCTTTATGGGGTTGTGAGGGTTCTTAATTCACCTGTGCCACGTTATTTACGTGTTTTAAATTTATATGTGTATGTGTGTGGCTAATAAGCAGGCCAGAAACGACGTGCCTATACTCAACACAAAAATAAGCAGCAAAAATAAAAAACGGAAAAAAATTAAAAAAGCTTTCATAAAACCCAAAAAGTGATCTACTCTCGTAATAAGAGGCGTTAAATATGCCAAATTGACTTTTCTCTCCACTTTCGTAAATTTGACTTTGCCTTGCAGTTAACGAAGATGAAATAAAAATGCTTACCACCACATTGTTAATGCAAAGTGGAAACGCGCATTATCTTTTAACAAGCAATTTTACGGTATTTTTATACACAGCACACACACGCTCTCACTTATGTAAGTACATAGTAAATCCAGTAACAATATAAATAAGCGCAAAGCCTTTGATGCATGCACTGCCTTGTCTGGGCCCCCTCACATCAATCATGTGCTATACGTCAGGTCCTCGGCTTATGGTGCAATGCAAGCAACATACTCACATAATACAAGTATTAAAAAAAAGGCGCTCTTGCTTATGCCAATGATGCTCATATTCATAGTAAACCAGCGTTACCTTACTCCAGCATCTGACCGAGCTTTTTGGCTGTGTGTGTACACATATACTCACACGTTTACATACGTTTGTGCGCACATTTCACTGGTTATCTAATTTACTTTATTCCTCATATTTGCTTCATTGCGGTACTTTGTGATTTTTAAGTTCACGTTTGTCAGGTATTGAGTTAGTGTAATGGGTTTGAGATTAAAGGTACATATGCACTTATGTATGCATGTGTGGAGGATATGGGTGTGATTTTGCATTGTTTGTAATTTTCTTCTTGTTTGAAATTTAGTAGAATATTATGCTGTAAGTTGAAGAGTTTAATGATAGAAATAGAGCAGTTCAACAGTACTTTGCGCTTCCCAAATACACATACTGTCTACTCCCAAAAAAGCATTAGACATTGAAGTCATCATTTAAAGCCGGTCGCTTTTAAGTTGTGAAAGCGCAGAGGGCTTATCAAAATCTTTTATGCACTGGTAAGGAGAACTAATACAAGTATAACTAATAGTACTATCACTGATATGCAGTAGTACTTTCTTTTTTATATCCTGGGATTTGGCAACCATACTGTTGTAATCTGGCAACTCACAACTTTATCGTACAATTTTAAATTTGTGATGTTATAACGGATTTTTTAATTAGAGCGTTAAAAAAAAATCAATGAAATAGTATATTCTTGTGAAAGTACACTCGATGGCATTACGGGTGGAACCTTATCTTCTTTTGCTTGGTAGTCACGGCATGCTTGCAGAAGTCCAGATGATAACTTTTCAACGGCTCATTAAAACCCTTGACTCATGGAGTACCTGTGTATTGCTGTCTGACTAATAACGCATATTTTGCTTATTAACAAAGCCATTCAGCCAGAAGTGAACCTCATCCCTGAAGATGATTTTTCGAATAAAATCCGGGTCATTTTCAAGTTGTTGCTCGGCCCAATTCACGAACATATAACGGTTTTGGTCGTCAAGCATCTTCAGTTTTTGCCTTAATTTAATCTTGTAAGGATGTAGGCCAAGATCTTTTTGCAAAATTCGCCACAACAACGTCACAGTGATGTCCAACGCTTCAGAACGACGTGTGAGAGACCCGATTTGGGTCTTACTCAACTGATGTGCTAGCAGCAGCAATATTCCCAAAACTTCTTCGTGCCACTGGCACGGAAACATTTTGTACTGTGCCTGCGTTACATTTTTCCTTTTGTCGCTTAATTGTTGATCTGACAGACGATTATGGCGGCCATAAATTGGAGTTGGCTCTTAAAGTTGAGGCCTCCGACTACGTAATTTGTTAGTAAATTTAAATGGATCGTATATCTTTTCATGATGAAAAATTTCAGATCTTACTGAAGAAAAAATATAAAAGAGTGGGAAATTATGACGTCATTTGCTGTCCCTCTCTACTTTGTATCGTCTCTATTGAAAAACCAATCACATAAGAAAAATTTGAAGCAAGCTTTCTTTGTAAATGAATTCCTAACGCATAATACCACTTAAATCATGCGACAGAACGTAGTCCTCATTAAGTAACTTTTTGTATCTTAAGTTTATATAACGAGTGATACATTATTAGTAAATTAACAAAGAGGCGAAGCAAATCATACGCTCATATTATGAAGTGAAAAAATTAGAAATAATTCACATACGTTTCTTTTTTTAAACTCTACAACATATTCTTATTGCTAAAAAATCACCTGTATTGGCAACTTCGCATGGCAATCTTATTGTGTCCCCAGCAACGAATTTGAATGTCTCCGAACGGGAAATGAACATCGGTTCATGCTTGTTCATCAAATTACTTGACGCCAACACTGCAATTTGAAAGAAAAATAAGAAATGCAACAAATTAATAATATAACGGTAATATTATATATATATAGTGATTGCACTTATGCCGCAGATAAACTGTTATTAAACACAAATTTGTATAAATAAGTTCTAAGACCCAAGCAAATGTGGGCAAAACATATTTTTAGCAGCCGTATTTCGTCACATTAGAATGCAAAACAGCGTACCATCAAAAAATTCGAAATTGAGTATACGATTTACTTCATCATATTACATATATGTACATATGTATGTATGTATCTTAAACTTTTAAGCTTCCACTAACCATTATATCCAATACATAACCATTTTATAACCAAAACACCCAATTAGTTTGCATATGAGTGGCTTCTTTACTTGTAAACTTATGAAAAGTGATGTTACGTTAATTTGCATTTTAGGTTATTTAGACTTGTTCGATTTTAATTGCGGCTACTTCGTGAGTCACAAAAATAATTGCGTATACGCACAGGCTTGCACAGTCACGCCATAGCAGTGAACTGCATTGGATTTAATTCTAATTCCACTTCAAATATTCACTCAAATTTCGTTTAGTTTGTTGTTGTTGTGTTTAATTTCATTTGTACTACTTATAAATTTATGTCGATGAATAAATTTATTTTTATATTTTTTGCGATGATTATTTTGGTTTGTAATATCTAAATTTATATGAATATACATATGTTTGTGTGTTTAGGTAAAATATTTTAGGGTTAATATTTGTAATTTGTGCTGCAGTGATTCCCGAAATTGGCTTGCCAACCCAATGTACCACCGCACTGAGAAAAATCTCACAAATTTTATTTTTTATTTCTTTCACACGGGAAAAAGTTTAAAATTATCTTGCATTTGTTACATTTATGAAGGAATTGAAGTTTATATTACCCAGAAGAGAACTTCAGAGACCCTGTAAAGTGTATACAAACTGATGAGCCGAGTCATTTTAAACATATTCGCCTACCCGCCTGTATATACTGAGAAGTCGACTAGACATATTGCATACGGTTTTTTCTTTGCAAAAAGCTGCTAATTTTTCGGAATCAAAAAAATCGAAAAAGTATAGCATATATGTACATAGCTGCCATACAAAATGCTCGATCGGATTCAAGTGTTTGTATGGAAAACTTTTTCATTTAATGAGATATTTTCACGAAAGTTTGCATAGATTGTTGCCTATGACAATGGTGTAATCCACAAAGAAATTGTTCAGATCGGCTCAGTATAGTGTATAGGTGCCATACAAACTGATTGATCAAAATTAATTCGTTGTCTGGAAAACCTTTTAATTCAACAATATATTTTGATGAAACTTAGCACAATTACAATTCAGTTACAATTTCCGAATATATTGTGCAGATCGGCTGACTATAGCATATGGCTACCATATATACTGATTAATCAAAATTCAGAAAAAGGTTCTTTCATACACTTTTATGTCCTAAAATTTTTTTCCTAAACAAATTCCAAAATTACCCTAAACTCGTATACACCAGATTTATGCAAATAATTTGCGGTTAAAGTAGATTTATTTATGCTTGTTACTAATTTAAAAAGAAATGGAAGTTAGAATTATGCAATATCTCTATTAAATCCACTGTGCAATTTATCAAACCTAAATCTGACATCTGCGCTTATCTGTGTATAATGACTTGGTAAGAAATTATATAAAACAAAACAAAATACAGAAATATCTCTAATCAGTACATCATAAATATTTATGAACTATATAAGTCTATGATTTGCGCAAATGAGCAGCACTAAGACACACATACCTATACACTAAAGTGATGCGCAGCTGCTTTAGTATTTAAGTGACAGCCGAAAAACGGCTGAATTATTAAAGAATGCTGCGAACTTAAGGTTTTTATACAAGAAAAATCAAATATACTTATGTAACCATCAATGTCAAATATATATGCATGCATGTATACACACGAACGAGCAAATAAGTGTGCAACGTCTCAAAGGAATTAGCAATAAAACCAAATAAATAACTCTGCGGCGTATATATCCACATGACAAGCACAATTATACCAAGCTTAACTAGAAAATACAAGTGGATAGATACTTACACACATACATACATACAAATGTATGACCAAGCACTTCACACCTAACATGACAAGTCGAATCGTTGTTAATGCCAGGAGCAACATGTTTATCAACGCCATTGTCACCATACAAATGCATGGGTAGACACACACACACACACGGAAACACATACATGCACGCCATGAGTTTGTGCATATATTAACATAAAATGTCTAAGCAACAACAAAAAGCAGCAAAGCAACCATTGCCAAGCGTTATCACCTCAAAGCAATTCACTCGCTGCCGTTATGCAACACAAGCATTGTTGCCATGTCATCTAATTATGGTCCATCAGATATTGCAAACATGAATATATTAATTTTGTGATTTACTCCGCCGTTGCAGTGGAACAATTCATCTTCAATCCACACACACACACACACACAACCACCCCTCATGCACTCACATAATACTCTTACAAACACAGAGACACATAGGCAGAGGCGTCTCGTTGGCAACATCGAGTGCATATTTTATAGATTATGCGCAAATCTACAAGCCATAGTCAGATTATTTATGAGGCTCGATGGCACATTTCACAAATAATAATGCTCCTACGTAATTAATTCGTGTATGAATTTCGAGAAAAATAACATAAATGGCTTATGGCAGCAGGCACGCACCTACACACACACACACACTTGCAAACATTTAAACACAAGTGTCTATATATGTACATTCACTTGCATCTGTATTAGTAGCCTTCATATATATGTGCTGGTATTCACTTCAGCCGCCCCAACTGGCAAGTCTATTGAAGCCCCGGTGCGCCACGACGTATGAGTGACACTTGTTTGCAACGTAACAGGCTGTCGAATAAGCAGTAAACCCTACTGCATGATTAAATCACTTGTTGCTGGTGTTAGCATCTGTGATTATGCCACACCATTCGATAGTTTGTTATGTTGAGCGTTTGTACTTATGAGCCGGTGGACTGATTGAAATTTGTATAAACTTATAAGCAAGACTACATAAGTATCCATGTAATTGTGCTTATTGTGTGCTGATAGGGATTTTCACACGGAACTAGCACAATATTAAATTTTTAAATTTTGAGTAAGCAATAATTTAGTTAAAGTTATCACAAGGGCACCGAAAATTGAAGGTATTTTAAAAAAAAAACAATTTTGAATGCGACGTACTAATATTAGCATAAAAACCAAAATGTTAGAGAAATTCAAAAAAATATTAATTCTAAATTAAGGGGCTATATAAATTATAATCAATTTTCAGAAAATCGAATTTAATTTATTTTAAGAATATAAAAAAAAAATTATTTCTTGAATTTTTTCGAAGTAACGCAAATTTAAAAATGCATTTCAATCAATGTATATAAAGTGCATTCCACATTTTAAACACATTTTTCTCAAAGTCATATTTTCAAAATCGGTGACCAAATTACTAGAAGATTACGATTAGTCTCAAAAAGTTAACACGAGCTTCATAAATATATTTTTTCTTACCGATAAATATTTTTTATAAACAATTTAATGTCGAAAATTTTGGCCCAAAAACCAATTTTTTTTTGATTGAAAACCGGCCATTTTATCAGAAAAATTGTATATTTTGCTTTTTTCTTCGATCAAGTAGTAGACATAACATTACTATAACGAAATCGTTTAGTTTTTAACTTTAGAGGATTCAGTTCAGAGATATAGTGGTGACCGCAAAACGTCTTTTTTGAGAAGGGCTACCGGAGATCAGCTGCAGTTCCTTTCCAAATAAATATTTTTGATTCTACCAGGTGCTAAAATATATTTAAAAAATGCCATCTTATGTAAACAAATTTTTTGATTAATAAATTTAAGAGTTTTCTCAGAAAAAAAAAATTCTGGAAAATACGCTACTGTATGTAAATTATCCTACAGCCAATAGTCGCGCCGACTAGGCCAGCATTCGAAATAGTACCATATTGCTTTTGGCACAACCGAGTCCTGGTATTTAACACCTCTTCCAGAAGCTTACAAATAAAATTTGTATATATGCGAGTTGATCCACTTTGTATAAGAAACCCATGCTACAAGTTTCTAAGATTTACCAAATAAAGCAAATACGTTACATAACTTCTATATCGCAGGCAAAAAAAAAAAAAACAGCGAAGCTTATTATCAATAAATTAATATTATACTCTTATTTAATTATGACCAGCACTAAACTACATAAGATTGTTAGGTTAGGAATTATATCAAATTTATTTAAGCTGCGTCCTTCGAAAGCTTGCGCAATATATACGCATTTGATATGCAAATAGCAAATAGATGCCATCCTTCCTTGCAACTATCCGATATATTTGACTTATTAAATCCCATTAAAATATTATAAATTATACGCATGCACACACGCGCACCGACGCATGCATGTGTGTGTAGCAAATGAATCCTATTAGTAAAATTATAAATTCCATGGAAATTGTAAACGTTTCCGATAAGCCAATTCACTTTTATCGAGATTCCGGAGAATGTCATAAATTCTATTAGAAGCTAATCTCTTTAAGTTCATCTATTACAATGGGCGCCAAGCCGATGTGCATGCACAATATATATACATTTAGTATATGGTATAACGAGGTATATGTGTGGAAATGTGTGCGTGTGTTAATCCTCGTATGTGTGTCTAATGTGTGTTTGCAGTATTTGCATATGTCGAATAAACAATTAGTTCACGCTCCGCCAAAAGAAGCCATTCATTTGCCGTAATGACCAGCTCACTTAGATTGGCTTATCCTGACAGCAGCTATTTGCTCATTAATGTAAAATTATGTTATTAATTTGAGGGAAATTATTTGAGTAAATTTGTTATTTTTTTAGAAGAAAATGATTATTAGAATTTTTTCATATGAAATCCAAAGAAGTCATATAAATTTTATAAACATTACGAAGCATTTAAAGTTATCATACACAGTCATAAGTTACATTATTAAATTATTTTATTTTTTTCTGATTCAAAAATATGTCAAAATAATGCGTTTGTTATCGATCTACGCAAAGTTCCTACTTCCCGTCGCATTTTATCATACAAAAGTAACGACTATTATTCTCTACCCAGAAAAACATTAAATCAAATAATAATATTAAGAAGTTTGGCGCTGAGTTAAAAAAAAGAAAACTATATTTCAATGCTCCATTTTCATACTTAATAATACACATTGAGCATACAGCAATCATAAGTAGTCATAATATTTAATTACTTCTGTGTTTCAACGTTTATTTTAGTTATTACTCAAACTACTATCGATATTAATTTTGCATATCGAGCAATTAAATATAGTTGAAAAGCCATTACTTAAATAATTGCTTGCCACATTTTGATGACAATACTTTAGTTTTATTTCAATGCTGATAACCCAAATCAAAAATAATAATAATAATGATAATTTTGTGTAGAAAAAAATCTTTAATTTATATTTGAAGCAACTTCTTTGAATATATTAGCTTCCTTGTTTTGGCTGTGCGCCCAAATGTAGGCAAGGTTTTAGCGTTGTTTTCAGATGTACACACTTTTTACAGGAAAAAAAAATCACATGGATTACAAAGAGCCTGCTTTCTAAGAAATAATTGTGAGTTTCATATAGCTTAATAAAGTTATAAGTTATAACGCGCCGAAAACATTGCGGTAACCAAAAAATAATAAAATAATTTTACCTGAATCTCAAATAAAAATTTGTGTGAAAAAAAATTATTGAAAAAAGGTAAGCAACCATACAATACAAAAAAAAAATCATAATTCTTTATTAAAATGCTAGTACGCTCCAAAATTGGCTTAAAATCCCAATATAATTCTCTGCAAGTGCTTAAGGGTTCACTCTTTTAAAGATCTGCAGTTAAAGTTAATCCATAAATATTTTAATCTTTTGATAGTAAGGCCTAGTTGCATAAGGAATTATACCCACTCTTGAGTTACTATTATGAACTCGAATATTTTTGGTTTTTTCCCCAAAGGTTTATATATTAGAAAATATTTTCCGCAAATTTGAACTTCGTCCAGCAAACAGTTTCGAGATATGGGCGACTTTGTTAGAACTTAACTTAATGTAATCGGGTTCTACAACTTGAAGTGCGTTTTTCCCGAAAACCGTTTGATTTGAAAATTTTACACGACTTTTTGAAGTATAATCGTTAGGCGAAGATGATGGATTAAAGTTTTTAAGCCACTTTGAAGGAACATTTTTTCACAAAAAAAAGTTTGCTTTAAGCAGCCAATTTTGTCAAAAAAAAAACAAGATTTTTACAAGCCCTTAAATAGCAAGTTGTATTTATCTATTGTGCAATACATTTTTTTTTAGTTTTTGGGTGTGGATAAATTTAAGCAGAAAGGTTTTGCTCGCCATACCACACTTATTTCCAGAGGTTTTCTTGAGATCTGCTACGGGATCAAGAAAAACCGAACTTTTTCAAATGAGTTGTTACAGTACATTTAATTGAGTTAATATACATTACTATTTATCTATTTACTAAAAAATATGTCATCAAAAAATTCAAAAAATGCGATTTTACACTTACAAGTAGAAGTAAGACCTCCGAAAGAGTTCTATTATTATTTTTTTTTAAGTAAGTATATTAGAACTATACAATGCCGGCTTAAGTCATTTAGTTATAATACCACAACTGGGGTATATAATCGGCAGGCAAGACGGACAAATATGTTTATAATATCCAGTTATTTTATGATTCCATTTAATTTTTTCCAACTCCATTGTTTCTGTGATGAGGCCTTATTGAACCAAGATGTGTTTAAAGCTAAATTATGTGTAACTGGCATTGCTCAGCACTCAAGTAGATACATTAAAAGCAAATATTAAGTGTCATTTTTTTTCTTTGTGCATTTTTACGATGAAAACTGCTTTATATAAGAATTCTCAAAATGGAATTTTCAAACTGTTGTAAACAAAAATTGCATTGTGGTCGAAATCAATGCATTTGAGATATGCTACTCAATTAAAGCCACTTCATTAGTAGCTGGTAAAAGCAAAAATGCAAATATAGACTTATACACATACATTCTTACTTATATATACATAAGTAGATATATAAAAATGCACAATTATACAAATACATATGTACGTAAGTCTCAATGATATGCTTAAATAATTAAGAACTTGAAATTATTCTCGAAAGTTTTTTTTTGCTTTGAAGATTGGTGAAGTAAGCTTTTCACATATACAAAAATAATAAATAATAAATGCATATGTTTGCATACTAGGGCATGGGTTATTTCCCAAGTAAATACAATAACTTATAAATGTTGTGGTTAGTTCCAAGTTGATATAATGGTTAATAAATATTGAGTTGCTCATACGGCATGGTGTACTCTATGAATACATTGCACTTGGTGTATAACTTTAACTGCAAGTTTCTTCTTAAAATATTGGCCAGACTTCTTTTGTAGAGCGGAAAATTTTGTACTTGAATATATTTTTTGAACGTTGTGGGTTTACTTTTGAAAAAATATTATAACCATGGAAAAAGAAACACAATTAAAGTAAGTGTGAAAAAACGTCAACTTCGGTTGCACAGAAGCCATAATATTCTTCACAAATACAAGGGATTCATCACATTAACTTTGGTTGGCCAGTTTGTATAGCAGCTATATGCTATAACGATTCGACCTAAACCATTACTTCGGGGACGAAAACGAAGAACAATTTGGGAAATGACGGGCATCCTAATATGTACAATGTATGTATTTGTAAAAATACGAGAAATATGTGCATTTTGTTATCAGAGTACTAGCTATGAGTGCTTTGAGAAGAGAATCTTTATTTGCTTAACTGCCCAAACATTATACAAATTGGACTAGCAAATTATTTTAGCCAAAAATTTATATATATATTTATGCATATATATATATATAAGCATTTATAAGAATCTTCAAACAACAGTGTTTCTCGGTATATGTACTACAGTTAACTTCAAATAAATCTCAGTGTAAATGTTTGTCAGTCCGTTCGTTCGTTTACATTCCTTCTGCCACAGAGCCGAGTCTTGGCAGCTTTACATTTTAGCCTAAGTAAATTAATTGAATTGAGTTAAACTTGTTAAGCTTATAGCTGTCCATCTTGTTTTCATTATCGTCATTTTGACTTTAACTTATAGACAGCAATTTGTCGACGGCACAATCTGCAGTGTCTGTGTCGCGTTGGCTGTCTGTAGAGCGAGCAGCAGTTGCATTAAATAGCCATGTATATGAGTGTGTGTGTATGCCTGCAGCAAAGACGATGGCTTAGAGGCCTTTTAATTTCTTCTTCATCAATTAGTTTACATATTTGATGGAAATGTAATAAATCTAAAGTTTTGTATGCAATTTATCGCCACAACAAGGCCGCAAAACAACATACAACAACATAACAGACATATAGAACACGTTGTATGTATGTGTGTGTATGTAAATGCATGGCGCAAGCAACTAGTGCGAACTGTAGGTCAGTGAGTTTGCTGTCCGTATATAAGCGCCTTAAAGCATGCTACAAAATCGTGTATGTGCAGATAGTTGTTATCCGCAACTACGCATGTATGTTTGTGCGTGCGTGCGGGTTTGTAAGACGCAATCAACATTTGTCCGACAATTTTCAATAGCATTTTCGAATTGAATTTAATTTGTCAATGACTTGTCGTTTTGTATGTTACATCGTATACTAAACTGGTTAGCTAACGGCAAGCAGCTACACACACACATAAGTAAACACACATATATATATAGCAACGTGTCTAACTTTGTTTGTTTTTGTGCCCCACTTTCTTGGGCAATTTTCCTTAAATTAATTTTACTCGATTTATTTGACATAAATAAATGAGGAAATTGCGATTAGACTGTATTTGTTGATTGAGAGGTGTTTTAAGGCGGGAAATTGTTAAATATCCTTTGGAAAATTGTTTTCGATTTCAAAGTGATTAATTTGCAATAAACTCATTCGATGTCTAAACGACACCAAGAGCATACCGTTAGCAGAGCGCAAGCATAATCAATAAAGCTACAAAAGCAAATGTGCGATTTCATGAGAGACAGCAAGTTGAAAGTGGATCAAGGCTGCGGAGATAATGAAACAGCAAAAAAAAATTAAACTCTTTCAATTCAAAGCATGGAGTGTGTCTCAAGTGTTTAAATATTTATATAATTTGTTTAGGATAAGTAGGCAAGTAAATAACAATTAATTATTATAAAAAATTGGTGAAATAGCGGAATGTAAAGCTCCATTTAAACTGCTCAATTATTATCATTTTAAAGGGTATTTTGGCTACAAAATGAGCTTACAAATTTGTGTTGCTACATTTCTTGTGATAGCCATTTGTTTTTTGGGGGTTCAGTTAAACTGAGAGTTTAATGAAAATTTATAAGAAAAATATTATTTTTTTTAAGACATTAAGATCCAGCTTAGGTTAGGTTTATGAGACCTCGAACAACCCCACTTGTACTGCTGGCGACGCTTGTTCAAGTGAACCCCAAAACTCCTCTGTAGAAATCAAAAAAAACGTCTTTATATGAAAAGCGTTAGAGACCCCCAAAATTATTAAACTACTGATATCTACTCCAGCCAATTTGCCAGGTTTGTAGAAAATATAGCATCCTATATGCTTCAACCTTACTCCAGCAATAGCTGGACAATGAAGGAGAAAGTGTTAAGATATTTCTATGTCATCGTTCTCCCAGCAACTTTTCAAGTTGCGTCCAAAATCCCTCACCGCTATTTCCAATAGGAAATGTCCAGTTTGAACATTTATCATTAGGGCCAAAGGTTTAATGGCATTTGAAAATGGTGCCCTGTTTAAGAGCTAAACGGCTTTACAGTTTCTGACGGCTTTACAGTTTAATGCTACAGCTAGTGAGTATGTACTCTTTAACTAGCTTAGGGCTTACTGTCAGCGAGCTCAAGATCTTTATAACAACTCTGCTGTCGGAGTGAATTCATATTTCCACTAAAGAAGTCGCGCTTTATTGAAATACATCTGTTACTGCCTTAGCAGACCCCACTTCTGGTAGTCTAAAACAGTAGTTGTTTGAGATCTCCCGACAGAGCTAACCCTCCAAACTTGCTCCTAAGCACGGATTCATCTATGAAAAGCTCACAGCGCTTCTTCTACAGCGATTTTGCCCTCCTCCAGAGGTATATGCGCAGAGATAATGCTGCTAGAAGTGGACTCCGTTGCAAAGTTTTCCAAGTTATCAGGGTTGCAATCGAAGTGCGTGGAGATTACTTTCCAGCTATGTTACTTTATCGAGCGCAATTTCATCTGCCAGGCACCCTCGTCTCTGAAGTTCATTAAGATGCAATTTACAGCTAAAATCCAGAGTAAAGGCGACAGAACCTGACCTTGAAGGGTGCCTCTATTGACCTTTCGTAGTGCACGCGCACTGCCCTACTCTGCTATGACAGTTCTGTCGTAAAAAAGAAAATATAAGATGCTTGAAAGTCGATTCGAACTCAAACTTCCTTTCAGCTTAAAGCTGTCAAGCTTTTTTGCAGTAAAAAGACAGAAAGAGTACTTTTTTACAAATCCGAATCACTACTATTTTTATTGCTAGATATATTACTCTACTAAAAATTAGCTAATATAAAATGTGCTATCTATCTTACACTTACGAAATATTATGAACTCGTTTTTCATTTAAATTTAAACTCATTAAGTCCTCACTCAAACAAAGACATTCCTTAGCACAACTTTTTTCTCAAATAATGATTAATCCAAAAACGTAATTGTTTTCAATTTGGGGGGGGGGTTTTTTTAAACTTATTTCCAAGCGAAATGACCTTGACTCGCCGTAAATATCCTTAAGGAAATAATAAAGATTGCCTCTTAGTTATCAATCGTACATGTATGTGTTTTTATGCTTGTTTTTGGGTTTTGGCTCAATAAATTTAAATTTCAATGACACTTGGCCCGCGCAACACACTCCCAACTTTTTTCGTTTTCAAATTGTTCACGCCTTCTTACCATTTTTTTGTTGTTTTTGTTGTCCAACAAGTTCCAATTTCCCTTGACATAGTTTGTTTTCTCTATTTTTTTGCTGATTTTTCCAATTTTCTTCGTTTCGCCATAGACAAGCCAAAGGCCGCTGCGAAAGCAGTGACAACGACAGCAACAGTAACAAAAACACAACAAGAGCAACAGCAGCGGGAACATGTTAATACATTTAAGCAAATGTGTCAACAGAGAAAGTGTCGTTTCGTGCTTTCCTTCGCAATTCCTCAATTACACGCTGTTTTGGCACAAGTCGCCGGCATTCGACATGCGACATACGACGGTCAAGCAGGCGAGGCCCAACACCATGCGCTCGACGACATTTGCCTGTTTGATCTTGTGCGCTGTATTCCCCGAGTCGGGTGCGCTGACAATCTTGACTGTTGTTGAGTCAACACGCAGCGATACAGCGGCATTTGACTTTTGGGCTTAGAGCGGCCAGGAAAGGAAAAAATCGGAAGGCGAGAGAAAAAATTCAAACAACATGTGTGTGTGTGGGAGTGTTTGGCTGTGCGTGCGCTCAAAGTGAAGTGTGCGCCAATGCCGGGCTGTGTCGTGCTCGAATTGATTCGATTTCGCTGTGGGCGCAATAATGAAGTGTCAAACGTCGTATTTATCACCAAATATGGGGGCCAGTGGAGTGGCGAAAAGGCCACTAGTATGCCACAGCAGCAAAAACAACAACATGGATGCACACAAGTTGTAGTAGACTGGCAACTCACGCATGTGTTTGTATTTTTGTGTGGATCCTTGAGGTTGCTTGTAGCTGTTTATGTGTGCCCGAGTCTGTATGAATCTTGTAAATGCCTGTGAGGTGGATGTGTAAGTTTGGTGTTTTTTTGGTGTGTAAGTGCAGGCAAACTAAGGATTTTGATTTTCTATTTTGCACAATCTCTACGCCGGCGATTGCGTGTAGGCGTTGGAGGCAGCGGGTTGCTCAAAGGCGTTTCATACCCTTTTCTCGCTTATCTAGCCTTGTTGGAAAATTGTGATTATTGCGTATCCTTTTTGGGCTTTTTTTTTTTACTTGTCTTGTTTTTTGCTTCGAATCCACTTATATTGATCAAGCCTCGCTCCTGTTCCATTTATTTGTTTTCTTGTTTATTTTTGTTGTCGAGAGTTTGTTATTCTTGGGTTCACCTTTTTTGTCTGTTTTTTTCAGTTTTCTTTTTTTTTTTTAGCTGTTAACGCATAATCCATTTTCCGTTTTCTGTTTTCCACGGGCGTTTATAGACTTTGTTTGCTTATTTTCTTATCTTGCAATTTTTACTCTCTGCGCCTAGGGAGGTTTTACCAGTACCAGGGATTTTTTTTTTTCGTTTTTCTTTTTTTTTTTTGTTTTATGTTTTTTTCTCCTATCCCCCCTTTTTTTTTTGTCCGTCTTTGTTTAGGTTGTTGACAAGATAAAAATGTCAACGCGTGTCTTTTTGCTTAATTGGTAATAATAATGAAATAATGTCAAATTAAGGAAGCAAACGGAAGTCGATAATTTGTGGATAAAGGCGAGATTATTGCGGTAAATATCTATGTACTATTTTTGTTTCAAAGCACCTTTTGCTATTGCTTGTGGATAATTTCGTTTGAAAATGTTGTCGAAACAGGTGTTAGGCTATAAATATAGCACGGGGGGGGGGGGGGGGTTTTTTTTTTTTTTTTTTTTTTCTTAAAAATTTTAGGGAAAAAAGGTAAAAACCTTATTTAAATTTGTAAAAAAAATTAAGAATAAAAATAAAAAAAAAAAAAAAAATTAGAAGTTGAAGTGGTAAAAGAAATTAATTTAACTTTCATTTTTAAACTAAAGAAAAAAAAATTCAAAAATAAAAATTTGAGAAAAAAATTTTTAGAAATGGGGGATTTAAAAAAAACAGTATGACTTATTTTTGCTTCTTTTTTTATAAAGAAAAAAAATTATATTAAAGGGGAATAATTCTAGAAAAAAGCTTAAGAAAGCTTTCTAAAATTTGGATAACTTATTGGCTGGTGGGATTTTTTAAAAAATTTTTAAAAAATTAAGAGGTGAATTGCCCCA
This sequence comes from Bactrocera correcta, assembly GCA_027475135.1. Lineage (NCBI taxonomy): Eukaryota > Metazoa > Arthropoda > Insecta > Diptera > Tephritidae > Bactrocera > Bactrocera correcta. Next base: position 113,108,377 of record CM050323.1, read on the forward strand.
AAAATTTTTATAAGAAAATTCAAAATTTAAATTTTCTGGTTTTTGTAAAATTTTCCTTTCGGAAAAATAATTTAAAGGGAATTTTTTGTTTTTTTAATGAAAAAAATTAAAAATACTTTTTGATTTTATATTGGATTCCCCCTTAAAAAAGGCTTTAAATAACCTTTCAAAAAAATTTTTTAAAAAAAAATTTATTAAATAACAAATTTTGTTTTTTATAGAAAATTTTATTTTCTTTTTGTTTAAAATTTTATTTTTTTTATCCCTTTTTTAAATAAAATAAAACACAAAAATTTCATAAATTTGTTTTTACGCAAAAATTTAGTTTTTTTTAAGGGAAAATTTTCCCAAAAGGGTTTATAAGAAAAATATCAACTTGGGGAACCGTTAAATTTTTAAAAATATTTTTATTTTTTTTTTAATTTTTCATAAACCTAACATATTAAAATTTAAAAATCGATATTGAATGGTTAAGTTTAAAAGATACCGGGGGTTAGAAACGAATTTTATCTTAAAACGCGTTTTTCTCGAAACAGCATTTTCCGAATATGCTGCAGTGATTACTCAAAAACAAATGATCCGATCACTATCGAATTTTTTACATGTTCTATATATATTTCTCCGTACAATGACCTATCCATTTTTGATCTGATCAAAAAATCGAATTTTGACGGGCCAAAAACGACCAAAATTTTGGTAAAATTCGACTATTTTTTTAAAAAATTTTTTTTTGATTTTTTTTTTATCGTAAGTCATTGTACAACAATATTATCTAGTTTAACGAGTTTTTTTTTTTTAGATTTCATTCACGGAGAAGGCCGGAATCACTGCAGCAGTGAAGGCCCTTTTTTTTCGCGCCGTTGAAGATCGACTATAACTTAAAAAATATTTAATTTTGTTCTTCAAAAATTTTAATTGTATATTCTTGAAGCATGTATAAATGTGTTCTTAAAATTTTGAAATAATAAAAAAGTTTTGTTTTTTTTATAAAAATTCCCAAAAATCTCCTTTTTTAGGCCATTACACAAGGTGTGCCCCTTAACTACAACTCCATCAACACATCACCGATATTGAGCCCCAAACATTCATACTGGATAATATTCGACCGAATAGACCAGCTCAGCACGCAGTTAAGAAATCAAACAGCCGTAACATACAAAGAGCAACCATTTCATTAAAAACAAAAAAAAAAAAGGGTTTTTTAGGTGTCCGTATTTCTTTAAAAATGATGCCGGTGGAAGTAACCTTAAAAGACGATGGTTATCGGCCAGGGTTTACGGACTATCTCTTTTCCGAAATTGAAGCTCGGACATGGCAAGATGGTGCCATTTCCCCAACATCGCTTCAATGGATGTATTGAGAAAAATTTCGGTGAGCAGCATAACTACATGTTTGGAGCGGTGGATTGGCCACCAAGATCATGCGTTTGCCGTTAGATTTTTTTCTGTGGGGATATGTAAAATATTAAGTCTATTTGGAAAATCCCGCCTCGATTCAAGCGTGTCATTCGTCATTACCAGTCGAAAGTGGGCATCGAAAATAACTCAAAAAAATTTAAAAAAAACCAAAAAAATAAATATAAATAATTTTTTTTTCGACGATAATAAATATTTGTATTATATTTTATAGCTTCTTTGTTTTTATTTTAAAAAAAACCACGGAAATGGATCACCTTTTATATATACTTTTTGGGTTATTGATTTAAGCAAAGGATAAAAGGAATATCTTTTAAAAAAACTTAATTACCCCATACACATCAGCTACAAAAACAAGTGCGAGATTGAACCAAACTACTTTAATGGGAAGTGCCAAAAGTGAACGCTCTTATCTAAGATTGCTTCCATTTTGTTTTACAACAGACAGTAATATTGATGTGCATAGCATAGTTATAGAGTGCAAAGAAAAACTGACGAGGGGAAGACTAGTCAGTCCAGTTCAAAGGAAGGAGATATCAACATTGAAATTTTATCCTTGGAGGTTTGTAAGTAACACATCTGAGCTAAATTCAAAATTAAATTTTTTTTTCATTTCGTAATCGGTAGCTTCAGAAAGAAATTGTTAAAATTTAGACTGCTTAACTTATACTGCCAAATAAAAGAAGCGATAAAAATTAATATCAATTTTTATAACTCTTTATGATATCAAAATACATATCTAAGGACACTATGCCTCCGGTGCAGCAGAAATGAACGCTTTTTGTAAAAAAATTTGGAAACTTTTTTCCAAATTTTAAGGAAGAAATGGAACACGATTTTTTAAAGTGCTTTAATAATAAATGAAAAGAAAATAATTGAAGAGAAAATGTAGTTAAACTCTTTATTCTTTTTTTAAATTTTTTTTTTTGCGGAAAGGGAAATGAAATAAAACAGAAAGGACTCAATCTTTGTAGAACAAGGTCTGCTGTTCCTACATAAAATTTTCCCAAAAATGTGCAATTTTTGAGCAAACAATTTATATAATTAACTTTTGGGGGGTTTTTCCCACTTTTTACATTTTTTCCTATATATATTTCAAAGAAACTTCGATATTTTCACATAAAACTTCCAAATTTAAATTTTATTATATTAATTAGTAACTTCTCAACTGTATCGCTCCACTAAAGTTGAAATGAACAAATTTAAGATATCCCATTTCTTCCACACGGGCAAAATCCTTTAAAGGTAAAGCGTACATACACACAGCAACAACAACTCTACCAGTATTTATGCTTTATTTGACTTACGCACAACTTTGCATTCACTTGATGAAAATAATTAAATTTTCCCTTTATTACTCGAGGACCAAGCAAACAAACCCGGGGAATTGTAGCCAAGCAACCAACCCGTAAACCGAGGGCCAACTGCCCCTGGAAATATGCTACGTGCGCTGATCTAAGAATTTAAAAAGGAATTTCTTAATGAAAATATCACAGCGGCGCTGCAAACTTCACGCAAACATTTTCTTCTCTGGCAACCTTTTCGCGCCAAAGACAAGTAATCGAGAATGCAGAGTGTGTGTGTCGCAGCAGAGAGGCGAATGAAATGAACTAAAAGACCAAAAAGAAAAACAAAGGAAATGTGCGAGCAAAAATGGCCCGCAGCTTTACCGCTAATGCGTACCGGGTTGCCTGGCTATAAAAGAAGCGTTGAGCAAATATAAAAAAGGGTTGCAAGACAAACACAAACAAAAAGCGTTGTGGACTTGTGGCCCACTAGTAGCGGGCCCCAGTAGCTCGTAGCCGAAATGACTAAATAATGAGAAAATTAAAAAAATAAAAAAAAAGAATAGCAGGAGGGAGTTTTGCATCTCAACATCTCGGGCAGCTAGTTCTAGAAAACAAAGAATTCGACAAAGAAAAAATCGGAGAAAAAATGCCAGAAATTTAATTTTGGTTCCCCACAGTGACTGTGACTGCAAACTAATCAGTGCAAAAAAAAGGGAAATAAATGAGATTCCCTATCCCCAGACCCTCCATGCTGCCGTTTTTTTTAAATTTGCGAGTTCATTGCACCCTCGAGCTTTTATCGAAGACTAAGCTTTTTTGCACCGCCGCAGGCAACAAGTTTGCAAAAAGTTTGAATATGAGGAAACTTTCCGGAGACGTTTGCTTTCTTAGGCAGCCTTTGTTCGCTCAAATATGGACCAAGCGGTACTCTGAAAGTAAAGTTGGAAAAGTATGTATGTGTGTATGTATGTATGTATATAAGTATTATTCACATGGTTGTAAGTAACATCGCAGCGCGAATGTATTAGTAGAATGAATGGGTTGTCTACAAGAACCGGCACTCTCTTAATTTATAATGTGTCGGGACTTATAGGTGTAGTATGTGTATGTTTAATTGCAAATACATGTCAATAATTAATTGTGGAAAATTTATGCATCAACCGCTCAGGGGCAGGTGGTGTGTCGAAAAGTTAGAATTAAAGAGGTGAAAAGAGGTTAAACCTAATCAATTGTGCGACAAAAATAAAATTTGTACGTTGAACAAAAAAAAGGTTTTAACATAAAAAAGGAACCCTCGAAGATTCACATATAACCTATTTTTCAATAGGGAAGCTACAAAGTCACCTTTTAAAACGACCCATATTTTTAACGCTCTCTTTCAAATTCTTCAGTGAATTTATCATTTCCCTCATGAAAAGATAACCGATCAAACAAAAAAATTTGAAATTATTAAAATTTATTACCGAAATTTTGTTCGTCATAATCGTCCTGTCAGATCAACAATTGAGCGTCTGGTGGAAAAAATTTGAAATTCACTGGCACAGTACAAAAAATGATTCCCGTGCCAGTGAGAAAAACAAGTGCCGTGGGTGTCGAGAATATTGCTGCCGTTGGGCGCATTTAATTGGGGAAGACCAAATCAGTCTCTCACCCGTCGTTCTCAAGCGTTGGGACATCAATGGACGTCATTGTGGCGAATTTTTTAAAAGATCTTGGCCTTCATCCTTACAGGATAAAAAATGTGCAAGAACTGAAGTCGTTTGACCACCAAAATTTTGTATGTTCTGAATTGGGCTGAGCAACAACCAGAAAATAAACCGGAATTTAATCGAATAATCATCTTTAGGGTGAGGGTTTAAATTTTGGGTTCTTGGTCAAGAGAAATCCACACGATTCCATGGTAACCATTGCATCTCGAAAAAATTACAGTTTGGTGCGGTTTATGGGCTGTTCTTCTTCGGTGATGATCAAGAACCACTGTGATTGGAATCGCTACCGCTTAAGATAACGAATATTTTTGACCCAATTGGATGAAATTTACTTGAAAATTGTTTCTAACAGGACGACCAAAAGCTCACGCGAATGTCAAATCCTTTATTGAAAACCAAGTTTGGTGAAATGTTACTCCAAATGGGCCCCGTCATTTGGCCCCTTGTCTTAATTTGACGCTTTTTAAATATTTCCTGTTAGGCTAGTCAAGTCATGATCTATGGAAAAAGCCAGGACGATTGATGAACTTCCTACGAACAACATGAAATTGCAAAGTTCCCTTTATGCTTTAAACCCCTTAAAAATTTGGAGGGGGTTTTTAAGGGCCCGGGGGGGCCCCCAAAAAAATTTGAATGATACTCTCACGAAATTTACACAAAATTTCTTCTTTCCCAAAACCAACCCAACCCCCAACCGGGTTCCAGTATGTTTTTTTGCTTTTTACCAAAATATTGGGCAATGTGTGAAATATATAATTAAATAAATAAAAAGCTTTGCTGTAGAATGTCTGTGGCTACTATGAGTTGAAATTTAGTCCTTATTCCCTCGCCCCTAAACCAGTTTAAGTATATGTTAGTTATTGGAGTAATAAAATCGAGTGAAAACTCGCCCTTGGCCCCATATATTAGTTTCATGTACTGAGGGTACTTCCTGGAGTAATCCTTGTAAGACTGTTGCAGGAATGCGAAATGTGGGGTTTTCCGAGTTTCCCCTTCCCTGCTTGTTATTTTAAAACTTCGGGTCAACAGATGTAACGTTATTTCTTGATTTTTTGGGAAAAAAGTATTGTGATTATATCAAACACTATTCAGAATTTTAAAGGTATTTTTATTTTATGTAGATTCGAGCAAAAACTATACTTAAAGGACTTAGGGTGGGGGCTTAAGGCACAAAACGGCTTAAAAATTTAAGCGACATTTGCCAAATTAATAACTCTCTATGTCTCAATAGATTAAAAAAATTGTAGCATTTTTAAATTTTTCCCAAATTTAAAATTATACTAGTTTCCTGTTTTTGGATTTAGCTTTGGATTTCATTTTTTTAATCAAACAATTTTTATTTAAAAAATTATATAAATTTTCTTCTCTTTGTTTTTCCCGCTTAACCTAACACCCTCAATAGAAAAGCTGAAGAAAAAGTCCTCAACCCAAATTTTTAGTGTTTAATTGTCTAAATTACAATAAAATTTCAAAGTATCAGACTCCGATATTCGCGGCGCTGCGGTTGCCTTCCGGCCGACTAAGAAAATAGCCCGACGGAAGCCCAAACTTTCTTCAAACAAATTCAGATGAAGCTGCAGAACGCCAATAAAAGAATGGGAGCAAAGTAAATGCAACTGTTAACTAAAGAAAATGGCGGGATAATTATTCAGTTGCATTGAACAGCGGCAAACGGCAGAAGATGAGAAATGAGACGTCGTGTCGCTTGCTAATATCGCTTATATATATATAATATTATTTAAATAATTTTTTATGAGAAGTATTATCTAGAAACGCTTACACCAGCGGCGAGCATCCGCAGCCAACATCCGTCGCCATTATCCGCCATTAGCCAACGCGTTGATGACAGCAGCTGATTTGCCGAGCACGTCAATTGTGATAAAACTTTCAAATTGGCCAAAGCCACGTCGATGTGGCGATTTCTGATTGCGATGACGGCGGCGATGGGACGTCGTTGTCGATTCGCTGCCGGCGACGGAAGGCAATGGGGGCCACCAGCAAACGATGTCGTCGGTGACAACTTTAAGTGAAACGTGGCAATTTGCATAGGTTTGGCGGACACTAAGCCATACTCCCGCCCCCCGTTAATGGCAAAGCAGAGACCGAAAGTCATGAAGGTGACCCTATGGGCGCTCCCGGCAGTTTGCCCCTAGCCCTTTTTAAACCCTATTCGTTTGAGTTAGAGTAGAAAAATGATGAACGGCGCTTGATAAAGTTTATGCAACGACGCTGTGGCAAGTGTAATGTGTGAGAGAGTGTTTGAGCTGTGCAGCTGGTTGGAGCATGAGATTTTCGGTTGTGATTTGCACAGGCGTCCGGTTAGAAGTGACGCGTGAGGGTTGCAGGGCGCTGGTGGTTGCACGGTTTACTGCAGACGCTGAGCGTAATTGACGATTAAATTGGCCGGTTGGACGTGAAGAAAAGTTGAAGTGATCTCGGCTCACTCCACGCCTTGCAGATTTATTTCCGCAATTTTTTTCTCCGCCAACACTTTTCACTCCGCCGGAATTTCAATATGATGTTGGCGTGCACATTTCGCGCCGAATTTCGATGGCCGTTGAGTGAGTGGCGCTTTTAAGTGAGAATTAGGCGCTTATTGTGAGATTTAGTGGCGCCACGTCGTTGACTCTAGCCATGCGTTGCTGTGGAGTAAGTTTTTTTTATTTCAATTTTATTTCTTTTCTTTCCCAGCTTACGAATGTGTTGGTGTGGCCAAGCAACCGCTGCAGCGCAACAATTGCACTTGAGTCTTGCCATACAAATTTACGACTGTGCGTCTGTCGAGACTTTGTAAGTGTGCTGCCATTTGCGGCAATGTTGTAATCAAGTGAATGACGTGCAACACTGTCAGACCAAGAAATTAACGAACGTTTCTCAGTGACTTCTGTCGAACTGCGCTGCTGCTCCTTAGCTTTGGCCTTGCAATTGTGCATAGCCACTTGACGCTCGTTGGCGTTGGGTGAGCTGAAGGACTGCCCGCAAGCGTAGTGGTTAGTAGAATGTGGAAATTTTTGCTTGCAAGTTTGTTGCCGCGTTAAATAATTTTTATTTCCATGTTTATTTTTTATTACAAATCAAATTGGAGTACAGAAAACTTTTTGAGGTTATGAAATTATTTAATTTTATTAGTTTTGGCAACAGATTTCTTGATCTTTACAAAAAAAATTATCATTTTGGAAGTATTAGTCATGACATCCCTTTTACGGAACCCAAATTAAAATACGCAAATATACGTTTAAGTCTGAGGCATTAAAGTAAGGATATTGGTTCGATAGATCATTTCAAGCATATTTTAGGGCAAGAGAGCTTTCCGAAAACTTTCAATTTGTTAAAAATTAAATTTTCTGGAATTTAGAAAATATGCCTCGTTCTGAAAGACCTTCGATTCTTCAACTGATGAAAATATTAAAAAAAAAAAATTAAAAAAAAATTTAGAAGCAAAAAATCATCACGAGTCCATTCGACTGATTTTTGTAGTTATTTTGGGTATGAAACGCGTTCTTTTACTTCGCGTAAAGCAGAATTTTTTCAAAAAGGTATGGGAACAGGATTTTGGACATGCATGATGGTGCGAATTCCGATTCCACATTCATGGAGAGCAATATAACTGTCGACCAGACATGGGTTTATGAGATTGAAAAATGCCAAAAGAAAAGGGTCCCAAAAAATAAAAAAAACCCCCCCCAAAAACGTTTTTTTTAACTTTTTTGCATCATGAATTTTGCCGGAGGACGTTTGAGGGTTTGTGTAACACCTCCGACAAAACGGCCGAAATTGTGGAAGAACAATTAATGGATTTTAAGGATGACAATACACCCTCGCATGTACTCCCAGATTTGGCTCTATGTACCTTTTCTTGCTCCCCAAACTGAAATTGCCGCTCCCCGCAGCCCGTTTCAGTCGATCGAAAAGATAAAAAAAATTTCAGAAAAAGCTGAGGCCCTCCCAAAAAGGCTTATGAAAAGTGTTTCAAGCATTTAAAAAAATGTATATATTTTACAAAAGACCCTAAAGATTACATCGAATTAATCTCTCGAGTTTGCAGGCAAATATTGTTATGAGGCATTCTCATTTTTTAGCCGTATTCCCAAATGAAATACTCCATTATGGTGGGCTGAGACTCTTATATGTTTTATCATATGTCAAAAGTTTCGTTTTTTGATTTGTTGTTGAAATTTCTCGTTCGTTTATTTGGGGTTTTGTTTTCATTTCTGGGTTTTTTATTCCCCCAAAAAAAGTTTAGGGGCCGGGCCCCCAAAATTGGCCAGTAGCTTTTAAAATTCCAATTTTTTCCGGGCGGCACGGGAGTAGTGCCCCTGGCTAAATTGTATAACGAGCTCTCTGTATCCTTGGTTAGTTATTCAGTAGATCTTCCCCGGGCCTTTTTTATACCCAGTACTTTCGCTTGAAAGATGCAGCAATTTTTGTAAAAGGGAAAGGGGAGATGAGAGAGATACAAGATCTTTGAATATAGCCTCGTCCCTACTCGCAGTCCATTTGAGACCCGTCGGTATTTTTTCGGTACTAAACCTAAACCCAACCCCCTTCTCCGCCACGCCTACAGGGTATTCTCCCTGGAAGTGACTATTTAAATCAAACCTTGGGAGGATATAATGTGCTCTATTTAATAGATTTATTTAGATTTTCTTACTGCTAGCAGTTCTGTAGGTTAGTTTTGGCACTTGGGTATTCTAGACTATAAAAGTAGTAATAGTTTTGAAGACGCGCTTCAAAGAACCAAATCCCCCTCAAAAAAAGTAAGTAAACCAGAAAAACTTGTAAAAATCACATCGCTTTTAAGGCGATAATGGTAATTTACTTTCGTTTACAAGCACCATGACACGCCTCTGCATTAACTTGGTGCGAATGTAACGAAATTTCTTTGCTTTGAGTGTAGGATTTCATGGGAAAAGCGAGGCTCATGAATATTTCACTCGCAATCACATTGTTTTTCGCAAACTTTCGAGATTGTTTTAACGTGCTCTCGTAAACTTGTATGCCTGCTGCCACGACAAGCCGCACCGTGCCACGTCACGCTAATTCATGGCCGAAGTGCACTCACACACACACACTCATGCGCGCGCGGACTCATACTCAAACGGCACTTGAGTGCTGCCACAGCTACTTGGCCCGTGCAGGCAGTCTAAGTTTCGCGCTTTTGCAACGATGAAGCCAACTTGCCACACACACACACATCAGGGAGCGCTACAACATCAACTAAAAAACACACACACATGCATACATATACGAACATATTTATACACGTGTTTGCTGGAAGCACGCGGCCGCGCTATTAGGCTAAGCCGCTCTGTGTGTGTGGCTGAGTGTGCGTGTGGCATGTGTGCCGTCCTTGCTGCATCAGTAAATCCTAGTTTTCATTTCGCCGAATTTGCGGTTGGTCTTGTTGCATATTTAAGCGCCACATGCCGCACAAACAGCGCCGGCAGCTGGCAACGTGCGCTACCGTGCTTCGTGCGATTCAAAAATTCAGCCCCAAATTAGCTGCCACCTTGACCGTTCACACAAAGTACCACATATTGCTATGTATGTGTTTTTTTGTCTTTGTTGTTGCGTTTGCGTTGCCATGGCAAGGTGATCGTCGTTTGCAAGGATAACCGGAAATTTAAGCTTTTAGCGAATAATATTCCCGAGTAATACGAATTAGCTGGCCCTGCTAGCGTTGTTGTTTAGCTTGTTGTTTTTGTTCTTATGGGATAGCCAACTGCTGACCTGTGGCACGTTCAAAAATTCGCTCAATGCCAATCAAGTTTTTCGCTAATGCCCTTGTTGTTGTTTTTGTTGCTGTGGCGTTTTTCTTATGACAGTGATGCTGCGCTCGCGTTGCCAGCGCAATGACTGATTACAACAGCGCAAATGCGTGGTGTAGCATTGCTGGGGGAAGACACTTGGATTCGGCGAAGCTTTTACCGTAATGAGTTTCCACCGCAGTGCACATAATTACTTGAGTATAAATTGTTTAGTTGAACAACTTATGAAAATTTAACGAAATCAAAATTTTGAACTCATCAAAATCTGTATATATGTGTGTGTGTTGTGTGCAGTTGGTGTGTTTATACACCACTAATTATCAAGCGGTAGAGTGTGATTTATTTTAGTTGCTCTCCAGAATATAAACTTAAAATTTCGCCCTAATTGAATAATTCGCTTCTAATTCCACCTGATTAAGAGTGAATTTTTAAAACTGATTGACTGACAAAAATGCTTTTGCTACAGTTCTTCGTCATCATGCACGCCGTGGTTTTTTGGAGAAAGTTTAAGGTAGTGATCTAGCATGAACGATTATATTAAAAATGGTTTGTATGATTTGATAAAGCTGACCTCAGCTTGGAGGACAAAAAACGTTATGGGTTATCAAAAAAGTTTAGAAATTAGGAACTGGAAACATTACTCCCTGAAGATTGTTGTCATACACGAAATTCTGTTTCATATATAATGAAGCCAATAGAAGTTGAAATATGATTTATGGGTCGGAAATGTTGCTTTAAAACTACAAAATCTTCGTGAACAAAGTTCATGACTAGACACGATTTTTTATCAAGAAGCCTGGTTAAAAACTTTCTTTAAATCGGCGGCTGGGAAGCCTTGCCTCACTCGTCCTATAGTCCAGACCTTGCACCTTCTGTTCTCCAATTGTTCTGTCGATGCAAAACAGCCACCTTGGAATACTGTTGACATCAAAATGGAGTATTAAAAAGTGGTTTGATTCATTTTTTGCTATCAAGCTGACGCAGCTCTAATGGAATACACAATTTGCTAGAAAGATCCATGGGTAATATCATTGTAAATTTTTATAAAATTAGTGTTCAAAATGTGAAGAAGAAAGAAATGCACTAACATTTTTATAAATCCATAAATATAAGTACATACATATATAAATTTATACGAGTATATACTTAGTTTAAATTCCTCTTTCGGATAATTGCTGCTGTAGTTAAGCTTCTTCTTCAACTCTTGGGGTATTTTTTTATCAATTGGATCAACCATAGTTTCGAAATGATGCGGACCTCAGTAGTACAATTTCGTAATCTCTCGAATAGTTCCGGAGTGACCGCAAGGTGTTGGATAAAACCAAAACTTGAAATCTTCATTTCTAGAAAATTGCTTATGACTATGTGATGAAGATTAAAGTAGTCTGTCATTTGATTTTTGGTTCGCTCTTATTACATTACTAACCAAATGTGAGTGAAGAGTTAGCGACTGATGTGCTAAGAAGCCTGTGTGGTATTTGAGGTGTCGTGGTTACGAAATTAGATAGATAGAAAATAATCGTTCTGCACTGCGATCTATAGTCTATTGTGCCCTCTCCTATATCACTCTGCAGTTTGAAAAATTCTTGAAGTTCGCGGGTGCGATAGAGGTGATGTGATCCCTCTCTATGTAGTTAGTATCCAAGAGCCTTGAGTCTGGAATCAGGTGTTCTGTAGTTTCCGGTTCCATGTCGCTCAAGAGACTATGCCCATACAGTGTTACTTGAGTTTGCAGTGCCTGGTATAGAAAGCGACATGAAGACGAAATTTGTCTCGGTGAGGTTGATTATATCTCAAACCTTGCTGAGTTGTAACTTCCCAATAGTAACTTGGACTCTCTCCTCCGCGCGGAGCTACTCCTTTATAATACGGGACCATGTACAGTTCTGGCCACTGACTTATAGCAAAGACTTTTGCTTGAAAGATGCTCGGAAAACAGCCCATTGGTATGGATAGATTGTTATGCGGTCCCGTAATGGCTGCTCTAAGGCCTTCCGGTGTTTCCATAACGTACAGCTTTTTTGTAGTTTTAGATGGTGGTTTGAACCTACACCTCGTGACATAAATTGCTTCGGGTTAGGAAATTTTTACTATTATTTTCGGTTGTACCAATCCAAAATTAGCAAGAAATAACCTCTAACATCGCAGTGGCAAAAAGACTGTAAACTAGTGTTAATTAAATAAAAATCTCTGGAAAATATTATATCATTTGAATTTGGAACAGTTATCACCCTAAGCAGATGATGATGACCGCCATTCAACAAGAGCTCAATATTTACTTCAATCTAGAATAAAACATAAATTTTAAGTTGAAGAAACTTAGAAAGAGTTTAAAATCCATTGACTCAACCGCCATCTCTCAGGCGCCAAAAACATAGCCTGACATAACCTCTTTAAATACACGCGAAGCTTTTAAAAAATTGTGCGCCTCATACTAACCACACACGCTCATTTATTGCAACCCAAACGCCAGAAGTTAGCACTCCCAACTTTGCAGTTATGTTTGCGCGCTTAGTGACACTGAAATCGACAATGATAATCTCGTCGAAGCAATAAAACTGTCGACACTTTCGGCAGAACGCTGGCACACAACTAGTCACAATGCATGCCACAATTTGCCGCATACACTTAGCTATGCTTGACCGGTTGACTGGTCGCCGGCGCGCCTCGAGGAGTTCAAACCAAAGACCAACGAGCGGAACCCTCGAATTTGACTCGAAAGCATTTCCGATTTTATCATCAATGAACTGAGCTAAGCGAGCGAAGCCGAAATGAAATGAAACCCCACAACCATGGTCACATACACACGCAAATACACATGAATATATATGTGCCCCCGAATAGAAGGTGTGCAGACAGGCCGAGCATTATACTTAGAAGGTAAATTGTACGTGCGGGAGCCTGCGCCCACCGCGTTCAGTGTGAACCCGCGCCAGCTGTCATGTGTGGGGAACACAAAGTGGCGTGTGACACTTTTGAACTCGGGCGCGACGTGTAGTCGCAACGCAACGGAGTTGCGGCAAAATCGGACGCCAAGCATAAAAGAAGTCGACGGCAAAGCATTTATATGCCTGCTGTATGAATGTGACATACATTTAGGCGCGCGAATGCTCATGCTCACTGACTTTGGTCGAGCTGCGCCAGAGGTCGTGTGCTGCTTGCCCGTGTTGTTGTTGTTGCTGTGTTGTTGTCACTTAGGCGGTGATAAGTGTTTTGCGACGCGCGAACATGACACTTGCTAACGTATTTATTGCGCGCTTTTAGGCGCTTCGCCGTTTGTCACACACTTTGTACATTAGCCTAGCGGTATTTTGAAAAATTACCGAAAACATGTTGCCCCAATGCTTACGCGAAAGCAGAAAATGACATGTTAATAATAAAAGACGCAAAATGACGCGTGAGTTTGTCGCTGGAAATTCGCAAATCACGGCAATCACTTTGGCGGCGTTGTATGTGTCAGCGCGTGTAACGGTGCATGTAAGCACGAAAAAAATCAATCAAAGCCGTATAGCGGCACATTTCGATTACGCGACATGATTTCTATACGATTCACTTTTATTTGCTTGGGTCTCCTTTGTTGGGCCAGCGATGCGGCGCGGGGGACACTTTTCCGCTGTCGATAATTTTTAACGACCCTTGTAGCGCCACCGCCGCATCGCGCCACTTTTGGTATGTGTATTCTTGTGCTTTCAAGTCACCGCACTACTTTTTGCGCCCGCTGCCTCTTTTTGCCTCGCCTTTGGCACTTCTTTTGCTTTACCCTTCGTTCTTTGACCTTTGGCGCTGGCTTTTGTGTTTTTGACTTTGACGCTTTTATTTACATACATTCATACATGAGCGGTTACATTTACCATTCACGACCATATGTTTGCTCACACGCTCATGCATTTGTTATAAATGTTTATTTGCACTCGCCTTTGTTGTTGTCGTTTGTTTGTATAGGAATTCGAGTGTCAGTGTTGTGAGTATGGTTTCGGGTTTGATGATGTCTACGACACTTTTGCAGAGGAAATGGATTTGTAAGATAAAGACAGTTTCGGGATCTCTCTACTATTCCCAATTTCTGCATGGAGCTTAGTTTAGTAATGTATTAAGGATGACACTACCTACAAAAAATGAATAGAAGTCGAGCCGATATGAACGCATTTTGGTACTTTTTGGACTTCTGTCAAGGTCCAATAAAATTTTTTTAGTCAAAAAATAGTAGTAATCTTGTCTGGACTGCTTTAGGACATCCAAATACTCATAAACTAAATACAAGGAGATTTGATTAGCGTCTCTTTGTTGGCTATGAGAGAAGTTAGAAACCAGTGCTCAAGGGAAACACTAGCAGTTCGTCGATCGAATACAGGGGCTTTAATAAACTTAATGAGGCACTTGCAGAGAGTTTTTACTGAAAACAGAGTTGCAACCGAAATGACGTACTTGTTGCTAGGGTGATTAGGTGAAATAAGTTATTCAAATATATATATCCTCCTTAATAGGACAGGGTCAGCAGTGGCCTAATAGATCATGACTAAATTTACGCTTGTTTTGAGCTTAATGATTATTAAACGGAAAAACTTCGAAATTAGGTTTGGTTTCTTTTTCTTCTTCTTTTTATGCTACTAAACAATTTTAAACTTTTAGTAGGTACTCTTCAGATGAAAGTACGAGTAAACACATTACCATAAATTTGTATAGCAACTCCTATTCATGACAATTGGATACATAACCAGAGAATACCGAAATATCCCAGATTTTAACTCTTAACTTTAAAGGATTTTGAATTCAGAGCCGCTTCTGATTATCATGCAATTAGATACATAACTTTTCGTGACAATCGGATACTTAATCAGAGTATACCCGAATTATAACCGGTTTTTAAATCGACAAAAAAATATCATTTCGTCAGAATTATTACAAAATCATTTGATGAATATTTTCTTAAAGGATCAAATAGTCAACCTTCGGGAAGGTTTGTAAGCTTTAACGGGATTCTGAATGCAGTGCTGCTCCTTTCATGAGAATTAGAAACTTAAGCTTTTCATGATAATCGGTTACTTAACCAAGATATATACGGATTTTAACCCGTTAAAAATTATCACTTCGTTATAATAATTCAAAATCATCTGAAAAATGTTTTCGGCCAACAATATTAAAAAAAAACGAAATAGTCAACTTTCGGGATCGCTTTGTAACCCAAAACGGGATTTTGAATCCAGCGTCGCAATCAAATTCGAAGCGCAGATAGACACATTATACATACATTCTCCAAAGGCGTGATTTTTGTATACATAAAATTCCCAAAGGCGAACGGAAGTATATTTATCCATCCACATACACCACCCAAACAGAGAACATTTTCACATTTTGACATTTTGGCATTTTCGCGTACGCCTCACGGCATGCAAATGACAAATGCTTGTAAAGCGTTTATTCTTGTATTGCGAATGTTGCTGAAACCATGTAGCGCCGTCTCCCCCTTTTAAGCGCTTGTTTTATTGTTTGCGAAATTTATTTATTTATTTTTGTTGTTTTGAGCTTCTTTGGGTTGCTTTCACCTTTTTTCCGTCAGCAGCCGCTGAATTGTTGACCCAACTTGCTGGTTGCCCATTCTTCTTCTTGGCCGCTGCTAATGCCGCAGACATTCATAAGCTGCTCGAAGTCATTTTTTATTCGCCGTGTAATTCACTTTTGATTTGCCGAAGCGCCGTTATTTTTTTAAAGCGCTTTTAATGCGCCACGTGCTTTGCACTGTCGCTGTTTTAGCAATCTGTGCGCGCTGTGTGAAGGGTGTTAGGCGCTGCTTGTGTAAACTCTGCGTGAATATTTGAATTGGACGATTTTATTTGTTACTCCATTTCGGTAAACTTTCATTTTCACTGCTCTCACTTTCACTTGTTTAGTTTGCAAGTGGTTTTTGTGTGTGTTATTCCATCGTATTTTTATTCTTTTGCATTTTTTCATTTTGGTTTTTATTTCAATACATTTTCCGTTTGTGTTTGCCGCTTGTTGCTGTTTACGCAAAACCCATTTAGCGTTACGAATGTGTCACGTGAGCGACAAACGTGATTGCATTTACATGCAGGGGCGGGGTTTCGCATTCATTTTGAACTTTTTCATTTTAAGATGTGTTTCTGGTGGTAATATTTATAAATATAGTATATATATACCTCAGTATATATATTATTATTATTTCAATGGTAGGCAGTGGCTTGTTTCAGCATAATTAATAAATTTAAGAGTTCTTAAGCAGATGATACTGTTTTCTTGTATTTGCTTTTTGCTGGTGTACATCTTTGACGGCTGCTCAAACAATACTGAGTCAAGCAACCACAAAACAGTTGTAAAGGTGTTTTTAGTACGCCAGAATGTCATCTCAGGAGGTTGGTCTCTGAGCGCCATTCACTTTGGGTAACCAGAAACGATCCATTTACAATGGCTCAAGCATATGGCTTTCGGTCTTAGACAAGTATCCTCTAGTAGTCAAAAACATCCTTTGACGGGAGCTAAACTGAGAAGGCGAAGCATCCCTCAATAAGGTTATGCGTTGGGGTAGGGACCCGCTACGTGAAAAACACTAACAATAATTGACAGCCCCGGACAATAACATTTGCAAACGAATTAAGAATTACGATTTAAGGGCATGCACCTAGAATGTATGGTCCCTAAATTGGGAAGGAGCCATTGCCCAGCTG
Source organism: Bactrocera correcta (assembly GCA_027475135.1). NCBI lineage: Eukaryota > Metazoa > Arthropoda > Insecta > Diptera > Tephritidae > Bactrocera > Bactrocera correcta. The sequence continues at coordinate 113,125,238 of CM050323.1, forward strand.
GTTGACATCTTCGTAAAAGTAAAGGCTACCATTACCGCCATCTAAAAATTGCTATGGTCGAAACAAGGACTGAGACGAGTCATATAAAGGTGCGCAAATACGGTGCGTGATTCGTGGTGGGAGAGAAGCTTCGTCGCCGAATATTGTCATTCACCCCGGTGGATGAACGTATAGCCGCAATCCACTCGCTGACTTCGACTTCGCCAGGGACCGAAATATGATCAAATCATTATCATATCTCTCACTCAATCATTAATTAAACTTATTTCGACGCTTCTCCCTCTAAAAACACTTAATAGTCAATAATCCGTGAACTTACATCAAATATGTAAATTTTAATTACCGTTCAATAGCTTAGTTACACGCTCTTCGCACCGCTAAGTTAACAACTGGCTACCGCTTGCGACTGCCACACTCTACCGCACACCTTATGACTGCTACTTTTATCACCAACGCCAGTCATGTCTCACTGGCCATGCGACCTGCTGTATTTTATTGCTCACCGTGGCGTATACGCAACATCTAACTTTATTGCATTTAAACATAAAACGGAGTGTGGAAGTTAACGGATATGAATATGCGGAAGCATTGAAGCCAAATTTTCTGCCATTCCAATATGTGTCTTTGAGAAGCCTGTTACTTTCGCAGAATCGATACTTTTTATATTTATTTACATGCGCTGTTTACTTTAGTTGTTTTAGCTGTTGTTGTTGTTGTTTTATTGTATCGAAGACAAGTGAAACAGATTACGTATCAGCATAAAGTTGCTTTGAATTATTAAGTGCGCTGCTGAGTTGCTTTTGTTGTGCTTTTATGACGCTAAATTGCGTGGTTTGTAAAGCTTCGGCTTAGCGTCACGAACAAAGAAATGTGGAGAGGGGGGTTAAGAGCGCTGGCAAGTGTCTGGGGTGTGCGTTGGTGGCGGCGATGAGCGATGAGTCGGCTGCAAACGATGCGTAATGTTTATTAAGTTGCCATTATTGCACGGAAGTGAAGGCCCGCGACTCAAGCCGGATGTAGCGCAATATTTATAAGTATGCGTCTGTGTGTGAGTTTGTGTAGAGATTTAAAATTTATTTTTACTGCCGCTTCTTAATCACGAATTTTCGTTGACTCCGTTCAAGGTGCAAAGCGTTGAGGTGAGTGTAATTTATTTATCTCTTTCTTCTCGCCGTTGCTTTTGTTTTTGCTGCCGCTGCGTGGGATATAAAATGATATAAAATGAAAATGATCGCTCTTATTATTTATTGCTAATGAATCTGGCGATTGCAGGGCCATAAAGCTAACGAACAATTTAATGAGTGGAATAATTTCACATTGGAAGAACGTTAAGATAATAAAAATGAAATCACATCGAGCATTTCCGAAAATTCAAAAGCATAATTTTGATGATTATTAATTGAGTGGTTCATTTATGAACGTAGGTTGGAACATCAAATGCGGAAATTCGCTTTAAACGCGTTTCTAGGATCGAGCGGAATTTATGTGTTCATAGAGAAAGCGCCACGTGCCTTGAAAGAAGTGAATTCGCCTGCGTTGCTGGGCTATAAAGAGTGACCTATGTACTTGGGCAGGCACACACACACAGACACAAACACAGTTAGCTGGCTTACTTAGTATTTCATTTCTATAAGCCCCATTTTCATGAGTTTCTATAACTGGATCTATATTCATACAATCTTCAATATACAACCAAAGAAATATGTACATACACTCATAATATATATATAGCGCTTAGGTCCCCGCAATTCTTCGCTATTGTTATGGGAAAAGTCAAAATAATAAGGCACATTTTATTAAGCACATTACTTTTGCCGGCATTATTTATGAAGAGCTGTTCTCTTCTCTTTCATTCATTGTAACCTTAGTAGCGAAGCGTAGTTATACCTGTGTGTGTATGTGCGGGCGCATTACCCTTTCCCAGAATTGAGAGCCAGCAAAATTAATACCATGGCAAATGTCATTTGCCATCAATTCGTTCATTGTACTCGTATTATTCTGGCATATGGCTAAAGGATATCAGGCAACAAAGGCGCATAAAGCAGAAAAGTGAGGTTATGAAATCAAACCAAACATAGGGTGTCGCAAACAGCAACACTGGCAAAGAAAGAGAGATAATTTGATGTGGAAAACATAGAATTATTGTTTCGTATTTGTATTTGTATTTCAAAAAAAATATATTTTTTTTCTTACCGCTAAAAAAACGGTTGGAACTAGACCCTTTAGAAGAACAAATCAGCCAGCGTTTCTTAAAACGTATTAAAAAGCTGAAATTTCACGGCTCTGAGCTTACTATTCGCAACACCATCTTGACACCTAACCTTCATTATAGGATAATATCCGACCGAATAGACCACGTTCAAAATGCAGTGAAGAAAATATGACGCCCTTCGCAGCAACTCCGACCGACTTACGGCACTTCTTCACGCATTTTACGTCGAGATGTTAAATTGAAAGCGTACAAAATACAGCTTGTGCAAGAACTGTAGCCACTCGATCTTCCATCGACCTTTCCCAGAGGAGCGAAGTTTTGTTCAGCGACAAGGCCCATTTCTGGCTCAAAGTGCCGCATTGGGAGGAAGAGCAATCTGAATAGAATCAGGAGCTACCATTTTGTCCACATAAAACAAAGTTTGGTGTGGTTTGTGAGCCAGTGGACGGATGCTGGTCCATATTTCTCCAAAAATTCTGACTGAAATTCTGAATTCTGAAATTCGCTGATGACTATTTGCTGCCTGAAATTGAAGCTCGTGATCTCTGCTCTGCAACATTTGATAACAACCAGACGGCGTCCCCACCCACACATCGTATCAATCAATGGATTATATAACAGTTCGGTGAACAAATAATTTAACCTTTGAGCGGGTCGATTCGCCACTATCGTGTGGTGTCACACCGTTAGACTTTTTACTGTGGATATATTCGTATGTAAAGTCTAAGGTCTATGCGGACAATCCTGCTCCGATTCAGGCCTCGGCGAAAAACATCACGCTTGTCATTCGCCAGTTACTAGTCGAGATACTTGAACGAGTCATCGAAAGTTGAACTCAATGGATGAACCATCTGGATGTACCCTCGGCCAAATTTTAAAGAGATATTCTTCAAAAATAAATGCCAAAGAATTTTCTTTTGAATGATAACGAAGATTCACTGTTAAATTTGAAGTTTCTGATGTTTTTTCTTTAAAATGTAATGTCTCAAAGTGGGTGAAAAGAGAAGGAATTTTTTACGTGGTACGTAGCCGGAGCTTGTAAAGCAATAAAAATAGCAGTGAGTCAGGCAGTAATACTACCAGTGGTACTAATAATATGGAAACAGCTGTAAAGTGATAACAAATGTTGCTCCTATATTGAAAATTATTAAACAACAAAAACAAAAGCAACAGCTAAAAATTGTTGTTTTCTAATAATCATACACTAAAGCATTGACTGCGATATCTACTCAAGGAGTAGCGATTTTCAGCTAAAAAGCAAAGCTAAGAAAAAAGTACTGGCAAGTACTCTGTTACACCACACCAGTGGCCATAAATTTGTGGGAATCGTTATGCATGAGCACGTGGCAGCTATTGTAGCTAAATTTCAGAATGCACCTATGTTTTCAATTTTATTCGGATATCTCAAAAACTGACAAAATAGTGTTTATGATCTCTAAAAACCTCATCCCGATACTTTCACTAACGCTTGATTTGTATACTGGAAAGTGAAGGAATCAGGCAGAGTTTAAAATTGTGTTATACGCAAAGTAATCTTGGTTGTAGTGCGGTTTCGTCCTTTTTTCACACTGGAGCATTTGAAATGTTAGGAAAATGTGTTGCATCAAATCCCCGTCCCGAAACCTATATAATTTAAATATGGGCAGTACATCGCTTATTGGCCAAATTTCATGCTGGATCTTATGAAGCTTTTTTGTATCACCTTGGGCACGAATTGAGTGCCTCTGAAGCTTTTATTTATTGAGTTATTGCACCTTGAAAGCTTACAATATAACTGATAAATGGGGTATGAGCTGTTTTATAATCCGATTTCAACTAATTTTAGACTATCGAAGAGATCCCTAAAATATTTTCTCTGGGCAAGTTTGATTGAAATTTCTTATGTGTTTCAATCAGAAGTGGATATCAAACTTAGTAGCAGTAGGTCCACGCTCACTTTTTGAAGATTTTCAAGCCACAGATGCCCCTCTCCACAGCAATCTAAAAACTCTATTTTATTCTAATCGCAAATATTATTCAATTCAGATCAGAAATACAACATTATATCTTAATAAAAAACACTCTCGATTGACGATTTAATCTAGATTAACACCCTGTATGTTTAGTACTTTATTCTCTATACGAAGCTAGAGTAGAGAACTTTTTTTATAAGATCCCTTAGTAACTAAGCAGCAGCCGAAAAGATAAAAATCGAAAAATAAAAAGAAAATTCAAATATTTTCTTTATTAAATATAAATTGTAATGAACATTAGGGTGGCGAAATATATTAATGACGAGATTTTCACATACATACATTATAAAAATGCGTGAAAGTTATTAATGACTTAACGGTTGGCGACTGTTTTTTGAAAACACCAGAATTTAATAGATAACTGTGAAAGTCAAAAATGGCGTTCTGAATGAGTGAAATGACGTTTATTCACCTTTTCGACTATAATATGTCTGTTATATGTATATATGTATAAATAGATAAGCATTACCACTTAAAATGAGAACAACATATTAACTAAAATTTATAATTTTTAACTTAAAGAGTTTTAAATAAAATAATTTTCGACACACCTTAATGTGAAACACATACTTATGAGAAATATATATAATGAAAAGAGAAATAATTGTAGCGTGCATTCGAGTCCCACAACGGAAGCAGGCTATAAATGAAATTTGCAATACAGAGAAATGATAGGCAAATCTTTATATGACGTAACAACAACAACAATAAGATTTCAATAACAACCTAGCAACAATGAGATGTGAAAAAGTGACACAGATGACATAGATGACAGAGTAATATTCAATTGAAGGCCGTGCGCAATGATGAAAATAAATAACGGAAAACATAACCTATATTTTTATGCTCTACATAAGAAAGTAAAAATAACATAAATGGAGAAATAAAAAACTGGAGAAACCAAGAAAGCGCAGAGGACAAAAGATTTTCATAATGGAATTGATTGTGCCGCATTAGGCGGCAAGTTCGTGTGTGCGGCACATATCCACACCCACTAACACTCACACATGGACACATATGAGTGTGTGGGCGCACATGTCCCGCTAGGTCACCGACAGTATCGGTGTATGACAAGCGCGAATGGGCCCACAACTGTGACAGGCTGAATGACAAGGTTAGTTAGAGAAAGCGTTGACGAGTCGTGTTGCCGGCGAGCGATTTTGATGATCATCCGCGGCCGACGACCCCGCCGCCCACAGGCCGTCAACCCGGCGACCGGGCGACCCGTCGGTCAAACGCATTCACAGCGCAACCAGCAGAAGTGATTCGGTGATTTGACCATAATTGACTGTCGCATTCGCAGGACATCAATCATGTCGGCAGTTAAGACAAAGCAAATCACACACACTCACACACACATACGCAGATGGAAAAAGTGACAGAAGAAGCAACACAAAGCGACTCAAGGAATTTGTCACACAAAAGGCAAGGCAAGACACTAATAGCTAGTACGAGCTTATATGTTTGGCGGAAATTGAAAGGGACGCGCGTTGCGGGACGCGCAAAATGGATGGCAAAGGCCAACAAATGAATTCGGACGATAAGAAAGAACATAAAGGAAATTGAAGGCAAATTGAAATCATCAAAATGATTTAGTGTTGTCATTTGCCATTGTTGTTGTTCACGTTATTGTCATTGCAGTTGTTGCGTCCGAGCAATAAATATTTTTAGTGACGTATGTCGACTTGTCATTACGCCAACAGTAAATATTAATAACCTTCACGTACTAATACACATGCGTCTATGTGTGAGTTTGTGTGTTTGTATTAGAGAGCTTTACATCCTGTTATCTTATGCTCGTCGTAATAGCTCTGAAATTTATGATTAAATGACAATCATTTATAAATATTTAAAGATTCAAGTCCATTTATTTATGTGATATATACACTTAAGTGAATTTAATGAAACCTCATATATTGGTTTTATTTACAGGACTTACGACAAAAGAGGTGTATTCAAGGAAAGCTTCTAGTAGTAGCCTTTGGGACACAGTTCGCGTGCTAAACAGTTTCTGTGGTTTCAATCTATAAGTGCGAAGCTTTTAAGCTTTAAGTGTAGTGTATATTTAAGAAGCTTTTGTGTTCAACAAACATAAAACTTTCGTGCTTTCAATGTATAAGTGCGGAGCTTTAGTTCTTTCATTCTATATGGAGACCAATTTTACTCATGATTAGCGCAAAAAGAATACCCGATTTAAGATTACAGTCATCTCGAAAGTCGAAAATCACTACACAGGGTATTCTGAGGTAAAAGCAAGGTGCTCCACATTATTTTTACAGTAATTTTATGAAGATAACCCATATACTGATCGACCTATCAAAAGTCACCATCATTTATAGAACACTAGCATACCTAGCCCGCTTTAAGCATACATGAACTAATAACTAACAAGGCAAAAAAATGTTTTTTAGTTGTAAATAATCTGCATTTTACTCTTATTCTTTTGTTTTTACTTATATCCAAATATATTTACGTAATGAACAACCAAAATATTTTAAGGCTTCGCCTTCGCCGGCGTCCGATGTATGGTTATCTGTAGTACAGCCGAACGATTTTTTACTCCACTTACAATCCTGCTCTCTGAGAGCACTCTTCGGCAACTCGATATAAAGGAACTATGGGAGGGCATATCAAGCTCCTCACGTACGGCTGCCAACGAAACCATTGGTTTTCGGAAAAGGCAAAAGAACAGCTGTTACGATGAGTAGCGCTGTGTCGTAGCGAAAGAAAACAGAGAGCCTACCTCGTAACGTTACAATCGACCACAACATGTCCAAGCTGCGATAAATACCGAGAGCTGAAAAGGGTAGTGAGACGCATTTACAGAAAAAAAAGACAGATGCCGAAATGCGTGAGTCCGAAAACCTTGACAAGCTGGCCGGAAGGGTAATACTAAAAATTCTACGAAAAAATGCGGCGGCTTACAGAAAGTTTCAAGACGGAGCATACTCATGTAGAATCCCGGAAGGTGATCAATGACTGATGCCCAGAGCATACTAAAATTATGGAGGGAACACTTCGTCAGCCTGCTGAATGGCGGTGAAAGTATAACGCCAGGGGGTAGGCGAACCCGATTCCCTAATTTTTGGCACAACACAAACTGTTATTATAATAATGTTCTTTCAAAATTAAATTAACGTAACTCACATATTCGCCGAATATATATGGTACAAAGCCTACCGGAAATTTAAAAATTTTAAAGTTGGGTATATGGGGACTAGGAAAAGTACTGATCCGATGTTACCCATATTTAAAATAATACCATATATGTAGCTTGAATGACATTTTCGAGAAATAATCAGCTTTAAGCACTGAGATCTCTATACATACATTCCTGTCCGATTTCATCTAGTTTTACACTATATACATTACTGAGGGCTATTCCACGTCCACATTTGAAAAATGTCTATTTCATTTAAATATCTACTTTCTGTGGATATTAGAAATTTCTAACGGAAAAAAATTTAAATAACATTTTGAACTTCTAATGGAAGGGTCATCTGTCATCAGCATAAGACCAACTATTATTTGCGTCTCTCGCATTGCCATTAACCTCACTAACAGGTTAGTTCAGCAACAACAAAAAGAAACAACTTGTTTGAATTTTCAATTTTAAATTGCCACTCAGATTTTGAGTTAAATGACTACAGTTACAATTTGACTGCCGGCAAATCCGTTAGAACAACAAATGAGAATTAAGACTAGCAACATAACAAGAACAAAAACAACACATATGCTACATGTGTATAAAAAAAGCGCTTGCATACTATGACACAGATAAAAGCCAAAACAAAACGGGATACAAACGAAAGCAAAAATCTACAAAAACAAACAAATAAAATACAAAAAAGGAAGCAGAAAAGTAGGAACAAATCTTTTGTTAGAGGCATTGCCGCTCAAGCCGAATGACGGTGTGTATTTGCGTAGGTGTTTGTGCGAGGCATTTGTGCAGGCAGGCGATAAATGGAGATACGCATTTACACCTACAACAAGGACACACACGCAAGCGCTAGCGGACGGACAGACGGCTGGGCACACACAAAACAAGCCCGCATCCGCATTGAGTGTAACAAATCGGATTACCTTGCAACGACAGCAATATCAATGGCGGCAACAAGCGCTGGGACATACACGCACGCACACTCCAATATATGTACATATATATATGTACCTGCATTTGTATACATGTAAGTTCTGTGTATGGATGTAACGCATTCGTATAGCCAAAAAGGCCCAGAGGTCGGTTGCAATTGCAATCGCCGCGAGAGAATGGCAAATCGAAATGGAAATGCAGAGTGAAAATGAAAATGGAAAAGTGCAAACGAAATGAAAATGAATGGTGTTTACACGTAGGTGCGTTTGTGTGGGTGGGTGACACTATGTGTGTAGCTGTGTGCGTTTGAATGGATGGCAACGTGGACAATGCGCAATAAACTTTTAGTTGTGGGTGCATATGAAAGCCTTTATGCATACTCACGCATGCACACACCCATACATATACATTAGGGTGTCCCTTATTTAACGAGTTGGTTTCGTTTTTGCAAGTACCTCTGAAATTTCAGATTTCTAAAACCAGAAGACAACATAAACAGATTTTCTATGGGGTATGCTGTGGAGCATTCACGCAGTACACCATGACGTATGAGAAAACCTGGATTTAAAAGCCACTTTCATAAAATGCTCAGTTTATTTGATATATAACTATAATTTTTTTATAAATTTGTTTTAAGAAAAAAATGTAACAAAATCCTTTATTTATGTATAGAGATTTATTTTGTATTAAAAAAAAATTATTTTTCCAAGTAGTGGTTTTTCGACCGTTCAGTTTGTTTGGCAGTTTAAGGGGTTAGGGGAAGTCAGAGGCACTTAAAAATGAGAATTTTCAGTATTTTTTTTTGCTATTAAATCGTGTTATTTTACAAAAGTAGTAATATGGCATTATTGTAGAATATGTTGACTTGAAGCCACGAAAATTTCACAAAAAAAATTAATTTCCAAAGTTATAGTTGTTTGTGCTGACCCAGTTCCAAAAAATTGTACTTGCGGTGACAATTATAATATCAACCTGGAGATTCATAAAAAATCAATCGGATAAAAAACAATTAGTTTTGTAAATAGATAATCCTGGGTCTGATCGAGGGATATTTTTTTGTCTAAAGTTTTGGGAAAAAATCAACAGTTAATTGGTCTTAAAAAATCAAAATTTTTTAAAAATAAAAATTGTTCGGCCAGGCCCGAGTGTATTATGTATTCTAAAAGCTGTACAAATTTCATTAAAATCTACTGAGCAGTTTTCGAGTTACAGTTGTCACCAGTTCCAAAAAACACAGTTTTGAGAAAAACGAGTTTAAAGCGCTTTGAAGTGCCCGAGCTCTCTTTGCTATTTGTCGAATAACTCAAAAACTAATTATCGGATCAACATGAAGTTTTCAGAGAATATTTCTGAGATATTACACTTACCGAAAATAATTTTTTGAAAGTTCCGACTGTCCCTAATTCCTTTATGCTATATGATCCGATATCGGCGGTGCCGACAAACGATCAGCTCCATGGGAAGGAAAGGTCGTGTGCAAAAAAACAAGGCTACATCGACTCAGATCGCTTTGTTGATCCTTTATATAAGCATTTTAGGGTCTCCGACGCTTCCTTCTGTGTGTTGTAACCTTAATACACCATGTGTAAGGTATAAAAACAACTTGGAACACCCTAATATACACATTTGTACAAAAATATATATATATATATATATATATATATGACGATCCTTGCCAGTATTTGCATTTTTGCTTGTTGTTGTAGCAACAAACGCTTGCAAAGCATGTGTAAGTGCTGCCTTACAACATAAACGATTACAAACGAGGCGGCAAATCCAATCGGCGATTTTGTTGTTGCTTTTGTTTACTGGCGCCACACAAAAGCGTATGCTCAAACAACTATATGTGTATTGGTGAATATATACAGTTAAAAAAAACCCGGCATTAAAGTGGTAATTTCGAAAAACATAGAAACAAATAAAGCAAAAGTTGGAAAAAGAAACAAAGAAGAAGCACAAAAGCGAGTGGCGGCAGGGAAAAAGTGAATGCTGAAAAGCGTTTTGGACAGTGGCTCCGTTATAAAGTCGGAAAAAAGTGTTAAGCAGCTTTAAGAATTTAGTTGGAAAAAATTAAATTAAGAGCGAGCAACATTTTACTTTGTGTGCGCCACAAAGCGCTCACACATTCTACAGCAGTCACACACAGGCAAACACAAATAACATATGCAGTTGCAACACCGCTGACTCCCGGCCTCTTCATACACCCTAGTTCAGCGCTGACTTTTTGCGAAGTAAAAAGTTGTGTTGCTCTGCCCGCGCTGGGTATCAGAGTATCATTACATCCCTGCAGGCGTGTATGATTGTTGTTGTTTTGTTTTTTTTTTTTTTTTCTGAAAAAAAACAACTATTATTACAACATGCAACATACAAGCTACAACTTTTTTGCACACATCTTTTCATTTCGTGCCTTCCTCTGTTGGCGCGCTCGCCCGTTCCCTCAATGCTTCGTTGAGTTTATTTAATGTTGCCTTTGGTGCGTTTCGGTTAGCCACTTTGAGCTGGCAATACTCACCAGCAGATCTTTTGTGTTGCACAGCGGCAGAGTGTTGCAACTCTTGTTGCTCCTGTGACTGCAATGCGATACTTTGTAGAGGCAAAGCTGCAGCAGGGTGGGAAGAATTTGTTGCATGAACTGTGGCAGGCGCAGGTGCATTGGATGCTAATGTTTATAGAAGTTCTTTTTTACTTAGTTCTCGCTGTTTTTTCCACACATTCGCTAGTTTGTCTATGAGTGCTTTTGTTTTTGTATCAGTTAGTCTAGCTGCAGCTCACGTAAGCGCAGTGCACATGCGCCGCAGCAACCGGTGTAGTATAAGAGAGCGTCATCAAGTTTTTTGATAGTATTAGGGAAGTTCATATGAGTCAAAGTCACCGATTTATGACAACATACGAGATTCATTAAGAAAAAAAATCGATCTTATCATGAGAGTTGTAAATAATGCATGACAAGATAATTAATTGACATTTGAATTATTATTTTTGCCTAATTTCGAAAATTCTAATTTAACATAAAATTTAAACATCTGACTGAAAATATGAATTTGAAAAATTAAGAGATTTTTTAAGCTCAAAATTTGGTTTAAAAAGTAAAAAAACAGAAAACCCGAAGTTCATAATAAAATGCTAATAAATTGTGTTTTTGAATTTTCAATTATTTGACGCTTGCCAACTTCGTTTTTTGCTATTTTACTTAAATTTTTAAAGAAAAGTTTATTGTCAATACAATTCAAACATAGTTTAAGATATTCATGTTATTTTCATTTTATAACTGCAAATTATCATTAGAAATAATTTAATATTTTTTTTTTTTTTGCTGAAAAGAAAGTTAAAAACATTAAATTCAATATTGGGGTTTTTCGAAAAAAATATTATTTTTATTACTGATAATTCAAAAAAATTCAATTCAATGTGATTGCAATTAAACAAAATTTTAAAATTTTAATCCGAAATATTTTCATTAAAAAATTTACAACCCTGTTTATGAACCATTTTAAAGACTTTTTTTGTACTTATATTAGTTTCTTTTACAATTTTTTTTTTAACTTTCCTCTTTAAGTTCCAAACTGATTTTTTTTTTTTTTTTTTAAATACTATGGAAGAAGAAGCGTTATTTCGACTTCAAATGGCAAAAAATCCTAATTTTCAGACTTCTAGCAAAATTTAGACTTATTGGTTAATTTGCTAAAAAAAATGGAAAAAGACCCCTTGTGAAGGGAATATTTTTTTTTTAATTAATAAATGAAAACCCAAAAAAACTTGGTAATTTCAATTTTTCAGATAAATTTTGAGCTTGTGTTAAAAAAGTTTAAATAGAAAGTTATAGATCTTTTTTTACCTAATTTTTATGAGACTCCTAGTTTTGCCGGAAACAGGTAAACCGTTTTAAATTTAACCACGCCCACCCTTTCCTTTTTCCAACCTCAAATCGTCCGTAAATTATTTTCCTTTCATTTTTTGTTTTCAATTTTTATTTCCAATCTTTCAAACTTTTATGAATTTCTTAGTTTTTTATAATTTTCAAAGGCTTCGGCACTGTCTGCCTCTTCGACATGCGACTTAGCTTGTTTCTTACATTTCTTATACAGCATTCTATTTTAATATCTGAAGATATTTTTCTTATAACCCATGGTCACGGTCTCGACACATGTTATATAATAAATAACTAAAATATATGCGAGATACTATCCGCATAGATCCAATAACCCAAAAGTCATAGTTATCAAATTGAAAACCTCTAAAATTACCTCTAGAATATTACAGACTTTTAATAGTTTCAAGACCTCTTCATCCGAAGCTGTGCATGAAGGTTCAATTTGAAAATATTATATTCTTGTAAACTCGAATTTATGATTAAAGCGTTGATCAAATAGTCTCCGGCGAACCATTCAAACAGTTTTTGTCGTTTTCTTTTTTTGCAGGAAAGCAAAGTTTAAGCAGAAAACAATGCTGTTAAATGGTCAAAACTGCTTTGCAGCTACATGGAACCCTCGAAAATGTAGTATCTAAGGCTAGTTATAGAATTTATGTACATATTGTAGTAAGTACGAGTATCAGTGCAGTATATCTGAGTAGAATTTAAAGCAAAACTCTAAGATTTCTCGTATTTTTGAGTGTTTTTTGTGATGTTCAATGCTAAAATCTATATTATTACTTTGGTGATAAGAATTGTATTTAGGAGCAGTATTGAATGACAAAGTCGTTAAGGCCAATAAGCAAGACTATATATTTTTGCATTAAATAGAGGTAGCTCAGATAAACTCAAAAATAGCCAATAAACTCGAGTTTCCGATGCAAAACTTAAAAACCAAAAAAAAAAAAACAAACAAAAAGAAATTTTGGGAAAAATGAATTTAAATTCTCTATTACTTATGATATATAACAGAATTGAGCTCTTAAAGCAAATTCTCAAAAAAAAACAAAAAAAAAAAAAAATGAAGTGCATAAAGAGCGATATTGTTGCATCATTCCCTGTAGAAATCAAGTGTTTTCAACTGAGTTGCAAGATATTTCTTTTATAAGTCCAACCTCACTCCCAAAACAATTGTGCTATTTACTAATTAAAAAGAAGAGATTAACACAAGCTACTGCAACCTGTGAGCGTTACTCTACATAAGCTGTCCATGAAACTTGAGTGCGACATGTGACACCGGTAAGAGCCAACATTTTCCAGCATTTGACTGCGCGCAAAACAAACTGAAGACCTTTCGAGTGCGTCGCCAACACTACAAGCGCTTACTGGGTATTTAAGCACTCAAACACACGCTGAATTGTATAAATGACGCTTGTTGCAAGAACCTCGGGCTGGCTAACATAATTGTTGTTATGCTTGTTATTGTTGTTGTTGGCGCTGGTTGCTGACTAAGCCGTCGTTGTCCCAGATAATGGAACGTTTTTCGGTTTTGCCATCTCTTCCACCGCCAAGTCCACCGCTCCCTGCCAACCATCTTTGCATATCTCGCTCACATTTTAATATGCGATTTTTCACTGTTTTTCTAGCTACGCAAATATTTATGTGTGAGTGAGTGTGGGTGTGCGTGTGCATACGTGTGCGATTGTGCTGCAGTTAGACATGAGTCAAGCTGCTTTCGTTGTCCTGGGGACTGCGCGTTGCCATTGTGCGGCGCATTTAGCCCGCAAGTGCAGTTGTTGCGGTGAGGCTGAGCTGCTGGCAGCATGGCGCTGTGGTGTTGTTGGTGGTGACGACGGCAGCGGTTGCGTTTGAGGCCACTGCCTTTGCCCCGTGGAAATATGACGTGGATAATCTGGTGGCTGCCACTGCCCCGGCCGCTGCCTCTGTTCCTCTGATGCTATTCTTGCCTCCGCCACTGCCTCTGCCGCTGCTGCAGCTGTGTTGCTGACGTTAACAAGGATGTTTGTCGTGTTGATGATGTGAATGATGACGGCAATGACTGCGGGCAGTGCAAGTTTTCGCTTTTTCCGTTTGCAAGAAACAATGCCAAGCGCCGAGAGGCAGCAGTTGGTCGGAGGCAGGCGGTGAATGGCAAAGGTCACTTGGTGATTAGCAATGAGACAAAGAGTATGTGTGTATGTGTGTGTGGTGTACACTGCCGGCTGACATCGTCACATCAACATCACACACGAGTGGGCTAAGTGCAAATGGAAAGCGCTTAGAGGAATATGCACACATGCCGACTTAAATACACTCCCACATCTTCACACACACCCTCATATACACTCACACACACGCTCTCTGAGTACCGTGCTTCGTCGTTTATATGCCCGAGTGCTTAAATGCCGCTACTTGGCTGTGTAATGCAACATATTATTAGTGTTTTTGTTGTTGTTGCTGGTGCAGTTGTTGCAGCAATTGCCGCCGCCGTTGCTGTGGCGTTGATGATTATGATGAGCCAACAAAGCAAATAGTTGGAAATTGCATTAAGCTTGTGTTGTAATTGCTGGTGTTTGAGTGTTTAAACTTTTTCGCACTCGACGAATTATTCACAACTGTACTTTTTGTTGTTGTTTTGCTTTGTTTTGTGCGCAAAATTCTGCAATTCGCATTTTGCAATTTTAGTTTGTGCGCGTGCACGTTCTTATGTTGCAACTGTTTGTGGCACGACTAAAGTTGCCACTTGCCAGTTGGTAGTTGCCAGTTTCTGTTTCGAATTTTGTTCTCTCATCTGGCACATTTGAGAATAGTTTCTGTTTGACTGTGAAAATATTCCTTTTTTCCTTGCTTTCTCGGAAAATACGATTTAACGAACTTTTTCAACAAAAACAAACAGTTAAAAAATAATGGCAAAACGTATGTGAAAAGGATGCAGCAACAACTAAGGTTTATGGTGAATATAATTGCAAAATATTTAGTTGCCCTCAATTCTATTACTGACAATGGACAAAGAAATTACTGGAATCATAGTAATTAACAAAAAACTTAAATTAACACTTGGTGAGACTAGGGACTAGACTAGCCATAAGCATACTATAAATGATGGAAAATTAAATTGTGGTAGAGGTTAGTTGAAGGAATTTTTGTTTTTTCTTTGAGTAATGACTGCAATGAATGCCACACATTAATTCCTAGAAAATGCTATTAAAGCTTTAGTTTTCGATAAATATTGCGTTGTTTGATTTTGGTAGCACTGGACAATTTCATGATAACTGAGCGTTATTCTCGTACGTCTCCTTCTGCGTAATATAAATTTCTCCTCTCCTTCTACGTATTATAAACTTCATGGCACATTCAGGGGGTAACTTGAGTGTCACGGCTTCAAAAATTCAATTTTTATTGTATTTTTTAATTCTATATAAATCTGGGATATTGTCCTAAATACTATAGTAGTAGTTTTGGAGATACCATCTTGGAAGATTAAGCGCTCGAAGTTAGCGATACTCAATCACTCAACTTTAAACGCGTTTTTCTCGAAACTGCGTTTTAAAAGTCGGTTAGCAATATTGTTCTCGCACTACTCTACCGATTTTAATGAGCTTGTGCGTAGGTAATTTTTAATGAAAGAAAAATTGTATTATCAATTACAACTATTTGAAATAGAATTTCTAGAGTTTCATCAAAATTTGCATTAATGGTGTAAAAACGTTTGTAAAAAATACAAAGTTCAGTTTTATGTTCTTCTTCTTTAGTCCCATACCTAGTTTATCCTACCTTTTTTCTTTTTCTTTCAGATCATCATCATGTATGTATACAGAAATTCTGCTGTCACCATGGAGACATCGTTTTTACGAAAGACTGAGAAAATGACGTGGTAATGGACGTTTTGAAGATTTTTTTTGAAAATTTCACATCATACCATAGAAAGTTTGAATAAATATTTTATTTTATATATGAAAAAAAAAAATTAAAAATAAGAATTTTTTAACCGAGGAAGCCCATGTAACCGCTCGGGGCAAAGATATGGGCATAGCACCCAATAACTCTTTCTAAATTGCAACATAACTTGGAGACTGTTTAGCAAAACTGTTCCTACTTTTTTTTCTTTTTTTTTTTTATTCAAATTTTATCAAGTCAAAAACCTAATTTTAGCGAAGTTGCATACCTAAGGTAAAGTAAACGTAAAATTTTATGAAAATTAGGTCGGTATTTAGTTAGAAGAGAGATTCTTTTATATAGCCTCTTATATTGAATAACATCACATTTTTTACCAGAAGACATTTTTAATCTTATCTTAAATAAATTATTATGACATTAGGTGAATACAGATAAAGAGCAAAAGACTAATTAAAATTTTAGTTTTTGACGAAATGGCGGCTTCTAAAAATAATTTTCCTTTTGTTTTGTGAACAATATACACTTTCATAAGAGCGGTTTATAAAATGGAAAATTTTATCCAAAGCATTGCTCATTCGATCATTAATTGACAAGGAAGGTTGTTTAAAATTTTTAGGTTGATCGGTCTATACTTTTCGGAGACATTTACATCACCAACTCTGAAAACAGTGTTTCGATAAAACGCGTTTAAGGATTTTTGGTCAAATTATACAAAGTAAGAAAATTCTAACCAATACGCGTAGACCTCTGAAAATATTGCCGGATCAGCTAAAATTTTTTGGCGAATATTTTCGAAAATAGTATGTAGTTTGGATAGAAAAAACGAAGATAGAAAAGGGATTATTCTAAATTCATAAGTCATTTTTGCTGAGTTGGGAGTTGATTAAAAGATTTTAGAGATTCGTATTATACATACTAAAACACTTTTTGCAACTTTGGTTAGGCATATATGATCTATTCAAAAAACATTTTTTTCTCTTCGCCTTAGCAAACTTTTGATGAGATTCTTTCATACCTACAATAACTAGTTGTAGGAAAATAATTACCATAATATTCTTAGTAAAAATTTCAAATTGAACAGTCTGCAGTTCTTTACTCTTGTCTATAGTTAAATTATAGTAGTATTCGCAACAGCATCACCCATCATAAGACCTAGCATTAATTATTGGATGAAATTCGACCCAATAGGCAGCCGTAGCCATAAAGTATACACGAAGACTGTGGAGAGTCGATTCGGCGTTGTTCGCAGCAACTCGGACTTATGTATGGAACGACTTGACGCATTTTACATCCGGATTGTAAATTGAAAGCGTACGAAATACAGCTTGTACAAGTAACTGAAGTCGCTATGACTCTTCATAAGGAAAATTCGACCATGGGTCTTGTAAAGAATTCCAAGAGGATCCGACCTTTTCAGACCAACAATGAATCGTTGAGTTAATATACATATAGGTATATTTAAGTCCTTCAATTAACTTTAGCCAATGTTATCATAAATAAATTATTAAAATATTTAAATATATTAATATAATAAAAATAATTACAGCCAATACTGCTAGGAAACATAAGTAAATTTTAAAATTTTAATATAATTTAAATAAAAAAATTTATAGAAACAAATAGGCATAATTCTTTAAAACTTGTTTTAACTGTTGTTACTCTTAATTTAAATACTAAAAAAGTTTTAATTTAACAAAAAATTATTTGCAGTTTCCGTTATAGCTCTACATAGTACACCTCAATATTTTGCCTAATCTTTCGTTAAATGTATTAAAATTCCTCATTTCTTCCCGCTAGAATAGCGCAGACATTCCGAAGCGCTCTACATTTTAATGCACCTACTTGATGTTGCAAATATTTTGGCCAAACTAGTTTTTACAGTTATTTAATTTTGTTGTTGTTTCTTTTTTTTAAGCATTTTTTATCACTACTTTTGCGAGTGTTGCTTGCATTCGGTGTATTTCTCATTTGAATTCTTGCTTGTCATTGCCAATGGAGCTGGGGGTCAGCTCAATTTTTCATACTTAAAATGCCGAAATGAGAAAATTGCGCATAATTTAAATGCAAATGACTCTCCATAGGTTTGCTGGCGCTGCCAGTACCACTGCCGCACCGCATTGTGTGTCGACGCTGCTGGCACACTGCATGTCGATGATGTTGTTGTGCTTGTTCTTGTTGATAGTTTTATTGCGAATGCCAGCAGTTGCACTGCAGTTCGTTTGGCACATAGAAATATATCCGAATTTAATGCTCCGCTTGCAGTTAGTTTTGCGCGCCAACACACATGCAACGGCTGTGGCTGCAGAGTATTCTATTTTCTAGCGCCAAAGGAGCTGAGCAAATGGAAGGCAACAACCGCGAGGCCAAATCATCGAAGCGTAGATGTGCACACGCAAGACACATACACACACGTACATGTGCAACAAAATGTGGCATGCAACATGAAGAAACGTAGCAACTACTGCACAATAAGCTGCTGCAAATACAGAAATAAACAGTCGAAACTAAACCGACAACAGGGCAGAGTCGCCACCACACTTTGCCCGCACTCCAAGCCCCTCCTTGCTTCTCTAAGCGCCTGACCAACTCCAGCAATTGCAAGCAACTTTATTCTCAACTATTTATTTATTTGTTTAATAGTCTGTTATTTTTTGTGCTGCCACATGCATGTATTTATTTTACATTCCCTGAGTGTATGTGTGCGTGTGTGTTGTTGTTTGTTGCGTTTCGAATGTAGAACTATGCAACAGTGTTATTTTGTGGCAAATTCGTGCAATTGTAAATGTGTATGTGTGTGTGTTGTGTGCGTGTGTTGGTGCTTTGAAATTTAAACACCGTCCAATATTGCATATTTAGTGGCGTCGAAGCTTATGTTCGAATTCTGTTGCTCTCTTTTGCTGCCTCATCAATAATTTGCACTGGCCTGACAGCTTAAGGCGCAATAACAACAACACACTCAAACAACAAAGCAACGGCCTCGGCAAATAAAGGCAAATATTGAATGGAATACCAACATCAGTGCTAAATAATTGCAACAAAAAGCAATAACTAACGCATTTAATTCCAATTCGAATTCGAAAGTGAAATTCGGCAACGAAAGGAAAAATCACTTAATTTCTATATATTTGCACAGCACGCTGCTGAAAAATAGCAAAAACAGAAGAAATTAATTGAAAATGTATCGAAAATAACTGTAAAGAGTTTTACGCACAGCTACCCTGTAGGAAATTTATTGTTAGAGAGAAGGTAGGTAGACAGATCAGGCAACTAGAAACTGTGAAATATGTTATGCGTACACGGAAATTAACTAACATAAGAATTAAAATACAATTATTTAAAATACTTAAGTAATAAGAAATATCGAATTGGTAATAAAAAATATCGATTATCGATAAATAATGAATGAATAAAATATGATAAACTATACGAATATTTAAAAATATGCAGAAACTTATCGATATTTAAAAATATCGATAATACATTGATTGTATATCGAGAAAACGAGCTATACTGAAATTATTTAGTTTTAGAACGAAATACAGTTCTTTTAATTACTTTAATTCATTAAATATCGAATTGGTAATAAAAAATATCGCATGCGAAAAAAATATCGATTGTCGATATATAACAAGTATAAAAATACTATGTATCTACATAAATACGCAATAAAAAATATAAAAAAAATTATATCGATATTTTGAAATATCGAAATTTTTCGCTCGATCGAAAAAGATGGAACCACGAACTGTTTGAGCTATACGGCGGCATGGATATAATTAAGCGCATAAAAATTCAACGAATGCGCTGGCTAAGCCATTTTGTTTGTATGGAAAGTTATGGTCCTGAGAAAAGCTCTTGTGATTCGTGATCCATGCGTGGACAATGGAAACAAGTGCGCCACGCATCCAACGGAAGAATCAAAAGATGTATGTAAAACTGGAGTAATCTCGGAAAGGCTAAAGATAACTGGCGAAGTTTTGTGATCTCAGCGCAGACCAAAACGCTATTGTAGTGGCAAAGAAGAAGACGAAGGAAATATAACTTGTACTTCTGTAGAATTGAAGTTTCAGATATATTGTTATATCGACAATTTTAAATTCTCTCTCTCTCTCTCTCTTTCTCACCAATTATTTCAGTGAGCATGGCGGTAAATGCTCGAGAATTTACAAAAAACATCAACAATATATTATAGTTGAGTCTAATCTCGTCCGACAGATATTTAAATTTTTATTAAAATTATAATTAACAACTTCAAATCTTTGTTGGCTTTTTGTAATAAGTTCACGTAAACGACAGTTTTGGAAAATACGCTTCAGTAATCACACTTTTAGTATTTATTTTTATTGAATTCATATGTCCAGAGGATATTTCTTCAACTACCGCTTTAAAGCTTTCCAGCAGGGGCTTCTATGACGGCTTTTAACAAAAACATAAATCAAATTCTGTATGTAGGCGTGTCCGTGGTTAATGGCTAACAGTCTTTACGCACCGATACGGAAATTTCCATTACAATAATTCATTTTCAGAGCAATATTTGAAACAATTTTCGCAATATTTGCACAACATTGGCAGGTCACACGCCACTGAGAGATGTGAAAAAAGATGTTCTGAGAACTCATTTTATATACGAAAGCTATAAAGCACACACCCACACATACACAGGAAGAGAACAAAAGAACAAAATGCAACGATTTCTTTTCTTTTTGGGATTCGATAACAAAATTTAAGATTTTGCCCGTTTTCCAACGCACTAAAAACAACAACAATATTAAGGAAACTGCAAATCACTTTCAATCACCGCCGTTAGTAGAAAAACGAAATGGCCGAGCACATCGATTGACCGTTTGCCTACGTGATGGCAATCTTAGCATAAACACTTTTCCACGTTCGCACTTTCACGCAGCCAGTTACCAACGCCCGTCCACCGGTGTGGCGGCCGCCAGCATGGCTTGCGTCCCATGGAGACAAAAGACAACAAAAGGCTCAAGTGAAAGCGGAAAAGGGCCACAGCAATATGCCTGCCTTGCCCGGTCAATGGCTGTCGTCGCAACCGCCTGTGGCCGAGACTTATTAAAAATCACTGTCAAGGCACTTGTGTATCCACGCTCACACACACACACATACGCGCACAGCGACATGCGACATGCAAAGCAAACATTTCGCTTTTGTTATTGACCCTTTTTCCGGCTTTCCTTTGTCGCCTTCATTATTCATGGCATCGCCTCGACATGTGCACGTGTGGCTATGCAACTGTATGTGTGAAGCATATGTACTTGTGTGTGTAGGCGTATGTGTATGCCTTTATTGGTACAAGCGATTGTCATTTTAGTAAATAAAATATGCAAAGAACTTCCCCGAGCGTTGTGGATCGCTATGTGACAACGAGTTATGCGCCAACTATTTGTGTGTGTGTGTATATTGAGTAGTGTATGCCTGTGTGTGTAGCGCGGCCCCTAAGGGTCTTAAACTGTTACTACTTTATGTGGGTCAACTTAAACAAAATGTGTTTTTAATTTATTTTCTTTTTTCTCTTTCAACTTTTTGTTTGTTTTGACAATTTCAGCTCAATCCCTTCGGTGTTCGCTTCTTTTTTAGGGGTCAACAAAGTAGTAAAAGTGAAAAAATTTTTATTGGGTCGGTAAACGTAAATGATAACAGCAAATTTCTGCATAAATATTTTACATGTGCGCGCTAAGTTTTTAAGTGCTCGTAGATTTACGTCATAAATGAAATAATAAATAAAATAAAATAAAGAAAATAATAAAAAAAAAATCAAATATAGTAATAAAAAAAATAATAAAAATACAGAAACAAGAAATAATATGTGAATCCTCCAAATTCCTAGTATTTTAAAGATTTAAGGATTATTACGAATAACCTCTAGTGGAGATTAGCTGATTAAGTTTAATTTACCCAAAAATTTCAAAATTTTAATCCTTTTGTTAAAAAGGTCTTCATTTCATGTAGAAATTATTTCTAACGGATAGGTTAAATTTGAATTATGTTCGTTTGGGGTCACTAATGAAAATTCTTTGAGCCAGCGTGGCACATTTTAAATAAAAGAAATTTTGAAAAAGAGGCGTTGGCCTTGAATGAGTTTAATGTGGGCAAAATCGAACACAGCCACGCCTACTTCCCACAATTTCTAAACCAATAAAAATAAATTTTGCACAAATAATGCCTTCAAAGGTTTCACTTTATGGCAAAAAATTGTCCGAATCCAAGGAAAGTATTCAGCCCCTGTATACCGAATACCAGTACCTGTGGTTGACTTTTTATTGGATTTTAAATTGAAATTCAGAGAGAATCCTTTCCTAACAATAGTAACCCTGTTTATCAAAAATGGTTGAATCAGGTCAATAATTCCCTAAGTCCTCATATACCTATTATAAAGATTTTCGAGCTTCCGGGTGACTTTATAACGCATATATTGGTCAATCTGTGAGTTATCTTTATAGAATTGAGAGAGCGTGTTTTTCTTATAACGGTGCATATTTGTGCTTAAAATGAATAAAGTCGATAAAAGCTCATATCCGTTTTATAGTTATCGTTAACGTATAAAAAAATCTTGGAAAACTTACTAGACCACTAATCACTAATGCCCTGAAGCCTGGATGAGAAGAATATATCACCATTATCTCAACCCTATCAAAAATAATAATATTAATATTATTAAACAAAGCAAAGGAAGCAGTAGATTCAAAGGTTGTTATATTTTATGAATTTGCCGAAAAAAATTAATTATAAAGTTAAGTTATGTATTTGTTTTGCACTTCAATGTCAGGCTGTTAAGCTCAAGCTGTTCATAATAAACACACATACAGCATGTACAAGTAGGGTTAATCGGCTGTGCGAATCTGTCACAACTTCGGGCCACTTATCACTTTGCCAAACATCTGCTTTCGCTCGCGCTCTAAACCACATAAATAAGTTTAGTGTTCCATAAACGCTGGCAGTGTTTGGCTGAAGCGATTGCTTGGGTTGCGCATCGCCGAAATCGTCCTTGTAACAGTTAAATTCAACGTGAGCGCACACTCAAGGCTGTGAAGACACATCCGTTTGTCAAGGCACAGATGAAACGTTTGTGGTTGGTATCGTCAAATTTTCGCTATTTAAATGTTGTTGTTGATATACCTACATAGGTCTTTATAGATACATTAGAAATGAAATCGTATTTCTGAGTTTGAATGTCACCGAAGCCCCTTTGTTGGTAAGTTTATTGAGATGTAAATTAACAGCAACTAAGCGGGAGAGAGGAGATAGGAAACTCGCAGTGTCTTCAAACAGTGTTGAGAGAAAAATGGTAAATTAGTTGATTTGAGCTGCATGATTAGATTATATTTAACTCAGAATAAAATCGTACTTATACACAGAAATATTACAAATTGACGTTATTAAAGGCCTTCTGATATTCTCTCGAATATGTTATTTTGATTTGGCAATCCTACTTTATAATATAATAGGCATTCTGAAAATGCATAAAATTTTGGACAACCAATGATTAGCATTTTGATTTATTTTTTTTTTTTTTTGTTAATAAACATTTTATAAAAGATATGGCAACTCTATTTAAGATTTTTGGGTAACAACAAAAATTATATATTTTATTATTTACAAAAGCATTAAAAATATTTATTATTTCGATATTTATATTTACTTTAATATACTATTTAAGGATGGCAACACTTTTCCATATTATATTAATTAGGTTGCATAAACTCTCTGGAAGCTAGCGATTAGAGTCTATCTCTTATTTACAATATTTTTATTTACTTATTTAGATGTCTTCGTTTACAAAAAAAGATTTGTAATCAATAATATTCTGCATAAGTATGGCAACCCTATTTGATATCGTAAAAACTACACCTAAGCTGCATACAATTTTGGGAAACTAATAGCTATTACAGTCATTGTTTCTTATTTCAAAAGAAATTGAAAATATGGCAACCCAGTTCGGGAAAAATTTTTGTCATCATTAAATAAATTATTTCTTTATTACTTGCGTAAAAGAATTTGAAAATTAAAATAAAAAAATTTTCTAAAAATATGGCAACACAGTTCAGGAAAAATTTTGTCATTACCAAATAAATTATTTCTTTATTACTTGCGTAAAAGAATATGAAAAATAAATTAAAAAATACTTTTTAAAAATGTGGCAACCTAGTTCAGGATTTTTTTTTTAATCATTGAAAAAATTATTTATTTTATTACCGCAAAAGACCATGAAAATTAAAGTATATTATTTGTAAATATGGCAACTGCCGTTCAGGGAAATTTTTTTCTATCAACGAAAAATATATTTATTTAATTACTTGCATAAAAGACTTCAACATTTTAAATGAAAGCCATAAATTTTTATTATACATTTTTATTTTCACTGCAGCCAATTTTTTATGTGCCAATGTAGGAATATTTCAAATATGTTAAGTAAACTTTATTAGCGTATATTTGTTGTTGTTGTAAGTTTTAAATGTCAGTTCCCATTCAAACGAGTTGCAGTTACAACAACACAATACAGAAAGCATGTCGTAAGGGTATAAAAACGGCACTGCACTACAGCTGATGCTCACACCTAACTACATAAACACAAACATACGTGATGTTTATACCTTGAAAAGCGAAGTGCTGAAGTAAATGAGAATGGAAAATGCGCATAAATTGGAAA
The DNA here is from genome assembly GCA_027475135.1 of Bactrocera correcta. Lineage (NCBI taxonomy): Eukaryota > Metazoa > Arthropoda > Insecta > Diptera > Tephritidae > Bactrocera > Bactrocera correcta. The sequence continues at coordinate 113,149,967 of CM050323.1, forward strand.
TGAGGTTTGTAATTGAAAACGAAATGAGACCACGTGATGAGCGCAGGAAGCACAGTGTTGGGAGGTTAAATGAGCATATATTTCAGCAGCCTTGCCAAGGTGTTATAAAATAAGATTTTTTGCTTTTTGCAAATTACCTCGCTTATTGTTTCTTTAAAGAAAAATGGGTTAATACTTGTATACATATCTACATACATAAATAACGGTAATTTTTGCAAGAAAAAAACTGGCAACTTTTATTTTCGAATTGTTTTTCCAATGACAATTTAACGTTATATATTTTTTTCTCTAACAAATATTATGAGCGTTGCCACATTTTTTGTATAAATCATATTAATAAAATTTGCTATTAATAATAATTTTTATTTTTAAATCAAAATATTTGTATATTTGAAAATTTATTTTTAATATTAATTTTAGTTTTATTTAGGGTTGCCACCTTTTAGTTGTACAATAATGAAAATTAATTGAGAAACAAAAGAAATGCTATACGAATAGTTGCGAAGCATGCGAGTAAATTTTTATTTAGTAGACAGAGTTACCATATTACCAGAAAAAAAATTAAAATAAGTGTGCTTGCTTTCAAACGAAGTTCTTTAAAAGCTTTTGCAAATTATTATGAAACAAAAATAGCGAGAAAAAATTTTTTAGTGGAAAAGGTTGCCATATTATGGTGACGAAATAAAATTATTTTAACATAACCTGTTGGCATTAGACGAGTCAAATTTAACCAATCCCATGCTGATGGAAAATTTAGTGAACCGGCGACTGAAACGCTTACGAAGCTTTGAAGCTTTGTACCTTCGCAAACATACATATGTATGTATATACTAAGTCTAACTAATAATAACGGCACTAAGAATAACGGTATTTATAGCTGCAATAAAGATACACATTCGAACTTTTACCGTTAGAGAAGCATTTCCTGCCGGAAAACACGATTTACACACATTAACGCCTGGCTGCTTTCATAGCCCTTTCTCCCTTTCCTTCTCCCGAAGAATGCCAGATAGTGCAACAATAAAGCGAAATCCCGAAAATGCAACGATACAAACGGAAGTAGCAGCCGAAACTGGGATGGCGAAACTGCACGAAACAAACATCGCATAAATTACAACAAAAAATGTGCCAACAACAGCAGCAACAGCAACAATAGTAATTAAGCAGATATGGCAATAAAAACGCACATGAAATGCGAAAGCGGTGAATGCACAGCAGCAACAGCAACAATACCAACAACAGTAATAGCAATAACAACAACACCACTGACAAAGTACGGTATGAATTGAATGAGCAACATTAAAAGTTTTACAATTGCGTAATGAGAATATGCTTTAGGACCTCGACACTATAACGCTACAAATGGCAAAAACAACAGCAATGCAGCGAATACTAAACGACGGCACAGCCAGCAAGAAGTGCAAGAAAACTTTAAACTTTGCAACGTAAATGACGGTGAAAGAGGATTGCTAAAGAAGCGGAAGTCTCACCAAAGAACTACGATACCGTTAACTGTATATATACCTGTGTGTGTGTGTGTGATGTGTGTCCGTAAGTGCATTATATTTTACAATTTTTAGCTGAACAGTTTGGTGTTGTATTGGTTATCAAGGTGCAGTGTACGGCGGAAGAAGAGGAATAAATCTGTAACTACAGTGTTATTCTTCTTCAAGCAGTAGATTTTTAAAATATTTTAGGAGGTTCACGCTCTAACTAGATCGAATAACAGCAAATCAGTTCTTCCATAGTTTATTATTTATAAACTGATTCTTAACAACAAATCGGTTACATCTTATATTCATCCATATTTTCAAGCCCGATTGACAGACTTGAGAGGACAGAATATGCTTTTGTATCGGTACATGGCTTAAGAGACCTTTATTTCCCTTAGAAACAATAGAGGAGGAAAGCGAGAAAGCGAAATAAGCGTCAGGACAGCGACTTGAAATGAACTGTTTATAAGGAAACAATGCACTGAAGTTTTATATGATTTAAAATTCTACCAACAAAGGCGGCAACTAACACAAGGTTCCAAGACCAGAACATTCTCTTGTAGAACCCTCAGACCTGATTTAGCCTAGTGCCCAGAGCATACTGAAATCATGGAGTAAAGACTTACTTCTCCAGTCTGCTGAATGGCAGTGAAAACATAACACCAGGAGAAGGTGAACCCGTATCCCCAATAGATGACCACGGAGCAGACGTGCAATTGCTCGACCATAAAGAAGTTCGAATAGCAATTACCCGTCTGAAGAACGAGCAATTCAAATGCGGCGGAGAAGAACTGATAATCAGCATGCATCAGTTGAGCAATACCAAAAGCTCCGTTGGTATCGGGAGTGACCTCTCTGAGCCGTTGATATCAAACGAGGTGTCAGACATAGCACTCCCTAACATGCGACTTTTTCAATCTACTCCTGGAAAAAAATATTCCAGCTAAAGAACTTAATCGAGCAGGTACAATCTTCTGTAAGAAAGTAGGGCTGCTGGCGTATGCCGCGCCGATAATTCTGCTTTCTCCAGACTGAATAAGTAAGCAATGCAAATGGGTCTGGCAGTGAACGAGGGCAAGACGGAATATCTCCTGTCAGCAAACAAACAGTTGTTACACTCGCGACTTGGCTCCCACGTCATTGTTGACAGTCATAACTTCGAAGTTGTAGAGAATTCAGCCTATCTGGGAACCAGTATTAACAACAACAGCAATGTCAGCCTAGAAATCCAACGCAAAAAAACTCTTGCTAACAGGTGCTACTTCGGACTGAAGAGGCAATTGAGAAGTAAAGTCCTCTTTCGACGAACAAAACCCAAACTCTATTAGTCACTCATTATTCCCGTCCTGCTATGTGGTGCAGAAGCTTGGACGATGACATCATCTAATGAGTCGACGTTTCGATTCTTCGAAAGAAAGGTTCTGCGAAAGATTTATGGTCCTTTGCGCATTCGATGGAACGATGAGCTGTATGAGATATAGGACGACATTGACATAGTTCAGTGAATTAAGGCGGCTGCGCTGGCTAGATCATGTCGTACGTATGGACGTAAAAAAATCCAGCTCTGAAGGCATTCGACGCAATAACCGGGGGGAAGCAGAAGAAGAGGAAGACCCCACTCCGTTGGAAAGACCAAGTGGGGAAGGCCCTGGCTTCGTTGGGAATTTCCAATTGGCGCCACGTTGCGAAAAGAAGAAACGACTGGCGCGCTGTTGTTAACTCGGCTGTTTAAATTTTTAATCATTTTTAATCATTTAAAATTATTATATAGTTTTCAAAAACGAGCACGAAATATGCCCGAACAACACACTGTGCCATGTACGTGGCACAGTCCACGCCAGCGGTACGAGCAGGCCAACTTGCATGGAACAACAATTGCAGATGAGCTTAATTGACGTAAAGTTTCTGCACGTTTACGCACGTTTGCCTCGTACGTTGCAATTATGGCATCGCTGGCGAACGAAGAACAAGCGGACCAGAACTACCGTTCACCGTGTTGGCAATGCCGGTGTAAAACAGAATTTACTTTTTACCTGCCTGTGTCGATTACTTACGAATATTTGCAGCTTTCAATTAAGCAGCGCGCGAAAAGAAGAAGCAGCAGCAGCAGCCGAAGGAGCCGCGACGACAACGATATCAAAACCAACTGGCAACAAAAGTTTCAACATTTTATGGCCAAGTGCAAATGAGCGGGCCGTCGCACGGACTCTGCGCTCCACAGCCGCCGTTGGCAGTGCGAAAACTACGGGCGAGTACAAATTCATGCAATAAAGTTGTATTTATTCGGTTGAAGGGATGTAATTTCATTTAAGCGAACAACTGCCGTAAACTGCTTAAGTGACTTTCCAAGGCGAAACGCATAACACGGCCAGCGAAGTAGCGAAGATCAAATGTTCGGCTTTATGCATATGGCAGATAGAGAAATATAGGAAGAGAAAGGAAGAGGGAGATAGCAAGCCCGCGTAAGCGCGTTAGTGATTGTGAGAAATGCACTGGAGAGCCATGAAGACAAACGGGAATATCAGTTATTACCGCTACTTTGTGATTTCTTGTACGGCTTTAATGCAAGGTTATTTTAAGCGACAGCTCCTATATATGGATGTGCGTGTGTATACGAGAATATCCTACGGTTATAGTAAAAATTAACTAGAATTTAGAATTTTGTTACTTTATTAAGGAAACTTTCCCCCGTAAATTGGTTTAATTGGCACTATTGTAAACTACAGTGTTTGACGTTGTAAACAGTTATTGTCCCGCAGAGTTATGGGCACAGATATGTAATTTGTGTAGTTATGTCTATTCTCATACTAGCGTAGCTTTTCAATTTCATTCTTCTTCTTTAAAGATTTCATTACATAATAGTTTTTAAGTGAAATAATGCTTTGTGCTTTTGTTATTAACAGTTTGTTAGTTCACGAGGGAGGCGTATTAGCGCCGGACCGCAGGCGGCCGCATTTAGGCCATCATAAGGCTCCTTGTACTTTCCGCTGGTAATCAATTTAAGCCTAATTCAGCAACTCAGTGTATTTAACAAAAAAACTTAATTCTTTTCTACGCTGCCCAGTTTCTCTTAAGTTGAAGTATTTGGGGCCTTGGAATATGTCTCTTCTCATTCAATTGAAGGCTGAAATTTCGCATACATAATGTTTGTGTGTTTTATCATCCTCCGCACACGCTCTGCATTCCACTTTTCATATTTTCTGAAGGTAAGAACCTTTTTTGACGACCTCTACAGTGATACTAAGGTCCTGTTGTTTGGTAGGCGCAGCTTTTTGGTATGTCCAGCATGAACCATTTGTGGTGTGTCCTGTGTTGCTTGTGTTCCAAGACCTCTAGAGTCCATTGTTTCAAACAACCCATGAAAGATCTAAACGAGTCAGCTCGCCTGCCCTTTCATTCCCTTCTATTCTTGTATGACTGTGTAACCGGATAATATTATCCGAGTTACCTACTAAAAGTATAGTTATTGCCTGCTTAGAATGAGACTTGGTATTGGCGCTGCATATAAATTTAATTACCGCTGGGCTATCCACTAGCATAGTTATGGGATTGCAGGCTAGATTCGAAGCCTACCAAGTACCCCACAATTATGCCCACAATTTGGCCTGAAAGACTGAGTTTTAGTCATTTAGTTTGAAGCAGCCTCCTATGTACGGATTACACACAAGAACCCTGCTCCTCTCCCTGTTTTACCCTTTGATCCGTCGCCGAATATACCAATTTTGCTGTTGTTCACGGAACCATTGGTTCAATCTATAGATTCGTGTAGGTTTCCTTTCCCCAAAGTTTATTAACAAAGTCGAGTATGATAACAGTGGCCCATCTAACGTTTTAAATTTAAATTATCTATATTTCGACATTGGAAACGTCAAATACCATTCGGCAAGTCACAAATATTCAGTAAAAATGTCTAAAATTTACGAAATGGGTCGCAATTCACTAGAAAAAAACTGGGAAATATTGAAAACTTCCTTCCAAAGTGGTGAGTCAAGTGGATGGTCAATTTTACCGAAAAATCATCTTTTCGGACGAGGTGGAATCATCGGCCCATTTTTCTTCGAAAATGAAGAAGGAACCGCCATAACCATCAATGGTGAGCGCTATCGCGCAATGTCAACCCAATTTTTCTTCAAGCAAATTGAAGAGGAAGACTTGGCCAACATTTGGTTCCACCAGGACGGCGCTACGTGCCATACAACAAACGCTACACTCAATCTTTTGCGCCCTATCTTCGAAAACTGCATAATCAGCAAATGAGGTGATGTGAGTTGGCCTCTCAGAATCTGCGATTTAACTCCGTTGGACTATTTTCTGTGGGGAGCTGTTAAAGATAAATGTTACGCCAACCATCCAAAAACAATTCAAGATCTAAAGTACGAGATTCAAGCTGCTGTAGCTGCCATAAGGCCTGAAATCATCGAGAAAGTACTCCAAAATTGGGTGGATCGGATAAGCTACTGTAAACTCAGCCGCAGTGGTCGTTTGTTCGAAATTGTTTTCCCACAAATAAATTTCTTAAAACAGCCTTTTTAATAAATGTTGGACCTTTGAAAAATATCAAGCCGTTTTTTTCATTGACTTTTTAAATTTAAAATTTTATATGGCCCACCCTGTATTATGCCTGCAGTGACACCTTGGCTGGCTGCAATAGCCTAAAATCATAAGCCGGCTGGTCGTAAGTATTTCTTCATACCACAGGTCTGTGTATTGAACGGATGTTGAGGCTAACTTCCAAAGCCATTGTTGAAGCAGTTTTGATTGCGCCCACATTCTCCATCTTTCCTGGGTTTTAATATAACTAGGATAACTCCGAAATATTTAACAGAGTTCGAGACACAGATTTCTATTTTCCGTGAATCTCCGCCCAGTTAGTCGTGATTTCAAGGGCCCTTTTTCTGAGCCGATATTGACTATTAAGATTTAATCTTGAACTTATTTTATATATTATTTCAAATGAAATTTTTAATTAGTTATTTAAACAAGTTGGTATCACAAGCAAAAGTTCAAACTCAGTGTTTAGTCTTACTAACTAAAATGTATGAACAAATAATGGTGCTACGTGACTACATGATCTTATCTTCCATAAAAACTTTACGGTATTTCTTCAAACCTACAATATTTTATATACTTTTTTTTATACTTAAGCATAGAAATGCTTAGTGAATTAATTCTTAGCCTGAAAGCTTATAGTGGTTACAATTTACACCACAAAACCCCTTGGTAGTTGCCCGGTGAAGCTCCATATGTTTAGCAAGCATTGTTTAGTATTTCAATTGCGTAGTCTGGCTTTGTTTAGCGAGGAAGCAAAACTTTTCAAAGAGTTTCATAATCCGCCGGCTAACTTTTTGCAACGCTTGATGTCTCACAGTCATTATGTTCTACACTTAATGGGTAGAATTTTAACATTTCATTTCATTAAATTTTCATGCTTACCAACTTTTGCCTTGACGTGAAATTGTAAGCTGTGCGCAAGATATGAGGCAAATAAAAAATAATAAGAATGATACTTTTATAAGTACTGTTCTACAGCAAACGTCTAAAGTGGATTACTGAGATCTTAGAAGAATCATTTTGGTCGACACACCGTTGGTTTGAGACTTTACTTTTTAATATTACGCCTGATTGTAGGCAATACTTTTCTTTTTTAGGAGTTTTATACTGAAAAGCTGAGAAAGTGTCGACGTTTTCTTAAGTAACTCAAAGCGGGCTTTATAGAGATCTTATAAAATCATAAGTAAGATTTCAAGTACAATATAAGCTACTCTTCTACTGAGATATGTGGTCATCAACAGCTAGTTATGTTGTCTACTGGAGTAAAGAGCGGCAAGAAATCTGTCTATTATTTGTATGTAATTCAACTAAGGTGAAAATAAAAAAAAAATTATGAAGAGTTAAGATATTTAATCCAATGGAATTGAAAACACGTCAACTCTTCAAGCAAAAGACCAGCATCCTCCCAGCGGGATCTCTGCTGAGCCAATGTCTTCCACCGCCGTGTCGACCGCCTGTTGCCGACTGCTAAGCGCTGTTTGGCGGTATTTGTCGTCACATTTCAAAAGTCATTTCCTCGCTCTACCGACAACTGTATGCATGTGTGTATGCTGCAAAAGTAGCTTTGCGGCACAGATTTGTTGCATTATAATTTGCCAACTCATTTGTTGCAATTTTTCACGTCTGCCACTGGCCCAGCATAAGCAGGCTGCGTTGCGGCATGTTGTCTAAGACGAAATGCTGCGAAGTCAAGTATACAGTTAGCATTCCGGATAGTCCTCAACATGCCAGGGCATGTGCTCGGCTGTAGATATACTAGTATATACATATATACATACATATATATGTAGGGTTATGTGTGTGTGACAGAAGTCAAAGTCTTCAAGTGGTTGGATTACTTTAGAGCATTGGCGCGGATTTAACTCTTCATGCCAACTAAATATACCGTTTTTGTCCGTCTGTCTGACTGCCGCTGAGTCTGCTTGCTACTAAGTTTGACTGTGGTGTGTGTGTGTGGCTGGCAACACCTCACTGCTGTAATACCGTTGGCTTTGCGATGTTTTTCATTGTATTGTTCAAGTATCTTTTAGTACTGAGGAGCCACCCCGACCGCTGCGACACACCTTTTGTAAGGAAGCAGGTTGTGTTATCAGTTGCAAGCATATTTAAACGTGCAACTTGAGTGCTAAAGAGGTGGCAGCGGTGCTGCAAAGTGCGGCGCTGACACGAAAAACTTTCGCACTCAACTCCGCGCACACACACTCTCACGCCAAATATGTGAGTGCTCATTCCAAAAACTCTGGATAAACACAAACGCAGACAGGGGAAAAATATTAAACATTCCACCAGCTCATCATGGCGCTTGTAGCAAAAAGCTCCCTTGTTGTTGTTTTTTGTATTTGTTGTAAGCATTTGCACGTTGATATGCCAAATGCGGGGCTCATCTGCGTATTTGCTTCATTATATTTAAAAGTTTTATTTTCCACTTTTTTCGCCGTAAAAATATTACACAGCACGCAGTGTGTGCGGAGCAGGGGGCGCCGTTTTTCTTTTCGCGTTTTTTTTTTCGATTTTTCGCCGAGTTTTCTTGTTGCATGGAAAAGACACGAAGTCACGTGTTACGACTTTTCCCTAATTTGCCACACACTTACACACGTCGGGCGGGCAGGCAGTCAGACAGCCGTAGGGAAATCAGTGGCGCGCATACAAAGTGAAAACAGGAGCAGCGACACACACATGTGGCAAGGCGCGCAGGGAGCAGTAGCGGTTGCTGTTCACTTGTAAATGAGCTCGTTTTGTAAACGAATGTTACAAAGCAGCAGGGTGGGGTGCTAAATGTTGTTATTATTATTGTTGTTGCTGTAGCAAAGCAAAGCTGGAACTTAAGACGCGCCTGCTTGTCTCTTGTTGCACGTATTTAAAGCGTATGAGCGCGGCATTTGGCGCATTTAAGTAGCATTTTTAAGTTGTAAGCAGAGATTACGGCGATTACGCACACACACACGCACATGCAGCAATGTGTATGTGTGTAAATTTCGGTGGCAAAATCAAATGCTTTATGTTTTTGGCACCTTGAGGGCAATTAGGCGTGTTGCATTTATTCAAATGTATTCAAATTGTTATTGTTATTGTTGTTTGCTATATTAAGCCATTGAAAAATTCGTGCACACACTTCCCAGAGCTGTCAGCCGCAAGCTTCGTTTGCTAAGAATTACTTTGTCGCTTCTTACAAAATTTCAAAATTCTTTTATTTCATTTGTTGTTGTTATTATTTTTTTAATTTTTTTCTCTCTCTTTTTTTCGCACAATCCATTGCCGGCAGCAGTTGTCGATTTGCTCAGGACAGGTGTGAGAAAAAAATTATGAACACATGTGCCACAACACTTCGCATTTTGTTGTGGCATGCAACAAAAGAAAACAATCTCTTTGAAGTATGCAAATCGAAAGGAGTTGTTGATATGTGAATCTTGTAATTTAAGCGCTGAACTTAAGTGTGCTTAAGCAGAGGATAATATTGCTTTAATTATTTAAAGACATTACATTTGTGGGGCATAAAAAGTTTTGATATCCAATTAGGGGAAGAAGGGGAGAAGGCACGAAAAATTTATTGGAAAGACGTAGGCAACTCTCTGAAACTATCTAAATGCTTTTCCATTTGATTGAAATCGGTGATGAGGGATATGTAAGCAAGCTAAGCAGAGTTTGATGGAGCCAATTCTTGCACTGCGGATTTGAACTCTAATTTTGCACTACGTAATATCCCTGCATTTCTATATTTATACTCAGAAATAGGTATATTAAGTTTGCCAAGAAGTTTGTATCACCCAGAATGAAACGTCGGAGACCCTATGAGTAAATATACTTACACTGGCATGATGATGCACGAGTCTTGATATAGGTCTAAACTCTTGCACTTCTAAGAAGCTTCTTGATGAATGTATCGAAACAGCCGATATTAGACCCCTATTGCATATAGCTGTGATAAAAAGTAAATGTCAAAAACGAAAGTAAGTCAAGTACTTGTAAGGAAAACGTTTCTCTTTGGAGAGATATCTTCACAAATATTTAGCATGATTACTACCTTAAACTAATATGCAATCTCCAAAGAAATTCATTTAGTTTTCCGATGCTTTAATAAGGAAGCCATATTTTGGGCCAGCCTTTCAAAATTTTTTCCGAAACCGCAAGAAAATTTTTTCCCCTTTGGTTAAACCAAGGGAATTTTGGGTTTTGATTAGAACAAAGTCCTCTCTCGACAAACAAAAAATAAATTTTTTTTGGTGCAAAGGCATGTACGATGACAACATCTGATAAGTCGCCGTTACGAGTTTTCGAGAAAAAAATTTCTGCGGAAGTTTTAATTTTTTTCCTTTGCGCGTTGACAAGGGCGAATATCGCATTCGATGGAACGATGAGCTGTACGAGATATACGACGTCATTGACATAGTTCAGCGAATTAAAAGACAGCGGCTACACTGGCTAGGTCATGTTGTCCGAAGGGACGAAAACACTCCAGCTCTGAAAGTATTCGACGCTAAGTCCGCCGGGGGAAGCAGAGGAAGACCTCCACTCTGTTGGAAGGACCAGGTGGAGAAAGATCTGGCTTCGCTTGGAATCTCCATTTGACTCCTCCTTGCGTAAAAAAGAAACGACTGGCGCACTGTTGTTAACTCGGCTATAACTGCGTAAGCGGTTTCTGAGTTAGTAAAGAAGATTTATTTCCACAATGAAATATCAGGTGTTTTAAATTGCTTAGAGTTGATATCAATAGCCATAACAGGGTCGCTGATGAAACTCTCTTAGAAATTGCAGTTACAAACGAAAGGTATGATGGACTGAGTTTGATAATGAGGTCAATATTCAAACTCTTAAATGCTGATTTGATACAAGCTTTCCTTAGACCTTATATAGATATTCAGAGAGACACCTACGTAGCGTCTCAAAAATCCCTCAGATACAGCTTGATATTGTTTAACTGAAAAGGATTGACGGTTTGTTGGAACTTACAAACTGAATTCTTATTAAGTTCATATCTCCCTTACACAGGGTTTGATACAGTTAAAGAGATCTTCATCGTTCCAATGGAGAGAGGTTACAAAACTACGATAATAGATTTATACACCTAAACGAAGCACCTTGTATAGAACTATCCCCTGTGAAATAGACCGTAGCGACTACTTCTTAAAATAAAACCTTTTTCTTCAGACCTGAAAAGAGTTCCTGCAGAGAAATGAAGGATATCATTGGTCCTCCAATATCATGGTAGCCTTTTTCGTTGAATCTAAAATATTTAAAGCTTGAGCGTTATGCTTAAGGGGTTAAAGGTAGTCAAAAACACAAAAAAATGAGAATTTTCAGTATTTGTTTTTGCTATTAAATCGTGTTATTTTACAAAAGTAGTAATATGACATTATTGTAGAATGTGCTGACTTCAAGTCACGAAAATTTCAAAAAAAAAATTAATTTCCTAGTTATAGTTGTTTGTGTTGACCCAGTTCCAAAAAAAGGTACTTGTGGTCACAACCATAAGTCCTTGGAGATTCATCTAAAATCAATCGGACAAAAAACAATTAGTTTTATAAATAGATAAACTCGGGCCAGACCGAAGGTTTTTTTTTTCAAAAATAAACAAAATGGCGGCCTCAGGAATTTTTTTCTAAATTTTTTGGGAAAAAATCAACAGTTAATTGGTCTTAAAACGAAATTTTTGAAAAATAAAATAAAATAAGTTATTATGTATTCTAAAAGCTGTATAAATTTCATTAAAATCTACTGAGCAGTTTTTGAGTTACAGTTGTCCCTATTTCAAAACACAAAATTTTGAGAAGAACGCGTTTAAAGTTCCACACTAGCGCTTTGAAGTGCCCGAGCTCTCTTTGCTATTTGTCGAATAACTCAAAAACTAATTATCGGATCAACGTGAAGTTTTCAGAGAATATTTCTAAGATATTACACTTAACGAAAAATTAAAAAAATATATATATAATTTTTTTAAATTCTACTACCCCTAACCCTTTAATAAATATAATTATATGTGGATGCTCCCAAACAATAACAATTGTTATGTGACTCATTAACTTGAAAAAAATTATATATGTATACTTATATACGTGGTATTGACACAAGCATCCATAGTTGCACAGATTGGACGTCAGTTTATATTTATTAGTTAGGCAATAAGGTAATATTCGCGAAAGATACAAATTATTCCAACTGGAACCATAATCCGTTCTGATGACCGGAACCCTTAAAGTGAATGAAAGAGCTAACCAGCGGAGGAAGAAGTACCTACCCGCCCCCAGGTAGCTTTTCTTAGTTGACAAACACTTACTGAACTCACTCAAGAATCCCAAATAAGTCTGATAACAAAGTAACTTGATGCTATTGATGAGCGCTCACACATCTTGATTAATCCAAAGCACATTGTCAGCAAACGTTTCGACGTACTTGTACTTTCTGGTATAAGATATAAAAGTTATAATGCTTGTTGTTCTTGTGTAAGGTAGTTTTTGTATAAAAAAGCATATAAATTATTTCTGAGCTTTTGTATGAAGTATTTTACGTATATTAGTGATTCGCGTATGTTTTTAATTCATTACAACAAAATGAATAATTAAGTTCAGGGTTTCAAATTCAAACTTAAAACTAATCAAAAGTTCCCCTGAAATGTAATTTGGCAATTGTTTGACATACGCAGAAATTTACTATTTTACAAAATTCAAAATTAATTATAATACCACAACAAAATGTAGCACTATTTCTGCGCGTTAAATGCCTCCAGGCCTTACAGCACGCGCTAAAAGCAACTAAAAGCATTTCGATGTCGTAAAAGGAAGCAAAAACACCGAAACTATCACCATGCCCATGCACTCTTTTATCCACAAATTAAGATGCACCTACGTAAAATATATTTATCACGTGTCTGTATGTATGTGTGTGTGTAAGCACACACCCATTCACACATCACTGAACGCCACTTAACCCCCCGCAGCAACACTGGCATACTTGTCTAAGATTACGAAATTATTTCAGTTGTCTCAATTAGCGCGTTTTCACATGCCACACGCCACACGCCGCACACATATAAACGCATACATCCACTTGCAAAAATCTTCCTCCCCCCCACACACTCAGCCGCCTATATATGTGTGTGTAGCGATAAACTTTTGAGGTAAGTAATTCGTAAGGCTGCCAGCAATGCTCGGCTAGTTGCTGTAGTGTCGCCTTTGATATCTTCGTGCAACACTCAAGAGGGGGTGAGCGATGTTACCAAAAAATAGCAAACACAAATTAGAGAAGCATATTTTTACCTTGACTCACTTCGCAGCAGCAACCACTTATCTTCCGCCCGCACTTGTAGCTGAGCGCTTACGCCCCAAAACAACAACAACAGCTAACAACACGTCTCATGCCACGTAAGCGTGCAGGACAAATTAATTAATTAAAAGAAAATGAACGCGCGGTATGTACAACGTGTAGCGATTCTTACATAACCAAGTGAAGGCTTTGAGACGTTGCAAGCACACACGCACACCAACACATGCAACTTATGGATATAGGTGCGCGCGAGTGGCAGCCTCTCAACCTGGCAGAGCGAGAGATCCACACATCTAAACTATTTTCAAAAGCATGTGTGCGTGTGTGAAATGGGTGTGTGTTCGTTTGCGCTACGTTGAGTGAGTGAAAAGAAAATTCCTGAATTATTGCAAAGTGTAACGGTAAATGTTATTACAAATTAAACGCGTGTTTACACTGGGATTAGTGGGAAACAAGTTTCGCGTTTGCAGAGCGCCACTTCAAGTACCACCGATAAGTAGGTAGTAGGTGAGCGCTGCGACGCGGATAGTGCGGCGTGAAATATGGCTCTTGAATTAAATGAAATTAGAATTAACCTGCAAATGATGGAAAATAAATGTGTACACATAGGTGGGCAAAGAACGAATGTTATCAGAAAGAGAAGAGTGTGAGGTGGATGCTTTTCACATTAATATTAAGCAATTATCTCACTCCACACTGATAACTGTGATATTCAGCAGTTTCTCACACATTGAGATTTTAATTAAATAACGCTGCCTACATTTTGGCGTAGTATCTTTTTTATCAAAGTCACACACCTTTTCAACCACAATATAACGAGTATAGAGAGTTGAAAAGTTTTTTTTAATTACAATTATTAAAGTAAATGGGTTCCACTGAAATCATAGATGGTTAGAAAACTAGAATAAAATTAGTTTAGGTTATAGCTTTGCCAAAGAGTTAGCGATTGACTGAAAAAATATATGTATCAAAATCCAATGTCAGAATATGAGGTGAAGGGTAAATTAGAACTGTATATAGACAGACAGATAGAAAGTATTTGAGGTTGAGCTCTCTCCTTTTAATAAATATGGTCACAAAGATCCAGAAATCTTGAGGGCTTGCTGAGTGCCACTGAGGTGATGAATTCCCAGTCCATGTAAGATGGAACCTAAAATCTTGAGCCTGCTTTTATAAATTGCTGGGAAATCTAGATTAGGTGTTCTGGAGTTTCCTGTTGCATGTCGCAAAACTGGCAGTTTGCGCAAAAACTATGCCCAAGTTGGACAAGTGCTTCCTGAGCCTGCAATACCCTGAATGACCGCGAAAAGGAGGCGGTCTCGGGCGATGTAGAGACTTCTGCGTGAAAATTCTCGGATAGTTAAAGGCCTATTGAAGACTGTATTGCCTTCGATGCCCCAGCAACCATAAGGGACTGTAGCCCTTACTATCATGGTATACTGTACTATACTGTTATGGTGATACCTGGCTTCAAGCCCCAGGATCTGCCGGGTAGGCGTCTACATATCATGAGTGCCTTGGTGGCTCTGGACAGTGTTAATTCCACGTACCTATTCCATCGTAAGGTTGCGTCTAATTATGAGGCCTAAGAATTTGACGCCTTTAGACACTTTCAGCTCCCTGCCACCGAGTTTTCGGGGCCGCAAAGATATATTTGTTTTATGAAAAAACGACGGTTGTTTTTCACGGGTTCACTATAGCTTTCTAAAATCTTTTCCATCCCTCTTAGTATGATGAAAGTAAGTTTAATTGGCCTGAATGATATGACCAGTTACCATCCTTCCTACCTTGGGGCTCCACTCTCCACTGTTTTGTGATATCCGCTATCGCAAGGCTATTCCTCATGAGCCCTACAAAATGTGGCAAAAAATCTTACATATCTTATTTGAAACGCGATGAAAAAACGCCGTTCACCCTGTTGACTTCTAGTTCGAGAAGAATGCCAGTGCCCACTTGATTGGGTTCGTGAGAACTGCATATACTTAGTTAGAAGAATTGTTTGACTAGTGTTGCCACTCTGCCAAGAACAAGAAAACTCTTTAAAGTATATATATAATGTGAAATGCCACATTATTATTAAGAAATGATAGGTGTTGTAGATGATTTTATGTTGAGTAAAGTATTTTCTGTTAAATTTGTACATTTTTGAAAGTGTTGCCACTTAATCTAAAAATAAATTTCATTTGGATATGTAATAATTTATATTTCAGAGATTCCTTCAGAATAAGTTTTCGTAAAAATAATATTAAAAATGATAAATCCTTAAAATATCAAAAAAATAATGAATATGGAAACCCCACATAGGATCAAGCATAGCATATGTTATTTTCTCTTTTTGTGCTCTTCCATTTTCGCTCTTCATCGCGTTTAAACTCATTATACGATTTTCCATACGTATGTATGTATGTACATTGAAGTTTAACTTTTTCGGCCTTTACACCATAATTAAAAGCCTTCAGAGCATTTAAATGCTGAAAACGCAATTTTTACAAGCAAATGCAAATTTTAAATAATATTTATTCAAATGTAATGAATGAGAGCACCGGGGTGGGCGGTATTCTCATTTTTTCTCCAAGGCGAATTAAATGCGTTGGTAGTGTTTATGAAAAAAATAGAAAAATTATTTAAAAAAAATCAAAGTAAAAAGCCGAACTCGGTGCATAAAAACTCATCACTTTTAATTTGAGCAAAAATCAGTGATGTTGCAAAACGGCGCAGCAGTCATACACGCCACTCATCCGATATTGTTAATAGTTATACGGTATTAATAAGAATTAAACTAAAAAATACATGAATAATATACACACATAAATACATATATAAATACAAGCATTAATTTGAAAAAATGTGTTGCATGCATTTTGGGAATGAGTTTGTTGCAATATATGCCTGTATATTTATAGTATATATATTTTATATAGACGTATGGGTATGTGTGTGGCAGCAAAAAAAAAATGCTAGAATAGTTAAAAGAAGTTATTGCATATGTAATAACTGTTATTTTTGGCAGATACAGCGCTATGTTGCCACAGTTTCAACAATTTGTTGCACATTTAATTTTTTTCAGCTAAACGTGCAACAGCGCTTTGGTGTGGCGCCTCCGTTGCGTGCATGCAATTTGTGCATATTATTTTACGTTTTTATCAGCAAATTTTCGCTTTTTACGGGAAAAAATTCACACAAGCATATGAATATGGATGGATGACTGCGGGTGCGTGTGTGTGTGTGTGTTGAATGCATTCGTGTGCGTTTGGCGCGCAAAAACGTGGCCGCTTGTGTATGCATGCCGCTTTTTGCCACAATCGAAATTATTCAAAAACGCATTCATGAATCTTTAGCAACAGCGGTGAGCAACAACAACATAACCAGGAAAGCGTCCGCTTTGCATTCATCATTGTGCTTTAACGCCTTTTGAAAGCTATTATTTTTTAATAACACGCTTGCGCCACACATGAGGCACACATCCGCAGATGCACAAAGCGATACACACACACACACACGGTAGAAGAGAGTTGCCAGCCTGCGCGTGAATGTATGTGTGTGACTGTAGTAGAATTGGTTTATTGCGCCTAAACCGCTGCTAAGTGCCTCATTAGCATATTGCGTGTCAAAAGCCTATTGAAAATTCTCGATAAAACTCTCGTGTGAGCAGATTGAATCGCGTGTGGGAGCGAGTGTGCGTTTCGATTTTAAGGCACATGAGAAATGTTTCACACTTTCACTTTGCATAGCGCACACATACGCGCAAACACTTGCCGCAGATACGCCGTCGTTGTTGTAGTAGTGTGTATGTGTGCTGCAAAGCCTCTCAGCTCACAACCACTCAAACGCATACACACACCAAATAATGGCAAACACAGCTTGCACCTAACCAGACCCACTGCGTACTCCAGCAGCAACAGCAACAGCAGGGCGCGGCAGTGAGAGGGGTGCGGCGTGAGGGACGCCTAAGATGTTGTCAACCGTCTGTTTGCGGTTGTTTCTTTGCGGCTGTACTTTTAGTGGTTGCCTACTCAAGGATGCAATCAAGTGCCTGACAGGCGCTGCCTTCCCCCGCCGCCTTGCCAACTATATTATGTTGCCGTTGTGTGTTAGTTGTTGCTGTTGCTGTTTTCCCCCCGAGTGGGTGTGCGTAAATTTGCTAGTTTGTTTTGCGGTTCAAAACACCGTCGCAGCACTCAACCCGAGCCGACTTTCTGCTTGGCGGATTTTTGCTTTTATCGATGTCGTAAAATTCAAATACTCGCAACACACTGCACACATATGCATGCAAAAAATTTTGATCACACATCCACCCACGCATATTTTTTCTTTATATAAGAGTCTGTTGACTTTATTTACGCGCCCCTTCCCGCCAAAAACCTTTGCAAATATTGAGCGAGTGGTTTGCATAAGCAAACTCCTTGGCAGTGTCAATGTGATAAAAGCGCTGTAAAAGCAACAGCAACAGCAACAAAAACCCAAAAATTGTAATAAAAGTCGAAATAGATTGAAGCAGGTTTGCGGTTTTGCTTAGAAAATGAATTAAATTGCATTTGCAAGGCCCGCACGGAATTTCATTTGCTGCGAAATAAATCTCCCTTGAGGTGGGTAATGGGAACAAGAATAGGGAAAGAAAAGAGCGAGAGAGAGAATGAAGCTGGAGAAAGAGAGAGGGGAACAGTTCATGACAACGCTACTGAATATTCCATATAAGAATCCAAAATTACCTTACTTTATCAAACATTAGACATAAAATATTATATTTTTTAGGTAATGCAACCTATAATTAACCCTATGCGATGTATTCCTTTAATGAGGGTGCAAAATTCCACCAACAGAGCCTCTAACTTTTGTAGCCATGCTTTTAGACAAATTTAACCACACTCGTTTTTAGGAGAAAGCTAAATCAGTAGCTTTCAAATTCCCCAGTTTATAAAAGTTCTGATAAATTCTAATGGGTACTAAGTGCTTTCCGACCGATATCAAGCGACGCTGCTGAAGTTCTAGCTAGTATGTCGATCATTGACATCCAGGGACACGAATTTGCGCGATTGGCAAAGCTAACAAAGAGGAGAAAAGCGAAGGTGGCAACAACGGTGGCAAACCTTAACCAAAGGGCAAATGGACATTCATTCATAGATAGATTGACAACATGGGGACCTAGACTTTCACCTAACCCAAATATTGAGTGGACATGGATACTTTGGAAGTTATCTTTTCTGATTCCATCACAACCTTAGTCCGTGCTGTTCGAAGTGTACAGAGTGCATAGCAGACTCGGAGCATATATTTTTTCAATACCTTCGTTTTTCTAAATTCGGTGGGAAATTTGACAGCACTCACGTGTCAATTGTAAATGGAAAACTGCCGGCTCTAATTATGACAAAACTAAAACGTATACAGTATATTAAGCGGCAAAACATCGTTCTGCTGAGTCCTCCTCCATATAGTCCTGACTTAGCATTCAGTTACCTCTTTTTATTCCCGTTCGTAAAAACTAAACTGAAAGATCAACATTTTTCGACAATTTAAGAGACGATCGGTGCATTCAGAACACATGCCTTGGAGATTCCTCAATCAGAATGGCAAACGTGCTTCGACAATTGGCGCAAACGCATGCTGATGTGTATATCTTAATGGAGAATATTTTGAACAATAATAAAGCGACTTTTCACTGTTTTTTTTCTCAAATACCGAAATATAAAACACAACCGTAGAAATAAGCAATTTCAGAATTATTAAAAGACAGTATCTGGTCAGAGTTAAGGAGAACCTCTACACGGGTCTATGTAACTTGAATGAACGTGCATTTGTAGTAGGCCAAAGGCTATCAGCTTGGCAGCGTTCCTCAAAATTATTTGGATACTATTTTCCTGCCGATTAAACATTAAAAAAAACTCCAAACTTATATATATATTAAGTTGTGTCAAATGTCTCCCTTCCCTGCCTTGTTGTCTTTTGATTTTCGCGGCTATGTGCTAAAACGCTACAGAGCTCATATCTGGCAATACTATAGATCTTTGAAAGATCTTGACATAACCTACAAAACGACGCTATGCATAATTAGTTTGGACATTGCGTCCAACAGTTATAGACGTGTAAACATGGAGTTCACTAACACCGAAATTTGTGCTATTTAAAGATTTTCTTCGCTTAAAGGCAAATCCGCTAGAGAAACGTTTCGTGAGATTAATGTTGTTTCGGGGGTTTTTACTCTATCACTTTGAACTGCGGACGAATGGTTTCGACGATTCAGAGCGGATGAAAACGACACCATGGATAAGCCAGCCGGTGAAAGACCTGTGACGACGAATACCGATCAAATCATGGAAAACATCGAGTTAGACCGGCATGTGGCATCTCGTGACATGGCCCAGAAGATGGAAATTAGTCACCAAACCATTTTAAACCATCTGCAGAAGGCTGGATACACAAAAAGCTTTATGTTTGGGTGCCGCATGATTTGACGCAAAAAAAACTTCTGGACCAAATCAGCGCTAGCGATGTGCTGCTGAAACGGAACAAACTCGACACATTTTTTGAAGCGGATGGTGTTTGGCTACGAAAAATGGATCACATACGACAATATCAAGCGAAAACGGTCGTGGTCGAAGGTCAGGGGAATCGTCCCGAACAGTGGCCAAGCCGGGATTGACGGCCAGGAAGATTTTGCTGTGTGTTTGGTAGGATTGGAAAGGAGCTGCTCCCTTATAGCCAGACGCCCAATTCTATCATCTACTGCGGACAACTGGACCGCTTGAAGCAGGCTATCGACCAGAATCGTCCAGAATTGGTCAACAGGAAGGGTGTAGTGTTCCACCCAGACAGAAGCTACGGGAGCTCGGGCACTTTTATCGCATCCACCATATAGCCCGGACATAGCGCCAAGTGATTACCACTTGTTCCTGTCCATGGCGAACGCCCTTGTTGGTGGAAAGTTGAATTCAAAAGAGGCTTGTGAAAAATGGCTGTCCAGTTCTTCGCAAATAAGGAGGGGGCTTCTACGAGGGGGGTATTCTGAAGTTGCCGTCTAGATGGAAACAGATTATCGAACGAAACGGCGCATGCTTGAACTAAATCCGATCACTGTAACAGTTTTATAAAAAATTGAATAAAGAGCAGAAAGGGAAAGGGAAGGGAGATATTTGACAACCTAATATAATATTGCAGATTGCTTTCACTTATTATTTTATTGGAACATTTCAAACAAATAGTGAAGAAATCCGGCAAGCAGAAAACAAACAGAAACTTTGAGTAGTCGTCTACGTTTGACCATTCACAACCAAAATATGGGCCAAACTGTGCAATTTATACAAGATATATTTTCACTTTAACTTACTTTATGCCGAGTTTTGTTTCATTTCAATAGAATAAAACGTACCCCTCTCTCATAAAGCTGTTGAAGATATCCGAAATACCAAATAAATAGAATTTAGCACTGACATATTGAACTTTATAAGGCCATAAGGAGTGTTATAAAACGAAATCACCAAATCCGGCAGCAAAACAAACAGCATAGCAACACAGTCCAAGGCGTCGGTCAGCAGGAAGAAATGCCAATTGGCGCTTTTATGAGCCTCCTTTAGCTGACTATATACGAAATTTACTATCACTGGAATGCACATAAAATTTACCGCCGCAACTGTCAGCGTACGTGAGAACGAGAACAATCGCTGTGGTGTATGTGCGTGAGTGTTGCTGATGAATTACACAACAACTTAGTTGTACACCAAATGAATTCTAACATGCTGTCAAGCCCATACACTCATATATTTATATATGTACCTGGGCTATGCTTTGTTCAATATTAGCTAAAATTGCGTACAGTAGTTAGTGCGCCTTAAGGTAGGCAACACCACGAGCCAACATGTAAACATATAAATGCCGAACACTGAAATAGCGTCGAGAAGAAAATAACAGAAACGCTGAATTGGTTAATAAATTGCTGGACAGGTCATTTCATGTTCATTAAGTAGCCAGAACAAGCCGATAGGTGAGCTGACAGGAGCAGTGCGGAGCAGGCCGGTGGGTTCAATTGAGTGGGCTCTTTAATCAGACGCTACTTGTTAGCAATCAAGGGAACGTTAAGCCTCTGGTAGTGCGCCGCCATTACAGACTCAATGAAATGTAACATAACAAATCAAAGTTCACACTCAGCACTTGGTGCGTTCGTGTGCATATACAGGGTTGCATTTGGTAGCACGCAGTGGGCAGCGTGAAGTCAGAAGCCAAAAGCCAGAGTGGGTAATTTATTAAGTGCGCCTTTGTGAATAACCGAGCCAATAAAGTACGGTTGAATAACTGCGTATGTGTGTGTGCGTGTACCCCTTCCACTGGGCGGCCGGCGTTGCGCGTCTATGCCGGAAGCGAAATTGACCTTTTATAAACGCCATTAAATTGCCACCTTTTGCCATTAAGCAGCGACCGTGTGCTAGGTAATGTGGCCACAAGCACATGGACACCCACCCACCAGGAGAAATATGCTCCTTCACATGCGTGTAGCAACAAACAATGCCACACGTGGCAGAAGGGACATGTGTGGGGTAGCCTAAATGCCAGCAAGCTATTGAAATAATAAAAATTTATTGTGAAATAAAAAACAATTTTATTTATTGGTATTTAGCTGAAGAGGAAGCAATCGAAGATATAAATTGGAATGCGGCCAGCAAACGGTAAAGGGTGGCAATGAAGGCGCGGACAATGGCCACAAATGCAATGAATTGGAAGCGAGAAGACGCTCCAGCGGCAACCGAAATGGAAAATCAGAATCACCACACCAAAAATTTAGTAAGCGAAAATAAAGCGAAAGTCGTTTCCTGCATTCGCCGCAACACAAAAGTGCGGTGCTGCCAAAGCAAAAACAAAAAAAAAAACAATATTACAAGAAATAAGAAAGCAAAGCGGAAATGAGACTGCGCTCGAGCGAGTGCTCGAAAAAGCATTATAGTTGAAATCAAATGGAAAATATATTATTAGTGTATGCAATGTGAAATAGTGGCCAATGGGGGCTGGCAGCGCGGAGGCCGAGGCGTTGCCACATTTATAGGTGACTGCGCCTGAAATTGTGCCACAAACGTTTTGTGTGCGGCCACTTTCGCTTTGAAATGAGCTGGTGGGGCAACTATGGTTTGCTTGGTAGAAATTACATGCTCCGTGGCGCATAATTTGTGACCCTGACTTATTTATAATTCGTTTGTTAGATCTTTCTTGCTAAAAGCCGAATTGAGAGCAAATATAAATATGTAGCCTACTACAATTAAACCTGACTCTTTACATGAAAAGGTACAGTTACACTTACCATATTAAAGTTGTTGTTATTAAAGCTAAAAGCAGGCATCAGTAGATCGTAGAGGATTTATCAGAATCTATATCCTGCTAAAAGTATTTGTTTCAGATCTCGAACTCGAGGAACTGATATATACTAGTGTGCCCAAAAAATAAGGTGACATATGAATTTAAACTACGCGCGTTGAAGGATTTGGAGAATTATTTTTTTTTTTTTTAATTTTTTTTTTTGTCAAATTTCATGTCAAAATATTCATTAGTTTTTGAGATAGGTGTCGTTTTGTGATCTGCTAAAAGTGAGTTTTTCGTTTTTTGCGATGTCGAAATTTGTTGAGCAAAAAATTTGCATTAAATTTTGTTTACGGAATCAATTTTCTGCTGCGGATACGTTGAGGATGGTGCAGAAAGCTTTTGGTGATGAGGCTATGTCAAAAAAAATGTTTATAAGTGATATAGTGAGTTCCAAGCCGGCCGTGAACGTGTCGAGGACAAAGAGCGTCCAGGGCGACCATCAACCTCAACCGACGAAGCTCACGTTCAACAAATCAAAGATTTGGTGTTGAAAAACCGTCGATTAAAAATTAGAGACATTGCTGATGAAGTTGGCATATCGAAAGGCTCAGCCAATACCATTTTGAAGGATGTTTTGGGCCTCAAGCGTGTCAAATCTCGACTAGTACCGAAAACATGAAATTTTTTGGAAAAAAGGCGTCGTGTTTAAGTGTGTGAAATGATGCTTTCCGACTACCAGGGTGTCATGAAAGGAATTATAACTGGCGATGAGGCTTGGATCTATGCTTAAGACCCCGAAACAACCGATCAATCGAGCGAATATCGTGCCAAAAGAGAGCCGAGACCAAAAAAATCGCGCCAAAGTCGCTAAAAAATCAAAGTCATGTTGACTGTTTTCTTCGATTATCGTGGTGTTGGGCATTATGAATTCATTCCAACCGGTCAAACAGTCAACAAGGAACACTATTTGAACGTTATGCGTCGTATGCATAACGCTATCCACCTAAAAAGGCCGGAATTGTGGAAAGACAATTCTTGGTTTTACTCCACGATAATGCACCATCCCATACTTCCCTCGTAATTCGTGATCATTTCGCCAAAAACTCAATCCATATCGTTCCGCAACCACCGTATTCACCTGATCTGGCGCCGTTCGACTTCTGGCTGTTCACCAAGCTCAAAAGACCGCTCCCGAGACACCGCTTTTATACGATAGAGAAGATTCAAGCCGCAGCGAAGTAGGAACTGAAGGCCATCCCGGAAAGTGACTACAACCAGTGTTTCGAAGATTGGAAAATCCGTTGACATAAGTGCATTGCATCGGGAGGGGATTACTTTGAAGGAGATAAAATTGATTTGGAAGAATAAATAAAGAATTTTCAAAATAAATACAATGTAACCTAATGAAAAATAAATATATATACATAGGAAATATTAATATTTGATGAATTATGCAAAAATCAAACTTAAGTCTTATTTTTTTATATTTATAATGAATTTTAATGAACCAAATATGTCCTATTTTGGTATACCACTTTTTGACATTTTTCCGCTAGAGACATTATATCATCAGTGTAAAATTTTTTGGTCAGTTTTTCGCCAACTAGCTCAGCCGACAATCCATCGGCCCCCGCCGCTTTGTTGTTCTTCAGTCGGGTAACTGCTATTCAAACTTCTTCACGGTCGGGCAATGGAATGTACGTTCCATCGTCATCTATTGGAGAATCGTATTCATCATCTTCTGGTGTAATGCTTTCATCGCCATTCAGCTGACAGGAGAAGTGTTCCTTTCATAATTTCAGTATACTCTGGGCATCAGCCACTAGAGCACTTCTTGGGATTCTACAAGAGTATGCTCCGGTCTTGAAACTTTCTGGTAGTGGCCACATCTTTTCGTAGAATTCTAGTGTTCGTAAGTTCTACGAAAAGATGTGGATTACTTAAATTGATTAAATTACTGTCAAATGATTTTTGACCCAATGAAAGACATGTTTCGGCACTGTGTTCGGACATGTCGGGCACTATGAAGAGTAAAAATTGATTAGACGGAGTGAAACCTTTCTTGAGACGTCAGCATTTGTCTCGGCTGCTGCTTGGGTATGTTTGTAGGATCTGAGATATCCATAGGCATATATATACATATATGCACGAGTATATGCATTAATTGTTCATCCGGTCAGCAAAGTTCAAGGATGACCTCTATACTCGCATAACAGTTAAGTTTTCAGGTTTCGGTTTTGCTTTTGGTTGCCAAGCAGGAGATAGAGAGAGCGAGGGGTGCAGTTTGCAAGCTCGTAAGCGAGCAGCTGGCACGTTTTAGATTCAGTATTGGTTTCAGTTGCCGTTAAGAAAGTGTGTGTGAGTGGTTGTGAGCAGCTAGATACAATCTCAAGACACACTATCTAAGTGTATATACAATATATGTACTTGCATGTGTGTACGAGTTTTCTTGCATTTGGCTCACTTTATTGAGCGCTGGTTTCGCCTGTCTTGCCCAACTCTGCTGCCAGCTGCAAACGGCTTCAGCCACTTTCGGTGATTTTGCTTATATTTAGTTTATTGATTTTCGTGCGAGCGACCGAAACGAGGCTCTAGGGCGTAATTAGGGCAACGCTAATGTGCCAACAAATTGCGAATGCCAATGTGCTGAAGGTTTTCGGAAATAAATTTATTTTTAAAATCTTTTCACAAACGGCAAAGCAGTCGAGTGTGAGCAAGTTGCGGTCGTTTTTGGCGTTTTTGGCACGCTCGCCAAGTTAAATAAGTAATTGCTGCGTTTTATTGCTTAATCGGCGCAGAATCTACAGCGCGCGTGAGAATTATATTTCAAAGTCTGTAATGAAAGCTTTAAATTGTTTACTAACGCTTGTGGAATGCTACCAAAAGCAAGTGCAACTTAAAGTATGCTGCAACTTGGCACTGCTACTAACACTTTCTACACATTACGGTATGTATAAAATATATATATATATATATATCTGTGTTTGCTGCAAAGCACTGCTTTCAGTCTTTCCTTGCAGAGTGCATATGCCGTTTCGATTACATTGCGTAATTGACGTTTGTCTTTTTGTCATGCATTTTCTTGTACGTGTGTGTATGTGTATTTGCTGCTTTGGTATTGGTGAATCCGCTCTTTGTGGCAGTTTTCAAATAAACAACTTTTCGCGCATTTGACACGCTCTTGTTGATTGTTGTGCCAATCCAACACCTTCGCGCACTTCGTATTACATTCAATTGCACATGCTGCACTCACACATACACACACACTGACGTACACTGCTACAGCCTTGTATTGATATGCGTGCATGCATGAATGATTGCCGCGCTGCCTTTGTGCGCAATAAAAGAAGCCCCGTAGAACGCAATCACGCCGACAATCGCGCGACATTCGCAACTACCACTGACACTGCGGTATAAATAGACACATTCATACACACACACACACATACTTGCATGCTAACGTATATCATTTCCGTTTCTATCGCTTCCGAAGCGCGACAAGAGAAATGATTTTGCACGAAAGCGGAAGGCATTCGTATATAATCACAAACATATATGAATATTTATACATATATGCATTCATACATATACATATATACATTTGCACCCACACACTTATACATGCACTCTAGTTTTGGCACGCCATCGTCACTCTTGAGCATTGTCTGCACAGGAAGTTTGTCGAAAATGCAGACAACAATGCACCTCTGCGTCGCACACATACCACCACAAGTAACACACACACAGACATACACACAAATATATATGAATGTGCTGATAACGGCAATGGATCTTAAGATGCCATCCCGAAATGGAAATTCTTTATTTTCTGGAAAGCGCAATGCAGCTACAGTGAAAGAAAATCTCGCCAGCATGAAAAAATTGTGAATAAATTCTGTTGCGACTAGTAAAAAGTGCAGATGATAACGTGTGTATTGTAACAAGCTAAATATTTTTGCAAAAATACAAATATTCCCTCTTATTTTTCTCTCTCTCTCGCTCTCTGTCGCTATTACTCATACATTGGACTAAAAACGCAAAGTAACAATTTTGACTTAATTTTTCAGATCATAGACACAAAATCTGCCGTTAAAGATCTATCATCTATTATGGTAATAAGCTTAAAGGTCGAAGTTGCTTAATAATGAAAAATGTTGAGTTGAGCATATAGAAAATTTGGTCAGCCACAATATATCATATGTATATAGGAGACCTTTCCGAGCTTGATATGACTCTCAGTGATATCTGTGCCATATATAGCATAAAAACAAGAAAAAACGTTAACTTCGGTTGCACCGAAGGTAAATACCCTTCACAGGTGCATTTCTGTTAGTAACTATTTGTCCAGTTTGTATGGAAGCTATATGCTATAGTTAACCGATCTGAACAATTTCTTCGGAGATTACATTGTTGCTTAGAAAATATTATTTACCAAATTTCGTGAATATATCTTGTCAAATGTGAAAGTTTCCATACAAGAACTTGATTCCGATCGTCAGTTTGTATGGCAGCTATATGCTATAGTTAACCGATTAGAATTTCTTCGGAGATTAAATTGTTGCTTAGAAAATAATATATACCAAATTTCGTGAATATATCTTGTCAAATGGAAAGTTTTCCATATGAGAACTTGATTCCGATCGTTCAGTTTATAGGGCAGCTATATGTTATAGTGGTCCGATATCGGCCGTTCCGACAAATGAGCAGCTTCTTGAAGAGAAAATGACGTTTGCAAAATTTCAAAAGGATACCGTAAAAACTGAGGGACTAGTTCGTATATATATAGACAGACGGCAGACGGACAGACAGACGGACATGGCTAAATCGACTCAGCTCAACATACTGATCATTTATATATACACTTTATAGGGTCTCCGACGCATCCTTCTGGGTGTTACAAACATCGTGACGAACTTAATATACCCTGTTCAGGGTATAATAATCATTAGTGTAGTATACGCTTGTCTACCTGAGGTACATAAAGTGCATTTGCGATGAGTGAAATTATTCAACAAAGAAGTTCCATTAAATTGAGTGTGCGGAATCAAATTTCTGGTGCGGAAACATGCAAAATGTTGGAAAAGGCCTTCAGTGATAATTGTTTGTCGCAATTGTCGTCTTGATTGGTATAAATTATTTAAAGAAGGTCATCAACATCAACCGATGATCAACACGTCAATAAAATAAAGGAACTGGGGCTTGAGAATCGCCGATTAATAGACAGAGGTCTTACTCGCTTCGCTGAAATATCGGAAGAATCAGTGAAATACATGTGAAAGCACGATTGGTTCCAAAATCACTAAATTTTTTCGAAAAACAGCATCGTTCCAAACTTTTTTAAACAATACTTTCCGACTACCAGGATATCATGAAACGTATTATTACTAGCTGTGAGTCTTGAATCTATGCTTACGACCCGGATATAGACGATCAATCGGCCGAATGTCGTGCTAAAGGTGAGCCGAAGCCGAAAAAACCACGTCAATGTAGGTCAAAAATCAAGGTTTCATTGACAGTTTCTTCGATTATCGAGTTTTTGTGCACTTAAAATTCCATCCGACCACCAAAATTGTCAACAAGGAATACTTTTCGAGTGTTATGCGTCATTTGCGCGAAGCTATTCGTAAGCTATTCGTAAAGATGCTGGAATTATGGGCGACAACTCTTACTTTTTGCACCACGATAATGTGTCGTCGCATATTGCATTGACTTTTCAAGCGTTTTCAACCAAAAATTTGAAAAAAAATTTTCAACCAAAAGTTTTCGAAACCACCATATTCGCCTGGTTTAGCACCGTGTTATTTCTGGCTATTCAGCAAGTTCAAACGATTAATTCGAAAAAAGCATTTTGAATTAATTAAAGACTTTAAACGTGAATCGTGCATTGAAGTTCATTTCGAAAAGAGTTTTCTCAGCGTGTCGGAATTTTCTTTTGTGTATCTCAATAGTATATAACAACGCCATCTAAGCATCAGCATTCTTTGTAAGCTTCCTCAAGCGTACATTGACGTTCCCCTGTTGAATATTTCACGCTAGTACAGTTATTTGTTTACTTGTTTTTCGAATTGGATTTTTATTTCAAGTACTTTTTTAGTGCAATTGCCATTGAACATTCTTTGGCGGATTTTTCAGCTGGTGAGCACAATATAAATAATGCAAATAATGCAAGTGCGCTAAGAAAATCAGTGACGAAACTATAGGTTGAGAGTATGTTGTTGCACTCATGTTTTCTAACAATTTCAGTACGGCAATTGCTGCAACTTCTAGATTTTTTCAAGAGAAACTACAACAGTATAAGCTTCAAATGAAATTTAAGGAAACTTTTTTAAATTTTTTCCTGTAAACAGTTTTCATCTGTAATTTTCGAAGATTCTAAGTATCCGGGTTTCAATTGGGATACGATTTCTAAATGTTGTTTTGGCATTTTTAATATGCATGATCTGGGTATTATTAATTTTACTCAACAATGTTTAGAATTTCATCAGAAAGATATCGCAAGAATAATGTTTCCAAATGATTAAATTTTGTTATTAGAAATATCGTTGTCCAGTTGCAGCTTTCCTGCGGCTTTGGTATTTTATGTCGTAATAATCGTCCCCCTGTGCTTGTTCCATTAAATATATTTACTGTCATAATGTTCAAGTGCCAATAAGGCAAAGAACCGCTCGAGGTAATGAAAATATTCTGCCGTTCAGCAAGTGTTGCTGAAGACCGCCATTTGTCGATTCAAGCCGTTTCAAGAATAAGGCTGTCTTCAGGGGTGGATGCAGAGTAGAATTTTTGAGAGGGTGGGGACTATATAATTTTGTATCTGCAACTCAAAGTCATTTTCTTCACGGAGTTCACTTAGGACGGATCCGGACCTGACAGTCTTACACTACAACCTGAAGCATTTTGAGAAAGGATTTGGACTTGAATCCGTACAAAATTGTTTTCATTCAAGAACTGAAGCCATTAGGTCACCGTAAACGCAGAATTCAATGCTGATTTAGCCTTGAAACAACTTGAAAACGATAACATTTTTTTTTAAGAAAATCAGCTGCTCCAATGAGCCTCACATTCATTTGATTCGTGTGGTAAATAAAAAAAGTGTTTATTCTGATGAATTCACAAATTATTCATCAGCAACCATTACATTTACCTAAATTAGCAGTTTGTTGTGGTTTTTTGTCTGATTGGAATCATCGATCCTTACTTCTTTCAAACGAGCTGGTGACACCGTTACTGCCAATGGAGAACGGTAAATGTCGATGGTTATCAAATTTTTATAGCCGTAATTGCAACAAGTTGATCTTGACAACATCTGGTTCCAACAAGACGGGGCTACGTGCCCCAATTATTGCGGGAAAAGTTTTAAAAGTCGATTATTTCTTGAAATTGTGGCATTGAAAGGCCTCCAAGAAGTTGTGATTTAACTAATTTAAACTACTTTTTGTGGGGTTATTTGAACTTATTGGCCCTTTCCGATAAACGACACTCTCTTCAAGCTTTGGAAGTCAATATTGAACGTACTTTTCATGACATAAGTACATCTAGTCGCATGTTAGTACTCCAAAATTGGCTTCATCGAAATTTGTTCCTCCAACAGAAGTCGTGGAGCCCGTTTGAATTATATTCCGCACTTAATTGTATCGATTGTACGTCACATTAAATAAAAACCATTTAAATTTATTTAAGTGTTTTTTTTTTAAACAAAATCGTAACACTCTTATTTGAAAACCCGCAAAGCTATCAGCCAGCGTATTAATGACACACTTTTTTCTAAATAATGGCATTTTCCACAATGCAGCATTGACATAATTAGCGGTCAGCTGCTTTCGAAACTCATTAATCCGGCTATTTGGAATTCCTCAATCCTTTGAGCACTTAATATGCAGTTTATTAAATATTTAATACTCACAGTTTTTGCCTCACACACAAACAAAGGCACAGTCGTATTTGCAAGTTGGACACACTTGTTCTAAATTTAATCACTAAATGGTTAAATGAACTCACCTGAAAGAGAGAAAGAGAGAGAGAGAAAAAGAGATAGTTAGTTTGAGTGTGCGGTAAAAAAGAGTAATACAAAATCACATTTAAAACCCATTGACATGCGGATTTGCAATGCAAATCTGCAGCTGAAATTCACATTCGCTATAATACACAGATTTTTGCCATTAATCTCCGGCGCGCGGCTGTCTAAATCAAATGCAATTTGCATAAAGGACTCAAACCGCTCCAACTACATACACACAGACACACACCAACACATGCACAGCGGTGGAGAGCAAACGGCGCGTATGAATTGCAGCAGTTAAGAGCCTGTTTGTCAAACAGCGGGTGGCCGGATGTGGGCGGGGGGAGTGGCAGTATGTCTGAGTGCACTTCTGGAACTAGTTCTGCACTTTTTGCGGTTTACAAACATAACTATCTACGTCCATAGACATATATGAATATATATACATATATATATATAAATAATATTTTACGCCGCTGGCGGGCCGGAAGCAGACGCGGCTTCGTTCTTCTTGTATCGCGCGCGCTTTTTTGCCGCCGGCGCGCACACACAAAGCTTTGCATATATGAGTAGATCAGCGACCAACAAAAAAAAAAGCACACAACAACTCATACGAAATGCTCACTTTTCATAACGGCTTTTTTTTTAATCTCTTTTCTTCGCAGTCAAACTATTACATTTAACATGAGCTGAAGAGTTGGCGAACTGAAGAGTTGGCGAGCTGCAGCGTCGCCGACGCGCACAAAAAAGGTTGGCATAATTTTTGCACACTACACTTGGCAGCGCGTTTTTTGCCAGCGCTGCGCGTAGTTGCTGTTATGCTTTCGCTCCTTTTTTGTTTGGTTTCGCCGCGCAGCCGCTGGGACTGTGTGTACACAGCGGATGCGGACACGAAAAAGATGAACTGCCAACGCAAAGAAAGCGGCGTGTTGATGAAGCAGCGTTGATCTAGTGAAACTCCACACTGTCAGCCAGGACTTTTTTGCCGGACGCACGGCTTTGCGCTGATTCTGGCACTGTCAGCCTTATGCGCGCGTACATGTGTGTGAGTGCCATGTATATGTGTCGCTGTGTGCGTGTGTTTTTTGTTGTGTGCGCCGTAGATTGGGAAAATTATAATTTAATGTGTGGATAAATGCATTCAGTTTAACTTGTATGTATGTATATGTGTGCTCACACTATCTGTAAGTAGGCATATAACAAAAAAGACACGTGTAAAGAGTAGGCGAAGCATGAAATATGGCGAAAAACTGTGCACTTGTAGGCGCTCTTTGCGGCGCATGCAACTGAGGGATGTCAGTTCCATAGAAGTCTTATTTTTTGTCTACTTTGCGGTTGTGTTTTATTATTTTGCGAGAAGTTTTTTGTGATAATTTTGTGTAAGCGAATATAAAACGGGAATCAAAACGGAGTTTAATTGTATACTACTTAATCAGGCTGAGGTAGTTTTTATGTGAGGTATATATATATATCTGTATAACAGAGGTTTTTCATATATTTCTCCAAATAGAAGCATCAAAAACATATAGGACTTAACGCGGAACACCTCAAATTAACAAAAACCCAAAAATTTTGGACCTATTTATTTCTTATCTACCACAGGAAAAAGTGATTTGAGCCAATAAAGCCAACAATTTCTCCTCTACCCAACCAAAAAAGCATCCATGTCTTAGCATTTTTCCGAGTACACATCTTCTCATTGAATGTGCTAAGAGAAGGACTTCTGAATAAAGTTTCCAAATATAAGAATAAGTTTGGATGTAGTGCACGTTAAATGGCCTGCGGCCAGTACGGTCTATAAACTACTGACGACTATAGCTGTGGAACCGGATTATGAGTAGGATTAGCTCTTTGGGTTTGACAATACCTTGAGCTGGTGGATGCGGCATTTTATTAGCTGAGTATAATGGGGTGACATTCATCAGAAATGGCTGACGGGTTAATGTTGCAACCGCCCCCGTACCGTTAAAACTCTGGCAGGCCCGGGAGTACGTTCCCCGCCGGCGTCGTTAAGTTGACGTGGTAGGTGTAAGTTGAGACGACTCCTTCTTTGCGCTGGTTGACTCTGAACGCATTGCGTGCGGCAACTCTCGCCTTGGCCTCATTACTGAGGCAATCTTGGGACCACTAAAGGCGTTTATCTTTCCGAAGAACGGATAGCGGCTATGAGTGGGGACCCTTTTTGCATGGACACGGAAAAAACTAACAACAAGCGTTGAACGAACGCGACGACGAACTGTCGCTGGCGAAAGGCAGCAATACCAAGACCCCTGTAGGAATATCTACTTCAGGCGACTCCACGAGTAGATGGACCATCATACGCGGCGGAATCGGCATCACAAGTTAAGAAACCTCTGCTAAAATCTGAGCTGTCTGAAGAACAGCTAAGAGTAGACAATCTTAAATTTGTATAATGAAACTCTTCCTACTTGCATACATCGTTTTTGAACACTCGAACGTCGAAGAATCGTTAGGTTAGCTTAGAACTTGATACTTCACGAAACGCTTCAAAATACTTTGAAGTCATGGAGTATCACATTTACCATACTTTCTAAAAGTTTTGGAGCAATGGAGAAAAGCACGTGTATATTACCTTATTCTACGGATTAATGCACTGACAAGGACTTCGAAAGGAAATGCTGGAGATTTCGAAATATATTTATACTCCCTTATTTCTTTGATGTGTTGGTTGCTGCAAAAGGAATACGCCAGAGCGCCAGATCGCAGTCCGCCGCACTTAGGTCTATTTTACTTCCGGGCGGTAACTAAATTATGTCTTATGACCTCCGCGCATGCTCTGTATTCCTCTGAATCCACTTTCTTATATTCTAAAGGTGGGATCTTAAGGTCAGGTGCTCTGTGATGACCGCTTCATTATTACTGAAATCCCTTTTGGCTAGAAGAATAAACTTTTAGTATTACCATCATCAACACCACCCACAAGTAACCCACTTTCTTACTTCCCCTCTCTCTTCACTAATAATTAAACCATAATTAGCTAAAATATTCCTTTGCTAGACTAAAAACATCTTCTGCCTTCTTAGTAGTCGCCGAAAATCTCAAGTCTAGTTCATATTTCATTAAGCAAAAAATTTTTCCTCACAAAATCAAAAAATAATTTTTGGTAGTAAAGCAATTGTGAAAATTATAATTGAGGAACTAAATATGCCTTCCCCAACACAATTATAATGTGAGCTCAGCACTTTTTCCATAGCAACAACAACACTTTATTATACGAGTATATTATATTTAGAACTGAGGTCTTCGCACATACACACACTTACATAAACAGACATACATGACAACTTCGAACGTTCTTCAGAGTACTCATACCTCTGGCATCGAAAGC
Organism: Bactrocera correcta; assembly: GCA_027475135.1. Lineage (NCBI taxonomy): Eukaryota > Metazoa > Arthropoda > Insecta > Diptera > Tephritidae > Bactrocera > Bactrocera correcta. The sequence continues at coordinate 113,183,892 of CM050323.1, forward strand.
TTATTTGCACCTACATACCCACAAACAAACCCCATCCGCCAACAGCCGCCGACATCAACGTGCACTTAAGTTTATATTTTTAATTCAATTATTCAAAGCGGCTCGCATTCGCCACATTTTCACTTTCGCACTCATTCATTTATACATTTAGAGCCGTGCAACTAATGAATTTCATTAAAATCTACATACAAATGCGTGGAAAGCGAGTGAATCGACAAGCCGTGGCTCTGACGAGGCAACCAGTTGCCCTGATAGGCCGACGCTGCCGTTTGCCAACGAAATGGGGAGCATTAAATGCGATTAAGTATTAAAATCTGCTTTTATTTTGACGCTCATACAAACGCCAACCGAGCGCGCTGGCACACGAAGACGGTTGGCATTGGGTGGTGTGCGGGAACGACAGGATGTCAGTTCAGCTGAGTGACACACCGACGGCGGGCAGGCAAAAGACATACCACTGTAAGCTAAGCGTCTGACGCGCCTTGACAGCTCGACAGCGCCCACAGCCCCCTCAGCTCCCACAGTCGCCCAAGCCGTTGGAGCCGCACGAAGCACTTGAAGTGGTAAGCTCAAGTTGATAGCAGGGCATAAGCGACTGGCTGACAGCGTGACGGCAAGACAACAATATGAGTAGTGCATATTGTCACTGCCACGCCCACCCATGCACGAGTGTGCTACAAGTGTCAAAGTCGATCGAGTCAATGTGTAAATGTAGCTACGTAAATCCGTTACTGTGTTTAGGGGGTGCGACACATAAATGCTATTAAATATTTAAATGCGAATAGTTGAGCGCTTGCCAAGTGAGCCATAAAGAAGCGAATTAGTCAACACAGCTATGCTGCTAATTTGCGAGTAAGCGGGCGCGCCAACAATTTCTGGAGTAGGTATAGACGTATGTACATATACCATAACAACACTGAAGAGGCTGGTGTGGTGTCGGCAAGAGGGATTTACTCGGCGCTTACGGCTCACAGCGCTCATTGTGCAACAACAGCGGCAACCTTGGATGGCGCAGTGCCTGTACAGGGTGTAGTTGGCGTTACGAATGCTGGGATTGAAACTTTTTTGGTATGTTTTTAAACTCTGTATGTTGTGGCTTGAAATTATTTATTGTGGGGCCTATTTTTTGGCGCAAAACAAGAGTTAAAAATCAGAAAATCATCTTGCAGATAAAAATTATATGGAAACGTGCTCCGGAAAGCACTAAAGCAACTTGATAAAGTATCTGAGACCTTAGAATAGATGTACAAGGTTAGGTTATATCAAAAGTGTAGTCTAGCATACCTTTAGGAGCACTTTTAAAAACTTGATGAGGACAAGTTTCATATTCCAACTGCAGTTTGGCATACCTTTAGGCGCATTATTGAAGAGCTTGATAAAGTATCTAAGACCCTTCGAATATATTTGTACAGGATAGGATCAAAACTGTAGTCTCGCATGCCCTAAAGTTTAAGAAAAGCCGCTTCCTTATGAAAATATTGAACTATTCAGATACTTGCAGCTCTTGAATATTCGAAAAGGTTTGTCCAAAATAATTAAAAAGTATGGTATTATTGTCTCATCTCTCTCTTTTAGCATCAAATAATTGTTTGTCCAAAATCAGTACTTAAGCCTGAATGTATATAAATATATCTAGAACATTTGCAAAAAGTTTCTAACGTTTCTTTTTGCTAATGAAATTCTCAGTCCCCCATAACAAAGAACTTTCAGAAGCTCACAGCAAATACCTTGGACTCACCCTGTAGTCGGATATGCAAGGCGTCGCCGTTGGTTGTCTGCAATTAGTGGCGTAAATTCACTTACTAATTGCCAATCGCTTTGAAGCTGCGAGCAATTCTTAATAATAAATTTCCAAGTATTCCGGAATATGCATATTTGAGGCGGCAAAGGCGTACAAAAGCATATAAATTCACAACAATTATTACTTAATTAATACATTTCGGCAGAAACAGCTTTTGAAATGTCAAATTAGAAGTTTCAAATGAAAAGCTGACACAACGATAATCACATATTTTTGGTCTATTGTGCTAGAATGCTTCATTACACTCGAGTACTCAGTAGAGAGCTTAGCATTCGTTCTACATATTATAATTATAATGGCATATATGTTACTTATTTTTACAAGATTACAACGAATTATGTTGAGAATGAATATTAAGCGGCAACTCGAGGCAATTTTTTATATGCCTACATAGATGACAATCCGTTTATGACATTACACGCGTACTTGCCACACGCCGGTATTTCGCTTTGTTTTCGTTTTAATTGCGTATGCCTAATTTTCTGAACTCACCTACATATTATTTTATTCACATACTTCGATATACTCGTATAAATGTATTGACAATTCTGTCTGCACATGCTAAAGTCCCAGCTAAGTCATTAGCGATAGCTGCCTTAACCGTAATGTAGCGACCAATTCACCCTCACACCTTCTCAATACTGCTTGTGTTCGTAGAGATCTGTATTTACTAAGTATTTCACGTAAGCCCATTAACTGCAATCGCCATTAGTCTTTTTTCGAGCTAATCATTATTATTCCTCCAATAATTTAGGACTGAAGGTCAAACGCAGCTTAGCTTTCGCCAACAGGTGCTACTTTGGCTTCGTAGGCAATTCAGAAGCAAATTCCTCTCTCTCGACGAACAAAAAATATGAACTTCGAGTCTCTCATTATTTTCACTCCATTATACGGCGCAGAGAAATGGACTACGATGTACTGTGATCAGAAAGCACTTGGAGCACTCGAAACAATTGTTTCTTCGGAAGATCTTCGGAGACGTTCATTTGAGCGATGAATATGGAAAATGATGGAACTGTTAACTGATGGGCTTTGGATATATCTCCATTATTTAATTTTGTTAAGCGTTGCCTGAGCGTTGAATCTCGTCTCGAAATAGAACTTAATTAAGGCAAAGTATGCGAAAAGTATGAGATTTGCTCCAGAAACGGTCAATTATCAAACTGCACTAGAAATATTATATTTTTAGAATAAGCTCTTCTCAGTCCAACATTCGTTCCAATATCTCTCATGCGCCTATTCCAAAGCAAAGAATGTTAATTAGTACTTTTAGCTTCGCATTTTTTGCGAAATTTTTCTCACATAGTATTTGCAGCTTTCACAGAATATTAAAAAAATTAAAGCAATTCCAACAACAAAACTATATACATAACAGTTTGGAATTTTTTAATCCACACCAATTTCTTGGAAACTATTACAAGTCAAGCGAAACAGAACTGGAATTTGCTTAGAATTTGGATACACAAAAAAAAAGCGAGATATTTAAAGAAATATAAATAAGCTTAAGAAATGTGTTAGCTTTAAGCTCATCCATAATACCAACTACCTACCTATCCACGTCAGCCAATCTTACCGCTATTCACGAAATATTCGTGCAGGCAATTACACGACACTCACAAAATTTACTCACCGCAATGCCTTTGAGAGAGAGCAAGTGTAACAAGTTGTTCTTCTACCCATTTGCGGCAATTCATTTTGCTGGCATTTTTTAGACATCCCCAAAAAAGGGAAAGAATAAAGAAAATTGTTAAATTACTATCCTAGCAACAATGGCGTAGGCAGTGCAAACATTTCTTTCATTCATTCACTTCCTTTTGTTGTTGTGCTTTCATGTGAGCTGCTGAGATAATTTATGGTCGTCATGCCATTGTTTGAAAGCGAGCATAAAGACTGTCAGCCTGATGACTGGCTAAGTGGGTGTGTCGACTTTGGCATTGTGTTCAGAACGTGTGCAAGCGACAAAGCAAAGTGTGGCCAATAGCGGGCAGCCATACAGTCATTTGTACTGTGGCGACTTAGAAGTATTTCTTGTGATTGTGGTTTTTTAACTGGTCTATTGTAAAGCAAAGTAGCAGTAACGCCGAATTTGCTCTAAATACTTTGCCAAGAATTCTTGAAGTCCAAGACTGTGCTTCCATTTCTGCTCTGCTTCTGCAGCTAGGTAAAATATTTTAAAGAATAGAGCAAAAAGTATAGATGAAACTCGACTGATAGTCATTTCAATAAAAAATCTTGTGATAATAAACCATCATCATGGAAACTCTGTGACTGGACAGCCTTAAGATCTTGTCGTCATTCACTTTTAACAACATTTTCGATGTTGGATTGGTACAGTACTGGAAGTATCATCGTTCCATGGACTACTAGTGCGAAAAGAACCACATAAGTATCTTCCGCAAAACCTTTCTCTCCAAAAATTCGTGAAGCCGACTCATCAGATGAAGTCATAGTACTTGCCTCCGGATAATACTTGTATTTTGACTGATTTGTTGATGGTGATGATGCTGGTTCCAAGATAATAAGTTGATGCAGTCACACGAAGGGATTCCCCTTGTCTGAAATCTCGCTTGGCATCGAACTGCTCGGAGAGGTACTTCCCTATTCTGAGGAGCTTTTGCTGTTGCTCAACGTCAGCTTACATAGCCAGTATTAGCTGTGCGGGGATACCAAGTTCAGACATAGCGCCATAGAGTCAGTTCCATGTTCATGCTGTGAAAGACGGCTTTGAAATTGACGAAGAGGTGATGTGTGTCGATCTTCCTTTCATGGATCTTTTCCAAGCTTTGGCGCATAGTGAAGCTCTAGGTGATTGTAGATTTTCCTGATCTCAAGTTTTACTGATAAGGTCCTTCATAACTTCGGTATGCTTTGAACATCAGCCAGTAGATCGATCGTTCTTAGTCTTTTGATATCGAAACAAAAGAGATTAAGCAGTTGGATACTCTTACAAGTCATATATTGAAGTTAGTCCAGAATCGAAAAAACAGAACAGACTTCAAAAAAGTAAACTGACTGCAGCAAACTGATTCTTTAACTAGTTCCAGTTGTAACTAGTTCCAATTGTAACTAGTTTTTACACCCAACAAGTCACAGATAATTTGCATACATAAAACATTGCTTCCATATGCTTTATGATATTTTTGGGTAACAGATTGCCATATTGTTCCTTGACTGAGCCACTACAAGTAACTGTTCATATGCTCAGTTTACTTTATACATTTTATACCGTTATTTGTTTATGTTCATTGTTTATGATATTGTTTTGTTTTTCTTTTTATTACAAGTCTGCACAAAACTTTCACCGCTGCTCTCTCCGCCCATCTCAATACTTTTAGTGTGCCGAAGCCGCAAAGGTGAGGCAACTTTATCGTTATGCGAGTAGTCTCTGCAGCGCTCACCTTTGCAACATACGAGAAGTGAGTCGACTTCACCAACACCCCTTCTTCCCAAAACACCAAACTTTTACTAACTGCCAATTTTATTTGTTTTTGCGCTTTTGTATTTGCAAATGTGAAAATAGGGGTTTATGTGTGTGTTCAGGTGTATATCGCTACTATTTGCACACATACACACAGACGCAAAATTCAATATTGAGTGGGAAGCCGTTTTTCACAACTCGACACTCGATACTGCCGACTGCTTGCCTGCTGCCTGCCTGCCAGCCGCTTGTTGCTCTGCGCCGACTGTTACCGTTGATAGTCATAAATTAATGTCAGCGCTGCTTTGCTCTTTTATGCGCGCAATAAAAGCGGAAAATAGCTTGTAATAAATTTGTTAGATAATTTCACACTTAATATTTTATTAAAAGCTCTTTTCCGAAATGACTATACGAATTTGATCCATTCAAAGCCACTAATGTGCATGAATGTTTCGCGTTTCCACTGCGTCTGTATGTATGTATATTTGTATATGTGTAAGTCTGATTGTATTTGTGTGAAGGTGAAGGCGAAGGTGTAAAGCGCCAATAAAATGAAATTGAAGTTAACAGCAACAACAACAGCGACGCCAGCAGCAGCACATTCACATGCACGACTGCTTCCGCTGTGCCGTTAAGAGAGTTTGAGTCGTCAGGGCAATCGCAGGATATTAACATAATCGAATTTTCCGCATATTGCATAACTGTCTAACATACATACATGCACACATACATATGTGTTTGAGTTTGCATATGGAATTGCTACATATGTATGTGATGTATTTCACCATTACCGTCTTTGTGAACCCCAAGTGGTATAAGACTTAGTGGTGATATAAAAGCGCAGCATATTTTATTTATTGAATTTATTCTTGGCTATAATTTAAACAAATTGTTCCTGTTTTTTATGTAATTGATCTATTATTTTAACAACTGAATAAAACTAAAAGCAGTTAGTTTATGTGCTCGTAAAAAATTTCGGAAGATTTTGTAGATAAATGAAAAGAGATGTGAGAGAGAGGGCAATGAAAGAACAGAACTTTTTCATGGTTATAAATTCAGCTCGTCTTACTTCGAACAACTTCAACTTTTCTTATTAAAAATATGAGGAAGGATCACGAGCTTAAGCACGGAATCGAACACAAACCTTCTGGAATTAAAATATCATGAGTCATACTTGGCGTAATAATATATGTACATATGTAGATATTGTCTTGCTCTGAACAAATAATGAATTATTATTAATTAAGGGGTCAATAGGATAATCTGGCCTGTTTTTTTGACATTTCTTTTCATATAAATTTTTATTCCACAATAGAACTTTTTTCACATATCAGGTATATCGTGGGGTGTTTCGGAATTTTTTGATGGCATCTGTTGAAGAAATGGCTGGGTGAATGAGATGCGTTTATTTACTGCGGACACGACTTCTCATGTTTGGATCATCTGAAATACAAAAACCCAATTTATTCATAATAAGTGCGTGGATGGTTATCGTCCCTACTAGAATCATGAAAAAATGTTGATAAAGAGGAAGCATTCGATCATTTTAGCGGAGTCTAAAACCCAATATCAAAGAAAACTTTAGCCAAGTACGTCACAGCCACATTTGTGACATATACAAGTCAGTGCTGGTTGAAGAAAAATATATCTGAATTATACAAAAACAAGGAAATACACAAAAGGTTTACTGACAAAACGTTGATTCGGTGACATTTAGGCAGTATTGCTAATGACAGGATCAAGTGATTTCTTCAAATTGCGGTTTCATTGGATAGATATTCTATGCAAATTTCACGAGATTCTCGATTCCACCGTGAGTTTGTTCAATAAATTTCAATGATCCATATGCCGATAAATTCAGTCGATTTTAAGAAAACGGGCGGTTGACAATTTCTGATCGTATCTCAAAAAAAGCTAATGCGTTATAAGACCATACGGCCTGATAAATATAGTGATTTTTAAAAAAGGGCGTTGACATTTCTGATGAAAACTTCAAAAAACTAACTACTTTCAGGTATAAAGACACGAGGCGAGCAGAAGATCTAACTAGTGACAGCATAAAATTTGAAAAAGTTAAAAGAAATTTTAGGACTTCGACATTAAATATCTATTTGAAATGTCTCCAAATAAATAATTTCTTTTATGATCCATACCTAGCATGAAATCTAAATACAGTATAATAATTTTAATCAAATTAAATTTAACTAAGACAACTATCTCAGAGCGACAATAATTTGCCAGAATTCAACAACAAGCTTCCAACAATCTATTTATGCCCCAGCTAACTTCAATTAATAAGGATATATGTTCATATATAAGCAGCTGAAAAGTGCCGAATTGGAGAAAAATTCCAATCATTCCATGTGGCAGTGTAAAGTCGTTTGCAATTAAACGTGCGCTTTAATTAAAGAAAATGAATTCAATAAGCTTGCCGAGCAACAAACGCCGCAGAATGATGGCAAATCGGCGATTAAGTGGGTGGTTGCAGGGCAAGTGTGGAGCATTGTGGCGGCTGGTGGCAGATACGCGCGTAAAAACAACAAATAGAAATTTAATTTCCTGCAAAAAGCTGTACAAATCAATACGCGGCGAAGGAGAAAAGTGCACGGCGGTGCAGGGGGAAGGTAAATGATTAAGAAGTGAAAGTGTAAGAAATCGGGAGCTATTAATTAAAACGAAACTTCAACTGCCACTGAAGGGAGCAACGAAAAGCAAACATACAGCTCGGCATATGCTGCTGCGTGTAATGGTATTTGGCGTAGGAGGTGTGGACAGCAGGTTTCTTGAGTTGCTGCTATTGACGAGTAGCGTTGAATGCTTCAAGGCGCATTTTACGAACTTTCTACGGGATATGGGAATGGTTGAGAAAATGGTTTATAGTGGAAGGTTAATTTATGGAAATATTTAAAATTTATTTTCTGTATTTTTTTTAATAACTGTGCTTCGAAAGATATAGGAACATTGCCTACATTTTGGCGCAATGTTATAAAAGGCGAAATTCAGTGAAGTTTGAACTCTTAAATGCAAACTCAAATTTGGTTGTGGATAACTACCAGCTCCATTTCTTATACTACACATCCACAAAAAGTGATTTAACAAATGTTTAGTAGATTATATAAAGCAGAGGTTCGCAGCTAAAACGTTGCCTACATTTCGGCGCAATAAGTAAAAGAAGAAAAATTGAAAGGTTCTATCAAAAATTACTGTGGAATCCTGATCTATATCTATATTATTAGTGTGGGTACGGAAGCGGTTATTATTTCGCTTGGTACTCAGAAAACTAGATTCTTAGCACCTCTACATATTGAGGTTAGAGGAATAAATTGAGTGTTCTGCCTTTATAAATCAATTACCTCAAAAAACCTCAATTTGAATGAAGAAAACTCAAGCGTGAACTACTTTACCGATTTACGACGACAAAGCGTCAAAGTAGCTCTAAGAAACTGAAATACTTCTAAAAACTGACTTTTGATTGATTTGCCTACAAACTTCAAGTCCTATGGCTCATTTTCAATTTGCCAGCGCACTGAAACTTAACTTTGGCACTTTCGAAAACTTTAGCCACCAAAGAAAAATATAAGCTTGTTAGTGGTGGCACCAAGGCACAGCTATGTGCCCTCGTCAACAAACGCCACATTTCGACAAACGGTACAGTTATATGGTGGGAGGAAAGGCGAAAGTGAAAGAAATGCAGCAACTATTTGGACTTTTGAGTCGACTTCAAGCTTTCACTCTGCATTTCCGACATATTTTCACGAAAATTCTTGGTTTTTCTTTGCACTCACTTTTGTTGTTGTTAACCGACCTCAAGCAAAACAGTCCATGTGGTTTGTGGCATGCAACAGCACGAGCAGCAGCAGCAATTCTTTGTATTTTGTTAACAATTTCCCTGTACTCGTGGGCGCAACAGCGGCACGTCGCCAGGCGTGGCATTAAAGTCAGCTAAGCTTTGATGCTCGCGAAAAGTGCCCCAGCAGCGGAAATTCTTAACAATTTCGGCATCGTCGACAATTCAAGGCGTTGCTGGCAATTGCGTCGTTGCCTCTTAATAGCGGTGTGCACACGAGCAACGTACCATAGCGCGCTAGTAAAGAATGTAAAGCCTATATTTAGGCGTTATGCCGCAAAACTGCCATTTCGCGCGGGTTTTCGCCTCCTCCCCTTGTTCAATCCCTTGCAACCTTGTTGGCCCACTTACGGTCTCGAGGGACAAATTCGCCTGAATTGTTTGCTGATTTGTTGTTGTTGTTGTTCTTGTTCTTGACTTGCTGTAACACGCTTTGTTCCAGCGCTACAAAAATATTTGGAATTTATACATTTATAATATATACCAGCGGCATATATTTACATAAGACACCCCTCCAAAAGGGCGATAGCTGTAAAGCAAGGATTTGGCAGCATATATTCAAAACACAAACAACAACGAAAGCATAGTTGCGAAGTAATTTAAATAAAAGCATCGCAAACAATGTAACACCCGCTGTTGTTTTTGCAGTTATTGCTTCAACCCGTTATTCGCACCCCTTCGGCAAGGCTCTCCGATAGCATTGTGTTATCAATTCAAGCGTTCCTTAAACACGATATTCGCGCCTGTTGCAATCATCAAATTAACATCGTAAAGTACAAAGGCTCGGACACCTGCTGCGCATAATTAAGGTATGGGACAGCTAGGCAAGGTACTAGGAAAGGGTGAACCCAGCCAAAGTTGTGGGGAAGTCTTTTGAAAATAATAGAAACGCACAAGAGCAATTAAATGAAATAAGCTATAAATAAGTATTTATTAGTGGTATAAAGAGGGCTTACAATTTTAACAAGGTTGCCAGATGTTTAAAAATTGGAATTATTGTGATTATATACATATGTATGCTCAATATATGTGCTTACCTTTTCGAAAAAGATTACAAATTTGATAACTTATAAATTTTAAAACTTGCGTGGAGCTGCACCTGATTAAAATAGTTAAATTTTAACGACTATGTAATGTATATGTTTTCGCAATGTAATGTTAGATATTATAAATATTTTTTTAACATCAAAAAAATTTTAGTAGCGTTGCCACCTGTTAGGATACGTACAATGAGATCAAAAGGAAATGCATATAAACTAAGCAAGCATTTATAAAACAATAGTAAGAATTTTAAACATGGAAAAGTTGCCATTTTTTGAGAAATGTTACCAAGTTATTTCTGCTTTTAATAACAATTTGTTTGAAAAAGTGATTCTTAATGAAATTATATATATATCTAAATGAGTTATATTCATATCGATATCAATATCAATATCAATATCAATATCAATATCAATATCAATATCAATATCAATATCAATATCAATATCAATATCAATATCAATATCAATATCAATATCAATATCAATATCAATATCAATATCAATATCAATATCAATATCAATATCAATATCAATATCAATATCAATATCAATATCAATATCAATATCAATATCAATATCAATATCAATATCAATATCAATATCAATATCAATATCAATATCAATATCAATATCAATATCAATATCAATATCAATATCAATATCAATATCAATATCAATATCAATATCAATATCAATATCAATATCAATATCAATATCAATATCAATATCAATATCAATATCAATATCAATATCAATATCAATATCAATATCAATATCAATATCAATATCAATATCAATATCAATATCAATATCAATATCAATATCAATATCAATATCAATATCAATATCAATATCAATATCAATATCAATATCAATATCAATATAAATATCAATATCAATATCAATATCAATATCAATATCAATATCAATATCAATATCAATATCAATATCAATATCAATATCAATATCAATATCAATATCAATATCAATATCAATATCAATATCAATATCAATATCAATATCAATATCAATATCAATATCAATATCAATATCAATATCAATATCAATATCAATATCAATATCAATATCAATAAATCATAAACCTTTCATAAATCATATACTTCTTCTAACTACGGCACTCTTGTTTGCTAATGTTGTTAAGTGAAAAACGTATTAGCCTGACAAGTATGCTAAAATATTTTCATAATGATGGGGAAGGATTATTTCGAAAAATATATATCTGAACTTTATAAGTCGTTCAGATATGAATTTTAACCAACCGACTTTATTTGGAATATGAACTAGAAAATACGCAGATCTAATCTAATTACAGAAAGTATGTATATATAAAATATACGATTTTCTTAACAGTATATTCAAATTAGATGCGCCAAAAAATTTCTTCACAGTTTTCCAACAACACTCTTCTGCTCTCCACTGGTCACTTAAGTCTCTCAAATACTATTTTCTGTTTTTTTTTTTTAACTTTTCCATACCAGAAATAAATTGCCAACAGAATATAAAGTGCTGCAGTATATAAACAAACCAGCGGCTTCAAGCATGACAAGGGAAATAAGTGACCTTGGTGCGACTGTATTAGATTTTGCACAAAATTGTCCGAAAATAACAAATTTGTGACATCTCAAAGTTTGCTTTTCAATTCAACTTCTTAAATTTCCATATTTATTATTTTACCTTGCAACATGAGCGGCATTACCTGATGCTGACACGACAAGCTGCTTATTTTGCTGAAGTGGTTGCCTCCATTTGTGATGCCATTTGTCTCTCCAACGTTTATGTTTACCATGGCGCTGGGCAAATTTCAATTTTCCGATTTGCTAGTTGCTGTTTTGTTGCCAGTTTTGTTATCTTTATTATTATTTTCTTTTTTCGTTTTTCCATTTATTTTTATATTTTTTATGAGCTCTAAAACTATAAGAGCGCTCTTCCCTGTCTACTCACTAAAGCTGTAACTTTTCTATTATCATAACTATTTGACATTCGTCCTCGACAAACAGACTCACACATACATACACACACGTACATGCACAGTGGCTCAGTACTAAACGCAATTTTCCAATTTAATGAAGAGACAAAAAACAACAAAAGTATTCCTATTGGTCACAGTGAGCTTACGGAAAATTTAATGTAAAGAGCAGAGAAGAGGAACAAAAAGCTGAAATAAACATTTGAAAACGGGATCAAAAGCTGCTGAGTGACCTGATGGAGTCACTATTGTGTGCTTTTTAGTTCTTGAGTGGAAAAAACTGAAGTTGGATGTGAGTAGGTAAAGTTGTGTTGTTTTTTTTATACTTTTTTTGTTAGTTTTTAATTTTTTTGTTTCAGTATTTTTGTTGTTGTTTTTATTATGTTTTCCCATACACTTTAATATTTTTTTGTTGTAGTTTTATGTTATTTTTTCCTTTTTTATTTTTTATTTTTTTTTTTGTTGTAGTAAAAGTATAGAAGTGGCAAGCCAGCGCTCCCCAAAAACTATCCGTTATTTGCAAAATTTGACATTGTTTTGGGGTGGTAAGGCATCTCCACTCAGACCGCTTAGTTTTCAAGTAGATTTCCCTTTTTTCTCTCTCCTCTGCCAGCAAATTGAAGCAAATTTCGCATTCAGTCTGCTTGCGATGACTTCAGCATTTTTGTTTTTGCCGCCCGCATTGTTTGTTTATTTCATTTTACCGTTACTTTGTCTAATCATATTAAAAATGTAAATGGTCTTTGAGCGGGCGAAATTATTTGAAATCATTTCGAGCACAACTTTAAGCTCAGCGAAGTCACAAGCACATAAATACACTCTCAAACAACAACAACGATAACAATGCTTGTTCTCTACAAACAACGGAAAGGATACCGAGCCAAATATTTTGTTTACCTTTTCGCCTTGCGAGAAGGGTCTGAGCATAGATAATTCCGTTAAGCGTTGCCAGATAGACTACAGTGTATATGTGTATGTATGTTTGTGTGTGTGTGAGGGCTAAAGTGAAATTAAGTTCAACTTCAGTTGGCTGTCACGGAAGCGAGCAAGTGTCCTTTTAATTTCGGTAAGCTTGGCAATAGCGTAGCTTCTGCACTTTAGAGCGCCCGCCAAGTGCCCCCGCTACAACAGTCTTGGATGCTGCCGACCGGCACTCAGCTAGCTGCGGCATTTCTCAACAGTGAGCGAAAAGTTTCGTGGAAGTTTATTAAGCGTCTGCGCTTCGGCCATTTTGCAGATAAACCTAAAACCGAGCTCAAGCAGCCGTGCGAATTCCACCTTTCCAGGTGTTGGCATTCAACCTTAAACTACAACAATAACAAAAATAGTAACAAAAACAGAAACAAAAGCAACAAGCAACGAAGCCAACTATATTACCAAATAAAGCAGGCACGAAAGTGTACCTACAACAACAACAGCAATCAACTACTTAGGCAAAGTTAAGCTTGAGTTCATTTTAATTTCGCCAACTTTGCCGAGTCGTTGCCACACGCAGATACACACACAAACATGCAGGCATTTATAGCTGTAGTTCGCGTTAGTGCCTTAGTAGCCATGTTAATAGCGCCTTTCTATGCGGTTCAGGCCGCTCTCAAGCGTTATGGCACTAGGCTAAATTTAGGCCAATGTCTTCCGCCGCTCCAGTCGGCAACTATTCGGCCAAAAAATTGTGTCGCCATCATCTTTGTTGCTGTTGTTGCTGCCATTCGCTAATAAATATGGCGCGAAACTTGTGTTTTCTTGGAATTGTTTTAAATGTTGTGAATGCAGCTAACGGTATTTACGCAGCTTTTGCAAATTGCGAAATGTTGCAGCATCAGTGAGCCAACGTATTGGCGCTGAAAAGTAAGCAACAGTATTTTCGTAATGATCGGTAATAATTTGAAGTTGTTTGCAGTTAGTTTACCATTAGGGTTGCACAAAATTGTGCGAATACAAGAAGCGAGTGAAGCTAATTTTGAAACAAGTACAAGGAAAAACGTTTAGTTCGACTATACAGAAGCTTTAGTACACTTTATAGGTGACTTTCTTATTACTTAAAAGGATATAAACAGATCTTTCTCTTAATAGTGATCGATCGGTTTGTAGAAAAGAAAGGAATATGGCCAGGAGCATACGACTCAGCGGAACTTACAACATCAATATAAACTTGGGAGCTAGTAACTACTGCTCAGGGTTGGATCTCAAGTGACCCTTCAAGCTTCAGAAATACGGCAGTAACTTCCAGGCCGAAGTCTTTGAAGTTGAAAAAACGGCCGAGATAGCTTAGAACGCAAGAAACCGCATAAAGAATATTAATATATGCGTCGACTGCCAGGCAGTTAAGACAATAACCTCACATCGAGTTTTCTGAAGAGAAAACTTCCTTAGAAGCAGGGAGGCAGAGGGATGTACCGACTTCCAAAAAGCGGCTGCATATTTACTGGGTTCCAGGGCAGAAAGGAATTCCAAGTGCATGATTTACCAATTGCAACAGCTGCTCGAGAAAACGTAAAACCGAAGAAAGTTACCCAACATTTTGCTTTGCCTCAACGTCAACGAACTAATGTATATAATTGAACAGTAAAGTTCAATCCCGATGAACAACGACGACAAGTCACTCATCAACCCCGTCCTGCTATATGGTGCAAAGGAATGGGCGATAACTAAATCTGATGAGCCGGCGTTGCGAATTTTCGATACAAAAGTTCTGCGGAAGATTTATAGTATAGTCTTTGCATATTGACAATGGTGATATCCAACCGATGGAACGATGAGCATTGATATTGATATATTTCAGCGAATTAAAAGCAGCAGCTTTACTGGTAGTCACGTCGTTCGTACGGATGCAAACATCCCAACTTTGAAAGTGTTCAGGAGGACCTCCACTCCGTTGGATAGTCAGGGGGAGAAGGACATGGCTTCACTTGGTATCCGAGTTGGCGTCAAATTGCGAAAAGAAGAAATGACTGGAGCGGTGCCTACGACAAAGAATCTAAATACCCGAAAAATATAAATTCGATGCCTTTTCTCTTACACCCAGAATAAACAGTCAACGTTAAAGACATTGTGAGACTGCCCTCAGAACTTAAAGTCGCAGAATCCACTCACTTAAAGTACATAATATAATTGTATAAAACTTAACTTGTAAAACTTGTTCGGCGCTCTTTCTAACTTCTACTTATAGGTATTCCCAAAAAATTAAATCGCTCATGCAGAGCAGTTGATTTGGTGACCTTGTTAAGAGCATTATTAGTGAAAATGTGTCATTATCGTGTTTTATTTTATTGTTTGTTTCGTTTTTTTTTTCGTTCACGTTTTTCAGGCCATGACTTTATGTTGCTTTGTTTCTGTTTAAATGTTTATTTATACGTGTAACGGTATTATGTTATGTCTCATTACACATTCATGCAACATAAATTTATGAGTATTGTTTATTGTTATGGACTTTTGTCCGTCTAGACAAATAAGCGTAATTGTAATTCTCTCGCGCCTGTTGTTATAAAAATAACAGACTACACACATTTATGTATGTGAAGATTACATAATATATTTGCGCATGCATGTGTGTGTATAAAATACTGTTTCAAATATGGGTTTACTTTCAAATTTCAAACGGTATTTATAACATATGTAAGTAAAAGTCAAGAAAAATTGCCTCAAGAAAGTGTGATAAGGTTAACATTAATACAGACGAATAAAGTTCTCCAATTTAATGAAAAGTTTTTCAAATTAACTTAAGGATACAAGATTTCACCTGTCTAAAAAAATCTTTGCGAGGTATTCAAAAGAGCATTTTGAAAATTTTTCAAAAAGTTAAAAACATTGTTTTTGAATACTTACCATCATTTTCACAATAAAAACTAATTTTGTTGACTCAATGCGGCAAACTCATAAAACTAGGGGAAAATATGGCCCCGTGAGTCTCTGTTGGTACATGTTGGTAAGAGCTCAAATTTTCTGTAATGATCCTTGGATCGGATGGAACAACACGAGTTTAAATAATTAGTCTTCAAAGCCGCAGGTGCCAAAGAAAACACACTAAGTTTAAAATCTTTGTTCTTGATAAAATAGTAATACAACATTTCCTTAAAACTATGACAGTTCTAACAAAGCTCGAATAGCAGTTTTCTTTTGAACCCTTTGTTCTACATTGCAAAACAGCTCAGTTCAAAAAAATTACATGCTTCGAAAAAATAAATGCCAATAATTGTGAGATCATTCACTATTTTGCCTTCTGTTTATCTTCGTTTCCTTAATTTACATATAAAAAAAACCTATTAACTGTTCATATCATTGCTTGTGCTTTCTCAAGCTATGCTTTAGTCCTGCAGAGATTCTTTCAGTTGACAACTATTTTCTTTTGACAAATGAATTGAATGGAAAACGTTTCACATGTTGTTGTGATCTTTCGTTTTCAATTAAACGATAAAGTGGCAGTGTTGGGAGAGAACTCTTTGACAGCGCAACAAAGGATGCCATTTGTTGTACTGCAGAGATCCGAACCGAAGTTTAAATTACTATTAAAATGTATTCCATTTTCATAGAGAAAAATGATTGCACATTTTCTTTCAGCATATTCTTGTTTATTAAGTCCGTTCTTAATGATAAAGTTCTGACATAACTGCGAAAGGATGTTGTAAGAAATTATAGGGGCCGGAGTTCATAAAGTAAAAGTTATTTAAAATTCAGTTTTTATTCATTTATTAATGATTTAATAAAACTTGTATTTGTATTATTGTTACAAGTTTTAAGTAGACTTTGCTTTTTGACACACAGAAATGAGGTTAAGTTGAGTTTTGTGTCGAATTTAAGTGAAATCTTGTTTGAAGAATATCGAATTGAATTCGATACAACTTTCATGGTCGAAAATTTTTATCGTATTTCTAAAATACTCATTTAGGGTCAAATTTGAGGCATACATACGTCAAACATGGTGACTGAAACTGATTTCTTCAGGCCTGTTTTCTTCGGGAAACGCAGCATTGTCCATCAGTCCATTGATTCGGTCTATAACAAATAAGAAAGCGATAAGTTCAGGTGTTACTGAACATTTTATGCACTCGCAGTTTGCAGAGATCGAACCCGAAGAAGCTTCTTCGGGTATTGGCAAATAGTTTATTTCAGAATTTTAATAACATTTCTTACATATTAGTTGTTTAGCGGCATTAACATTCCTGAAGTAATTTCGAAGAATAGTGTCGAATTGACAGTCCTTGACGACCCGACTGTCGTGAGAACCGTTTTAAATTTTGGTCGATAGTTGCAGTATAAAATCAAGCAGAAGTTCGAAAATATTTATAAGTGAGCTAAAGGAAATATGGTCCCGATTTACACAATTTTTTGCACAAGATTTGTTGTCATAACAAAAGTATTTTCCACGAATTTCAATTCATCACCCATATGCAAGGCCCACATATTTGGTGCCCCGTTCCTTGAAAAGTTGTAGTCTCATTCCTAATTTCATTTCATTTTTTTTTTTTTGCCTATGACGAAGTACCTTGAGAGCATTATCTGTGCAAAGTTTCATTGTGATAAGTTGATTGTTGTTTGATTTGTATACTATAAAGTGAAGCCTTGAAATACAACGCAGAATAACTCTTGCCAAGAAGTGCTACTTTGAACTGAAAGCTACAAAGACCAAACTCTATAAGTCCCTCATCATTCCCGTCCTGCTATATGGTGCGTAGGCATGAACAGTGATATCATCTGATGAGTCGTCCTTAAGTGCTGTCTACGTCAATAAAGAAGAAAAGGAAGAATGTGAACGAATCAGAAGGAATTCAGAAGTTTGTTTTATGGGAAATAGGCATCGTTGTCATCATGAGGTATAGGATTTCTCCTAAAAGTCCACTTTAATAAATTATTACAGTTTTATTACGATATCCTAATTTTTACTCAAGTTGACTTCAGAGATGTTAGAGGGACGAACGGACGGATAGATAGACATTCGATTTCCCAATTCTTACCTTATCAACCGTATCGCAGAGTAAGTTAAGTCTAGAAGATGGTTTTATCTAGAAGTGTGTCCAAAAATAGTAACTCATTTAGTTGCTCCTTCCTTTTTTCTTAAGAGTTATGTTCGAAACTTTTAAACACATTCTGTGTCTTCATTTGTTTACTACTGGAAGAGCAAATAATACCTAAATGCAACGGTAAACATTTAGTAATTGACTCGTTCCACTGTTTTTTTGATTTTTTTTTTTTTTTTACGATGGCAAATGGTCTTCTTGTTGACGTTCATTTATTAATGTTCATTCTTAGCGTATCGGCAGAAAAATAAACAGAACCATTTATTTATAGCTTAACAATGAATAACCAGTATATATGTATCTATATACATGTATATGTATACATATGTACATATAAATGTCGTTAGGCAGTGCGAGTGGCAAAGGAAAACGGCTATGCGACGCATTCGAGCCATAAAAGCAAAATAAATTACACAAAGCGTTGCCTTGGCAGGGGTGGCAGGAGGAAATGGCGTTATTGTTATCACATTTTGCCTTATGAATTTTTTAAACGAACAAATTGTCTGTATGTGTGTCTGTTTGCATTATGCCGCCGCATTAAATATGCAACGGAAAACAGGACACAGTGTTCTAAGGATTTGTGGACAAACAAACACAAGTAAATTAGAATTTTGGAAAACAGCAACAACAAAAACAAAAAACAAAATACACGAAGACTTCTTGTGTCGGCGTGTAAACACTAAATATTTTGAAAATATCTTAATTCCTGTGACATGATTTTGACCATCTGTCATGATAAGCGCCGCACAAATCCCAAATCTCAGACAATCAGAGGTTGCACGTGTTGTGGCCGCTAGATAAATGTCCGCAGGCTGCACAAATATACACTTAAACACCCACACATGTATGTGTGCGCACCAGGAGCTCTTAATAAGAGTGCAAATATGAGGTTGAATTAAGCTGCCAAAGCCTAATGTTTACCTGTGGCAAACAAATGCGGCACAACAGTGACAAGCAAAGCAATTCACACTTACAACACCAACAACAAAAATACAAGGCCGCGCGGCCTTGTGGTACTCATATACACAGATATACATAGATGTATGTATGTATGTGCGTATAAGTAGGGGTGAGAGTCTATCTCTCCAAATGTACTCACCCCTCCATATTTACTAGTTTTATGAGCAATTATTCTTTTGTATTACTGCATTGTTGCTGTTTTCTGTTTTCTGTTTTTTTTTATGTTTTTGTTGTTATACTGTCGGCCAATCGAATCGAATTCGACAATTAAGTTTTATTTATTTATTAGCTACATGACAGCTGCTTCACCCCAAACGCCGCCAAACACACGCACGCACATTTAGTTGGCGATTTAGTTGCTGTCGCTGCACGACCTTTTTCTCTGCCTCACTTCATTAAGCGTTTTATGCGCCGCAGCGGGTTGCTTTTGGCTTTTAGACACTAACAAATATTAATGATACGCAATTTATAGTATGAGCGCTTGACGTGTGCACACACTTGGCGGGTCATTGCACGAGCACGCTACACTCGGTCGAGCGGATGCGAGACGTGACAGCTTGCGATTAAAGGCTTAATACTTTATCCATAGCTGAAAACAATATTAAAAAATGTTAGAAGTATTATCTGATTGATTGGCGTGACAGTTGGTTCCAAGAAAGGGGAAGGGGGAAGGAGGGGTTTAACTCAGATTAAGAGGATGTCTAATAAGTAAAATAACTGTTTTTTTTTTCTATTTTTCAAAATCATGCGGGCACTTTAAGTTGCTAGATTATACTTTAAGGGGTTGCATGGGCTTACGGGTTTCAAAAACTCCAATTTTTGTATTGTCCTATTAAATTCCGCAACACCTATAGAATATTGTCCTAAATTTTCATGTTGATCCGAGTGATGGTAACAAAGGATTTTTTTCGATTGCAACTATTTAAAAAAAATGTCGCGAAATTTTCACAGAAATTTAAATTTTTTGTAAAATGTCTGCCAAAAACGCAATTTTCAGTTTTTTGGCAAAGGTTGCATTTATTGTGAAATTTCTAAAAGATGTATGTATATATTAGAAATCAAAAAACAAAAAAACGGAATATATTCACAGATTTTAATGGGTATGAGACGCTGGAAGAGGTATCGAGACCGACTCGACTGCAAATAGTCTATTTAAATTCGCGTTAACTGAACCCCATCTGGTATCACAAAGGACCAAAACTAGTCTATGTATGTCTCATTAGCCTACCAGACTTACCTAATCTATAGAATTTAATGTATTTTAAAAATTTTTGATTTGATTTTGAAAAACTTGGTTGATCTTCAAAAGGACCACCGAAAAAAGTTGTCAGTTCCTAAAGAAGATTATTCGGCTTAAAATTACCTCAGATCCATAACTAAACAATAATATTGTAATAGATAAACGGAAGTAATGATTGAAAGACTGTTAAAAATTTTTGATTTTTGGCAAAACGGAAAGCTAGTTTTTGGTGCAAAAATGTACAAATATTAATGAAAATTCGATATGGGCGCTAGGGTACCTAGAATGCTGCTAAAGTGTAGAAACTTATTTATCATATAGTTTTAAGAAAATAAGCATTTTTAATAAAATTCAAATCGACGCGTTATGACACTAAAATTAATACGACAGAGCACAAATTATTGCATATAAGACTGATACATTTTATCCGAATTAAGAGCGGAGTGTTTCTCATCACAGAAAAAATGTATGCTCTCTGTTTCGAACTCTCAATATTTTTAGTAAAGGTTCGTATCCAGGTCTCAAGTAATTGCTCAAGAAAAAAAAAACATTATTTCTTCAAGTAGACTTGACAGCTGGTTACGCATTGTGAATGATCCACATTAGAAGAGCAAGAGAGAATAAACAAAGACAATAACTTTTCCTTACGATTTAAGGAATGTTGTTGATAACAGGTAAGTATTATACAACATTTCAAAATTATATATACTTCATAATAATGATTTTAACTAATTTGGGACGAATTTAACGATTACTTTGAATTTCCTCCAAGAAACATTTGTTGATTTGATGTTTCTTCGCAAAACCAGGTTTGCCATATTCGCTTTTTATTGAAAAAAAGTATTAAAAATTAGTACTAGATTACTTTAGAGCTGCATACTAGCACAAGTAACCCTGTCGCAGGAAAGTTTCTTGTCCGTTTCTTAAGCGTTTTTTTATATGAAGTGTTTTACATTTCTTGAGAGCTGCATACTAAGCTTAAAACCAAACGAGAACGTGTGGTGAACAGAAAAGACAAAACGTTTCGTCTCGTCTGGCTTGTAAGTAGACTCCTGAAAAGTCTCGGAATATTTCGGGTATTTTCAGACAATTGCAGCTGTCTTCGCTCGAGACAAAAACAAAGTAAGCAACACAAAGCAAATGATCAGGGCGTAAGTAAAATTAATTTGTAGGAATTTTTACTGCTGGTGCTACTTTCTACTTAAGCTTTATTTAATTAGTCAATAGTACTACTATAAAATTCTGAGGGAAAAACTTGCGAATACTGTGCTAAGTGGCCTGTATGGTATTTTAGGTGCCCTTATTATTCCTTACGAACTTGAGTTCAACATTTTTTCATCACTTCCAGCTGTTTTTGTCATTTTAGTGCATGATGGTGTTTCGACCACTACACCCCTTGACTACAACACTAAAAATCATAGATTTTAGTAAATTTCAGATTTTTAGTACTTTCATATTGATTTTTGAGTTTTATAATCGAAATACCTTAATGCTCAATAAGAATCGTCAATATTCTCAGAACTTTAACAAAAAATTAAATATTATCACGCTTGGAAGGAAATGTCAATAGCCATAGCTCAAAAAGTGCTTAGCAAGCGGGCAGACAAATAGACACGACTATATGGGAACTGCTCGTCTCGCTGATTATTTATTTATAGTATAGTGTAGTATAGTATAGTGGCAATCTTAATATACCCCATTTAGGGTATAACCAAAGCAAAAAAAAAACAAAAACATGCAATCAAATGATTCCTAAATATTTCCCTCCTAGTAACCCTCACAAAAGCTTTGCGCCAATACATGCAGCCTTATTGCCACTGCAGACTTTAAGTAGCATGCAGCTGTATTCATTTGGCTGACACTTAACTTACATAACATGTACCAACAGTAGCGCCGCGGTCCTAACCTAATAGCTGATAACACGCACGCCTTGTATGCTTGTCACATGCCTGCCGTTGTTGTTATTAGTTTGTCGACAAACACAAACACACATACATACAAATACAATTGCAGGAAAAATGCTTGATTTAAGTGTCCTGCTGTTAGCGTCTGGCTGCGACCCTGTGGCGAGTGGCGTTTGACGGGGACTGCGAGCGTAAAAATTAAGTGCGTACATATGTTGCTGACACATTTGTTATTTTTGTTATTGTTGCTTTTTGCTGTTTCGCCATATGCATGTGTGTGTGTGCCACACATACATGTGTAATTGCTGCGGTTGTCGCTTCTGCTTTGGCCCGTGTATCGTTACGAAAACATGCTTGTGTAATTGTTGCTTGTTGTTATAGTTGTTGTGTGCGTTTACTTGTTGTTGACATAAAGTATTTCCTTATTTGCACTTTTTCCTTGGCTTTTGCCACCTTTTTTCACTCCGCACAACACTCAAGCCATACTGCTGTCTCCATGTGCACTGGTGTGCGTGTGTATGTGTGTCTATGTCTTTCTCTTGAAATTCTCTCTTTCATTCGACATTCTGTTATCATTGTCGTTCTAATCGCAAATTCATTGCACAGAATTTAGTTAGCACTACACAAAAAGCAGCTCAGGCCGGCTCTACGCAGCTCAGCTCAGCTAAGTTCGACTCACCCTCGCATCGCTCCGCGCCGCTTTTGGCATGGCAACAAACACAAGCGGCTGGCTTATAAGTGTCCACATGTGTTACTCTGTGTATGCGCGCGCGGGTGTGTGTGGCATATTGGCACTGACGTTTCTGCGCTAATCTGGCCTTGTTGCTGTGGCGTTGCCTACCCGACGTGATGAAGTGCCAACAACCCCCCGCCGGAAATGTACGCGCCTCAGCCGACAATGTCACATGGTCGCAATTGTGGCTTAATGAAGCGTGCGCTGCCAGGCCTGCACCCCTCAAGCTAGCAATATGCTATAGGGTATTTGTTATTGTTGTTGGTTTTTTAGTTGTTGTTGTTGTTTTTTCAGTTTGTTGTTGTTGTTGGCTTTTATTTTTGTAGGTGATTTTTCTGTTGTTGTTGGTTTTTATTATGTAGTTGTTGTTATTTTTTTTATTTAACCCACATCCTCAGCGTGTTTCAAGTGTGCAACTGAGATTTGAGACGCTGTTTATTTGAGTTGATTGCTTTCTCCATCTATTTGCCACTCTACCACGACGTGGGTCGTGTGTGCGTGCGCGCAATAGTTGGAATGTTCATACATATGTGAGTGTGTGATTTAATTTTAAATGACAACAGCTTGCACCGCTAAAAATCGCGTCCTCGACACCAATACACGCACAACCACACGTACATATGTATGTATGTGTGCACAGTTACTTTACAACTGTTTCGCCGCTGCCATTTCTATTTTCTCATTACATTATTCTGACATTTGCACGGTTGTTTTTCTATGCCTTTAAATCCCTTCCGCATTGATTGATAAAGCACTTTATGGCGCATTAGCACGACATTGATATAGTGTTTGTCACGGCGGAGCGACGACAATGCTTTTAAAACTACAGTTATACCGTGCATTAAGTGCGCTGAAAGGAGGGGTGCGGCATAAGGGTTTACGCGTATTATTGCATTTTGAAGGATTCTGACAGTTAGCGCTTCATTATAATCAAGCTAAGTAGTTGAGGAAACAACTTTGATACATTTCATTGAATTTTCACTTATTTCTATTCGAATGGAGTCTTTGGGTGTAGTATTGCAAAGTTGAGGTTTATTTTAACTTAAGCTGCGAAGGTATTCTTCAACACCTAATTTAAATTATTTATCGCATGTGTATTCTTTAAATTTCTGATATACAAATATAAGTTATCGGCTTACGAGTGAACAAGCTTCATCTTAAAATCCAACGACGAAGCATAGTCACAACATTTCGTTATAAAATACGCTTCATTGGTCCTGTGTAAGGATGCATTTAAAGCTTATAGAAACCAAATACAGCATTAAGAATTATTTAAAAACTTTTTTATTGCTATTAAAAGTACTGCTATGGACCACAGAGTTACCAACTACGAATCTACAAGCAAAAGATATGTACTTAACGTTATATGACCGTGTACCGAAAGCTCCTTCCTGGTTTAAAAAGAAGCCTCCTTCACAAATTAACTGAAAGTAATCAAGAAAAATAGCTACTTTACGAATATAGTGTGTTGAAACTTCGCAATCGGTATAATGGAGGTAACAAATTTTTGACCAACTCTACGAGGCTGATCAATTTTAGGAAGAACCAATCGCTTGTATCTAGTTTTCTTCGCAAGTGACTAGTCATAACCGCATTGAATGGTAGCTACAAAGATCTCCGACCAACTTTCAGTAGCTTTTAGCTTATAAGCAACACCATCTGATCAAATCTGAATCGGACTATTTCATTAAAAAAAAAAAAAAAAAAAACTGGAGGAAACCGAATTGATGAAATTTTTTGGTACAACATTATTTTATGGTTGTGTGAAGTGTCATGTGTCTCTATATGTCATTTAATAGTGGTCTTCGTTATCGAAATTCCGATGGAATCAATGAATGAATGAATAGATGAAAATGTTGAGAAATTGATGTTGGGAGTCTACTCTAACACGAGCACGAGTACTTCAGTAGTACAAAGCAGCCAGCATAGGTCTTGACGTCACCGAAAACTTGCCTCATCAAGTCGTCTAACTAACTCTGCTAATGACAATAGCATAGCATCCAAACTGGGAGCTTTAAAATCCCCGGAATGGCATCGAGGACATCTCAAATGGTCAATAAAGAATAAGACTTGGTCATTTTACGGCGTCTACATGAAGAAATTCGTCGTAAACGACCAGAGTTGCGGACAGAAAATTCACCACCATAACTTTCCGGCCAATAACGAAACAAAAGTAAGCACTTAGCCACGTTATTTGCAATGCTTGGCCCTATCTGATTTTTTTCTGTATTTCATTGAAGCCAAGGAAGCCCATCCCAGCCGAGGAGTGAAATTTATGAAAAATTAGATTTAACAATGAAATGCTTATGTTGGATGTGAAGGAGTCTATTTTGATGACGACATTAAGGATTTGTGAATGTTGAAACATTATAACAAGTAACATTCAAGAACAACGCGAGAGATACTATAGCCCTGCCACGAAACTTGTAAAACTACAAAAGAGTAAAAACTTTCTTGACTTTCATTTCAGTTACCAAACTCGTTTCTGAACCGGAACGGCCGATATCGGACCACTTTAACACATACTAGCTGACATACATACATACATACAACTGAACGAGAATCAAATGCTTGCATGGAGAACCTTTTCATTTGACAAGATATACTACTATTACCAAAAAATAGTAAGGCTTTGTTCATAATTTTAAAATTCTTAATTTCTTTCTCAAAATCTAAGTCGTTCTTCAAAGTAATTCCCTTGCCAGCATTTTTTCCAATCCTCAAAACAGTTGTTAAAGTAAATCTTCGAGATAGCCTTGAAACCGCTTAGGTATTCACGTTTAATGTCTTCAATTGACGGTTTCCACGGAGCCAAGTCAGGCGAATAACCACCATATCATATTAGATGAAACTTTGAACAAAAACCTTTTGAAGAATCAATGCGATATTCGGCCGATTGTTCGTCTGTTCCCGAGTCGTAGAAATAGATCAAAGACTCGTTGCCAGAAATAATAGGTTTCACGATATCTTTGTAGTCGCAAAGCACGACGTTAACGCGACGCTATTTTTCAAAAAAGATGAGCGATTTTGGAATCAAGCGCACTTTCACTTTTCTTAGGCCCAAATGATCCTTCAGAAAGGGTTTCATTAATCCTTCCGATATTCCAACGATAGCGGTAAAATTGCTAATTGTTAATCATCGATTCTTAACCACCATTTTTTTTTTATTATATTTACGTGTTAACCATCAGTTGACGTTTATGGCTGTCATGGATGTGGTTTGTTATAAACGCGTTCTCGACTTTTTTTTTGATAATATGTACCAATCAAAAACACTTGCTCTCGACAAACAATTATCATTCATCTTAACCGTTAAGCAGTTTAGATATCGAAATAGATTTATAAAAAATATGAATCCAAGTCACTTTTAGGAGAAGTTTCTTTAAGGGGTATTCTACTCTAGAAATCAAATTTTGGGCAGTTTTTTGAATTTTATTAAAAAAAATATATATATATTTTGACTATCCATTTTTGTGTGGTGTTTTTACTGATATCTTAAGAATACAGAAACAAAACTTACAAAAATATATTAAAAATTAAAATAATTAGAGGGTGTGGGAGAGACAGGTGTAAAAAAATGACGCATTCTGGTGGCATTGATCCTGACTCTCCTGGTGGTCTGAGAACAAAAAAAATCAAAAGAAATTCTTAATAAGTAAGCATGCTGTTATAGTCCGGGAACACGCAAAAATTTTTTTTGAAAAATGGCGACTGCCTGAAAATAAAAATCATTTTTTACGCTTTTTTTGAAATTCCTGAATTTTTTTAAAATATTAAAAACAAAAATTTTCACACGATGCTGATAGGAACGATATAGGATTATATAAGGAAGGTTCACACAAAATTTCAAGTAAATCGGTTTTATAGAACTTGAGATAATGCCGGTACCGTGTGGAAAAAAGTAGTTTCCAGAAAAACGCGTTTAAAGTTTAGGAGACAATTCTAGTGAACACGTACGCACCTTACAAAATCGGCTGTATCTCCGAAAATAAGTTAAATTTTGAAAAATCGTTCCAAGGTCATATTTCTGAAAGTCTAAATTTAATAATATATGAAAAAAAAAATCGATTTTTTCAAAATTCTAGAGTAGAATACCCCTTTAGGTCCGTTCTGAACTCATTGGTAAGTTTGTAAAGCAAAGTCCACCTTTATATGCTTTTTTAGGCAAGAGCCAAATTTCAGAAAAACTAATGGTCGTACAGGTTTTATGTCTCTTTCTGGCCTCCTCTAAAATTTTTGTGTCAAAAGGCATTTGATGCAGCTAAACCTCTAGCTATCAGTAATTGAAGACTCCTAGTGTAGAAAAACTCCTTTTACTTAATGTTCCATCTCGAACGAGACTTTAATCACAAAATCGCGAAACTTTCGACAGTCATTTGGGTAAAAAGATTCCACTCTTTTGAGCGAATTAAGTTGGCAGTAAACGAGAGAGGAAGAGAGAAAGAGAGAGAGAGTGTGTGAGTAATAAAATCAGTCCACAAACAAACATTACGCATTTAACTGCGAGGGTCGCCTCTCTAATATGATTTCAAAAAGTGAAATATAATTGAGTGAATAAGTAAACTGTTTCATTGTATTTGATTGCGTTAACGGTACGCATGCTTTTGCGAAAATTCCGTTATGGCAATATAAAAGCAGATTTTCTTAGAAATTACCATCATTCAACTATTAAAAATCATTTGCATACTTGGGAGAGGGGGTGCAGCACTGGTAAATATACATATTTACAAGAAATTTCTGACTTTCAATTACACTGTGCTACCAGCAAAATTCCAACGCTGGCAAACCGCAAATAAGCAGAAGTCAGCAACTCATCTAAAATGTCAATGCGGCAACGTTGTTATTGTTTTTCTTTATTGCTTTTGTGGTTGATGAAGACAGGAAGCACCAGCGCCTGCCATACGCCATTAGCGGAAATATCACATTTTTTAATTTACATAAAACCATAGAAACTTTTCTATGAATTTCTATAAAAAGCAGCGTTTCAAGTGGCAGAGTACAGGGTGGGCGCTGAATGTGCGCGCAATGGAGTCACGCGAAATTATTGGCTTGGCTTCCAAACGGCAAGTGGTGGTGAAATGGGGCGCCAACGGAGTGAAGAGCAGCGCCAAAAAAAAAACAACAAAAATAAAAAATGCTTACAAATATTGTTCAAGAAAAAGGCAACTTAATGAAAATTGATGCCGCCGCGCACGAGGCACCAGCAACTCACGCCGCACAGCAGAAAACAAGAGGAAATTAAAAAAAGTATAGAAATATGGAAAACAAAGTCAGAAAGTACCGAAAAAAGGACCCTAAGAGATTTTCAAAGTTAAACGAAGAGTCGCTTGGGACAACAACAGCAACAAATACGAAAAACAACAAAGTGTTAAGTTGAGCGAACTCGCGAGTCTCATGGGTGCGCGCCGTATCAGGCCGGAGTTGTGGCTTACAAAGCGCGCGAAAGAAATGTGACGCAAGCGACCAAGTAAGCGAGAAGCCGAGGAGACGGAGGCTGTAGCCACGCGTACTTTGGCGGCACAACTTTTTCAAAAGACGCATAAAAATTATGACTTTCCAATGCAAATACAGCGCGTACTACACAAATACGTCGGCAAGTCAAGTTTGTCAGCAGCGGGCAGGACAGCGTCGAAGCGAGCGCAGTCTTTGGTTGAGCGGCAAGGCGGCAGTGACTACCTCCATCATGAAATCTTCCAAAACTCCTAACTCACCACACACAGTTATGGCTGTTTGGAGACGCTTGACGTTGTTGCTGCCATTGCTGGTGACTACTTTGCGGCAATACATAATGTGAAAAGTTTTCACGGCATTTTTTTGAGTGACAACATTTTTTTCATATTTTTACAAAAAACACCAAAACCGAAAAAACTTCTCTTTCATCATTTTACGACAGCATTAATTTACTTCCACCCCACGAATTTACCATCCACTCCACAAGTGACTACTTCCCACCGCCGATGGTTTTTCAGCTGGCGCTTCGTCAATTGCAGGAAAATGATTTCCATCAGCTTTCGCTTCCAAATTATACTTACAGTTATGAACTGTTGTTGTAGCTGTTGATGATGCTGTGAACGACGCAGCTGCGTGCGCGTCATAACGGTACTGTTGTGTCCACGTCCCAGCATCAATATACTAGGCAAGTCCATCATGAACCGGCCGGCAACAGGAGTGGTGTACAAATATTTGCCCTCAACGAAGATTCTGCCACTTTGCCATATTACGGGGTATTCGAAGTATAAAAAAAAATTGTTTTTACATATATATAAATTGCATTTCAAAGGCAAACACACTTGTCGCTGGCTCTCTGGAGGAAAATAATCATATTTTTTTATGTAGCGAAAGGACGGGGCTAGCGAGTGGCCACCGCACATTGATTGACGTGAATTAGAGCAGTTTTTTAGTGCGCCTTGACCTTGGACTGAATATAAAGTTTGAGAGCCGAACAGAATTTTGGCAGGTAATGTTTTACGGCTGATCTCAAGCGAAGACCGCACTTGGACTGATTATAATCTCATGAAGCCATAAAAATAATTCCAGTAATTCGATTTAAGTGTCGACAAAGCGCCCCTAGAACCCATAACATTTTTCCTATTTCAATATACTATATGCGTGATGTCTAAACATGTTGGATCGAAGGTCCAAGGTGTTCTCGCTAATACATAGTTGGTCACCGCTTATTAAGGGTGGAACATGGTTACCTGCTGCCTTAGCCCACGCCGCTCAGGAGCACAAATCAGCGCCCTGAAAATGCCAGGCATTGTGGAATGGACACACTAATCACCTTGGTAAGGTTCGGGGTCCATCTAAACCCTTTGCCTTTGGTCCGGCACCCAGTTGCAATGCAACTCCACATTCAACTGACAATGTGTCAGTTCTTCCCGCATTCGGGTTTTACCACAACCACCCCGATACTTCCCGAGGGGCTAGACCGCACGAGCAGGTTGGAGCGAACTCCAAGAGCTCCTGCTACCCGTAGTACCAGGATAAATATAAATAAAAAATTTTATGTATTATATTTATTAAAAATATTTAAAGTCCGTGTTTGATTTGATCATGATGCATTGTCACAGCTACCTGCAGTAAAAATTTAACTTCCGCGTATTTTTAATGCTGTCTGAAAGCTCTGTTATAGCTTTTCGTTAAGTAACACGAATGCTAAACTGCTGTAACGGCACTGTGTTCGTTTTCTGCGGATAAAATGAAAATTCTGCTTAAACCATTTTTAAGTAACTATAAATTATGTCATAAAATTAATTGAAAAGTTGAAAAGCTTTGCAGCAACAATCGCCTGAGACGTGTGCGTTACGCTCGCCATGCGCTTTCTACGCTTCGGAACGCGCTTGGGCGCCATACTTTTATTGCTTTTTAACTTAAATTAGCCACGCTCGGCCGCAAAGTGCACAAGTTCTAATCCCGACGCTGGTGAACTTTAATAGCAACTGGCTGACGCTGATTGCCATGCTCGTTTTTTTTTCATTGTAATACGTGTGCATACTTTTGTTGTTGTTATTATTGTGAGTAAAAGTGGCCGACACAAACTTCCGCCCACATCACTTTAGCGTGCCTTTTGCCCCTAAGCGTCTTCATAAATGTTTCGCATTACTAGTGCAGTACAAACACAAAACATAGCTGTATAAACACTTTTCGCATAAAGAGATTAACGGTAGATCTACTCATAAAACTAGTGCTTCCTCTCATTGTTTTAGTAGCTAAAAATAGTATAACTTTTAAAGAAGTTGAAGGATATTTTTCAGAATTTTTTTTTTACTGTGATGGCCTTGTAATGTGTGATGTGTACTCGTTTCCAGAGTACGCTTAAATGGTATAATCTTGACAACAAAGAGCGTTTCCGAAGATTAAATTAGTATTTTCTAAAAACGAGACTAAATATAAAGTGAATTTGCTTTCGAAGGATTAGTATGTGTGGATACGGGAAACGAAAGCTCATGAGCTTAGTGCACATTTGTTGTGAATGCTAAAATTTTGTGCATAAGAGAGTTGAAACGCACAACTAGTGCCTTGTTTCCCCAATAACCTCAGTAAAGCAAAAAGCAACCTAGAAATATAGACCTTTAAACAAGCTGCGAGAAGAAAAAAATATATTGGGTCATTTACGAAGCGATGCATATAACATAATCGACTTTCTTTGCCCTAAACCACCATATTTACAGGGATTGTCGGGAAAGTAATAAGACGGATTTTCTTCCGCCGCGACTGTACTTTGGAGCGTGTGCGCACTGATTGGATTCGGTAGAGGGCGTTACTAGTCAACGAACAAGCGACTGGTCAGTTGTCTCCAAGCACCTGGGGAGACAGGAGCAAGGAGTGGTGAAAGCCGAAAATGCAGCGTTCGTTAGAGCAGAGCGAGGGCCGGCAAGTGGTCGCTGATGAATGAGCAAATCCAAAGTGAAAACGATGTTTATTGTCTTTTTTGACATCAAAAGCATCATCCACCATAAATTTGTTCCTCCTGGATAAACCGTCAACGCCAAGTTTTACGTGGAAGTCCTTAAGAGAGTCAAATTAAGGCCCGGCTCACACCGTCATTCTTTTGAACAGCTACCTAACCAAGGCCGGCATCTCAATGCTTCCGCAGCCGCCCTACAGATGTGATCCCTGGGCTTTTTTGTTTCTTTGCCTGAAAATGCGGATGAAATGCAAGCATTTAGATATGACAGAGGGGATCCAATCATGCAGCATGCACCTCTGCTCACACGGCTATTCCGGAGCATGCCTTCCGTGACGCCTTCAATGCTTGGAAACCGCGCTGGCGATTGATTCAATACATTTTTTTAAATTGACATAGTCCTATTACTTTCCGGACAAACACCGTATAAGTTCTGTTGGAAGTCTAACCTTAATGAGAGAAATAAGTTCACTGAGCTCACTAAGATCAATCTTGAGCCAAAAGGATCTTATCCCAACGCCGTCCAAGGTCTCGCGAAACCCAGATATCCAGTAATAGAGCACACAAGGATCGATTCCTATAATACTGATAGCGGTTCTAGGGTACTTTTTCTTTCCAGCTCATCAGCTATACCGTTACCTGCGATCCTGTTGTGGCTTGAAAGCCATACTAGTCTTATCACAAAGTGACGCGCTGCTATTGATAACGAGGTTAGGCATTCCCTAACCAGCACTGAACGATTGGTTACAGATTTTAAAGCCATTAGCGTCGCGCTACTATCAGAGTGGACAGTCCCTTCTTTGAAGTCGGCTGCACATCGGAACAGCAAATCTACCGCCTCCTTAATGGCAGCTACCTTTGCTTGAAAAACTCTACAATAGTCAAGAAGTATCTTCTGGATCTTTAATTAAACCAAATTAAAGCAGATACCAAATATTTACAGTGGACTCACTTAAATTTAGTTTTTTCACCGTTACATAGTTATCTAAACCTTAACCATTTTAATCGCTGTTTCTCTATGTTTTCAGGTTTTTAGTTTACCTTAAGCCACAGCCATCAAACAAATCCAAATTGAAATGAAAGGAAATGCTTTTAATGCTCGGCTAAGAAGAGCAAAACCATGGCAAACGAGACTTAGGGGAAAATCCTTAAATTTATGCATATTTGTGAGGAAGAACACCTGTGTCAAACCGCAAACCGCTCGCTGCTCGGCGCTCGCTACTCGTAACTAGCGCTAAACGCTCACCCTATCAGCTTGGCAGCTCGGCAGCTCGGTTCTAGTTGTAAGCTGACCACCTTCATGTCGGAATGAAGGCGTCAAACAGCTTGATTTATGTATGAATATGTGTGAGTAGGAGTGTGTATTTTGCGGGTGTATATGCATGACTGTATATGTATGAAAGTGTGCGCATATATCATAGAAATCATCAGCAACATCATTTGATCATCTGCTCCAACATGGTTGCACCACACTTCGCTCTTCCCTAACGCATCACTAAACCACACAATACACTGATATATACATGCGACCACATAAATTATATGCATGCAAACACACACATACATACATACAGTACATACATTTTAACCAAATTTCTTTTGATTGCAGAGATTTGGCATAACACTAACCGCTCTCACCTGCTCGCCAACAACCGAACGAGCTGCTCTGCATATCCAACGCTCTACACAACTCTACACAATTGTAGAAAATAAGTTAATCCTCGCTTGTCATGTCAAGGACGCTGATGTGGAAGGGGTATTGTAGGTGTTGTGGGTGTGGGCGCTGTAGTCTCGTTCATTGTGTGGCACACATTCGCCATGGAAGAAAGTAGCTAACTGCAAATACCACAAGTTACGGGTTTTCTCTATGAAGTTCGTCATTTCTACCTTTACTTTTTGCGCTACGCTTCACTCATTGCTACGTTCTTACGGTTCTTCGTTATCCTGTCGAAAGATAAACGTTTCAAAACATTCGTGTATATTTGCTCGTGCCACACAAACGCTCGTCCTGCGGGCAATGGCACTTACCAAACCGAACAACGGATAATATACAGTTAGCATGATTATGAGTACGTATGTGCGTGTATGTGTAGTTGGATAGCCATGAGCGAGTGTTGAGATTTGCTTGGCTGTGGCAGCTGCTAAAGAGGATGCTTGCTGGCGGCAGCACAAAGGGCACATAGAAATGGTGATGGCAAGTGAGGGCGTTCTTGTTGTAGCAGCAGAAAAATGCGTTGCCAGAGCGCTACAGCTGCTTCTATAATAAAGATTAACTTAAATTTTTCAGCAACGTGTATGTATGTGTTGCATCATATACTCGCCACACAAAGCTAAAGCGTCTGCTCAGTGTCTTTGCCAATGTCAGCACATTTTAATTTTAAATTAAACTTGACAATACAACTGCCACCAGAGCAAATGACAACACCTGGCTGATGTGCCACACATATATACACGTGCATGTATATAGCGTGTAACATGTTGTTGCATACAGCAGCAAAATCGCCAAGCAAGCATCAAAAACCACAAAGAAAAAAGTGAAAATGCGTGATACATGAGTATGCGCCGTGAAGTATGCAATGTATTTGCTGCTTTGATGACATTGCAAAGATGTCGTTGCGCCGAGTGTGTATGCCGAGGTAGAGTACCGAACAAGTGAGGTCTGCAATGTTTGCCAGACGTAAGCTTGCGGCGCTTGTAGCTCTGTTAGTCACTTTTCTATCACCAAAGTGTGTATATACATGCAACGCATTTGTATGTATATGTTTGTGCATGTCAATGTTAATATTAAAGCAGCATGCAACACACCGCTGCTTAAACATGCTGCAACGGTGAAGCGATGAGTGGTTGAGGGTCACCAACGCCACACCGGAGGGGTGAAATATGGCGCGTCCGGAACTTGGTGGTGCATTTAAATGTGTCACCGTTGTTAAGCGGTCAGTCGTACTTTAGTACAAAATTACGTACAAAGTGAAACAGGGAAAGCAGTTTGCTTGTCTGCTGTGGTTCATATAAAGTTTCAGGGTTTCAAATTTAGTGCAGAAATTTAAGAAATTATAAATTTTTGACACAACTCGCATTAAATGTATTCCGAATAGGTGATTATAAACAGAAAAGTATTTAATAATTTATATCAAGCGTGAAATGGGAAAAACTCTGTCGTTATAGCAAGGCTCCAAGAGTTCCTGAATGACCAGTGCTGCCCAAATTTTAGATTTTGAAAGGAAAAATATTCTTCCTTTTATGTTTTACTCAGAAATATAATGTGTCATTTGAATTTAAATGCGCGCGCCAAAGGATTTGGAGAATTTTTTTTTTTAGGTTGGTAGTACTGTCAGTCACATTTATTTCAAATTTCATTTTCAAAGTATTCATTAGTGTTTGAGATACGTGTCGTTTTGTGAGCTTCCTCAAAACTGAGTTTTTCGTTTTTTGCTATGTCGAAATTTGTTGAGCAAAGCATTTGCATTAAATTTTGTTTACGGAATCAATTTTCTGCTGCAATACGTTGAGGATGGTGCAGAAAGCCTTTGGTGATGAGGCTATATCTAAAAAAAATGTTTGAACGTGGTATAGTGAGTTCCAAGCCGGCCGTGAACGTGGCGAAACAGAGGACGACCACAACCTCAACCGACGAAGCACTTGTTCAACAAATCAAAGATTTGGTGTTGAAAACGACTAAGCAAATTAGATTAACAATTAGAGACCTTGCTGATGAAGTTGGCATATCGAAAGGCTCAGCCAATACCAGTTTTGGGTGTCAGTAGCAAAAAATTGCATTGGCATAAAAACCGCGCGTTAAAGATGTGAGATACTTTATAAGGATTCATATGTTTACGGCTAGACTTGGATCATGCTTAGACCCGACACTCAATCGAGAGAATATCGTGCCAAAAGAGAGCCGACACAAAAAAATCGCGCCAAAGTCGCTCAAAAATCAAGGTCATGTTGACGCTTCCATACAGGGTGTGCAAAATCTTCCAACGGTCAAAAGCAAGGAATATTATTTGAACATTATGCGTCATTTGCGTAACGCTATCCGCCTAAAAAGGCCGGAATTGTGGAACGACAATTCTTGGTTTTTACACCACGACAATGCACCATCCCATACTGCCCTCGTAATTCGTGATCATTTCGCCAAAAACTCAACCCATATCGTTCCGCAACCACCGTATTCACCTGATCTGGCGCCGTGCGACTTCTGGCTGTTCACCAAGCTCAAAAGACCGCTCCGGGGACACCGTTTTTAAACGATAGAGGAGATTCAAGCCGCAACGAAGACGGAACTGAAGGCCATCCCGGGGAAAATGACTACAACCAGTGTTTCGAAGATTGGAAAATCCCGGTTGCATCGGGAGGGGATTACTTTGAAGGGGATGAAATTGATTTGGAAGAATAAATAAAGAATTTTCAAAATAAATACAATGTCACCTTATTTTTTGGGCACAGAGTTTTATAAAAGATGGCTTAAAAAAATCGAATTTTTTATATATCGATAGTTTTGTTAGTTCATGTATTAAAGGCAGAAATCGTGAAAACGAAGACGCAGCGCATTACTTGCCTCCACTCAAGCACGGCACGGCGGCAAAAAAATTTTTAAAATCTTTAAAATCTTATTTTTTACTTAATTTTTCCTCATTCAGCTTTAAGATATTGAATACATTATTTAGTCTTAAATTAAAACGCTTGTATGAGCATTCCTGCATATTACAATTGGAAAACTTTTCGAACAATTCAACGCACTTCCAGTTTCCCGCACACTCCTCATATAGTTGCGAACAAGGTCAGCTGTTAGCAGAAGCTTATCCCAATAGAGAAAGGATGTAAATCGCTTGTCAATTCAATTTTCCAAACATGAAACTGATTTATTTCAAGTTGAAACCGACTGCGGATTAAAAAGCATAAAAATAGAAAACGGCAAAGAAAGCAACAAAGGCAATACGATGCCTGCACTTTTAACGGCTTTTGTGCAAACTTTTCAGTGCTGGACAACACACATGGCGCATACAAGCAGACGCACTGAGTGCAGAATAATGAAGACGACCTACAGGCATTCTCTCCGCATACAAGACGCTAGACAACTTTTTGTACGACATCAAGTGCTCGTTGCTAATAACGGTATTTAATGGCATATATATATATGATTATATATATGTTTCAGCAACGCACACCCACACTCACAAAAAATGCGCTACTAAATCCTTTTGTAAATGGCGTACGTCAAATGCCGCCGCCGTACAGTGCTGCAAGTAGCAAAAAAATTGCTTGTAAGCACATACAAACACACACGCCCATGCTCATACATAGAACTGTGAGATATTGTATAGACGTATTTTACACTTATTTTCACGCTTTCAAAGCTTAAGACAAATTTATTTTCACAAGTGCTTAGGTCGGCTGACTGCGATTGCCAGAGCTTTATGTGCAACACATTACTGAGCAACACAAAACCAGACAAATTATATCACCACACACCCACATGTGTACATCATACAACGGACAGGGAGAGCAAGAGCGAGGAGAAAGTGAAATTGTTGTGCAGGCGGACAAAAGGATGCCTGTTTTGTATAAAGAAATTGGAAAATATTTGCTTTCTACCATTCTTCAGTCATTTCAAGTGCTGTGCAACTGAATGACCACACACGGCGACAGGTTTCCACAAGGACCTGCCAGGCATCGCCGGTTGACCAACGGTTTGAGCGCACACATGTGCGTATTTTTTGGCCAGGCATTTTGTTAGAACCACAAGTAAACCGGCTAGAAAGTCACATGCGTAGCTACAACAACTGTCGCCACCCCTTGGTGCCGTTGTAGCATGTTTGTTTGTGTATTTGTGCTCTGAAGTGCCTGTCCACTTGCTCACTTAATTGTGCGCCTTTTGTGAATATCACTCTCTGGTGTTCTGTGGCAACAACGCCAGCTTTTTGGGTTGATTTCAGTACCAACTTTTGGTTTTGTTTCTCTTCCTAGTGGAAAAATTTTAATCCTCCCCAGAATCAAGACTTGTGTGGGTGCGAAGATTTTGATTTCACATCACCGAGACGAGGTGAAAACATTTTAGTTAGAAACATTTGGTTAGAGGCTGTTAGATAAATTTTGAAAACTAAATTTTTTTTGTAAATTTTATGAATGTGAGCTTCATCTCTACTATCAATAAGTAAGTATTTTTAGGCAGACCACCTGAAACTTATCACGATGTATGACATAATAAGGTTAACGGTTAAGAGGAGAGAGAGATTTCAATCAAGTCTTTGAATCAAACAGTTTCTTTATAGTTCTCGGTTTCTACCGACTTTTATAACTAATAGTAAAGGTAATTTGAGCAAATATTTGAGTTCCAGTGACCGGTAAAAGCCATAAGTAACCGAATCTTTAGAGTATGGTTGAGCGATCACATTATTTTGTTTATCCAAGGCGGTTTCGCTAATAATATATTTTTACCGAAACATAATTTCTATGAAAATGACGTCTCATACAAATGTTTGTGTGAGATCTATAAGACATTATGAGAGCGGACCCAACCTGTAAATCACGCTAGAATAAGGATCTACGAACATTTTCACACATTGCTCTACATTGAAAAAACTAACTCAGGAGATCTGTAGGTAAGGTCAGCCTGAATATATGTTCTTTACAAGTCAATTCACACACAACTTCGTTTGTCCTCGATAGAAGGGACTCTCTAAAATTCATCTAAAATACTTTCACTGATTCCAATAAATACACTGTACTCCTTTTGATAGGGTATTTAAAGATATTGAACTCATATTATTAAAAAAAAATCCAACGAATGAACTAACGCTTACCTCAGAAAGTGGTCTATAGTACACTTATCAACCAGAAGCTAACATAACCTAAAAAGACTTAATCGAGTATTAATTTCTAGAATATTTTTTAAATAAGAGAACCATTTTCTATTAAGTTAATTTTTTTTTTTTTTAACATTTATACAATAAAGATCATTAGACCCCGATAAATTATTCATAACAAAGGTCCTAAAAAGAGTACTCGCAATTATATAATTATTCTTAAACGGTTAACGTAGTATCTTTCCTATAACATCGTCTCATAAACGACGCCAAGTGAGTAGTACATAGAGTAATTTTTCGGCAACTGATTTAAGACAAAGTTCGAAATAAACGAAGTACTGTGTTTAAAAAATGATTTCAAAAAACTTCAACAAAAAATTGGAACTCGAGATTGCCTCATGTGAATCGCTCAACTATCTCCGTTAAGGGGTTACATGGGTTTACAGGTTTCAAGAAATCGAATTTTCTACAGAATATTGTCCTAAGTTTTCAACTTGATACGAGTAATAGCTTCGGAGATACAGCTTTGAGAACTTGTGCTAGCTAGGCTAAGTGCGTCGTCTTTAAACGCGTTTTTTTTTCGAAAGTGTGTTTTTGAAGTCAGAATGATTTCCGAGAACTACTCAATCGATCTTCAAGAAATTTTACACATGTCTTTCAATTACAATTCTTAAAGACTTGGAGGAAGAACTATTTGACAAAAAAATGTCGTGAAATTTACACTGCAATTTTCATTTTTTTTTTTTCTTGTAAAAATGTCAGCCAAAAATCCAATTTTCAGTTTTTTTTTCCTTTCGTCCAAGTTCTAAGTTAAGGTTTTAACTAAAACACGTATTTTTCACTTTAGATGATCCTGTTAGGAGTTATCCTGCCAAGGCTGGGTCGCAATGGGGAGTTTAAAATATTTTTTTTTTTTTTTTTAAAAAGTTCAGAACTTTTTTGTTAAAAAGTAAACATTTTAATAACATATTTCATTTTTTATATGAGAAAAAAATTTAAAGAAAGACTGTTTTTACCCGTAAAAGTGGTTAATTCGAAACTAATACTGACTTAAAACAGATTTTCCAGTCAAAAATGCTCATAGGTAAAAGAAGTATACCATGGTACATTCGCTTTAAAAGTATTCACAAAGATCTTGGTATCCCCATGGAAAAGAAGGAAGTAGAGAACAGCAGAAGCATATACGTATTTAACTTCGGGAACTTTCAAATTCATTATCTTATGCCTTATTACAACCCTCGAATCCAACCAGCTTGGAAAAAGAGCTCTACCAGCAAAAGCGTACTTGAAAATCATCGTGTTGACAATAAAGAGGGAGAAGATGAACGCAGCACCTCTTAAAGATTGACGCAATCCTTTTGGTTAATGTTTGGGTATAATTTGGTGTGTATACTTTGGGTATATTTGGGTATGATCGGGGTATTCAATGTTTTATGGAGTCGTACCAAAATACAAAAATTTGTTGCAAGAACCAACTCTAATAGAGACCGCGAAAGAGATGATTAACAACGTAGGACCCTACATTCATATAACGCAATGTGATAACATGCGGGTTTATAAATATATATATCGTCGAAACTGTTCAATAAGGTGTCTGCTCAAAAAGTGATAATAAAAACTTCGATTTATTTCTTTGATTTTCTTAATCAAGGTCAAATTTTGCACCCAGTAAAAGAATCAATCTGGTGTACATTGTAATAAAAATTTTAAAACAGCTGAAACTCGAGTTAACCCATATTCGAAACATTATCTGAATCTTAAATTATGTAAAAATGATATTTCACAAGTAAAATATTCATGCATACTTTTGATGCCTGTCAACAACTTTGGCGCAAAACTTGGCGCTTCAAAAATAAATGATGAAATATGGGTACGAAAAAACGAAGAGACTGCGGAGAAGTGAGCGTAAAATTGAAGCCAATAAACTCTTCCAATATTTTCCATAATACACTAAAGCAAGCTGAAAGTAAGGAATGTACCATATAGCATGGACGTGCAAAAAGAGGGCGAGCGGGGACGAAAATTTCGACTCAATACATTTGAAATTTGGTACAGAAGATGGCAACGAACTTTCCTGGCGCGCTCCTGCACTGCTGGCGGCGCGTACTTAGTACTTGCGCACATACATTATTTTTACACTACATATACCAGTGTGTGTGTGTGTATACCAATGTATGAGAGGATATGAGCGTTTGTGGCGCTTGCACAAAACAAATTTCGCTTATTTTCATTTTTTCTTCTTTTCTGTTTGAGTTCACAATGAGCTGATTTGGCTTACGGCCACATTTCGCAGCCAAATGCGAAATTAGAGCAGTCACACAGACAGACGATTAGACAGGCTGGCAGACAGACAATTTTGTGGGAAAGTCTGCTAATAACCGATTTGTCGGCAAAGGAAAAGTGTAGAGCAACTCAAGTTAAATTTAATGGAAGAGAAAGCAACACACACACACACGCTCATGCACACGTAATTAACTTACGCTCAACGTCTTGCGCATTCCACATAAACATACCATCAACAGCAACAACAACAACTATAACTTATAGATGGACAATAATGAAGCTAAATGTGAGCGGTTAATTTGAGGTGAGCGTCACATGTTGCTAATAATTTCACAGTTCAATGGCTCGAATTTATTTTCGTTGGCACAACGCTATTGTTGTTGCCGTTGCCGAACAGCATTCTCATTACTTGTCCTTCGTCTGTATCCTTTTTGGTGTGTTAATTGTGTGTTTTGGTTGAATGAGGAGCCCAAGTGTGTGTGTGTGTGTTCGTGCCTGTGTGGGTGTGCGTATGTTCGAGTGTGCGTAAGCATGTTCAACCTGTATGCGAAAACCGAAAGATAATTACTTAGTTTAAAGCTTTTAATAAGCTTAACGCAAATGCGGCGACAGACCGACACAAACACATAGCAACACTAAGGCGCCCCATAAGTGTTCAAACACATACACTTGGACATACAAACAGTGTTACGTAACATTTCAGCTCCCAGTAGTAAATCGGTGTAAGGGTTAATTAATGCCCGAGTGCCACAATTTTGGGTCGAAATTCCAAACAAAAATTTGGGCGTTCTTGTAACGGTAATAAGCGCTTAAGTGGCAACATCCTTTTGTATAACTGGAAAAGTACTGTACAGTGAATAATTTATCGTTTGAGTATCTCGAAAAAAATATTCGTAAGAAAAAGAAAGAAAAAAAATTCACTTGGAATAATAAATTTACAATAAGAATTTAATATAACGGGATTTCGAAAAATTTCAAATTTATTTTAACGGAAATAGTTTCTCAGACAAGATAAATCACATAATCAAAGGAATATCAGCGAAGCTTAGGCTAAGAGCAGCGTAAATCAAGTAAGTACTAAGTTTGCAGCAAAAATAAGGCAATGACAAAACGTTAACACACCTTCTTCAGTGGATAAAAAATTCAAACTGATCTTCATTATTTACCTAAGTATATCTAATTCATTGATCCTGGCAACACTGTGTACCCGGCCTTGCAATGCCAAGTATTTTCATGCATTGCGCGCTTACTTTTGTTTGCTGGGTCGCCTTTAAGGTGTGTTGCATGTGGGCGTGAATTTGTTTTTGCTAAGTGAATGCTTGTGAATGAATAAATGGTGCTTGTGCGAAACGCCCAAGCTACTAATTGATATATGCCAGCCACCTAATTAGCTTGTCGACTAGATGCTGAAGTAGCTGACTGGCAAATTATCTGCGTATGTGTGTACTTTCCGTCGAGTATTCTAATTGTAAATTAGTGATACTAAATGTATACCTATAATGTGGAAAAGTGTTGGCAAACTCAACTTTTTTTGCCATATTTATATAAAGTATTTATTAAATTAAAAAAAAGTGCTTTATGCGGAAAATAAAATAAAAAAATTTGAAGTAAGTACGAGAATGGCGTATTTGCGGAACTAATTGGACACTAAAAGTCAACAATACCAAAGGTTTTGAGAGCCCCGTAGATTAGGTTAAGTTAATCTATTACGACAATAAGCCACACAAAGACCAATATTGGTGATGCTCCATTGGTTCCCTGGGGCCCTGTTCTAGACATTTTCTGCCGTCTTCTCGACCTATCAGTCCCATCCCGTGGACGTGTATCGTCACCAGTGACCAGTTAGTATTCCTTTCATGTTTCTACAGCCTCTTCTACAGAGTGCCTATAGGAATTTTGTATACTTCCAATTTTCTTTACCATGCATCTGTCGGAATGGTCATACTATATAGACATTGCATGGGCTTTCCAATGTTGATCACGTTTTCGAATGTTAGCCGTACACCATTCTTGGCAATCACGTCCATTTTTTCATTATCTTCAGTGCCTTTGTGGTCTAGCAGCCAGTAGAAGTGAAGTTGCTTGTTTTTGGAAACACTTTCCGCTGCTACTCTGCTTCCCAAGGCAGTTGTGGCTGATATGCGACTCTAGGTGACTGCCTTAAATTTTGCTTGGCTGTCTACGTAGATGTTGATTCTGGAATTTGCCTGCAGGTGCCGCGGTTTTCGCAATAGCAAAGATCTCAGATTAAAATTTATGCATCAACTTCATCGTCCATTTTCGAGCCATCAGTATAGATGTTTACAGGCGTGTAGCTAACATACCAGTCATCTTTTTCTGTGCCCTCTAGATATGTTATAATGTATTTTCAGAGTTCAGAGAGTATGGTTTCAAAGATATAACATTTCTTTATAAGAAAAATAGTTGAAGTTGGTTGTGGTATAAAGCAAAGGAAACTTATCGACACGGTGAATTACCTTACCGGAGTTAACACAAAAAAGTTCTCGTTAATAAAGTAGGTTTCGCGTTGCGAGATGTTAAGCCCC
This sequence comes from Bactrocera correcta, assembly GCA_027475135.1. Classification (NCBI taxonomy): domain Eukaryota; kingdom Metazoa; phylum Arthropoda; class Insecta; order Diptera; family Tephritidae; genus Bactrocera; species Bactrocera correcta. The sequence continues at coordinate 113,226,878 of CM050323.1, forward strand.
TCAAATATATTTCAGAATGTAAAAACACTTTCTTAAAAAATTATATCCACTTGCTTACCCTACCGATCTATCGGAGAACCTCTGAAGAAAAGTGCCTGAGGTTAAGGAAGATTTTTCCGCTGAAATCAAAAATCCTATTCCAAATCTTCGAATATTATATGTCAAATATATCTAAGAAGGACAAGTGAAAATTTTTCCAATCGAGTAGTCTGGCAGTTTTGGAGAAATTTTCTTCACCGTCTCTGAAGAGTTTCAAGAAGTAAACGTCTAAAATTTTAGGAGCTGATAAACTTAGTTAAAAATTTCATACAAATCAACTTAACATTTTCGGAGATTCGAAAATAGTTTTCGAAAATATGTACCTTCGATATTTAAGAAAAACTTGAAGTTTGGGAAAATTTAAGTCCCTTAAATAAATTAAGACTGCACAGAATATGAATATATATGCCACAGATAGCAATCATAACCATATATTCAAGGACATGTAAACACCTTCAATTACTTTGCCATATCCATACACTTCTGCGTACTCTCTCCTTCATTTTCCGCACTCTATATGTCCGTCCAACTGTCAGACATATGATTAAACTCGTAGCAATCAACACACGTTCGCCCGCTCACACTACAGCGCTGACGGTTGTGGATCTGACGCTAAAGTGTGACGCAAACCATGTCACGTAAGGAAATCGAATTTTCCAATAAATAAACCACCAACCCACACGGCTGCCTGCTGCCTGCGCTAAGAGCGACTAAGTTTTCCATATTCTCGAAAGACCGTTGCCTCAACAGGCAGGCAACACCTGACAAATGAACAGCAAAAAGCACGCGCTGCAGTAGTTCAGAAGGGAAGGAGATAGGAAACGGAAATGTGGTAAAAGCAACAAAAAAGTGGTGAACAATAAAAATGCGGAAATAACGCGAAGCAATATTATTATTGACAGCCGCAGAAAATGATGCAGTCCCGCGCAGAGTGGATGCGTCGTACGAATGAGTGTGGCAGCAGCGGCGGCGGCGGATAATCGCGGACAGTAATGAAAAAGCGAAACTCTTGACGAATGGTGAATGAGGGATGGTAGATGGCAGCTGACTGCTCACTGATGGAAGACTGCTGACGCGGTTGCAGCTGAAGATTGTGACGATAATCCGTGAAGCGAACACTCAGAAATGAGGAAAAAACAGTAACAGAAACTATAGTATTTGGAAGCTAAAGCAGTGACATATATTTGCGCCCTATTTTCATAACAATTTTGTGTGGCGCAGAAGTTCGCTGGATATCTTTTTCTAAAGACATTCTTATATAGACGCTCGTAGACTGCCAGAACCGGGAAATATTATCAAGAAAAGAACTTAATTGAAGACTCTAAGGATTTCAGCGTGAGAGTGGAACTCTTACACAAATGTTCGGCTCATTTAGGATATCGAAACATTCTCTGATTTTCAAAGAACATACGTGAAATGATTGAGTTTGATATATCGGATGATGGTACAACTATCTGATGGTTTTATGTACCCTCATGACACTCCTTGCCTAAATCAGACCTTTCCACAACAGTGATAGAAGTTTTCAATCGAAAATTTTAAAATGTTTTTCTAGGAAGAGTTTAATTTAAACCATCGTGCAAACAGGGGTCCAAACTCATAACATTATATGAGACTTCCTATTAAAGAAAGATATTCCCGATTGCTTAAAAATAGTACCGTTCTCACGGAAGTCGGGTCTTAGTAACCGAAACGGACCCGGATTTTTATCCAGCTACTGATTCTCAACTCGCCATCATTCCCAGAAATTATTTCAGGAGTGTGTTCTACCGACACAACAACAACAACAACATTAAAAATCAAACAAAAAAAGATTAAAAAGCTCCCAGAACTTCCGAAACTCAGTTCCGACAAGGTAATATGCCACAAACAAGTGAACGACACTCTAGGTGGAACCAAAATGGAAAGCCAACCAACATTTGCCAACAAGTGCTAGAAGAGGAGAGGTCATGAACAAAGAGCTTGTAAGCCTCGGTGAATTTTTTATTGTGACACGCCTCCCCGCGCTCTTTATATGTTTGTATGTGTGGAGTTTCCAGTTTAGTCGTTTATCGTTTCAGTTTTTTTCATTTTGTTGCCACTCGGCAACTCAACGATTAGTGTTTAGCAACATATCAAGGGCAACCAGACACATGTGCTTCACACATGTGAACACTAACACTACTACTACACTTTTGAGTGCTGCTTGTGTGTTGGTTAAGTACACTTGAACTGAACTTGAGCCCTCAAGTGACGCGACAGTTCACAGCCTACAAGCGCAGCGCGTCCCAACGCCAACATGTCACTTCGGGATCAACCGCAAAGGGAGCTACAGCAAACAACAACAACAACAAAAGCAAACTCAAGCAAAGCGCTAAGAATAAAGTCGAACCTGCGATTGCGAGGCGCACGAACAAACACGAACGCCTACAACTCTTTCAGTTGCTGTGCTTGCTGTTGTTGTAGCTGCTATGAACTTCAAGTGTAGTTCGCCTGCCTGTTAGTACGGTAAGTCGGCGCGCAGATTGTTGGCTTGGTTAGGAAAAAGCAATTCACTTGAGATAAGCAAACAAATGCGCGAATTTGCTTCGACTGGCAGTTTGGCGGTTAAGCACTCGTAATACCCACTTGCACGCTACGCCCCAGCTACACACACACACATGTACTCGTCGAGCGCAGCGCGCATGAAAGGCTCCGAATTTCAAACAAAACCGCAGCGAACCGATAACATGTGAACCCCCCTTTTGCACCCATACACATGCAGGCATATAGACATTCCCCAAGCGGCAAATGTCGCTCGGTTAGACGACGCAGCAGCGCGGTTGAGCCACAAGAACAAGAAAAAAGTTCACCGCATAACACAGCCCGTTGTTGTTGTTTGATGAGCGCGCTTCTGATATGCAAAGTAGTTAGTTCGCTGTGAGCTGGCGAAAAAATTGCAAACTTTTTGCTGTCTGTTGGCTTGCTTGTTTGTCTGCTTTGCGTGGCATCGTGATAGTGAAATGCTGGAATTTCCAATATTGCCAAGAAGCGTAGCGTATGCGCGCTTGAACATTTGACAGTGACAGTGGCCTCGTCGGCCCATGAGCGCAGCGCCCCTCACACACACACATCCATTTACATATGCCTGCGTTCATAGTTTAACTTCACTCCCTCACAACGCCGCCTCCGCCAAGTCGCTGCAAATTTCTCAAGAAGCATGCAGTAAATTTTAAGTTGCTCGCTGCCAGTTTGCGGGTTGCTGCCCCAACTGTGCTTATCGAAAACTTTTCTGACATCTCGAAAAGTCGTAAGTGCGAGCGCAAAATGAGCTTTGATTTATGTACACACATGCCCTATGAAGTGCCGTAACGGTAAGAAATAACAGTATATATATGAGAGACAGAGAGAGTGCATTGCAAGCGTGTCACATTAAATCTCTTCGGAGTTCGAAAACAAGGTATTAAACTGCAAATATTGACTCGGCTTGCGTGAAAATATGGGTCAACTCGCTGGTGTGAAGATAAAGTGATAAAATATGATTTTAGTCGCTCAAAGCGCTAGTGAACTTATGAACTTGGATTGTGAATACAAGGGTGATGAGAGCGATAGAGAGAGAATGAGTTAAATTTTAAGCACTAAAATTAGCAGTAATTGTCTTCGATTGCCGCTTCATCGTTTTCAGTTAACTTGTGTGAGTTTTTATTGGACACGACATTTTCTACGTTCAAAAATATCTTTTAAAATGTTAATATTTCAGCTACCATTTATGGTAGTTTTAATCCTTTACTTTAATACAAGACCTTATTTCGAGATTTTGACTCCATATAGGAGCAATAAAAGGGTTAATAAAACAACAAATGCCGAGAGATGTGGAAAGACTTGGTTGCGCCAACGTCGAGATCTTGAATTGAAAGCGTACAAAATATATCTTTTGAAAAAATTGAAGTCACTCAACTTTTCCAAGCGATGTCGCTTCGCCATAGGGGCTCTTGAAAAATTCCAAGAAGATCCGACGTTTTCGATCCAAATTTTGCTTTAGCCTTGAGGCCCATTTCTGGCTCAATGGCTATATAAACAAGCAAAACTGCCATATTTGTGACGAAGAGCAACCTAAAGAGAGTCAGGAGCTGCCATTTCATCTGGTAAAAACAACGCTTTGGTGTGGTTTGTGGGCCAATCATCGTACCATATTTCTTCAAAATTAATGCCGGTGAGAACGTAACCTTCAATCGCTTTTGCGTTATGATAACCGACTATTTGATGCCTAAAATTGAAACTCGTGATCTCGGCGACATATGGTCTCAACAAGACGGTGGCACTTCCCTCATACCGCATTAATTTAATGGGTTTATTGAGAAAACACTTCGGTGAGCAGATAATTTCACGTTTTGGGCCGGTCGATTGGTCACCAAGATCAACTTTTATCACACCGTTAGGCTTTTGGCTGAGGACGTCTAAAGTCTAAAGTCTATGCGAACAATCTCGCTTCGATTCAGGTCTTAGAGTAATATATAACGCGTGTCATTCGCAAGTTATCAGTCTAAATGCTCGAACGAGTCATCGAAATAATCATCAAAAAATTAATGCCAAAGAATGTTCTTTCGAATGAAAATGAACGTTCCCCATTAAATATGAAGTTCCTGTAAGGAACCTCGAAATGGATCACCCTTTATATTAAAAGCAAAAGATATTGGAATTTATATTTCTATAATTCTTATCACCTAAGAAGTTCTCTTTGCTTGCAGGGAGCATTGTTGTGTTTCTTCTCAATCTATGTATACCCCTTTTGCGTAGAGAGTTTGAGCATACTATCAACATGAAAGCTTTTCAATTCACGGCTTCATTCAAAGACAATTAGTGACATATTTTTCTGCCGTTTCCATAATTGGCCACTCAACCACTGGACCAGTGCTAAATAACCTCGTAAAGTGCAGTTAATAAAAACGGCTGCTATTTGCAGTTTTCGCTCTTAGCCAAACTTTGCACAGCTTTGTGAAGCTTTCGCAAAAGCACTCTTTTCTTTACACAGAAAAACAAAGGAAGCCACCAACAACTAACTAGATTTAAAACTGAATTTCCTTGTCAAATATCAGCAAGGATTTAACTGCCACTCAATGAAATGGAGCTGCTTATCAAAGATTTCAAAGCATCAGCTCGACATCTTGATTAAATTTCCAACAAACTTTCGCCAACAACCAGAAGCTTTTGCAACCATTACACACGCACACACACTAATCGTACGACTGCTGCACTCTTTTCCTCCTTTTGTGTCACATACTTTTCCACTAGAGTAAAGTGGGCATCTGAAGTATTTATAGAAGTCGTGAATGAAAAAGGAAGCGACGCACCAAAGACGTGAAAATATTTCTCGCATCAAAAGCGCGCATATAAAACCACAAAATGCCACAACCGCATTGTCGTCCGCACTTGCCAACTTGCTAAGCCATTGGCTGATGGAGTGTGTATGTACGGCTTTGTGCCGGCACTGCAGTAAATTAATCCGGCAGTTTGAATATTTCAAAGCGAAACTTGAGCAATTAATTTTACTAATTGCTTTTTATTTTTATGCGGTCATTTCGATGTAAAGCTGTTGGGAAACCCCAGCCGGCGAGCAGCTGGCAGCCGGCAGCGTATGAACTCCAAACACTTTGCGGCTGCAGACACTCATTGCCGGAGGGCAGCTGCTAAGAAGCGGAAGAGCCGCTAAGCCGAGCGCCGAGTGCCGAGGTCGCTGACTGAAGACTGTGCAACAAACAGCGAAAGCGTCAAGTGCTTTAAGGACGCTTAACTCGGCGCGAGTGGTATAATGAAGGCGCTGAGTTGACAGCGCACAGCTGCTAGCAGTAGTTGTTGTACACAACAACAAGCATTAGAAACGGCAGCCTTGAATATGCAGCAGGCATTAGCGCGCTCAGCCCCTCAGCTGCACTCGAATTAATCGACGCAACTACCCCCAACTTCCGCGCCGCCCCGCACCGCTTGTACTTGTACCGAAGCGCCGGCTTTGAGCGCCAACTTTTCTGACATTTCTATGAAAAACTAACTGACACAAAATGAAGTGGAGAAGGCGCAATAATTAAAATAAAATTTGCTGTCTTCGAATGTCCGCTCACTGGCAGTTATTGGTATGCATACTCTCTCGAGCGGCGCGTCTGCATGCCGATGAATTTAAAGCACGCGCCAAGCCGCCGCCATCGCCGCAAATACCAACGTCGAAGCCTGCAACTCAAGTGAGAATGCAATAAAATGAGAAGCGATGTGGGTTTGCTAAAAAAAAGGCTGCGCAGCAAACGAAAAAAGTGTACGGAGAAATTTCAATATTACTGCCTCGGCTAAGCATCGGCGGTTTTGTACTTGCGGCTTTGCGAAAGCTGCCGGCAATACTTTGTATTGTGCAGTAAGTAATTTATTTCTCTGCGTACTTGGTCCATGAATATTCAGGAATAGACTAGAGCGCATGAAATAGAAAAGAAAGCTTGTGGCACTAACCGAACTTGTACGGAAGACACAGACGCCGCCAACAGCAATGATGACGATTTGAATAGAATGCGAGAAAAAGCAACGCTGCAACCACTTTAATATCAATCAACTTGGCAACTCGACTAGGTTGCTAGGAATTTGGTGAGCTCGACGGACGGCTTATTGGTTGCATGCGGTCACATTAACATGCCGCCAAGCAAACGTCTTGCCGCGACCAAGCCAACCGCTAACAAGCGCTGACATTGAATATACGTAACAATAAACGCAATACAGCTAACAAGCGCAACAAAAACTACAACAACAACTTCTGGGTATTTCGCTCCCTACGAGCAGTCACTAGCAGTCACTTTGCTCTAAATCTGCCACAATGCGTCTAAGAGCCACAGTCCGTCTTTGCGCCAGACGGACCTTCGCCGGCACCATTGCATTCACGACTTCAACGCGAATACTCTTAATCTTGCAACAGTGCATAATGAACCACAAATAAGTTTCGCAATGCCGTTAGCAACAGACACTACTTGCAGCGCGTCTTGAGTCCGTCGCTCAGTACTGGCAGCGTCGCTTCGAGCGGATCGACCTTTGTTGCACATTCAAACACCAAACACTTACAGCGGCTGCAGTGTTGCAAGCAGGCCAAACACGCGAAAATATAGAAATAAATGTTACAACTTCCTTTTGTGGCAACATCAGCCCCGCAAAACATCCGTTTTGTGCCAAAAAAAAAGACGCACAACTTCTGCCAAACCGCAATATCATTTCCTCGATGATGCGCCGCTCGCGCGGTCACTCATAGTTGACGAACTGTAAATGAACGCCGTCGGCAGACGAGGACAAGACAGTTTATTTGTGGGAGGGGCAAGCGAAGCTGGAAACAAACTAGAGATTGCGTTTGCAATATTAATTTCAATAAAAACCGCTTTGTTACTGTTCGTTTTTGTGGGAGACATGCACGACTGGCAGTTAGACGGCTGTCATAAGTCTCATTCACAACGGCGCGTAAGCGGAGTGAGCCAGAAGTTGGGGAGTAAACAAAAGAGTCTATTAGCGATTACTTTCGCAAACAAGTTAACAAATTTCTGAGTTTTTATTGCATTTGGGTCATAGATTATTAGACATATAGAAAGGGAATTTTTCACAGAAATACTTGGATCAGGAATTATAAATGTTAAGACCAAAATAAATCGGAAAAAGTCATCTTTCATAACTTTTACTTTATGGTATTTCTTGAAGCAGGAAAAAGTTTTGTTTGTTTTAAGTTTAAGGTCTACATTTTACCAAATACAATATTCTTATATGCAGAAACATCCATCCAACAGTGGAACGATGAACTTAACTTAACTTACACAAAGAAACGCCATCAAGTGCTAATCTTTATCGATGGAATGGTAAATTCAAGCGAGAATCAGTCTAAGGCACCCCCATTTTCCCATATACGCAACACGTGAATTTCCGCTCGGCTCGGCTTTAAGCGTCCACTCTGCGGGCACCCTAACGAATCAGTCTAAATGGTATTCCGTAAACTATAGCTGCTGAGCGTAAACTTATATTGCAAGATCGTCACATGACCTACCATACGACTGAGTATTAGTTTGAACCAGAATATATTCAATATTGCATGAAAATTTTACATAAAAAATGTTGTTCACGTTGGATCATAACACTCAATCGCTCAATAGAAGCTATTGTTGTTGTAGCGGCAGGAAAAAATTACAGTCCTTGGCCGGATAAAAATTCGGGTCTCGGGTGGGAACAAGGAAAAGATACAAAATACAATAGAACTGCTTCGAAACTTCGTGACAGCATGACCATTATAACAACGCAGAACTGTAACAATCCACACAACTATTTGTTTGCAGTTGTCTCTCACGAAATCAGGAAAACCAACCAATGGATCATACCAAGACGGAGATACCACGAGAATGCGAGCTCTCACCCAACGACTGAAACAGTTGCATTTGTGCGCACTCTAAGCATTGCTTTGAAGATTCATCTATCCGTACGAGTATATAGTAGTTCTAACTTTGCACAGAGTGATTTCATTTTATTCCCATACGTAAAAAATATACCAAGAAGACAACGTTTTTCGACACCTGAAGATATACTACAATCAGAGTGGAAATAGTGCTTCGATAATTAGTTCAAGTGCATGTAAAAGTGCATAGATCCTAACGGAGAATATTTGTAAAAAATAAAGTAATATTTGTTGTTTTTATTATCGGATCCCGAAATATGAAATGCTTGTATTTACAAGTATTTCTTACTTTTCCTATTTAATTTCGTCTATATTTAATATTTCTTTATACTAAATTATTATGTTAACGTAGAGCTGTGTGTATTAATTATTTTTGTTATATGGAGTACACTACTGATAGCAATAATCAGGTTCCTTAGAATTTAGTTATCCAAAAACTATTGCACATTCTTTCATGCCCACAGGGTGAGCTAAAATCAGGTAACGTCAGGTACGAGCATTCTATAAAGAAAATAGACTATAGCAAGGTTTGACTGCTTGTATTGGTAATTTTATAGTTTCTTGAACTAATAAAAATAATATACCTTAACTACATTTTTTAAAAATGAGAATATTGTAAACCTAGTTGATATGTGTCCTGGATAAAGTCTGTCGTACTGAATCAACTGAAAATATAAGTTAGCCTGCTTAGACAGAGAGTTAGAGATCTTTATCTATACCATGCGTGGATTATTTGACCAAATCATAAATAACTAAGTTGACTACAATTCGATAAAGTGATAAGACCTTAACACCTTATGAGTCACTATCGCTGGTGTGTATCCTGGCTAAATTTTATCGAACTTAACCAATTGAAAATATAATTTAGTCGTTTTAGTTACAGATCTTTTTCTATTCTAAATGGATTAATTAACCACATCATTGTGCTTGTTATTATGTCGATATTGTTTATTTGTTTTCATGTGAATAGTTGATGAAACTATACGGTGCTTAACTGAGAATAGAATAGATGAAATTTACGATAAGTATCTTTAATTACCCTACTCAACAAATCTAAAGAAAAAATTTTCCAGATTACGAATTTGCGGATTTATGAAATGTCTATCACTTCCAGCTATTTTTGTAACTTTTTACTACAACACAAAAAATTATACATGTTAGGAAACCAAAATTAGCAAGAAACAGCCTATAACATTAGATTAGGTTAGGTTAGATTAAACTGGTGGGCCAATAAGCTACGCATAGATCAGTTTTGGAGCTTTGCGATAACCCGATGGAGTTCAGTTCCTAGGTCCAAAAGAAGTGTTCATCCTTTAGGATGCCTGCACTTGACGCGAGTTTTAACAGATCTGCGGCCTCACTATTGCTACCTCTTCCAGTGTATCATGCGGGACCACAAATGCTTACAGCCGCCTATAATATTACAGTCGCAAAATGACTGTAAACTAGTGATATTCAAGAATTTTTTTCTATGAATATGTCACAAAGAGTCTCGAGGAAAATAAGCTACCTAACGAATTCTCAAAAGATTCAAAAGAAAAATAATACTTAAGCTATACAAGTGGCTCCGGAGGTTTTGCTACAATCTATCGGAATAATAATATTTTCACAAACAGCGAGCGGCTTCAAATGAAATCTTCAGGCCCGTTTATTGATGGAGATAACATAAAGAAGCCAAATTTTCGCAGCTTTGAAGAGCAGATGAAGAAAGATTTAGCAACAGCTGATCATTGACAAAGCATATTTCTGACAAATAAGTGCTTATATTTTTTGGTTATTTGCTGTCAGCATTACCAGGTGTCACATAAAATAAATCTGGCAAAAGTTTAACTGAAAGCTCTAATATATATAGAATGCAAGCATCACTTACCGCTTGGGACATGCTGCATGGCGAACAGCAACAGGACGCTGAAGAGGCGTGTGTAACCGGCGATGGATTTTGTATAACGGTAATAAGTTTTCGGTTGTTGTTGTTGCATTAGCTGTCGCTGACAATGTCTGCTGTTGTTGCTGCCACCGTTATGCACTTGTGTTGCTGTAATGTTGTTGTTGCTATTTTTACTGCAACTATTGCGCTCACCTAACGGCATGCACACCAGAGTGAGCTGTTGATGCTGTTGCAACTGATGCCGCCGTGATTGGACGCTATTTACATTTGTGGTAAAAGTGGTCGTGGTGGTGGTGGTGGTGTTGATGATGGCGACGCTTTTGGTGGCTGCCTTGCGCTTTTCCACTTCTTCAAGCGAGTCTTGCAAGTTGTTGTTGTCATACATTTTGGAGGTGGTGGAGTTGTGTGTTGGTTTTTGTTGTTGTTTATGTTCTGCTTGTGCTGCAAGTAATGCTTCTGTGTTGCAGCCACTAGCACCGTTACAATTTATATCAGCTGCGCGCAATTCTTGTTGCTGCTGTAGTTGTTTTTGTTGTGGTTGTTGCTGCTGCTGCTGTTGGTGTTGGCCGTGGTGGGTTGTGGCGTGTGCGCGTGTGGCACGCTGTTGCGTCGACATCAATTTGCAACTTTTCACTTTTGCGTATTTTTCGCTGCTGCTGCCGCTGTCGTTGTTGCAACCGCTGGTGGATGCTGCCAGTTGTCCAACTCTTTGTTGTTGTTCTTGTTGTTGTAATTGTGAATTTATGCAATTTAGTCTATGAGCGGCGCACGTCATTTTTGTTGTTCACACAGCAGGCGGTTGCTCGCTCACTCAGCCCTCTGCCCCTCTCGGCTCCACTTGACACAACAGGAGCAGGCTGCACGCCGCTTCAAATTGCCAACAAATGAAACTTTGTCACGCTAACTTTGCCACGCTTTTCGCTACTCTAGGCTCCTCTTTATCTGCTCTCTACTCTCCGTTTCTTTTCTTCTCTTCTGTTTTTTTTTTTTTTATTTTTATTTTTTATTTCACTTTTAGTTTAGTTTAGTTTTGTGTTGCCACTTTTTCACTGTGATTATTTGTGTTCTTCTTGTTGTCGTTGTTGTTGTTGTTGTTGCAATATATCTGCAGTTTTGGGCTAAATGCGATTTTCTCGTCGTTTCTCAAGTTGAAAACTGCAATTTTAAGTGCACTGAATTAATTATTCGATTACACTGTGCCACAGCAGAGACGCTGCCGCTGCCACATGCGGCCGGAATGTTGCATGCACGCGCCCTTTGTTGCAACTTGGTTTTGCACTTTTCTTTATTTGCTATTTTTCTCTAACTTACTTTTCGATTATCGATTAGTTGCTTTTGTAGTTTTTGTTATTGTAACTGTAAACTTTCGTCACTCTTTCTTTTTTTGCTTAGTTTTTGGATGCACTTTGCCGATTTTACTTTTGGAACTAAATTTTAATTACTTCAAATGTTGCACGATTTCTGCAAATTCTTTCTCCTTCTTCTTTTCTTTTTCTTATTCTTCAACTTTCGTACACTTGCCACAAAGTATTCAACGATTGATCGACTATAACCAGTCTGAGTAGTTCACTTGATTCACTGTGTATCTGTGTTCGTGTGTATGTAAGTGTGTGTGTTTTATGTGCTGAAGGAAAAAAAAAGTTCCACTTTATTGGCCGGACAAACTGCAAACTTTTACGGAAAGTAGCCCTCTTGTTGCGCTCGACGTCGAATTTGGTGGAGTTGTCGACCCGCTTAGCAATGCTCTCAAGTGTTCTCTGCGTTAATCTGCAAATAAAGAGAGAAGAAGTGGAGAGTATAAGCCTTAGTAAAGGGTGATTTTTTAAGAGCTTGATAACTTTTTTTAAAAAAAAAACGCATAAAATTTGCAAAATCTCATCGGTTCTTTATTTGAAACGTTAGATTGGTTCATGACATTTACTTTTTGAAGATAATTTCATTTAAATGTTGACCGCGGCTGCGTCTTAGGTGGTCCATTCGGAAAGTCCAATTTTGGGCAACTTTTTCGAGCATTTCGGCCGGAATAGCCCGAATTTCTTCGGAAATGTTGTCTTCCAAAGCTGGAATAGTTGCTGGCTTATTTCTGTAGACTTTAGACTTGACGTAGCCCCACAAAAAATAGTCTAAAGGCGTTAAATCGCATGATCTTGGTGGCCAACTTACGGGTCCATTTCTTGAGATGAATTGTTGTCCGAAGTTTTCCCTCAAAATGGCAATAGAATCGCGAGCTGTGTGGCATGTAGCGCCATCTTGTTGAAACCACATGTCAACCAAGTTCAGTTCTTCCATTTTTGGCAACAAAAAGTTTGTTAGCATCGAACGATAGCGATCGCCATTCACCGTAACGTTGCGTCCAACAGCATCTTTGAAAAAATACGGTCCAATGATTCCACCAGCGTACAAACCACACCAAACAGTGCATTTTTCGGGATGCATGGGCAGTTCTTGAACGGCTTCTGGTTGCTCTTCACCCCAAATGCGGCAATTTTGCTTATTTACGTAGCCATTCAACCAGAAATGAGCCTCATCGCTGAACAAAATTTGTCGATAAAACACATTTCGAACCGAACACTGATTTTGGTAATAAAATTCAATGATTTGCAAGCGTTGCTCGTTAGTAAGTCTATTCATGATGAAATGTCAAAGCATACTGAGCATCTTTCTCTTTGACACCATGTCTGAAATCCCACGTAATCTGTCAAATACTAATGCATGAAAATCCTAACCTCAAAAAAATCACCCGTTATTTGCGGAAATTTTCACGTGATTTGTTTCTTATTCTAAAGAAAAGAATTATGGATTCAAGTAGCTTTTGAGTTAAAAATGCAAGAACTTTTTCGAAAGCTACTCCAGAAATTCACGTTAAATAAGGATAGAAAATTGTAGTGGACTTGTAAGAATATATTGAATAATAAATGCAAAACCAGTTGGGAATTCTTAGAGCGCTGATTGTTATCCAGTGAAGTTGTTTATACAGTTGAGTGGAAATTAGACAAAACAACTTAACTAGACTTGTACATTAATGTACTCATATACTTTGAATAACCATTTTCATAAAATTCGGTTTCTCGGTGTGGAGGTCGTCCTCATCCTCTGCTTCCCCTGGTGGAAGAATTTGAAATGACATCTCGTATTTCAACGAGATTACTCATCGTTATTAACAAAATACATTGATTTAAAGGTTTATCAAGTGATTGTCCTAACTAACAACCATTCATACTATTAAGCTGGCTGCAAACTATCGTCTCCATATATGGACGCCGGAAACAAATCCATATGATTTGTAGCAGGATTTTGTCTAACACAATCGCATTCACCGCCTAACTAACTAAAACGAAAAGTACGTAAATAGTTTATAGAATTCGTGGATAATCATTATACTCAATAATGACGCCTTCAAAGGCCAATGCAAGTATAAACATAATAGGGCATACTATTCCTTACTAACTTGATTATTATTCCAATAATATGTACTCGTGCATCTTTTCCATTTATGTGATTCATTAGAAGCATTTTGTTTTCACTCAAATATGTATTTTTTTGTTTAAAAAATTGTTTCTGATGGGTAGTTCTTTTCACTACTATAATATGAAGAAACTCTCATCGAAAAGTCAACGTGTTTTGGTGAAAGTTTATGGATGCTATAGATGAGTAAACCTGTTTAAGTGGTTTTCACGACTTAAAAGCATTGATTTTGGAATGGAAGACGAAGAACGTCATGGGCAGTCAAAAAAGTCTAAAGATATGGAATGGGGACAAGAGCTCGCAGAATGTTTAGTCAATCAAACAGCCATTTCAAAATGTATAAGAGCAGGCAAATATATTGAAAAGCTGGAAATTAGGAATGATATTAGTTGAATCCAAAATATCTTGAAAGACGATTTTGCTTGTTAAAAATGTTACTTGGACGCTACAAAAAAAGACGTTTTTCTAAGATCTTATAATAAATGGTGAAAAATAGATACATTATGTCAACATCAAAGGCAATAATTCATATGTAAAACCTGGCCAACCACTCAAATCTACCACAAAATCGAATAAACATGACACCAAAGAATCGGTCTATAGTTGTTATGTTCGGAAGGATGTGCTGTATTATGTACTTCTAAAACCGGGTGAAACTATTAATGGAGAACGCTACCGTCGAAAACTCATCAAACTGAATAGAGCAACTGCCGAACAAATTTCAAATTTGTAACAAGGTAGGCAATAGTTTGTCATCATTACAACGTGCGACCTCATGTTACGAGACCGGTTATAAACCATATGCAAATCAGCGGTTTCAAAGTATCGTTTCACCCGCCTTAAAACTCAGACTTTTACAGCCACTCACTATCATATATTCCGATACAGAACATACTCACTGGAAGAAGGATCACATTAAAATAGGCGTGCAAGTTTTTTAGCGCTGAAATCCAGAAATATTAGGTTGACAAATATCTCCCTTCTACCTTTTTGTTTTTTGAATCTCGCGGCTTTGTATAAAGCGGTACAGAGCTCGTATCCGCAATAATATACATCTTAGAAAGGTCTTGACACAACCTACAAAACGACGCTGTGCATGATTAGTTTGGATATTGCGTCCAACAGTTATATGTAGACGTGTAAACATGAAGTTCACTAACGCCGAAATTCGTGCTATTTTAAAGTTTTCCATAGTTAAAGGCAAATTCGCTAGAGAAACGTTCCGTGAGATTAATGGTGATTTGGGGGAGTGTACTCTATCACTTCGAACTGCGGAGAAATGGCTTCGACGATTCAGAGTGGGTGAAAACGACACAATGGATAAGCCAGCCGGCGGAAGACCTGTGACGACGAATACCGATCAAATCATGGAAAATATCGTGTTAGACCGAAGATGGAAGTTAGTCACCAAACCATTTTAAACCATCTGTAGAAGGCTGGATACACAAAAAAGATGTTTGGCTGCTGAAACGGAATGAACCTGACCCATTTTTGAAGCGTATGGTGACTGGCGATGATAAAAGAATCACATACGATAATATCAAGCGAAAACGGACGTGGTCGGAGGCCGGTGAATCGTTCCAGGCAGTGGCCAAGCCGGGATTGACAGCCAGGAAGGTTTTG
Organism: Bactrocera correcta; assembly: GCA_027475135.1. Classification (NCBI taxonomy): domain Eukaryota; kingdom Metazoa; phylum Arthropoda; class Insecta; order Diptera; family Tephritidae; genus Bactrocera; species Bactrocera correcta. Next base: position 113,242,306 of record CM050323.1, read on the forward strand.
CTGTGTGTTTGGTGGGATTGGAAGGGAATCATGCACTATGAGCTACTCCCATATGACCAGAACTGGAGCGCTTGAAGCAGGCGATCGACCAGAAGCGTCCAGAATTGGCCAACAGGAAGGGAGTTGAGTTTCACCAGGTTAAGGCTAGACCACACACTTCGTTGATGACTCGTCAGAAGCTACGGGAGCTTTAATGGGAAGTTTTATAGCATCCACCATATAGCCTGGATGTAGCGTCAAGTGATTACCACCTGTTTCTGTCCATAGCGAACGCCCTTGTTGGTGTAAAGTTGAACTCAAAAGAGGCTTGTGAAAAGAGGCTATACAGAGGGGGAGAATTCTGAAGTTGCCGTCTAGATGGAAACAGATTAGCGAATGAAACGGCGCAAGGATAAAATCCAAATTTGTATCTTTGACTACCTCACTACACTCTTAAGCGCTTTAACACTGTTCTACAAATATATCACTTCACTTTTCGTTTAATCAAAGTTTACTTTAAAACATAACGCTGTTGATAACCTGTGCTGCCACTATTCATATTTCATATTTCATATGACGGCGGCAATGATTAATGTGTATTTGTATGTTCACTTATATATATTATGGCCAATCACAGGGCTTCCACTAGTTTTTGTGATAAAAAAAAAAAAGCACATGCTAACCATTTGCAAAACTATACATATGTATGTAAATATATATTGTATATATAGTACAATTTTATATTTTGTTTACGGCATTGTTAAGCGCATAGCGCCAAAAAAGCGTTGGAAATGCGAGCGTTTTTCGTGGAACTGTGGAACAAACGAGAAATGCCCAAAAATATATGCTGCAGCCAGGCAGCCTGGGTTTAAGCCAAAAATTAAATAGCACAAAATGTGAATCTGTGCAAAAAATGTTAAACTCAAAAGATATGCAAAAGCGAAATATAAAAACAACAAATAAGTAGACTAAGCTAAATAAAATGAATGAAGCGAAAAGCAAATGAAAATATTGCAACAGAAAATGTTGCCAGATTGTGTATGCTGTGCCATTTTCGTTGGCAACACACAAAATGCATACACATGACAATAACAACAACAATGAAAACAAAAAGAATGAAAGCAACAAAAGTAGTCATGGCATGTGATCAGAATTATGGTATGCTGGGGAAGAGCTTATATGAAACAAATAAACATGCAGAAAGTAAATGTTGCACATACATGCACATGCAACATACATGTTGCTTTAAAATTATTATGTTCTTTAAATTGATAACATGAAAAACTTATGCTGAACTTGGTAGTAAATTCATGTTGCAGAAACAAGTTGAGTAAATATGCTCAGTACAGTCATGAGTCGGTATTTCGATTAAACAGAATTTTATGAAAAAAATAATAGGAAGAAAATATTAAAAACCATTTTTTTTTTTTTTTTTTGAGTTTCATTTCTTTCTTACTTTACAAAAATAGAGATAAAACATTATGAAGCATAAAATTTGTTGGTACTTTAGGGCAACCAAATGCTTCTCACAAAAATAAAACAACCTTCCCGCCAACCAAAACAACCTGTTCGCATGAGCAGCTGCCACAAACTAAATACGCCACACTCACCCCACCAGTAGTGGAGTCCAATATTGTTTTGACTTGCGTGACTCACCCGCTCTCACTAGAGACTATTGGCGTAAGTCCCCAAATATTGTGGCATCACTCACTCAACACTTTTGTTATTTCGCACAAAACACCGCTTTTCCTTTACTAACTTTGCTTTCAAGCACTTAACTTTCTTCAGCCAAAGCACTTGCACTTCTGCCACAACACTTGTTGAATTAATCTGCGCTCTCATTCGCTAAGCTAGATATCTGCGTACGTTCAATTATGTATGCTGTAGCACAATGGTGACGCGACGCTGTTGAACTTCACCGAACGGTTGCTACAGCGAGACTGAGGTAACAGAAGGGTGGTTGACACATATATAAAAATGAAGAAATTCACATCAATTCAGTTTTCAAATCAACCTTATCGCCCGCTTGTAATTCACATGCGCAGACAGCGGATTCGCACAAAGTAGCGCCGTGAAGTATGCAATACACATAAAGGTGGTTGTTTTTTGACGTTCTTTTGCAGAACAGCTGATGAGTTTATCAACAGTGTGGTGAATTTTGGGTACTTGTGGAGTAACAGGCCTTTATGTTATCAGTGCATTTGAGTACAGCAACATTGAGTAGTGTTTTATTACGGTTTTGTGCAAATTCTTAGATTTTGAACGCTTTTTGAAAGAGACTTTCAGTGAATATTTGAGTGTCACATAAGGACGACCATACTTTTTACTAAAAAGCTATTACAAACAGCCTAAAAAGGTGCTTTTAGAATTACTGTATAAATTATGTTAACACTTTAAGGGTATATTAACACATATCTTTAAAGTACACAATAATTATTTTGATGAAAATATCAAATAATTTTAAAAATATACAAAAAAAAAATACAAATATATACAGATAAAAATTTTTTACTATATTTTTTATTTTACTACTGTGCCCAAAAAATAAGGTGATTGAATATTCTTTATTTATTCTTCCAAATCAATTTCATCCCCTTCAAAGTAATCCCCTTCCGATGCAATGCACCTATGCCAACGTATTTTCCACCTTCGAAACACTGGTTGTAGTCACTTTCCGGGATGGCCTTTAGTTCCGTCTTCGCTGCGGCTTGAATCTCCTCTATCGTATAAAAACGGTGTCCCCGGAGCGGTCTTTTGAGTCTTTTGGTGAACAGCCAGAAGTCGCACGGCGCCAGATCACGTGATCGAAGAAAACAGTCAACATGACCTTGATTTTTGAGCGACTTTGGCGCGATTTTTTTAGGTCTCGGCTCTCTTTTGGCACGATATTCGCTCGATTGATCGGTTGTTTCGGAGTGTAAACCTAGATCCAAGTCTCATCGGCAGTTATAATCGGTTTCAGACACCCGGGGATCGGAAAGCAGTTTTAACACACCCTTTAAGCGACGGGGCCTTTTTTTTTTTCTACCCCAAAACAATTCAAATGGGGTTTTCGGTAACCCCAAAGTTTTCCCCAGATTTTTGGAACGTTTCGGGTTGAGGCCCAAAACATCCTTCAAAATGGTATTGGCTGAGCCTTTCGATATGCCAACTTCATCAGCAAGGTCTCTAATTGTTAATCGACGGTTTTTCAACACCAAATCTTTGATTTGTTGAACGTGAGCTTCGTCAGTTGAGGTTGATGGTCGCCCTGGACGCTCTTCGTCTTCGACACGTTCACGGCCGGCTTGGAACTCACTAAACCACTTGTAAACATTTATTTTAGACATAGCCTCATCACCAAAGGCTTTCTGCACCATCCTCAACGCATCCGCAGCAGAAAATTTATTCCGTGAGCAAAATTTAATGCAAATTCTTTGCTCAACAAATTTCGACATCGCAAAAAACGAAAAACTCACTTTTAGCAGCTCACAAAAGGACACGTATCTCAAACACTAATGAATATTTGACATGAAGTTTGACATAAATGTGACTGAAGTACTACCAACCAAAAAAAAAAATCTCCAAATCTTCGACGCGCGCAGTTTAAATTCAAATGTCACCTTTTTTTTGGACACAGTAACTCTTTTTTACTCTTTTTAACAGTTGGAAACCCTATCTCAAATAATATTTTTCGCAGTTGGCTATGCTATCCGATTTTACAGAAATTTACCATATAATAACCCATTGACAAGGTAGATTTCGGTTAGGGGCTAACTTTAAAAAATAACATATTTATACAGATAATCAAAAAAATATATTTTATTGAATATTATCAAGTATTTTCTGCTAAGTACTTTTTCAGTTTCAGTTAAATATTCGGTTATTGATACATATTTTTATACATTAACCTAACCTTTTCTAATTTAACATGTGATAAATGTTGTTAGAAATATTGTATTGAATTTCATTCGAGTTTCTAGTACTTATATCGTTCAAGTATGATGAGTAACGTGTGGACAATATTTTCCTAAACTTCCCATGTGACCCTTATGTATGTATGCTGTTATAAGTACTTATATCTGATCTGACGCCATATTAGCTCATACATTCCCAATCAAAAGGTACCAAAAATTAACTTTTCCCACAAAAATCAATTTTTAACCAAACTTTAAGAAATACTATACATCCATTATCCGATAGCTGCATATTCTTCTTTGCAATATCACAACCGGTCTAATAATATTCCATCTTGGAACCCATTTCGGTACTATACTATCTCGCAATATTATATCATCGCTTAAGTTGACCTATACGCTGTCATTTTTTTGTTGTTTTTTGTTTTTGTTAAACTTAACCTAACCCAACTCAGAACTTTTTCTAACAGCATTTAATATCACCATCAGCTAACAGAGTGAAATTGTAGCAATTACAAACAAATTTTACATTAATATTTCATAAATACCTTTTAATTCTCTCTAACCTCAATTACATCCTTAATAAATTTACATAATTTTTGTGATTCGCCAAAATTTAACGGTAATATAAAAATCCACTCTAAACATTTAAAAGCAGAAAATGTGAATGTATTAAAATAAATTAATGAAACAACATTTATTACCACAAGGCGGCCCACACACAAGTCCAAAGGCGAAGTGAAGCAAATCAACACAGAAAAGAGGAGAAGAAGAAGCAGAGAGAGAAATGTGAGCATCGAAAGGAATGACCGGCAATTTATTTCGCTACGCTTTATTGATTTGTGTAGAAATGCCGCAATTTACATGTTTGCACAAAACAAACACTCACACACACACAAACGCGCTCGCACATCCATGTCCGGCATTTGTAGATTTATTTGCGCTTATGAACCAGCATAAAAACGCTTAAATGGCGCATGGAGGAAAAAGGAAATATTTACCTATCCCTTTGGCAGCGCACATCCTTCTCTCCAAGTTATGAGGCCACAATCGAAGAGGTAGATTTGAAATTTATATGCCAAGCGATTATGATGCATGAACGCCAAGAAGATAGGCTACAAGCAAAGACGAAGCGGCGGTTGGACGACAGCACATCAATAAACGTATACAATATTTGGTGGAGGAGCGGAGGGTTGTCGGAGAGGACAACCTTGGATGCCATTGAACATATTTGACCAACGGTTCAACTTGGCTTGTTTTGCCTTAGCCTAGGTGGAGTAACAGTAACATATTTAAGAAAAAGAACTAGTTCAGTAGTAATAGAAATTGTAACTGGTTAGAGACTAGTAAAAAATTATATAGATATGAAATTGTGGATGCAAGTGTTGGTCAAGCCTTTATAAACACTTGGCGGCTTATTAAAATGATCGTATTATTATTTTTGACTAAATTAGATCTCATGAATATCGCTCTGCCTACATTTAGGAAAAATTTTGAGTTATTTGAATTTTGAATATCACAAAATGATAATAAAGATTTAAGCTTATACTTGTGTTTGGTAGAAAAGATCTCCGATTTTCATGCGATTTGCGATTATAAAAACGTCTGGAACCTCCGTGAGGATGCTGTTTTGTTAAAAGTGGAAACCGATTGTGTTAATAAATGTTGCGCCCAATGGTAGGCAACAATTTCAACTAATTATTGCTAAATTTTACATATTTGTTTGAAGAGATGACTATATTTTTGTACCTATGATGTTCTGAATTTTGTGCGAAGATAATCACCTATTTTTTCATTTTGAGAAGTCTCAAGATTTTTAGTAAGGCATTAGATTTTTGGTCTAGCATTGAATTAAATTCATTGCTATTAATACAAATACAATTAAATAAACCATGTAAAACTGTTACTACATCAAACTGGGTTACTTTCCTCGTCGACTTGCAAATCGTTCTTTGGCATAACAGGACAACAACAAGCAGAGAAATAAAAATCGAAACAAATCGCATATGAAATCAGACGGAATTCGATTGAAAGACGAATGGCTGGCATGGCCAGTAAAAACCAACAAAAAGATGGACATCATAAAGTATACAAAACGATACTGCTGCCAGGCGAATGGCAACATAAACTCAGGCACACGCACACACACCGCATATGTAGCGATTTGCAATGAAGATGTATGAATATGAAGAAGCATAAAATGATAAAAAGATAGAGGCATAGCGACGTAGAGGTATAGAATGATGGAAGTATGAATTTTAAGCAAACAGAGCTGCCGCAGGTTGCCCACACGCCGAGCGTAGCGGCAGAAGGGACGATTGTTTAAGCTTAGAGGTAGCGAACGGCAACTTTAATGTTCAATTGAGTTGGAAATACTCGTCTGAGGCAAAAGAAAATAAACAAGGACGCACGTGGTTAAACGCCACACAGCACAACGATACAGCGACTAATGCCCCGGACCAGGCGGGAGGCCGCAAGCTGCTTGGTTTTTGTTTTAGACAGCCGGCAGTCGCAGCGGCTGTCATGGTAATCGAGGCGAGTACGATGACGGTATGAGACCTTGGATGGCATAGCGCAAACACAAACACAACCGAGAAATGATTGATTTTTGGAAGATTGAAAAAATTAACCATCAAAGCATTTCGACAGCAAGACTTGGCAAGCAAAGAAAACTGCGCTCAAGTGGAAAATGCTAAGGAAAATGCACAGAGTTTAGAAGAGTGAAAAGCGGGACGAAGTATGTGTACGTGTGCTTTATAATTTTCCATACATATTTTTATTTTAAGCTTAAAATAAGGATGGTAAACAAAAAAGAAACATGCCGGAAACACACGTACAACAATAAATATGTATGTGTGAGATGCAGGTAGCAACAAAGACGAACACATTAGTGGAAAGTAAGAGGCTGAGAGTGGCTGAATGACTTTGATGAGTTCAAGCACGTGTTCTTCGAATATGAGTACTTGCAAACCCTACAGAAACCGTTATTAGTCACCAAAATTATTAGTAAACAATTTCTTGAACGAGTGTTTAATGTATTTTCGATGAGGGATGGAAGGTAAATTAGTAGAAAAGTTACAGAGGAGAAATACTATGAAAATAATATACTTTCCTATAACGAAGGATAATATTATTGCTTGAAAATTAGTATCGAAGTATAATTAAATGCTTATATAATAAAAAAAAAGTCCGATTTTAAGGTTAATCATTTTTTTAGAACTTTTTTTAATAATCAGCAAAAAGTGTAGTTAATATTTTCGTTAATAAAAATATTAGAACTCATACATGTAATAGGTTATGTAGCATTCCGAAATAGATGCTGAGCTTTTTGGCCTAGACTAGTTCGTTATTAATTCTTCAAAATTTGATGTTACAGAAACCAGTCCGAAACTATTTCAGAACCATTTTGAGCTTAGTTCGACAAGAAAACTTGCATCGTTCTAGAGCTTTTAGAAATATTTTTAAAACTTTCTTTAAAATACTTCGATACTAGTGGGACGCTATGCCTTGATAACTTCAGAATCATTTATAAATGATTGCGAAACTAGTTCATAGCTATTTTGAGATTGGTTCAGCTGTACTTTGAATGGGGTATATTAAGTTTCCCATGATGCTTGTAGCACCCCCAGATCATGGGACTCTAACTAACCAAAGGAATATCCTTACCTAATCGTTTTTCAAACTTCAATTTAACCTAACGACACATTCACATACAGGATCGGTTGACCCCAACTAACCTAACGAATATCTTAACCAATTTTTATCTGAAACTTCAACTTAATCTAGAGACAAAAAGTTCAGAACCATAACCTGACCTAAAGGCTAAATTCAGTGTGCGGAGAATATTTTTTAAAGATTTTTTTTTGGGACCGGAATCGAGTGGTCCAAAAGAGTATATTTAATTTTGCAAAAAAAGCCAAAAGGTTGACTGCAAACTACTAAGGCATGAATCAACTTTCCTACAGGGTCTCCTTACACGCATTACAAACACAAAGTAACCTCGCAAAAAACAGCAAAATTTTGAATAACAGGAGATGAGACCCACGTAAGATTTCCACATTTATTTATATTAGGTTTGTAGAGACTAAAAGGACGCCAGTTGCGGGTTGGAGCGCCGAAAATGTTTACATAAATCTACTTGTGTGTAATTTGGGGACGGAATGCTGGTTTCAATTTGCCACCCCCTTCGCCACTGCCCTCACTTCTCTAATCAAAATTACCGAAACAAAATGGCAAAATGCGAAAATTTACGCATTTCATATCGAATAATTTATCAATTGGAAAATGTTTACGTATGAAAAGACAAGCATAGACGTGCTTTAGTCGGGCAGATAAAACAAATACATACAGGTATTTGCGGTTGCATAAACGTCTGGGCACGTGTGTGCATGTGTGTGTGTGTGCGATGCTGTGACATGGCTGAATGCTCAGTGACATATCCGAAGCTGGTGGCGCCCCACCGCATATCCGCCGGCAGCACGTAACCAGTCACACACGCACACACTCACATGTAAGCATCGGTGGCATAAGAAAATGCCAAAGCACAAGAAATTTATATCGATTTATTACGCTCTGATGGAGTTATGTATGTGAAAAACGAGAATTATGACAGCCGGAAATTGTAGGAAAGAAATTTATTATGGAATTATAAAGTGTACGCTTCACTGGCGCGAACGGGTTGCCATTCCACATAACACACACACACACTTGATTATATATCAACTGTATATTTGTATGTGTGCTTGTATGTCATTGCGGCCGGTCGAGTCGTTTGGCACGGCAGAGCAGTTGGCCAAAAGCCCACCGGGGAGCACTTGTCGTCGTCTTCGTCTTCGTCGCCGTCGTCGAAGATAATAAATAATTTTCGGGGCGACACTCAATTCTCAGCGGCGACAGCTATGTACGCTCACGGCCATCACAGAGCTCCCAGCATATTACCGGGGTGGTGTAGTGAGGATTTACGCACACCATTACAAGAACATAACCTATATGCCATATTAATGTTTTATTTTGGCTATGAATTATTCGCAACGAATAAATAATGTAGAGTGTGTGTGCGGCCGCTTACTTCGGGTTAAATGCTTGTTAATGCGTTTAGAGGCCTATGTAAGTGCTGGATAGGGAATCGTAGGTGGACTTGTAGCGAATTTATGCTCATAATTGGCAGCATGTGGTAGATCATTTGGTTTTAATTTGTTTAAATCTAAGAAAATTTTTATACTCTTGCAACATCTTGCTATAAAGTATAATAATTTTGTTCACCTGACGGTTGTTTGTACCACCTAAAAGTAATTGCGATCAGAATGACGAGAAAAGTTGAAATTCGGTTGACTGTCTGTATGTCCGTCTATCCGTCTGTTCATCCATTCATCCGCACAAGCAATAACTTGAATAAAAATTAAAATATCTTAATAAAACATTGACATCTAAGAAAGGTTGATATTGTAGATAATCGAAAACCTATCATAACTAAGATCCACATTAAGACTTGCTTGGAGCAAATCTGTTGCTGTTACAATGGTTACCTAATCCCAGTCAGGATGATGAAGATTAGATAAATTGTCCTCGATGTCATCAACCGGTAGGCAAATGAAATGTTCTGTTTCGATGGGGTCGAACCATAAGGGGAGGGGTGCGAGATGTGGTGGTTAGTGTCATGTTTGATATGTCAGAGTCGATTCTGGATAAGTAGAAATTTAACCTGCTACAGTATCCAAAACGAAGCTGCGCAAGGGTTATTTTTTATTCTCGCGGTAACTCGAGCTCTGCGTCTGCAATGGGTGGTGGATTACCTCCAAGTACGCCATTCACTGAGAGGGACTCGGTGAAGGTTTTAATGACTCCACTGTGAATGGCAGTCAATGCATTTCTGAAGTTCGTTACGTCGTCGACGTAGTTAAGGAAGGACATCTTGATGCTCTTAGGAGGCGGTTCCTCTACAAGCAGGTGACTACCGGAATGAGTTCAGCACCGCAGCAGAACTGCTTAACGGGGAGCATACGGGTCACACTGTGCAGATGTTCGATGTGAGACATCAAGAGACACAATTTTAAATTTGAACTACTTCTTTAACTTTTCAGCATAGAAATTTAGAACCAATCAAAACGAATATTGCCAAAAATATTCAAAACCGGACTAAGACTTTTCAATTCCCCAGTTAACGAATATGTGAACCGCAGTTTCTGTTGAGAACTTTTAATCAACAACATCGGCCAATCTGTGAGATATATCCGTCTGGCTACCAAACCAACAGAGGATATATGGAAAATAATAATAAAAAGAATATGCAATGACATTACCGAGACAGGACTGCAAGACGGACCAGAACGAGATGGAACGCAGCATATGATCTTATCGTATTATAACATGTAGCAGACCCTAAAACAAACGTACTTGCTCTTTCTACACACGATCTCCAACGGAACAAATAATGAATACACATGCAAAAAGTGGAGGGCATAGAAAAGACACTGGAACACCTCTTCTGCTTCTGTCCAACATTATCTAGAACTTGTCTTAGATATTAAGGAGTTCTCAGTTCAGGCTACTTTGCCTCAACTCAAATTGAACCTCCATCCAGCATTACTAAGAAAGAGTAGACCTATGTATGACTTAGCTTGAGATATATTAATTAATTATTAATTATATATATTTATTTCTGATAATAGTATGTCTGTACGTCAAAAATGAGTTTACTCGGGTTAATAATTCCCCTAGTCACGGTATGCCTAATAGGGAGAGCAACTGAAATATAAAACGCCTCAACTTCGTAAAGGAAACTTTAAAACGGATTATTATTGACTTAAAAAAATTTTAGGCTTATTTGCAACTAATCTCCCAAAAAATGTCTCAACAGATCATGAAAACTTAAAAATTTTAAGGTTGAAATCCGAACGAGAGAGTTTGCGATAGAAGCTCCTTCACTCTTAATTAAAGCTAATTAAACGATTTAAAACCGAGAGGATTGCAATTAACTAAATAAATATACTCAAAAATAAATGAAGTGTAGATATAAATAGGTATGTATTATGTACGTATGTAAGCCACCAACCAATTTCTCCGTTCACCAAGCAAACCTTCGAATGACCTCAACGCAGGCTGCAGCGACATAGTTACATCGCTACACGAGTATATACCACTTGTATGCATTCAAACCGAAGCAAGTACTCATTTAGACGGTCTATGCAGACAGACAGACAGACAGTTATTTTGGTAAATCAACGAAAGATAGATGGAAAACACACATACACACAACATGCACTCCTTAACATCAGGCAATCAGAAAAGCTAAGCTACAATTTCAACGGATGGCGGGCGCAATGAGCAGCCACTGCGTTGAGACAACGCACACAGACACACATGCATGCACACATACAAAATATATAATGACAGCGACTGGAGACAGAAGGAGCTTGCACTTGAGAGCATCCGCGCAAACGTCGAAATGAATAAAAGTCGCATTTCAGCAGATAAGGACAAGTGACAGAGCGGTGGAACGGCTCTGGATCAGGTCTGCAGTGCAAGGGCACAGGAAGAGTGAAATAAAACTATGAAATGGACGGTGACTGACCAAATGAGTAGGAACGGATGACTGTCTGCCTATATGCAAGTGTATATGTGTGTGTGTGGGTGTGCGTACATTGTGCGGGTGAATCAACTCGACAGTCAACGAACCGAATTCAATTTAGTTTTTCGGCCAAAGCAACAAATTGCCAAGTTGCAAAGTAATTAGCCGATTGCATTGGACAGCGCTGAGCCAACAGCAGCGGCAAGAGTCGACATTGTGGCACTGCTGATTGAGGGCTGCCTCAGCAAGCTGTTTGGCGACGAACTGGTGGCAGCGCAGCTTTGCCGTCGTCGAGCCGAATCCGAGCGCATTGTGCTTACAGTCTGTTATTCATTCGTTGCTGCAACGCTAATTACCGCAACAGCAGCAACAACAACAACAAGCACAACAATCAATTTCATTTAGCAGCAGCAGCAATGATGGTGCGGTTGTAACGCCACTAAAGCGTGCGACAATCTGTCACTTCAACTACAACTCTGGAGTTCATATACATATAGCATCCTCAGATTCGCTTTTGTATTAAGGGTGGTTGCTATTTTTGAAAGTAGTTTACAATCTTTGCCTGAACTTGGGAGATATTTGCTTATAACTTAACATAGTTGGTAGTGGGGGCGTATGAGCAACATTTCGTTTCATAGAAAATTTTAAATTTTTTCAATATTATAACAAATACAAGTATAACGTTTAATTTCAAAATTTCTCTACGGATGGCTAGAAAATAGAGAAATAACTGCAGTCTCTAACCAAGTTTAGCTTCTTCATTCGGAGCACTTCTCCTTTAAGGCCTTCTAAAATTCAAATTATTGAACTAAAACTTTTCACAAATATTTTTGATAGTTTAATGACTAAAAACGAGCCTGAAAATCGAAAAATGTTCCACTGTGGCTAAGAACACCCTTAGTGCACTTGCATAAGCCACATACACAATGAATGTTACTCATACGCCATGTCATGTGTCAGCTAAAGAATTTCTGCTACAGTCAAGCACCAAAAACAAAGACAGACGTAACAAAAAGTGCAATAACAACAACGAATACAAAAATTACAATAACAACGACAAAAAGTAAAGTTAAAGCAACAACAACACAGAAAGCACAACAACAAAGGCAAAATCACAACGCCAACTGCAACGTGAAAATCTGTGCTGTTGTTGTTGTTGCTGTTGCCGTTTTTATTGCGGTTGCTTGGCTGGCCACTGTCGCCACTGATGCTTGTAGGACATGCACTTCACATCAAATTACCAATTTGCGGTGCACTTGTGTTGATTTCAGCGGAAGTGAATGAGATACTCAGTTGAAGCTTCGCAGCAAAGTGTGGGTGATTCGAGCGCATTCCCTGCCACCGCTCAGCATCCGCGCTGCAATACTTCACGAAACTCACATCCACATACACACACACACGTGCATGCCGTACCTTTTCGGAACGATTGCATGTGTGGATATTCAATTAGAGGGCAATAAAAGGAATCGGCAATTTTGTAGACGATCCAGCTTCGATGATAGAAATGTGAGCTTCACTGCTGCTTACTAACTGCCGCTGCTGCCACACATGTAACGAATTCTTTTTGATGCAGTCGCTTTTTCCACAGCAGCATACATACATATGTATGTGTCTGTGTTTCTGTGTGTGTGTGTGTGTTCTCAGTTAGTGAATTAGAAATCTGCAAATGAATGGTAAAAACGACGAATCGCGCACGAACACTTTTTGCGAACTGTGATTGCAACAACACACATGCACACGCTTAAACGTCAGTGTGTGTATATGTGTGTCAGCTGAGGTGGTAAGCGGAAAGCGTTAATTGGAGAACTTTTGCTTACTTTAAAGCGCAGAGTCGCACTTCCGCTCTTTAATTGTGTAAAGGAAGTATTGCACATATCATGCACATGCCTTTTATTTATTAGGTCTTGCAACAGTTTGAGAGGATTTAGAAGTTTGATTTCGAGCTTTGAATTTAAAGGACAAATGTACGCAGTTTTAAGTGTTTTAAGCTTAGAAAACGTGTCAAAAGATTCAAGGTAGAAACTAATTTTAAATATTTATAGATTCGAGTTTCATCGTGTAAGACGAACCAGAGCTGATTTTATATATGGGCCATTCCATCAATTGCCGACATGGTTTTGTACCCGTGGTTCTCCGATTTTGACCAAACTTTAGAATATCATAATATAGACCAATAGAAAATATCTGTTAACTTTTTAGTGATCAAAGTTGCTCCATTATTTTTTGGCGCGCACTTCAAATGGAGATCAAACAAAAAAATGACTTTTTCTTTTATTTTTTAACGACCTCAAAATTGAGTGAAAAAAATTTTTAAGTTATCCAATTTTATGTAAAAAAAATCTTAGCTTTCTGATAAAAATATTTTCAAAATCCAAAAAAATTTTCAAAATCAAAAAAAAAACATTGTTTTCCAAAAACCCGGTTTTTTGTGCTTTTCCCCCAACTATTTTTCAAAATTGACCTTTCCATTCGATTTCTCGTTAAATTTTACATAAGAATCAGTGTTAAAAAATGTGGGACTCTGCTCCCATGAACAGCAAAAAAATGCAAAGTTGTCGCTATACGGCGCATTTTTTTATGAATGAAGACAGTGATTTCTTCTTAATTCAAGTCTAAGAATACAATTTACAAATTTACCTCTTTCACACAACCTTCTAAACGAACACACTGCGTCGTATAGCGACAACTTTGAATGATCATCGTCACGATCATCATCGTCAAGATCATCATAGTCATCACCATCATTATAATCATATTTCATCGTCATCCCAATCATCACCATTATCATCATAATAATCGACCACCTTGCCATCACACATATCACGATCACGATCACAATCACCATCATTATTATTATTATAAAGACCATCTTAAGATCATAATCATCATCTTGATCACGATTATCATCACCACAATCATCCTAATCACCATTCATATCATCATTTTCACCATCTTATCGTCAGCATCATCATCATCATCATCTTATTATCACCATCATCATCATCATCTTCATTATCATCATAGTCATCATAAGATCATAAACATCATCATCTTATCAAACCATGGAAGTCATCTACAAAGCTTTCCAGTACATATGTACATCTGGCTGTTCTCTATCCGACACATGAGTCAGTTAGAGATCAAGCACGGTTGACTCGTCTCATGATAAAAGCTTCTTGCCATTCCTGTAGAGTTTTCGAAATTTGTGAAAATCAATTTAGATCAGGAATACGTAGGTTAAACAACCCGAACTTGAATCTATTGAGAAGTAAATATTTATGTTCGTTTAATTCACTTTCAGCAAAACCCCATTTTTATGTTTGCTTATTGCACAAAAGGAGCTTTCTCTTAAATTTTATTGATATTTTTTTATTTTAAATTCAATTTCGCATTTATTTGGCAAATATTGACGAAAAAGGTGCAATCTCTTCGCCCACAAACAAGCAGCAATCGTACAATGAATTCAGATTTACTGATTCGCTTCGATATAAATATATTATACATGAACATGCGTTCGTGCGTGTGTGTGTGTGAATTTTTATACCGAAATTATTATAACTTTGAAATAATATGAATTTTGCAAATACCACTGGCTACCGAATTTCAGCAATTTTCCAACTTATGGCCGCTCAATGCATTTCAATTTCCACAAACACAAGTACAAATGCATACAAAATCATATTTATAAGCATGTGTAAATGTATGCGTGTGTGTGCGTTTTGAATGAGTGAAACGAGTGCGATTTCGTGCATATTTTTGCTGTGGTTCCTTGGTCTTGGCTGAGTCGGCTGGTGTGGCGAGTGAGAATATTTGAAAATTTCATATGCCACAGCAGAGCAAATAAACATATAAGCATGAATATGAGTGTGTGTTTCCTTGTGCGTGTGTGTAAAAGAAACAGCATAGTTTGTTGTTGTGATGCACGCATACATACAAACGCACTTTAATAACGCATTCTATTTGCCAATATATATATATAAGAGTGTGTGCGCTCGGAGCTGTTTTTTTTATGCAGCTTTGCTTGGCAACACTGTATTTACATGTATTCATAAGTATATTTTGTGTGTGCGTGTGTGTGTATGTCGGTATATTTACTTGGTCCACTTACTTCCGATTTGTACTGCAATCGAAATTTTACAGCTTCCACTGCGCTTTCTTCGAGATGTACGGTTATGAAGTGCTGCATACTCACACAGCAACACATATACATACACACACACTCACACTAACAAATTGAAAAATGACAAAATTGCACAATATGATAAATTGAATTCCTCTGCGCCATTTGTAGCTTAGACATTGCTACGCCTTTGTCCCCACCACCTTTACTAGCCACTCTTCCCAGCACACACACACACACACAACATACATACATCGGATTGCTTGTACAAATAAGCAACGTAATACGTGTGTGTGCGCGATTCATGGACATTCCAAACATAAATAATGGAAAAAGTTTTTGCATATGAATGAGCGGAAGAAATGAGAAATCACATTAGAATTAGAATAGTTGAGAAAGGATAAACTACTATGTAATGCCAATTCGGACTACAACTGTCATTTGTGTAGCCATTTGCATGTACTGTGTGTGTGTCATGGTGTGACTGAACCCCTACACGCCTCACACTCACTCACACACTCGCACTTGCCACAAATTTGTTTGTGCGCCTTCTGTTCGCATTCTAATTTTAGTTTGTGCTCATGGCTGTGTGTATATGTAGATGTGTGTGATGTGAGTATGTCTGATCGCTTGGGTGTGCTTTCGGCATATGAACTGACGACTCTCTTTCATAATACGGTGGCAATTCAATTTGATTGAAATCGCCTGGGATTTGTAAGAATTCGACATGTGACATAACTTTTCGATAAAACACAGTTAAAAAGGATCTATGTGCGTGTATGCACATATAGTACATACGTGTTATTTGTATGTGTGGCTACTTATTGTCCGCATAACTGTTTGTTGGCAGTAATGTTTATCAGTCAGTTGCAAAGCAAAGGCGTTAAGGAGAAGTTTGATTAAATTTGTTTTTGTTTTATTCAAATAACTGATTTTGGAGAAATGTTTAACCTCAATTTTGAATTTTAGAAGTTAAGTTCGAAAAGCTTTTGTATACTGTCATTTTTGCACATAATTTATTATGAATAACAACTAGAAATTTAATTTCGATTGTTCAAAGTTATATTCGAAAAACGTATGTACATACATATATGTATTATTGATTTTTGAAAAAAAAAAGGCTAAAAAATGAAACTAATTGTTTAAATTCGAAATTTCGAAATTATGTTTATAAAATATATTGTTTCTTTTAGTATTTCAACAAACAGTTAATATTTAAGGGAAAATGAAGCTAAAAGTTTATTTTCGAAAATTCGAAATCATGTTCGAAAACACATTGTATTAGTATTTTTACAAATATGTAAATAAAAGAGAAATTGAAACCGAAAAAAAAATTATTAGTATTTTTACAAATATGTAACTAAAAGACTTGATGTAATCAATTTAAAAAAATTCTTATGTTTTTTTTTTGTGTTTCAAAAAGTAGTTGATATTTAAGGGAAATTGAAACTAAAAGTTTATTTTCGAAAATTCGAAATTAAGTTCGAAAAAAATTTCATTTATATTTTTTACAAATATCTAGCTAAAAGAGAAATTTAAACTAACTGTTAAATTTCGAATTTTCGAAGTAAAGTTGGAAAAAACTATTTTTCGTGAATTTTTATTTTCAAGCATTGCATATTAGTATTAGGCATGATTAAAGACCGAATTAGACCGAGTTCTAAAGTACTAATTCCTATATCCAAAAACGTCCATATGTATGTATTATAATTAATTTAATGATGGAACTAAGCGACTTTAAAATTACTTTGGTGAACCTAATATTTATTATATTTAGTAAACACTTTTTGGCAAAAACCAGTAACAGATATCTATTGATTTTTAAAAGTTGTCGATATGTATTTATGCCGTAGTCTGACCAAACACATAATATAGTAGAGATATCAGTATCAGACAGATTAGGAATATATCTGTTGAGTTATTCTTTATTTTCGAACATAATTTTTGACAACTTAATTGAGAATTGGCTTTAATTACTTTAATTTATATGCCCGTCTACTATCAACATATGTGACCTGGTCTACGGAAAGGGGGATTAGGTGTAAAAATAAATTTTCATTTTTAGTTTGATTCATTTATTTATTTAGTTTCAGTTTTTAAAATTTTTAAGCTGTTTTTCGAAAACTTTTTACACGTTAGACTGGCTTTTTCTTTAATTTTTAGGTCAAAATATAGGAAATAAACAACCAATCAAGCCATCCTAAGGGTTTTATATGGCCATCTGCATGTGCTACTACGTACACCTATACAGCTCGTACTTCAACTACTTGTAACTCTCTCTTGACTTTGGAGCAATTTTCCAGCTACATAACACGCTAATTTTAGTTTTTCAATTACTTTTTGTTGTTTTTGTTTTTTTAATTTTCCTGAAACAAGTATTACAATTAATTTATTAGATTCATTAACTCGTTCTCGACGCCCTCGGGCACATGTCCACTTCGCCACGAACACGTGTATACACATGTAGAGATTTGTAATCGAGTGCATGGTGGAGGAGAAAGGCAGGCGTAATAAAGACAATGACTATTAGCAAGTAAAAGTGGCGTACAGGACCATAAGCGCTACCAGGAAATGTTGAAAGAAGCAGGGAAATAAATTGAAAATGCACAAAGCCACTAATACACACACAAATATGGCTTCACTCTACACTAAAATGGTTATGGGAGTCTCACTCACCCGCATGCTCTCCTCATACGGGAGGAAGGGTATGGCGCCGGTCAAGGCAGGAAATCGACAATTTCGCTTCAGTAACCAACAATGGACGGAAGTTAATAATGGAACATGAAATGCGACGACAACGACCACGATGAGTGGCGCGCACGCAACCGTGGACCAGCGCACAACAACAAGCCGCGCAGCGAATGTGAAACAAAAGTAAAAAATTAAAACGAAAACCGAAAGAGGCAAAGATTAGAAGTCAAAATTGGAGCAAAAAATAGACAAAGGCGCATTGTGCTCAGTATAATGAAGCTGAGCGTCCGCTAAATGTGCACAGCGGAGAAGGAGGTCCGCGGTCCATCGGTCCGCATTGCTAGATGTTGCTCACCCGCCTATTCGCTACTTTTGCTCTTCCGTTCCTCTTTTTGCTCGCACACTCACGGCAGGATATGTCACCATGCGTTGCATGCACTGGACATCGGCCGATGCGGCACTATCATTGCAAATCGGTTGCGGCGTCAATATACTTTTGTAAAATGCAATCATGCAACAACAAAGCATAACACAAGCGTATCAACAATGGAATTGCTAAGCACACCTTCGCCGCTTTGCGTCCAAAAAGCGTACGACGAAATGTGGCATGCAGCACAAACTGGAATTGAAGGACAAGTCAGCCGTGTGCGGGTGTGTAGAGTGCTTCGTCGTTTTGAGGAATCTGTCCACCGTGGCTGACATCAATATGGCAACGCCAACAAAACAATGCACTCGACTAATCGCTACTTTAATAGATTTATCCAATGTGCCGCACTATTATTATTTCAGTTAATGAAAGCGCCACAAAAGCCAACTAACCAAGCAAACAATCAAACGCAGCACCAGACAATGGCCGCAGACAATGGTCGATGATGCTGACGACGAGGGCATCGCAGCAGCAGCCGCAATAATGAGTAGCGTAGAGTAAGTAGTAAAAATGGATGCGGAGTTCCTACGGAATTGCTGCTTTTGTTGTGAACTTTTAATAATGAAATCGCTCGTTTTTGTTATGACTTCATTTCGTTGAATATTTTGACAGTGGCATGCTGCGCCGTTTAATAGTCAATTCAGCTAGCCATTCTTCTGAAGCTTTCATTTTATGGCGCCTTCATTATTACGAAGCAAACAAACCGCTTTCTCGTTCTTCGTCACAACTAATTAGGTAAGTCCACATCCAGATATGAAGCTAATTTTACGATGATGTCTAATGAAAAATTCATGTTTTACGAATAGTCCCGGTATTCAAAAGCGACTGTGAAAGCTAACCTCGGTGTGAGTTAATTCGGTCTGCCAGTTTTCGAGCATAATATATGCTTTGAAAAATGGTTTACCCATTCAGTTCATTTAATATTAATTTAAGACGGTCGATGCACAAAAAAAAATTATATATTCTTAAAGTTTATAGTTGAAAGTTTATAAACGACAATTGAAAGATTCTAGGCGGGTGTGTTCCAAAGTAAACATGACTCCAAAAAAAAAAAAAAAAAATGGCTTTTTCGGCAAAATCAATTTATTTTATTCAAAATAGTCTCCTTCTGCTTAATACAGTTTTTTGCATGGTCCAAAAGCAGGTCGAACGAGTTTTTTAGCTCGTTGGCCGGTATGGCCGCCAGTATGCCGGTGTAAGCCTTTTGAATGGCTTCTACGTCTACATAACGCTTTTATTTCATGAGCAAATGCATTTTTCCGAAAAGGAAGAAGTTGACGGTGCCATATCAGGTGAATACGGGAGTGGTTAATGGTTAAAATGTGATTTTTGGTCAAAAAATCGGTCACAAGCGTCTATCGATGAGACGGATTTTGAGCAATTTTTGGTCGTCAGTCAATTTGTGCGGAACCGTACACACCTTTCGTAAGCCCAAATGTTCGGTCAAAATGCGATAAATCGATGTTTTGAAAATAAAAAAACAACATGAAAAAATTTAATTCCATTTTCCTACCAGTCGACATATAGATGGCGTCACCAGGGGGCGCGAGATTCAAAAAGTTGGTTTACGAATTTTTCACCCATTTATCGATAATTAAGGAATTAACATGTATCTATATTAAATTAAGGAAATTTAAATGGTTCTTTTCTTACCAAGAACCACCTTATTCCAGGGAAGGGCCAATTTCGAGCTTGAATGGAAAGCGTTTTCATTTCAAGAGATATCTTCAAAAAATTTGGCATAATTTATTGCGTAAGTCAACGGTACAATCTTCGAAGAAATTGTTCAGATCGGATCACTATAATATGTAGCTGTCACACAAACTTACCGATAAAAATTCTTATAAGAAATTTTTCGTATTTGAGCTTCAGTGCAGCCGAAAGTTTTTTTCTTGTTTTTTCGATTTTGGTTCTAAAGGAAGTTTCTTCATATATGTTATATATACATATATATTATTATAAAATCTCATTGTATAGAAATCTGTATTCACTCCTCACCAACAAAGGAACCAACAACCAGAAAACAAATATCTTAATTGATTTGTGTAATATATTTTAATGCGAGTGCGATGGCTTTAGTGATGATGATGAGAGCATAAATTATTTGCTTCAAATTTCTTTTCAATCGGCGTTTTTGTCATTTTCCGCTTTGCTGCACCAAAGAGCAACAGTAATGGCCATACAAATGTGGACCCGCCACCAATGGCCGCCTCAACTTCTCTACAACGCTCAGCCGTGAATTGTTTTGATTATTTAAAGTTAAAACAAACAAGCACACACATATACAATAAATATTTATGTAATACATAGCAGCAGTATGTGTGTGTGATTCAACAGCGCGTTTCCTTTGCCCGATCTAGTGCGGGGGGCACAAACATTTTAATTACATTAAGTGATTACACTCGTTAATTACGAAAAAATGCGCTGCCGTTCGAGCGTAAAATCCGACGCAGCCACCACAGACGTCGTCGCTAGCCCTCCGCACCCTCATCGCCACGGCTGCGCGCATTTGTTGCCGTGTGCCTGTGTGCGCTTTTGTACTTCGCTTTCGTTATGCTTTTGCTATGTTTTACAGCTTTCGTCCTTTCGCTTGGCTTTTCGCTCCTTCCGCTGCTTTGATTTTGCTTCGCGCTCCGCGAAAAGTGAGAAATTATTTAGAGACTGAAAAATCGGCCAAAAGCAGCTGCTGCCGCCGAGAATATTGGATTTGCGCGCTGTAGCCTCTGTTGTGTGTTATATTGTGGGCGGCAGTTGGGTGCGGCGCAGTGCTGGGTAGTTGGAAATAATCGCCTGAAATCGATGCAGGCAAGCAGAAAATATCAAAGTAATCAGCCGTTTAATTGAGATCAAAACCGCAAACCGGCTGCAGAAGAAATTAATTAAATAAGAAAATGTCGCGCGGGGGCGGTGGAGAGGCCGCGGCCATATGCTGAACGCCGCGTGCCACATGCCACATAAATGATCTTTTCAATTGTGGAGAACGATGAGCTCATTTAGCTGCCATTTGACGGCGACCTCAATTTGATTAGATTGAAAGAAGAATAAACAACTTTAAACTACACTGTAATTATAAGCAAATAACGGTTGTTGTTTATGCACTCAAATACCGCTGTTTGGTGGGAAATTTCTGTAAGAAATTAAAATTCCTAATTTTTATTGCATTTCAATTAGCGAAAACCACCACAAACCAGATTAAAAGTTTATTCGTATCGGAATCAAAAAATCGAAATCTATTTTTTAATCCAAAATTTTTTAATTACGAAATTTGCAACCCTGTTGAAACTTAGTTAACTTGCCAAATGTACATAAAGGTAAAGTGTCCATAATGCCTAGGCATTACGGAAAACAGTTCACATTAGAACAGGGTATCAAACTTTGGCTTCATTTATCCTTGATAGCCAAGCCGAAGAAATTAAGGTCGTACTGAGTCATGTTTCAAACCTTCTCATAAATATTCCTACCAGAATATCTTTATATATGAAAAGTACGTGTCACGTTGTTTGTCCGCGATGAACTCCTAAACTACTAAACCAATTTTAGTAAAATTTAGCACACTGTGTCCAGTTCGAACCAACTTAGAAGATAGGATAGTAAAGTCAATTCATAATTAAAAAATACAGTGAACGCTGATCTCAATTAACCATGCACCTTTTTGATGTTTATTAAGTTCAATCTATTAAGCAGACAACTCTATTTACAAGACAGAAAATCTGGTAAACAGACATTGAGAAAGCTGCCTTAAATACGCTATTTTTTGCAATGAAACTTATTTGTATGAGCATAATAACAATTAAACCTCTTTCACTGCATTGAATAGTTTGTTATATGAACAATAGTATAAAATACAAGTTTTGAAAAGTTAAGTAATGAGACTGATTCCATAAAAACAGTATATTTGAAAATTATTCTACAACTCTGTCATCCCCTTCAAAGTAGTCTCCTTGGGCAGCTATACAGCGATTCCAGCGCGTTTTCCATGCTTCGTAACATTTCTGGAACGCTTCGACTGGATGTCCGCGAGTACCCTCGTCACGGCTGCCTGGATGTCCGTAATCGACTCAAAATGGGTTCCTTTGACTACCGATTTTGTTTTAGGAAACCAAAAAAAGTCACAGGGTGACATGTCGGGCGAATAAGGCGGCTGTTGCAAGACGGCGATCCCTTTAGACGCCAAATACTGGGACACGCTGAGGGCGGTGTGGCACGGCGCGTTGTCGTGATGAAGGATCCAGTTACGAGCGATGCCTGGGCGCACCCTGTTGACTGATTTTCGCAATCTTTCGAGTACTTGGCAATAGTAGACTTGATTCACAGTTTTCCCCGATGGAAAGAATTTTTTGTGGACAATTCGACGGCTATCAAAAATGGCTATAATCATCGTTTTCACCTTCGACTTGCTCATGCGAGCTTTTTCGGGCGGGGGGGCGCGCGGAGACAACCATTGTGAGCCTGGGCACGACTAAGAGCACTATCATCATACACGCTTACAATTTTAGCGTACGTTTCCGAAGCTGTTTCGCCCAATCTGGCGCAAAATTTTATCGCGACGCGTTGCTCTTGATTTCGTTTTTCCATTTTCGTGACGAGCACTACAAACACACGTCTACTCAACTTGACGCAGCAGGCGAACTAAACAAGCTAGAGCGATGGTACATATATCAATGGAGAGGGGAGGGTTGCGGGAAAAAGAGAAAGGGAATTTCAAGGTTTTACCACAAGCGCGGCAATAAAATCAGTCTCATTACTTAATTGTCAAACCTCGAATATATACATAATGATTTTTTTCATTGAGTAATAAAATCCATAAGAAAAAAAAATTTTCCCAAAATTAATCAAACTTTAACTATTAATATCTTTTAAACGGTTGGGTTTACGAAAAAATTATACGAGACCTTTTTTTAGGGCATTCAATTTCCTAGAAAATCTAAGCAACAAGATATTTTTTCAAGTAGATGGAAGCGAGATATAAATTTTTCTATCTGATAATAAGAAAAAATAGAAAACTGTATGTAGGAGGACCTTCCCGTTACAATTAAAAACTCATATTTGGAAATGTCTAAGAACCTATTTTTCCGAGTACCAATCGAAAAAAACAGAAAAAAATTTTTTGAATTACCTAATATATATACATATATATTGATAGTAACCAATTGATACTACGATATGAATATCTAATCCAAAACTAACCGCTCCAAACTAGATTAGATCGGTAGCTTAGAACGGGCTGCCGTAAAGATTACGTCGACCACTACGAACAATACGGCGACCAGACTTCGGACGCAACATAACTTTAGAAACGCACTGAATGCTTTTCACACAGGTGATATCAACGTTCTCTCACAGTAACTAATGTACTTAGAATCAAACTACAAACATAAAAAACTAAGGTTTGAGTTGCCGCGAGAATCTAGCGTGACCCTTGCGCAACTCCGTTCCGAATACTGTAGCAACTTAAATTGCTACTTATCTAGAATCGACCACGGCTTACTAAATATATCTAGAGCGTGTAAAGAGTCTTCGCAAGACTCTAACCCCCTCTTGGTATGTCCAGTAAATCCCACTCATTCAACACCCCTCTCCTTATAGACGACCCGGTAAAAACAGCACGTTTTATAGGCCTGCCGATGGATGACTTCGCTGAACACCAACTCGAGCCTTATCACCCAAGCGAGAACCCGGTAACAACAACAGCAATGGAATTAATATATTTTAGCAACAAAAACATGAGTAACGATCCCAAATTCTTGTACTCAGACTTCAATTAAAAAAATTAAGGTAAGAAGTCACATTTAGACAAGTACAATACAAAAATTATATCATAAAGTTGGAAGATCACAATTACTGGTATATCGCTCTCAAATTAAAATGTTGAATAAAAAAATCGAGCTATCACTCACCCTCTGTCTCATGCCTTGCATACATACTTTTATGTAATTTAAATTCAAAAATATTCTAAACACCCCACGTCCCCATCCCACGCCCAAAATATGACATGTTTCAGCAAAATACTGCACATATACATTTAAGAGCGCATTTTCAACGTCAGGTAGCGCTTACTTCGTGTTCTTGCAAAAGTTGAAATTAAACACGTAGCACAGCGCGCTCATAGCGCCATCCACATACATAAGTCCCGAGCGTGCCAATGCTTGTACGTTTGCCATCGCCATCGTTCAGCCAATTCAATGGCCAGCAAACATACATAAATATAACGGTAAGTATTATATATAGCGGCATCTTGTATTCAGCTGTCATCAGCAAGTTTGTCGCTTTACGATGCCTACGCTAGCGCTAGCTAAACTCCATGGCTCAAGCCAATTTGTAGGTGCCACAATCACCCATCTCCTTACACTCTCACACTCTCTCGCTCCAATATTGCGGGTTGGTTTGTGTGTGTTTGGTTGCTGTTTGTGACAGTCATTAGAGAGTTGTGAGTTGTGCCATGCCGCCTGCATAAGTCATGTATCGGCAATCCCGTTGCGCCGCTTAACTGTCAACGACCGACGAAATGTCAATGCCGAAACCCATCAATATGCTATCAATGGCGCTGTGCTCTATTTTTGTGTGTCTGTACAAATGATGTTTATCTTGCAGTTCGTAAGCATAAGTTGGCTAACATTTTCGGTGCCAATGTACCGTTGTAGTTAGTCTGCATAACTTTTTCAGAGGCTTAAGGATGGATTCTACTGTGAAAATGCGAATAAATGCTAAAGTGAAACTTAGAATTTATAGATTATTTAACATACACTTAAGATATTGTGAAGCTCTGGTAGCTTTCCTGGGTAGTAGCGAAGCCACTGCTAGACACTGGGTACCCTCTGCGCGGTTATACTACTTGAAGTTCTTGAAAATTATTAAATCAGTTATCGGCCTTATTTAGTTTTCGAAATCTTTTCTATGAGATATTAGAAAACGTTCTCTTGGAACTTATTCCTTTCTCAAGATGCTCTTTTAAGACACAACGTAATTTCAGTTGAAAGACACTGTGCTAGTATTATGAATATGAAGTTTCCTGTAGCGTAAAAACTACTGTACATTTTTCTTCGCAGTTCTCAAATATCTATAATGAGAGCCAAAGAAAGAGTTTTGTGGTAAAGGGTTTCCATCTTCAAAAAAATCAAATAAAGTCAAAAAGACTTATCCGCTTTCCTTTAAACATTTCTCTATTTTCATGACAATTTGCCTAACATTTCTGCCAACATAAAAATGTAGAATTTAGATGTGAGATTATACCACATTGGTAAAATAAAAAAATTTGTCTGTCATCTAGGCCAGATAACCCAAGTTTTTTTTTTTTTCGAGTGGTACAACATTGTTTATGTTCGTGTGAAGTTTATTCTCATTAGGTCAATTGGTGTGTGTTTCGCAGCTGTTGTTTTACGAAGTAACTATTTAAAATGAACAACGAGTTCTCGAGAAATGTATTTCCAATGGAATCACGACCAAAGACTATTTGAAATGTAGCAGAGATGTTGTGAGTGGTCTTCGTTATCACGAGCATCAGGATCTCAGTGTCAAAAAGCATTCAGTAAAGGTCATGAAGTCATCAAAAAGTCGAATAGAAGTCCTCCGTAGTCAGTACTAGATTCTTACCCTGAATCTATTGCAAAGAATAGAGAATCGAGTAGAGATCGCAAAAAAGATTTTTGGCAACGTCCAAGGGCCGTATATTCATGAAATGCAACATTAATGGTAAGACTACGTGTGGATATGAGTGTGACGTTCGACTTTCTAACAATCTTCTTGAAAAATGACGACCAAAAAATTAGCCAAAACTGAAAAAACTTAAACCACTGAAGGCCATCGCAGCCAAAACGTATATCAAGTGTATAGAAATTGGGTTTTAGCGTTACATATTGTATTGGCTCAGGAACCTATTTTGAGTATAATTTATTAGTCCGGGTCAAATTTGATCAGATGGTAAACACAAGTTAAAGCAGTAGTCTGTAGATGCAGCTAGGCGAAAGTGAGCAGAATGTAAAAATTTATGAAAAAGTGTGTTAAACAATATTATCTAGGAGTCTCAGTAACTTCTCCGTACAGGAGCAGGTGAATCTTGAATTGTAGTTTACAATGTCTGCTACTCCTTGAGTTGACACACAGACTTTTCATGTTAGCTTTTGCGGTGCTGTAACACTCCTCACCTTCTCTGCGTACCTGCTCCTCCATGGAAACGTTCTCGTCGCACATGTCAGTTCCACCT
Organism: Bactrocera correcta; assembly: GCA_027475135.1. Lineage (NCBI taxonomy): Eukaryota > Metazoa > Arthropoda > Insecta > Diptera > Tephritidae > Bactrocera > Bactrocera correcta. The sequence continues at coordinate 113,269,186 of CM050323.1, forward strand.
CTTGTTGCGCTAGGCAAAAGCGAAAAAATTGTTCGTCCAACAGTGGGAGATAAGTAGTTATTACCTCGATGTCTCCGACAGAGCTTCCACTTTGCTAGATTACAAATAGCGTTTAATAGCAATTAGCGTGGAGAGGCAATTTTATTCGAGACATGTTTAACATAGAAAATGCGAAAAAACTTAAAAATAAGATCAGATTTACGGAATATCGATGAAATACGATTATATCATATCCAAAGAACTTCTTCAGAGTTTTGTTTGTCGGTCGGTCTGCATATGCGGAAATTGCTCACCCTCTCAACCCTCAGTTATTGACTTACCGACTGAAATTTTACACATATCGTTTTCTCCCGAAGAATCTTCTGATTTGTTGGAACCCCGACATCGGACTACTATAACATATAGCCATACAACTAAATGCCATGCCAAGTTTATTCGACGAAATATTTCCACAAAACATGGCATACAATATTTTCAAAAGGAACGACATTGTCCCTGAACAAATTGGCCAGAGCGAATCACTACAGGTCATAGCTGCCAGGTTATAGCTGCCACCCAAACTTTTTCGAAAATTTTGTTTTTTAATTGTAAAGTGTATTATAACTTCGATGCAAGCGAAGTGAACGGCTTTTCTTTTAAATCGAAAAGTCATTTGAATGATATTTAAAAAGATCACAGACAAACTACAATTCGGGCGGACAGAGAAGCAACAGAAGATCAAGATTTAATCGAAAGTTTGAACGACTTGGTGGAAATAATACTGGAAAATACTTTTGAAAACATTGATTTATATTCCAATCAGTAAAAGACTCACAAAAGGCCCAACCTGGCATCCAAGTCAGCGAATTTGCAATAAATAAACGAAAAGAGTACTTTCGCGGCCTTAAACCGGTGCAATGCTGTCGGCATTACGAAAATTAATTTTAAAGAAACATTTCCGAATCATAAATCGAGGCGAACAAAAACAATTTATATGTATGTATGTGCGTGTAAGTGTACAGCCATAAAAATAAATATGAAAAATTGTCATTACATTGCGAGCCATTTGCGAATACTCTTAACGGGTGCGAGCAACAAAAACAGCAACATAAATTTCATTTAAGCCTCTTGCCGCCCATAACAGCAGGACCAGCGCGCGACCAAAGTGCAACGCGCCTACCGCCGTTGTCATTTTCATTATTCCTCCAACTTCCTCATTTCGTGACTGTCGACGAATTATACTTTTTTCATATTTGTTTGTGTATGATCTTTTGTTGTTGCAGTCGAGGTTGCTCGTTTGGGTGTCGCTGCTGCTGTGGTTGCTGCCACGGCTGGCGCTGGTGCAACGCGCTTACGCCATGACATACTGAAAATATAAATGTAACTTACAGCAAACAACAACAATTCCAACATTTATTATTGTTGGCAGCGAGCAAAAATCTGTCCCAAGTCCCCAAACAATTTTTTAAGATGTTTCATGACTTTTTTACGCGCCGCTGACTTTACGCCATTAATGCATGTTACCGACCGCCACCACACCGCACTCACACACATGCATGCCGCGCGTCGCTCAACCCATTCGGTGACTGTCAGCCGTTCGCTCCATCCAGCGCACTCACCCTGTTTTAAGCGCGCACTTTAAACGCGGTTGACACACGAATGCAACGGCAAGCAGGCGTGCAGCTGAATGTGTGCGCTTAGTTGGAGCGGCGAGTGTGTGTGTACGCGCTCGCATTTGGCCCAGCTTATAGCGCATAAGTCGCATTTGCCGCATCGCAGCACACTCAACTGCAGTGAAAACCAATAAAAAGCGCAGCGCCGCAGAGCAAAAGTAAACATGAAAATCAACAGCTACAACAACAAAAGCAATTACAACAAATACAAAACACTCGCCATAATGGATAGTCATTGAGCTGGTTGCACTGCAACGTTGCGCGTTGGCAGCCGCGTGTCACCGCCTGCCAGGCGGAAGGCAAAGCACCAGCAACAATGCGACACCCAATGCGACACGCGCCACCCCAGCGCCCACCGCTTGCCGGCGCGCATGAACAACAGTAACAGCAAACAACGTACAACACCACCACAACTAAGCGTGTTGCGGTTATGAGGAGGCGCGCATTGTAGTCATCGAAAAGCTGCATAAATGGTAGAAGCGTCGAGCTGCACGAGGGGCGCCTCACACCCGTTGGCCGCGCGCAGGTGTGAGGCCTTCACGATTTGCACACTTTGGCATAACACCTCTTTTACCAGCGTAGCAAGTATGTGGCAGACAGTAAGAGGAGGGAGGGCTCGTTCTGCAATAAAGGAAGTGCAACATTGTTGCAAATTTCACTGGGCGCATCCATTTCGCGCTTTGATGTTTGTAATTTTTCTTTAATTTTTCATGTCATTTTCGACGGCTGCCCAAACAAATAAAAAAGCGCGCGTCGGTGCGGGGCGGCGGTACTTTGCATATGCATGCCGCTGATGTGCTGAGTGATTGGAAGAGAGCACAAAGCAGAAAATTGTTAAAGAATGCACTTAACGGTATAAATAACGGAACGTCATACTTTCACATGCATGTATGTGTGCATATTTGAATATGAAACATTGTTTGGCGTATCAAAAGTTTTCGTCGCAACGTACTCATGACTCCGCCAACTCCCTTTCTCTTAGCCAAATGTGGTTATGAAAATTTATGCAATCATCTTTGCTGCGGAGATTGTGCAGAGGTCACAGTCGGTCTAGCAGCTTAGTTGGCGTTCAATTTCATCTCGCCTGCATCATATTTCATTGCAAGTGACAAAAATCGGCGTAGGAAAGCTGGTTTCCCCCTTCCCTGCAAGCGCACTTTATCTCCCACTATCTTTTTCTCTTTCAAGTACAAATAATTTATATTATCTCATCCACAGAAGATGAAGACACTTGTACAAGAAGTTTTCCAACATTATATGTCCTTTTTGCCCTCGGTCTCTCTCTCGCCTTCTCGCTTTCAGGCGGCAAACAGACATGCTATTAAATATGCATCGGCTTATTTTTTAAGAAGATGTATCATCAGCTCATGATATGTACGAAATATGGAAAATGGCCGCACAATTCGCTCAGATACTTACTTAAGTACTCACCAATCTATCGCGACCCCATAAAACCATTACTCAAGAGAACAATTCAACCAACACTCCAATTATCATAGTAGAAACATAAGGTTCTTATCCACAACTCTAAATATATTGATCATTATGACTAAATTTACTATTTTTTATCGTTTATTGAACTAGTAATATATACAGCTAAGGAATATCAATAAAAACAACTGAAAGTCTTCTCATTACCACCTATAAATCAGAAATCTGCAACAAAGTTGGATAACCAAAAGACAACTGTTGAAAACCACACTTCTATGTACTGTTCATCACTAATTTGACGGGTCTTCAAAAGAAACCTCTAAAAAATTTCCCAGAAATTCAAAATATCCCATAGAAGTCTTTACTTCTCTGGCAACAAACCCAGTTGATACTAAAGTTAAGTTAGGCTGCCCCATTAAGGAATGAACGGGCCTGTTTTCTGATCTAGTACTCGGGTCATAAATCGGAAGTTGACAATATTTATTCCACCTTCATGACAGATAGTCGGCACTTATTGGTACCCGTGCACGTGAAGAAAATATATCAGTCATTGCTGAGAATGTACACGAAGACCGTGGAGAATCGATTCAAAGCCCTTCGCAGCAACACGGACTGACGTATGGAACGAATTGGCGAATTTTTCGTTGAGAGTTGAAATTGAAAACGTACAAAATACAGGTTGTGGAAGAACTGAAGCCGCTCAACCTTTCCAATTGACATCGCTCCATGAGTTCTTGAAAAGTTCTAGTAAGATCCAACAGCGATGAGGCCCATTTCTGGCTCAAAGGGTACGTAAACAAGCAAACTTGCCGCGTTTGGGACGAAGAACAACCTGAATAGATTCAACAGCTAGCATTTCATCCAGAAAAACAACAAAGGTGGTCTGTTTTGTGTGTCGGTAGATATATTTCTTCAAAAATGATGCCGGTGAGAAAGTAACCGTTAAAGGCGATCGTTATCGCGCCATGGTAACCAACTATTTGATGCCTGAAATTGAAGCTCGTGATTTTGGCACCTACAAGACGGCGTCACTTGCGCATCAATTAATGGATTTATTGAAAGAATACTTCGGAGAGCAGATAATTTCAGTTCTAGGGCGGTCGATTGGCCTACAAGATCGTGTGATATCACACAGTTATACTTCTTTCTTTGAGAATATGTCTAAAGTATGTGCGGACAATCGGGCTTCAATTCAGGTCTTAGAGCAGAACACGAACAACTTGAGAACCTGTTACCAGTCGAAATGCTGGAACGAGTCACTAAAAATTGGACTCAACGGATGAACCATCTGAAGCGTAGCCACGATAAACATTTCAAAGAGGTAGTCTTCAAAACATAAATGCCAAAGAATGTTCTTTCGAAAGATAAAAAAAAATATTCCTCACTGCATTTGAAGTTTCTGTGTTGTTTCTTCAAAAAAGCAAGGAACCTCGAAATGCATCCTTTTTTTAAGCGCCAGAAAAAGTAAAAAAAGCCTTTAAGGAACGTAAAACAAAAGTGTATATATTCTATTTAAATATTCCTATAGAATTCAAACGAATAATAAAAGTAATTATTTTTCCACAATTTCAGTATTAACCATAAACAACTATATTACAATTTTTATATTTATATAATATAAAAAACAAACTGCCTCCTCAACTAAATCTTAGCAACATTTATCAACATGCACAAAGACTATCAACCAAACATTAATTTCCACATGTGATTCGAAACAAAACATGTCACAGTAATAAGCGACACAAAACTGAAAACCAAAGTGAGGCGACAGCAAAGTCAAGCAACAAACCGAGCGACCCTTCGAGGTAAGTGATTTCTCTCGACTTTTTATGTTGTGGCATAAAATTCAATTTATTATAGCAATGAAAACTTTTAATGACCTTGTAAAGTGACAACCCTTCTTCAGCGAGTTGTGGCCATTTCAATTTAGATATATGGCCGCACGCGCTCTGCACACTCTCACATACATACAAACACATACGAATATATCAATATGTGTACGGTTTTGTTTGTGTTTTCACTTGGTGAGCCCATAAAGTAGTTGGCATAAAACTATCGTCGCAATAATCGAGCAGTTATTGAGTGAAATTTGCATTAAATTAATACTTCGGCTGAGCGAAATGATTTTAGCGCTTAATCCACTTGAATTTCATTGCGAACATGATAAGATATTAAACAGCGGTTTGTTATAAATTGTTAAGTTGTGGAGGAGTATTTATTCGCTTTAGTAAAATAATAAAATTTTATTGCCGAAACTAAAATGATAATACGAGCTTTGCTAACTTCTTATAAAATTAATATTATTGCTGAAAATCATTGAAAGTACGACTTTCATTTGATGAGAACAATTAATAGTAGCATTACATTCAAAGTAACAATCGTACGAGGCATGTTAGATAAATCGTTTAACTTTTAATGTTTTCTCAGTAAACTAAGTTGGGAAATTATAAAACGAAAAAGTCGGATTCCATATTAAATTTTATATCCCTAAGTTGCTTTTGAGCAAGCCAAAGACCGACAATTCATTCAGATAAGTCGGACTCATAAAAATGCAGTAGATGGTAATAAATTAACGATCACAGTAACGTGAATGAATTATTAATTTCCATGAAATTTACCCTTATGAGTTTAAAAGCGCATAAAGTTAAAGCATGCTCTTTCGTGTCCTTGAGTATCGAAGCAGAAGATCTTCAACAAAGTATCTTTAGATGCTCAACAGAAAATCGGTCTGAAGTTTATAGCATTTCACAAACGAAATCATTTTTTAACTCTCCAAATCCTTCAAATGCCAAATAGAATCCATAACAGTGGACTCAGCTTACTTAGTTAAACTGGTACAGGCTTTAATGTTAAAAATACGAACAGATTTTTAGGAATAACACTATTTGACAAGTAGAAAAGTAGAAGGAGGAGTACAGATTTGACGTTAATATTGCGTTCAGTGGCGTTAAGACTCCGACTATCAATAATCCTAAAACGTTAGGTGTGACTTTTGACAGTCTGCGCTCCTTTACTCCTCATACTACCACAATTATAGCCAAAGTACAGAGCCGCAAAAAAATCCTTAAGCCCCTAGCCGGCAGCACATGGAGGAAGGACAAAGAAACTTTGTTGACAAATTAAAAGGCAATCGGCCGGCTGGTCCTTAACTACCCCGCACCAATATGGTCGCCTGGATGCAGTGAAACGCAGATGTCTCCTATATAGTGAAGCCCGTATACTTCCAGTTAAAGAACATAATGAACTCCTCTCCAAGTATTTCTTGCTGATAGGCTTTCGCAGAAATCATCCCGGCTTGAAACGGGACTACCTCCTAGGAGCATCAACAGGTCATTCCTCAACTATGTCGACGACATCAAACAATATGCCGACGCAACTAACTTCCGACAAGCACTGACTGCCATTCGCAGTGGAGCCCTCAACACCGACTCGCTCTCAGTCAACGGCGTACTTCGAGTCAAACAACCACCCATTCCAGACGAAGATCTCGAGTTGCCGCGAGAAACGAGAGTGACTCTTGCGCAGCTTCATTCTGGATACTGACACTTCCCACCTTTTTGCATGTCCTGCTAACCTTAGCCATCTGACACCCTTCTCCCTTTGGTCCGATCTCGTCGAAACAGCACGTTTCTGGGGCCTACCGTTAGATGACATCGACGACAATTTTCGCCGTTCAAAGTTCTTGTAAAGAAATTATGAAGGGTATTTAACCTCTGGAAACCGGCCCTTTTTTTCTTTTAAATATGTTTAACTTCTAGTTTATTTTCTCTTTCTATCTTGTTTATATCTTGCTCTAGCTACCTCTTCTTACTTTACACTCTCTTTTTTAGTAGTTTTTAACTTCCAATCTTCTTTTCCTCTCCTTTTTGCTCTACTATTTTCCTCTTCATATCACTAATACTAAAGCATGCTGTTTGAAGGCTAGTTGTGCCTTATTTAAAAAAGAACCTCAGTTTTTGCTTTTAAAAGTTATTGAAGTTTCTATTTATATAGTCAAAGCAGGTTTATGTTTTGGTTATCAAACAAATAGACACCAGTAATTAGAGCAAATTTTGCGGAGTCTCTCATATGACGCGAAAAATTAATTATCTGGAAGCACTTCCTATAATAGAAGAAGAATTCTTAAAAAATATATTTTCGATGATTCTGGAATCGAGCTGTATGTATGAGCACTGAGAGCCTAAAACTTACACTTCGGTTTCGAAAGTGACAGTTTTTCTATCCACAGTTCTCCATCTGCAACTGAACTGCATCTTTACATACGTTCAACAGAAACCGAAAATAACCTCTAACATTAAATGAGGAAAAACAATAAATCTAGCCCCAATTAATGCCTTACTTTAAATTATGAAAAACAAAATCCAAATTGCAGTTAAACTAATTTAGCACATTTTAGCCTTTTCACATTATTCATGGCACATGATCGGCAGTGCAGGCACGTCGCACACAACAGCCGCCCCGCAAATGCTAAAAATAAATCGTCGGGCGCTTAAGGAAACGCAAAGGAGTGCTTCGGATTGCATTGCATTAAATGCGTGTCGTGAATTATAATTTCATTTGAACTTTGCGCTTTCGAGTGCCATAAATTACCTGCTGCACTTACAAAGCAAGCAAGAAATAATAAAAGCTGCACAAACACAAACAAAGCACGCGAACAGCTCGCAGGTGTATGTGTACATGAAGCAATTTTGGCAACGCTTAAACAAAATGTGAACTTTTAGGGTGCACACATGCTCGAGAGAGAATGAGAGTGTGAGAGTGTGTGAAAGTTGAGGTAAAATATAAATTTTGATTTCTTGCTTTTGAAATTTTTGCTGTTTTGTAGGAATTCAAAAAAGAAATAGAGGCTAATGGCAGGTGGCAATTAAAGTATAAATAAAAAAACTGTCGAGTGGTGGCACAAGTATTTATTTGCGGTGAGAAATTACGAACAAAGAAAAATATGAGACAATGTTGTTGGATTTCAAACACAAAGCAAACTAATATTTTGTGCCACATAACAAGCCGCTAGTTTTGTATTCCTGAAAAGCACTTGAACAATGAAACCATTTTACTTTAATTATGTGAGTATAAACTAACTAAATAACCGTTGTTCATCATGCTTATTAGCTTCAAGTAGCCTTTGCTGGCACATACTCAATACACCAACACTTCATTATATGCATTAAAATATTTTGAATTCAATCCTTTCAGTCGCTAACTACTTACATAAACTTTAATGAATTGCCAACCACGGAAAAAATTAAATTAGACCACAACAACAAAGCCAACACAAACCACACGTTGGTCATTAGTTATGCACGCGCTGCGCCGCTGGCCAATAACGGTGCGCCTTCAAGCACACAGCATTGCCAATGCTGGTCGGGCGCACATGGCGTATGAGTATTGTGCGCGCAGAACAAACGCAATTTCTATATTGCCAACAAAACGCCAATTAATTACGCTTATAATACAGCAATTTAATTACCAACGCGGCGAATTAGCGAAATCTAAAATCTGGTGAAAAAGTGCACGGCTACGATTGGATCATTACATAAATAATATTACAAAAATTTTGTGCAGCAAAATGTTGGCGTTGAATTTGCGATATTTTTTGTAATGTTCCTGCGGCAAAAATATTCAAAACCACGCGAAGCATGCACACAATGCACACAATTATTCAGCATTGATCTCTAACGCATTTGTGTTGTCGTCGTCAATTAAATTTAATAAATGGAATTCACGTGCGTTTGGCACTTTTTTGACAAGTTTTGGAAGTTGTTATTGTAATTATTAACAAAACACAAATTTAATAAAAAAAAAAGCTAGGATGCAAGCTTGCAGAAAAAACTGCGTTTATAATTGCATTAGTAAGTAAATAAGGAAAATTGAGTAAGCAATTAATACAAATTAGCGCAAAATTTCGTGTTCCTTTTGCAAATTCATTCTAACACGTTTTTGTAGCTACCGACACATAGCTACATTACTGGGTTTACTAGCTAATGTAACACCTTCACGTGTTTTTGTAATAGAATTAGCTACAGTTTTTTAATACTAACGAAAATAATTAATTATTATTGTTAATATTTCTCAGTGTTGCGCCAAAAACCATTGCAATGTAAAGTGTCTATTTTTGGCATACATAATATTGCTATTCCAACCTAACCCAAATTTTGTAAATATAGTTATTTAGAATTTTTTCATAGTTTCCTAATAACACGCTGCTTTTGATGTTTTTGAATCCGACAAGAATAGTGCATTTCTATTTCTCCCGGCATTATGATTAATTAATTAAATTTTATCAATAATAACTAACCTTTAATTAGTCATTTTTGCATTTTCCTTTGGTGATTAAAAAAACTGTATTTAAAAAATCATTAATTATGCGCGTAGATTCGACATAAATACAGTTTTTAGCCATTACAAACATATCGTGAAAGCAACATTACCAATTGTTATTAATTATGCGATATTTAAGGAGTTTATCCACTTTGAAGTCAAAAGATTTTTAGTAGGTGGAGATTACAGTGCAAAGCACATGTATTGAGGCTCCCGACTAATTAATCCGAAAGGACGACAGCAGTATCACACTATTATAAATAGGCACAACAACCTTGAGAAACTATTTTCTGGTAAGCCGACATATTGGCTTGGTGATCGTAAAAAATACTAGATTTAATTGATTTTGCTCTAATTTTAAATATAAACAAATCTCACATAACAGTTACCAAATATTTCGGAATAGGTGCTCTCTTTACTTTTCAATGCAATTTTTAGTTTATTTCTAGTTTTCGCTCAGGCATTTGATAAGGTGTGGCATGAAGGCCTTTTATATAAAATTAAAACCACTCTACTTTTGGAATGTATAAAACATTGGAGTCTTATTTAAATAATAGACAATTTTTGGCTAAATTAGGAGATTATATATCTGATGAACGACTGATATGGGCTGGTATTCCACAGGGAAGTGTTTTAGGCCCATCTCTATACATAATGTGTACAGCAGATCTTCCAACAGCTAATAATGTGCTGACATCAACTTTTGCGGATGACACAGCTTTTAGCGTAACAAATGCCACATAAGAAAATTCATTAAGAATATTAGCGGAACACTTAAGTCCTGTCGAAGAATGGCTAGCCAGCTGGCCTATAAATGTGAATGAACAAAAGTGCTAACGTTACATTTTCGCTTTGACCAAAAATGTGCCCGACAGTAAAATTGAACAATATTTTAGTACCCCAAGCAAATTAAGCAACTTAGCATGGTATTCACTTAGATAGAAGAGTTACATGGAGAAATATATATCTAGTAAAATAACTTCCAGGAAGATAAAAGCTGCAAATTCAAATTGGCTCTAAACTTAGCCCAGACAATAAAGTGTTTTTATGCCATGCGGTCATAAAACCGATTTGAATACATGATATTCAACTGTGCAACCTGCGCAACTACTATTGATATAATACAAGGTTCAAATCAAAAATGCTTAAAACAATCAATTCTGTTTTCATCAGTTCAAGAGGCCGAAGGTCCTCCAGAACAGGCTTTGTACCGTTCGTAAGCTGGTGTTTTGATAAAACTGAATCACCGTATGACTTTTTCAAGAAATACAAATTTGAGATAAATTCTTCCGTCGATGTTTTTATCAATTATAAAAATCACAACGCGCTACTGAGGAGACCCTGACTTAAGCAGCTGCTGTAAGCAAATGCCTATATTTGGCTTAACTTCAAACCAAATAAAAGCATCAAGACTTAAACAGCCAGAAAAACCACGCTTCAGAACACTCTTTGGTTGGCTGTGCAAAATTCCATGCTTGCGAGCGAAACAGACTTGAAATTTGAGCTGTTTCATGCAGTTGTGTTTAGCATTATCATTAAAGAGCAGAACAAATTTAATACAAATTTGATTTGTTTTTATGTTAAGGCTTCCAAATTTCACAGCAAACGATGCTGAAAGCGAAATATCATAAACAAATTAACAAGTACGCGTGTATGAGTATTGCATGCCAAAATGATACTCTCACTATATTGTACTCGTATACACTGTTGGTTTATACTGTATACTCGTCTCTATGGTCGAGCATCATGCTGGCAGCGCGTAATGGATTTTGGCCGTCAGTTATTAATTTGACACACGTCAATAATAATTATAAATAATATATGTACTTGTGTCGGTGACTAAACACAAAATGACAGCTGAGCGCTGTTTGCCAACGCATAAATTAATATGTGTACATGTAAATATTTAGTTTAATACCTGAGTTAGGAGATTTGGGGATTAATAAACAAAATTTAATGGCACGGGCAGTAATAGAACCAAAGCAGAAAAGATTATTATGCATAAATGGCTTTGTTCCCAAAATATTTAGAATTTGTGGAAATTTCGCTGGGCTGAAAAATAAAGGAAGTACGAGTATAATTATAAAAATAAATTTAAAAAAAAACTTTTATCATTGACAATTTGGTATTAAAAATTAATAATTGGCTTAGCGTAAAGGAATTGGAAATAATTTATTTTAAAATATGAAAATTATTATATTTGAGTGAGTGGCATTGAAAAGTTGTCTATTGGTAAAAAAATACTTCTTTCATTTCATTTTTAATGAAAAAGAATAGCCACAATAATTAATTCTCCATTTTAAAAGTATTTGGTAAAAGAAAAATAAAAATTTAGAAATTTATAATTGGAATAGTTTTTAATAAATAAAACAACTTTCTACGAAAATCTCTAATAATTTTGGCATAATGAAAAATTGTAAAGTATTTATACAAATATATTGCCGTAAAAATGTTCATATGTGAACCTAATTTAATGCCAACACCAAAAAACCAAAAAAACAAATAAAAATAAAATTTTAAAATTGATATATTATATCAAGCTTTCCATAAGAAGTAAATATTTGCCAAAAATACAGCATATCTTCAAAATTGCTAATTTCTGCTTCGGTAATACTAAGAATGTAGAGAGGCATATAAAACGTTGCCTACATCTAGGCATATTTTAGTGGAGACACACACCAAATTCTGATCTCTCACTGTTTTTAACAAAAATTAATAAAATATTAATCACAAATGAGCCTTAATAAAATTATAAAAGCATATTGTCCTTACACAAAATATATATATTACAAAAATTAATTTTTAATTTTAGTAGCGAAGTAAAGATTTGCCCTGAACAAAAATTAAGCAAGTAAAGCAAAATACAGTTTCAATTAAAAAACGGACGAGATTTTTATTAAGCTGCTTATGAGGTTCAAAAAAACTATAGTAAAAACTATAGTGGAAAGGCAGGATAAGACGTTACTGTGATTCAGTGATGGAAATACATATACTAAACAGGAAATAATTGTTTGTTCACTAAATATTATTATTACTATTATTATTATTTTTATTATTATTATTATTATTATTATTATTATTATTATTATTATTATTATTTTTTTTTTTTTTTTTTTTTTTTTTTTGAGAAAAACTAAAAAACAATTTTACCTTCCTGAATATAATATATTCTAGCAGAGGTCCGCCACATATTTGTTTTGTGTTGCACTCATATAATATTTGAAAGTACACGTACCTGCAAAGATAAATAAAAAAAATATTTCATCATAAAAATAGCAAAAGAGATATGTACGATTATAGCAAATTTGGAAAATGCGACAAGCCCAAATCTAACAAAATTGGCAACTTCCTTTAATAAAACCCTGCGTGTGTATAAACTTAATAATAACGTATTATTTGTAAAAGTTATGCCAATTGAAATTCACAATATGTCAGACCATATGGAAATATTTTAGAAGACATAAATGCTAACAGAAAGTGTGTCTGTAAATAAATACTAAATATCAATTTCGGCACTTAAATAAATTTGAATTCTTACGAGAGTGAAATATGCTTTCATACAAAGAAAATTTATTAAAAATTAAAGTGTGCCAACACAACTGTGTATATCAAATGTATATTTATGTATATTTCTCATAGCTAGCAAGGGCAACAGTAGTAAATCTTATGTGTCAAAGCATGTGATAATCGGATTTGCCGCACAAGTGTGTAGCGTGCGGATGTGCTATGCAAGAGACAAATAGTTAGATATTTTCAGACAACTGTGCGAAATTAAATTATTTTTTCTGCAGCATTGTACGTTTGGAGTTTAAGATTGCTGCTGCCGATTTAGAAGCCAAGTTGGCAAATAAATGTATTTTTTTAATTACTTAATAAATTCAGGCTTTTCAAAAGCGATGTAAATATCAAACAGATCTAAAATATTACATATGCCATTAAATTTTATACACTGGGTAGTATTCTTTGTCTTTTAGACTTAATTTCATAAAGCATCAAAGGTTATTATATAGGTTAGGTAGTTGCTTATTGCCTACTAACAGGCACTTTGTTCGGACTTGACACTGTATTTTAGCCAAGTCACACACCTTATAAAGTAACGACTTTGTTATTGTGTGTAAACTCTAACGCTTTGGGCTCTTGAAGTTTTACTATTTTGCAGCGCCTGTTGATATATGGTTATACAAAAACAGGCGGATGAAATAAGGCTTGAACCACTTCGGAATTGCTCCTGGTTATTAAAAGCCTTTTGATGACTAAAATTTGCATTCAAGTGCCTTGAGACACGGGTTTCTCACTTCAATAAAGTAAGATAATATAATTTATGGTTTATTGTATACAGAGTTTTTAACCGCTTAGCAGTTTGATAAGCGGACTTTTTAATTAAAAAATCTTCAATTTAAACTGGACAAACTATTTTTCAATGTTATGTTAGCATTTATTTTTATTAGCAAAACGATCACTACAAGTATAGCCTACATATAGGGACACTAAAAATGTAGCCAACTCACACACCTCATAATAAATGGAATCAAATGCATAAATAATATTGGAAACAGATATGAATTTAGGAAAGAAGATAAGCAATAAATTAATAAAAATATTATTTGTTTATTAAAAGCTCAAAAATATTAAAGCATTTTCGTATAAAATTTTCCACTATCAACTAAAACTAATAGGTTTATATTTACCATGGGACCACACAATTTAAAGTTAGAGCTGTGATTGCAACAGGAAAACCCAAAACTATGCGGAACACAGAAGCAAGTAAAGCAGATTCTTGGTACCAAATTTTCCAGCAGCAAGTACGTATAACGGAAAAGCAAAGCAAATAACGAAATCCAAAACAAATCCACACTGACTGGAATAACAAAGATTGTAAATTATTTTCTGCAACCAAATTACGTGATAGGACTGTCGAAATTGCAAAGTACACACGTGCATATGTACATACGACTGGGTATAAGTGGCAGCCAACAATGGCTATTAGCGTGTGTCATGCACGAAGTGGGTCACATGATGAATTTTGAAACAAGGCTTGATTAGTACCAGGTACAGAGATTTTTCGGCGCTGCAAAACGTAAAAATTTCAAAATGGGCTTAAAGCTCGGCGGGAACCTGAGTATTTCGACACAATACATGCAAACCAACACAGCTGCATACTGTATACTCTTACATGCGCATAACGCCAGTAATTTCGGCTAAGGCGCTGCCTACTTGCTACAATCGCCAGCGGGTATGAGCTTGCCACATCTCTACAGGAATGTAAGCTAGCGGCGAATTTCATGAATTTCAGCTGCTGCCCGCATACACATACATATATACAGCCGGTTTTAACCGTTTGATGATATGCTCGTATTTTGCGCGACCCACAGGCTACCCGAACAAGCAGCGCGCGTCGTATGTTTATACGCGACCTGACTGCGATTTCATGATTACGCTTAATTAAGCTGCTTTGCAGTGACTCTGTGCGGCGCGCTGTTGCACGTGGCGCCAGTTGTGTTGCTGCTGCAGCATGTCATGGCGTGTTGGGTGCTCTCTGCGCTCAACAGCAACAGGGGGCTTGGGGCCAGCACTACAAGCGACGCTCATGTCATGTTGCATGCAACAAAGCGACACTCTGCCAGGTAGCTAGCTGGGTGCGAAGCCTGTGGTACGGCGCTGCATGGAAAAGTTGTTCCCTCGCTTGCTGTTGGCAGCCAGCAGGAGCTGCATGTTGTTGGTTTCGTATGTTGTCGGTGATTGGCGCGCAGTTTGGGGCAGGTTGCGCCGCCGTTAGCGTGGCATGTATATACGCTCATTATGCGAAAGTCGCAAGGAAAACAATGGCAGCCGCGTTTGCACAGTGGCGTCTTTGCATTTTCACTTGGCAAGGCCGGTTGGTAAAACAGGTGCACAACAAAAACAACAACAACATCAACAGCAATAACAGTCGAGACGGGTAGCGCAGCAAATTAGAACAATAACTGGCGCAAAGCAAACAACAAGCAAGAACAAGAGCGGCATGTTAGTAGCTCTGCGCGCCATACATTAACACACATATGCATAACAAAAACCAACCAAAAAATTAAAAGAAGTAAATGACCGCTGGCTATGTGTCGAGTGCGCAAAACACCAAATGAATCCGTTGCATCGTGGCGCATAAACAAAACACGAGATGCACACACATATACTTCTGTACGTAATTTGTATACGGAAGCGGATAAGAGGGCAGGCAAAATGCAGAAATTTTCACGAATCCAAGCGCTGCGCTACAACAGCGGTATTACGTTGCATTCTGCGCGCCAGATAAGCCTTGCCGCACGCCGCGTGTCACATGATGGCTTGAATTCCCCTTCAATGCCGCAGCGCGCTACAACTGTGGCAGCACAAGAAGATGTAATTAAATACATGGCGCGCACATGTGTGTGTGCATATGGCTTAGCGCAGGCGGTCGGGCGGGCGGTTGAGCGCGGCGCGTCGCGCATTCACACAGCCAGACATGACAAATTTGCAGCGAATGTGTGTCAAAGGAAAGCCATGTGCAAATAAATTATTATTAACTGTCAACTGAAACTTTCATTTTTCCCGTGATGCATGCAACATGCTGCCCTATAACTCGCACATACACACACAAACACACATGAAAGTACATTGTGTTTGCCACGCAAACTCATAACTCGGCACGTAACTGCAAAGTGCAGCAACAAAAGGCAATCAAGCGACCAAGCGCAATAAATCTCGCCAAAGCACTAACAAAAACAACGGCAGCAACAAGAACAACAACACATTTTTAGTTTAAATAATGACATTAAAACGCAAGCAAAGGACATAGCAAACTCATATGAAATTGTACAATGGCAATGGCATGATATTTGCAGAAGCTAGCATCGACTGGAGCGCGCGGTTGGTAAAGAATTTGGGGGAGTTACGAAAGGGGTTCTTGCTTTTATGGTGCTCGTAGAGTATATAAATACAAAACGATGCAATCGTATTGCCTTATCGCATGCTGGAATGTCTCGGCATGGTGAAGTTTTTGTTGTTGTTGCAAGTACAACTTTCTTCGCATAGTTGCTAAAACTGTTGTTCAAGTCACAGCCTTTGGAAAAGAGAGCGATCGACAAAATGGCCCATATACACTCCGGCACTCGAATTAAAAAGCCATAAATTCGGTTTGGAAAATTATTTTTATTTATTTTAAAGTACAAAACGTGTGAAAATAATCATAAATTCAGAACCAATTCACTTTTGCTCAATATGACCACCTTTTGCCTTAACTATGGCCTTGAGACGGTCAAAAAACGAATCGCAAGCTGCCCGAATGTGACTTGCCGGTATTTTGGCCCACTTACGAACAATGGCTTTCTTCACCATCTCGAGGCTGGTGTATTTTTAACTTCGGACGTTGCTCTCCAAAATGGCTCAGAGAGAATAATCTATTGGATTCGCATCTGATGAATTCGAGAGCCATTGTGTGGTCGTAGTGAAGTTCGGAACGTTGTTTTTCAGCCATTCTTGGTTCGCTCGCTCCTTGTAGGACGGTGCTGGTCTTGTTGAAACGTCCATGGTTTGCGACCGAAATGTTTGTTTGCCCACGGCTTTAATAAAGCAGCCTCCGAACACTTTTCCGATAATATGTCGCATTTACTTTGACGCCAGGCTCAATGAAAACAATTGGAGAGTGTCCATCTGCGGTGACAGTGGCCCAAACCATTATTTGTGGCGGGTGCTGCCTCCTGGTGGCCAACCGATGACTTAGATTCTCGTATGAACGGTCAGTCAAGTACCCTATCGTTTTGAGAGTTTACGAATTGCTCAATTGGAAAAATTGTTTCATTAGAAAACACAATGTTCGGAATTTGACCGCTTTTCGGCCAAGCGAAGCAACTGCTTCGCTCTCTCAAGTCCTACTTGTTGCTGCTTCGGTGTGAGATTATGAGCCTTTTGGAACTTGTAAGGCTTGACTTAAGTTAATTTTTTAATATGCGTCGGATGCTGCGGTCGGATATTTTTAGTTATTTAGCCATTTGAATTGCATTTCGTCGTAGATTTCGCTCAAGTCGCTTCTTCACTTTCCGAACCATCTCACGTGACGTTGCAATCTTTTGATGACCACCTCCATGGCGTTTTGCGATGCTACAAGTATCATTGTAACGAGTGATGGTGCGATAAACAAAAACTTTATTCACAGTAAGCTGTTTGAGCTAAGGAACAATTGCTGGCTGTGATTTTCCAGCTAAATGTTATATATGTAAAGCAATCACACTATTACGCTTAAATTCCATCGCTGATCATTTTTTTTTGCGTTCACTTTTGGCAAAACGCTTTTATACACTTGTGATCAATACTCCGAACTGTAAGTCAGCAAGCTGATTCCAATGCGACAGCTGCGCGAATTGTGTGAAGTGCGCAACCCTGTAGACTTTATGGCTTCGGTTAATAGCTCGAGGTGCTCACTTATATGCTGGAGAGGACTAAAATATAAGATTATACAGTTTTAAATATATATCTTTGGATGTAAAAGTTGGTCGGTATTGTTTCCTTTACCATTGCATTGCAACTGAGTTTGGCATTGCAGAGAAACTAAGAGTTCCAATCGAAGTAATGGAATATCGCTTTCGAATGATCTTTCAAAAGGATAATTATTCTGGAGCGTTGGGTTTTATACTATATAATTTTGACACTAGAATTTGTGTCAGAACAAATTAAGTGGAGGGTGGAGTCTAGAGTATCGCTATCATACAAATTTGTCGTAGGAAGAATTCTTATAACCCGATATTTAATTTTGAATATGACATCGGAATTGAAGTAGAATTTATTCGAAAATCTTGAGAGTTTGGCAGAAAAGCTTACGAATAGTTTTAAATCTTTAATTCAGAAGTATGTTTTAAGCAATTGGGAAAAAAAGAGGGAACTGCTCCCTCTGAACTGCAAAATTTTACAGGATTAAACTAAAAAGGCGAGTTTTGGGTTTTGGTTTGACATTTTAAGGTATGTTCACATATATTAGGTAGTCGAAAAAGTATTTTCGTATTTCTAATCAAACTTCAACTTTTTTATATATATAATGAACTTTAACGAACCAAGTGTATGTTACTTAGGTGTCATTTTGTCATTTTTCCGCTAGAGACATTATTTCGTCAGCGTAAAACTTCAAGGCGTCAATACTGGCTTTCCGACCATTTTTTGAGTTTCACCACGCTTGGATCACGAAGTTTTTCGCACTTTATTGTCGTATTTATTCCACATTTCGTCTCCTGTTACCACTCGCTTCAGAAATTGTTCCACTTCATTTTGTTTCAGCAAAGAATCGCAGATATTAATTCGGTCCATTAACACAATTCATGCAGTACCTAAACATCGAGCTTCTGTTTGAAGCCAGCCTTATGTGATGGCCCTGGTCAATATTTTCCATAATTTCATCGGTTTTTTCAACGACCGAAGCGAGGCGCATCCAGAATTCGGGCCTTAGGTACTCAAACATTTTTAAATAAGCATGAGGAGTGCATAAGCAAATTCCCAGTTCTCACTTTTTTTTACTTATTCTATAGCTAAGACTGAGTTTACACGCGAAGACTTTTTTGGCTAATTTTCCGAAAATTCTCTTTTAGTTTTGCCAATTGCATTCACATGGGCGACATGAGACCGGCAACTCGAGTGGAACGATTTTATGAATTCCATTCCATTTCGCATTCTCAAATCCTTAGTTATAAATAATGTATGCGTTGTACAAAATTATTTTTCGTTAGCTAATTTTTTCCTTCAATAAAATAAAAGATTCTGAAGATTTCGGAATTACCTGAAAAAAATTTCTAAATAAAAAGGAATCAGAATTACGTATAGCGAGCTGTTGCGAAAAATAACACGAAGTTTATTGCACGAATACGAACTACTCGGTCTATCTATTTTTTGTCCGTGTCTCTTCGTCTGCAAAACAAAACACATTTTTTGTGTGTGAACTCAGTCTAACAATGCCTCTTCACAATTCTCAGTATGGGGCTAAACTATTTAAGCTAAACTATATTTTCTACACAACTCTCTTCTAGAGAAAGACAAAGTCAACATTGCTTTTAAAATTTAAATTTAGCTGGATAAGCTATTGAAAAAACGTGCTTGTCTAAGAGAAGCTTTCATTTTGTCCGAGTCTTTCGCCTTTAAGTGCGTTTCCGCTCAAAACTCATATAATTAAGACAAATTTTGGAGAAGAAATCCACAGCCAATCCAGGCAAAAGCCTTCGCGTGTAAAGTCTTAGCTATAAATAAGTAAAAAAAAATGAGAACTGGGAAATTATAGCCTATGCATATATATATATATATATATATCATAATAATCCAATAATAACAAGATTAAGGTGCTATCGACTCAAAAAGAGTACACAAAAATTGTTTAAAATTATCTTTGCACAAAAGTATAGATCTACCTTGTATATATATCAAACCAAACATACATCAGTATTAGCCCGAACAAGGTAAACACAAGCAAAAAGCCGTAATTTTATTTCGACATACAAATGTGTAATCTACACGCACTGTTTGCGTGATTTATCTTTCTAAATTTTGGCTAAATCAAAAGTCAGATACTCATTAAAATTTTATAAGCACAAGCAGCTTCCTGATTTCCTCCGACATGCGCCCGCCTCGTCGAAATTGAATGAAATGTGATGATTAGACTCACGCTGCCGAAAAGTTGCCGCCTCCTCAAATGTCACAACAATGGAGAAGCGCAAAATCGCAAGCAAAAATACACAAAACTCACTGTTTGTGAGACACACATATACTTATTCGCCTACAAAAAAAAATGAACCGACAGCATTTGGCGTGTAACTTCGCGCTCTTCAAACATTTGCTGGGTTACAATGGAACTAATGCCTGCGTCTGTCTACAGCTTGTTGTGTGTGAGGGTGCGTGCCACCAAAATAAATGCGCGAAATGCGTGCCACAACAGACCATATGCCAGCTGCCATTTCCTGTTGATTAAGCGCGGATAATAGCTTTGAAAGGGAGGCACGTTCCGAAAATGAAGCTAAGAAATCTACTCGTTTCCGTTATCTCATATGATTTGAGTAAGTAAAGAGGCAAACATATATATTAAGGGTAAAATATGGTTGAAATTTATCGTTTACCTTTCCGAAAGATATATATTTTTACAGTGCAATGCTGCTGTCCACAAAAATTTCAAGTAAGCAAGGATTATGTGCATGCAAAAACAACTCCGTGAAGCGCTCGATATAAGTATGAGCCAGTTCAGCTTAATTTGTGTGGTTATGATATGCTAAAAATTAAAAAAAAATTCTAGAATATCCCGAACAGGGTATGTTAGTTTCGAAGCAACACCCAGAATAAAACGTCGAAGACCTTATAAAGTATATCCGTATATATACATGATCTCACACGCACTGGTTTAAGATATCAATCAGGAAATTTGCATACGTCATTTTCAACTCATGAAGTTTTCGGACCGCTATAGCTTATAGCTGCCAGACAATCTGAACGATTAATATCAAATTTTTGTACGGAAAACTTTTTTATTTGAGAAATTTAGCTGGGATAATTATACAAGGCATTGGTGTAACCTCCATTGAAATCATTAAAATCGACTCACTATAGCATACAGCTGTCATACAAACAATTTTTTTTTAATTTGTGAAGGGTATTATAGTTTCGGTGCAATCGAAATCATAATTTCTTTGGCCGTACAGGTTCAGTAGAGACAAGCTCCTGATTCGTGCCCGAACCTGAATCTGAACATAAGTTCCTATAAGGACTTGATCAATCCTGCTCTCATAGAGGGCAGTGCTACAACGTGCAGAGGTAGTGGCTTGAAGCGGAGACCCACTAGAAAAAATGAATAAACAGCAAAAAACAACAAAAAACCAACAGAAATAACAACAAAATAAAGATGGCCAAGACTATAATATGGGACGATCTTCCGTAGAAGCAGTTGGGTACTTAGATCCCCCATACTCACCGCCACTCCAAAAGAACCAGACAAAGCTGAAGAAAAGACAGCCTCAAGGCAAACTCCAGCCACACAAGCACCACCAGCTAAATAATGAGAAAGAAAGAGCACCCCAGCTGCCACAGATATAGAAGAAACGCTAAGAAAGCTTAATCAGGCCATGATACGGACGCAAGCATGGCTCAACTCACACAACCTCCAGCTCGCTAAGCAAAAAACAGAGCTACTACTGCTAACAAATATGCACAGTGAACTACCTAAGCGTACCTCAGAGTTGCATCAGCATACCGAACAGTGTCTGTGATGCAATATTAGCTATAAGCGATAATAACCCAATTGGACTTCTAGCAAATGAAGGGAAAAATCTGAGGGAGCTAAAGAAAATATCCGATAATAACAACAGCGCAATAGAACAAACAAAGAAAGGTACAATAAGAGCATGGCTACAAAGATGGGAGACTAAAAGTCGCGACAGATGGACGACCAGGCTAATAACAGGTCTAGACTCATGGACAAGCGGTAAATTCGGAGAAATAGATTTTTACACAAGCCAACTGTTATCCGGTCACAGATATTTGAAAAAGTAGCTCCAGAGAATATACAACAACGCGACGAAAGACGACGCTGAACATACATCATTCTTTGAATGTGTGCGCTGGGAACGAGAACGCAGCGCCGTAGAAGACCTGGTCGGCCCAATAAACGCGGACAATTTAATCATTAGATTTATTATTTTTGTTTGATTTCTAGTAGTTTCTTTTTCTATTTTTTTTTTATTTAATTCATTTATTGAATAATTGAAATGTTTTGCAAATATTTACTATAATGACATATTTATTAGGTAGTATATTAGAAAAAATTTAAATTTCTATTTTCGTATTCTTTTTTGCAATTTTTTCGATTTCGATTTGTCTTTTATCTTATATATTTTTATTTATTTTATATTATTTTTAATAATATTTATTTTGCATTTTATTTCATCAAATAATAACACTATAAATAATGTTACGTATACGCCCCGCCATCTCCCTCTCCATATTTAAGTACATACTTTTAATTATCGCAAGCTATAACTGCATTTCCCTTACAATTTCCTTGGCAATTTTGTGTCGCGTCTTCCACAGTTTTCGCCAGCATGAATTTGAATAGAAAGAACTTCGCCGCATTATATTTAATTTTTTTCTTGCGTTTCTCATCTTCTTTTAAACACAAAGTGCCATTACCCATTTTCATTCAGAGCGCTCGTACGCGCTCGCACGCCCAGCAATCATTTCCCGCGCACAAAGCGCAGCCAACAAAAACAAAAGCAGAAGCATAAAGCAAACGAAAAAAAAATATATATAAATGTCTGTATATTTGTGTGCGCTACGTCTTATCAGCCACATGAACGCCCTGCGGCCAGCTTGCAATTAGGTTTATTCAACTCTCCTATTGCCAGCAAGCACCCAGCAGTGGTGTTGTCTGCATTTCAGCTGCTTCTTTTGCTCGCTCGCTATTTCTTTTAATCTAAAAGGAAATTTTCTTAGGCGAAGTGGCGTACAAATTGCAAAATAAATACATGAACTGCAGCTATGATGACAATTTATTTAATTTTACTTTGCGCTTGTGGCGATCGCATGCACACACACCGACACTCGCACATACATTTGCAGGCTGAGAAGCCGTTGCAGACACATAAATGAATGCTCAAAGCACGTAGCAGATGAAAATGCTTTGTGTAAAAACGCAATAAAAATTATTTAGATAAATGTTTTTGCATATGTATTTGTATATGTGTGTTTGTGCATATATGTTGTGTTTGTGTATATATGTATGTGTGTCTGAATGCATGAATTGTCGTTGGCAACGCTGTATGCTTATTGGCAAGCGCTGAGAAGTGCTTGAACACACGTTGCGGTCGCGGTAAGTGCCAGGCACTGCTTCATGTCACGGCTTCAAGTTCAAACCCTGCGGCGCAACAGCCATAAAAACCTGCTCACAAAGACGTCGCTATTGCTTTTTTAAAGAATACACATCCCATTTGCATGAAGCTAAGTATAGCAGACGCCTTTATGAATTATACTAATCATTATTTATTTAAACATATTTGTGTCTCTGTGCATTAGAGAGCGTACGCAGCGCAAAAGCGAAAAAGCTTTGAAAAAGTTCAGCTTCAAGCAGATCATTAGTAGTTTGTGTACCATATATAGTTCACCAGTTTTAAGCAAAAATCATTTAAAATTTAATTTCTAATAATAATTTTTATTATAATTTTTCTATGGAAACAAAAAAAATATAAAAGACAAAAAAAATTTTACATATTTATTGAAAAAAAGTATAAAAATTTCCCAACGACTGCAGCAGCCTAGCATTTACCTATTGAGATTTTCCTGGAGAAAAATAAACAAACACATTTTTTTTATTTATTTACTCTAGCCAGCGCGCTGCTCTAATGCAAACACCAGCATCGCTTGCCAAATGAAAAAATCATATAACTGCCTCACCGCAAGCTAACCTCAAAAATTAAGTATTTACTTCAATGAAAAAGAAACACAAACAAATGCGCAGAGTAAATAAGCGAAAAGAGACTGGTGGATCAACGACGAGTGGTAAGGTAAACTTTGTGTAATGAAAATATAATTTTCTTTTTGATATGCTACTTAAACATTTTTTGTTTGTTGTAACTGCTTAATTCCCTTACATTTGTATATTAAAATGATTTTAGCTTATTTACTAGAAGGTTGACATAAGTCAAACACCCAAATTTTTCTTGAAATTGAAAAAAATTTATATGCGGTGCTTCTAAACTTCTAAACTCATGTTTCGAAATGACTTGGAGCAAGCTAAACAGCAAATTAGTTGAAATGTGTTCTCTACCACATTGATATTTTAATAACTGAAAATATACCCGATATATTAGGTAGTCGAAAAAACCTTTTCGTATTTTGCCAATAGCACCGTTGAAGTCGTAAATCACACGTGCTATCAATCACATTGTATCACACCATATAGTGATAAAAAGGTGAGATTTTAAGCTTCATTTAACCGTAAAATTAAAAAAATTAAATTCGGGAAAGTTGAAAAAAAGTTACAGCTGTTCAAAAGCTGAAGAAATTCGCTATATTTTGAAGTTTTTGTATAACAAAAAGAAAAATGCCATGGAAGCCGCCAATGTCATTTGTGAAGTTTACGGAGACGATGCTGTCGCTGGTCGCTCGCTTCCGTTCCGAAAATTTCGATGTGAAAGATTTACCTCGCTCTGGTCGACCTATAGTTGAAAAATTCGATGAAATTATGAAAAAGATTGATCAGAACCATCACATAAGCAGCCATGACATCGCTAAGGAACTTAACATTCATCATCAAACGGTTTTGAACCATGTCAAAAAGGCTGTCTACAAAAAGAAGCTCGATGTTTGGGTACCACATAAATAGTCTGTGAAAAATTTAATGGACCGAATTATATCTGCGATTCTTTGCTGAAACGAAATGAAATCGAACCATTTCTGAAGCCAATAGTAACAGGAGACGAAAAGTGAATCAAATTCGATAATAATGTGCGAAAAAGATCATGATCGAAGCGTGGTGAAACTCAACAAATGGTCGCAAGGCCAGGATTGACACCTCAAAGAGTTATGCTGAGTGTTTGGTGGGATTGGAAAGAAATTATCCACTATGTGCTGCTCCAGCCTGATCAAACAATTAATTCTACATTTTAATTTCAACAACTGATGAGATTGAAGTAATCAATCAAAAAACGGCCAGAACTGATCAACAGAAAGGGCATCGTCTCCCATCAGGACAACGCTAGACCACATAAATCTTTGGTGGCTCGGAAGAAACTGGGAGAGCTTGGTTGAAAAGTTTTATGCATCGACCATATAGCCTTTACCTTACACCAGCGGACTACCGTTTGTTTCGGTCAATGCATAACTCCCTTAATGGAGTAAAGTTGACTTCAAGAGAAGCCTGTGAGAATTACTTGTGGCAGTTTTTCGCCGAGAAACCAGAAAAGTTTTGCACTGGTGGAATAATGTCTCTAGCGGAAAAATTTGTGATTTGTGGTCAACCAAAATGGTACATATTTAGTTCATTAAAGTCACTACGTCCGTATGTAATAGGCGAACCTATCTCTCAGTGTTTGACATATCGATCTGTAATTTTGGAACCGTCACTTTCTCAACAAGAATCTGCACATTTGTCGGAATGGCCGATATCGGACAACTATACGATATAGCTCCCATGTGAACTGAACAATTGGAATCAGTGCTTGTAAGGAAAACTTTTTCATTTGATAAAATTTCTTAATCGAATTTAGCATGGCTTATTGCTTGGGCATCTGCACAACCTCCGTAGAAGCTCTTGGTCCCCGATCGCTGCCATATACATACATGACGTAAAAAATTTTGGTGTCTATCGATTTTTATCTAATGAAAAAATTTAACAACAAAGTTGCTTGAAATTTCATGTTTCCAATGGAGTACCAGCCACGGAAGCGCCCGGTTCAAATTTGATCAAATGGTAACTTTCTCTTTATTAGTTTCCTTATGCAATGTGACTTCCTAGGAATAACATTTTCATTTTAAAACCTCAAGACTTAGTTTGCCTCCAAACTCAACTCAACTCAATTTCAACTAAATATTTATAAAGTCCGCAAATTTCACGATTTGAGAATTATTCAAACTCAACTCAACTCTAATTCAACTAAATATTTCTAAAGTCGCAAATTTACAGTTTGAGAATTAATTCAACTCAACTCAACTTAACTGAACTCAACTCTAACTCAACTCTTTAACTTCAATCATCAAATATTTATAAAGTCCGCAAATTTCACGGTTTGAGAACAATCAATTCAACTCAACTCAACTCATACTCAAATTTTCTTCAACTGGAAAATCAACTCAACTCAACTCAACTCAACTCAACTCAATCTCAACTTCAACTAACTCACTAAATATTTATAAAGTCCGCAAATTTCACGGTTTGAGAACTAATTCAATTCAACTCAACTCAACTCACTAACTCAATTCAACTTTTAAAATTCAACTCAACTCAACTTCAACTCAACTGAAACTCAATCTCCACTTCAACCAAATTTTCTAAAGTTAAATTTGACAGTTTAAGAATTAAAATAATATAGTAAATACAAAATTTCAAGAAATTTTCACAGAGTCAGCTAAAAATGCAAAATGAAAAGAGTCAAAACCAATTTCCATATCAGTCTACCCCAAAATCAGTAACGCAATCAAATCAACTACAAGTAAATCGGAAATCAGCAGGTGAAGAGTTGCATTTTATATTTACAACAAAATGTCTGCGCTCAAACCAAGCCGCTGTGTTGCACTCACCGACCACACACACGTAACAATGGAATTTTTACTTTGAAACCCGACAGACTTTGATTGGATTGATGGATTTTTTCGATTTGAATTTTCATTTCCATGCCAAGTGACTGGCAGTCAGCTTGATTTTTTTCATTTACTGATTGCGATTTATACTAAGAAATAGATGAATTCTCTCGCACAAAGGTATTTATTGTTGCACCGAAGCAACTCTGCAAGGAACCGCAACTAGTATTGCCAATGAAATTACGGTAAGCTCTAAAATAAATGAGTTTACAACACACAATCGCATTGGCTGAATACAGTTATACAGGGTCTCATACATTTGAGTAAGTATGTGTGTACGGCTATATAAATGCTTTATTTGAGAAATGAAAAATAAATCGTAAGCAAATTGGATTTAAGTGCTGCCGCAGAAGACCGGCGCTCTCAGCGCTGCTGCTGCAATGAATCAGTTTAATTGTGACGCCAAGCGAGTGTAACGGTCAGACTAGCGTTAGAGTCAAATCACTAGTACACACGTATATGTATGTATGTGTATGTGTGTATATGTCGGCGCTTCCTTAAACTGTGACAACATCGGCGACAACTAACGACATGCCAAGTCGACAGCGTCCAGCAACTGACCGCACACACGTCCCGCCAGTACAATCACCAATACCAGAGCCCTCCCGAGCCGCTGCCACCACACCGCACCGCACGACCGAGTTGTGATGACGATGCTGCGCACAAAGTATGACCGCGGGCACCAAGTGCAGATTCTTTGAAGTGACTGTCGTTCCCATGACGGCAGTAATGCATAAAAACAAACCGGCATCTACATGCTTACAACCAACAACATGCACAAAAACATAACAACAACCACAAGAAAACAGTAATAATAACAGCAGCACAACCAAATAAAAACCTAGAATTGTCGGCAATAAGCGGAGCTCTCTGATAAGCGAGGCAAATTAAACAAAACGAGAGAGACAAGCAGCAACAATAACAATAACAAACAGCAAAGGACTATGCAAAAACACAGTTAGCATTTGTGGCAATGCAATGTGGGCTAACAAAAACAGCAGCAAAGCAACTTTGAAAATGCCAAAGGGAAATGAATTGTCAACAAAATTTGCATTTGTGAGCGACCCGACACAGGGCGAGAGGGAGGTGTCGTCCAAGCGCGGGGCCATCGTCACTCACAAGCGCATGTTGCAATATTTCGTCAGCATTTTGCAACACAAGCAGGCGAGTTATGGCATTTTATTCATTTGTGCAAACATAATTTAGCAAGCGTCTGAGCTAAAAATGGCAGACCAGTGGAGAATTCTTATTATTGCTTTCATAATTTTCGCTTATTTCTGGCACGAAATAGTTAATGATGATATGAAATTTTACTGATTAATCTTTCTGGCGACGTAAAATGTTTAAAATATAGTTAATTAGAGGCTAGATGATATATTCCTTGGTGTTTACCATAGGCGAGAACTTAGACAAACATCTCGAAATCGCTAAAATATAATTAAACAGTGGCTTCAAACCGACCGTGGGTCCACACCTATGGTATTATGCAACATGTGAACCCTGTCACGATAGTTTTTGTAGCCATTGAGGATATTAATTTGTAGAGTTTTTCAATCCTCCACACATGGTCGATTAGACCATGGATAGATATCGAATGAGCAAGTACTTGGGAAGTAAAGGACAGACAGCTGGACGGACATGCCTAAACCGAATCAACTTGTCAAGCTGCTGATTTATGTACATATGCGTCTACTAAGAGGGATGACTGATTTTGACAGCTCCCGGCAGTTGAGGTTACGAATTTGGGTCAATTTATGTCTCAGTCTGTTCAATAAATTTTACTATTTCATCTTGGCACATTTCACGTTGGTACAACATTTGGAAATTTTCCAAAATTTTTACTCAAATTGACATTTCCGGTGGCCACTAAAAAGTTCTTCAAGCAAGACATAATGATCTCAGATGAGACCCATTTCTAGAAGAATGGCTTCTCAACAAACAATCGCGCCCCAAAAACTGTGTGGTACGAATTGTGGCATGGCGACATCAACGGGTCTTATTTCTTTCGAAATGCGGCAGGAAATTCCGTTTCCATCAAAAGCAAGCGTTATAACACGATATCGACTTTTTTCGGAATTTGGTGGAATCTTCGTGGACGATCTCTATTTTCAACAAAATGGGCTCATGTTTAACGTTAAAACACGAATACATTGTCTGCAATGTTTGGCGACTTGTTAATTACGAAAAACGGCTCTGTCAAATAACCGCCAAGATAATGCGTGTTAACGCCTTTAGTTTATTTACGGTATTCAAAACAAGGTGTTGACGCCAATCAACCAGCAACGCTCGAAAAGATCGAAGGCAACATTCGGCGCACTATATCGAAATGCTGCACCGATCATGGGTTTAAACGTGTGGAGACGTGCAAACAAAGCCGTGGTTGTAATTTATGGTTATGGCATAAAATTTCTTTTATAACAAAAATAGAATCCATTTTGACCAAATTCGAGTGTTTTACTTCGTTGTAACGCTGCTTTTGTCGACAAACCCTATAAATAATTTATATGATCTCCGACGTTTCCTCCTGTATACTACAAACTTCGTGACAAACTTAATATACCCTGTTCAGGGCATAAAGAGTAGAACTTATGACTAGTTTAGATGATGATGAGGATGACTAGTTAGTTTCTTTTGATGTAATTGGTTATAAAAGTTGTTAAGTTAGATAGGTTACATTAGGATAGGTTAACGGTGGATTAGGTTCTGTTAGCATGGATTATGTTTTACGTAGTTGAATTGGGTTCGCTAAATTTGTTTGAAAAAGATATATTGGATCCTTTTCCCTTACTCAAAACACTTCATTAGTGTCTGGCGCTACAGTTTCATAAAGCCCAAAGCTTCTTTGACTCTTGTCGACGATCAGGTGTTTGAAAGTCATTGCACCATTCTAATTTAAAAAGTACGTATCACAATAATTTTGGAGTTACCTAATCGTCAATATACCTAAAAACACATAATGTTTGCTATTGGAATGCAGTGACACCATGCTAAGCTATTCCTTTTTTCTAAAAGTACCTCTACTTAGGTCACCCGTTATATTAAAAAGGCTTAGCTATAGAAGAATAGTCATCTTTTTGTAAAATGAATTAAGTGGGTAGTCTAGTCTAGAAATTAAAAAAAATCGAATTTTTTTTATATACATATTTTCAAAGTTAAACTATTCAAGAATATGTGTACAAGAGAATTTTCAAAATTCAAATTATTTTCGGAGATATAGGCATTTTTCTGACCCGCCATCCAAACTGGTTCGGCCGGAACGCGAAACTTTAAACGCGTTTTTCTCAAAACTGACTTTTTCGGAACGATGGCCACGATTTCTCAGGTTCTACTGGACCGATTGGCTTGAAATTTTTATAGAGTCTTCTTTATAGGTTTGCCTATGCTTGGAACTAGCCCCATCAAAAAATTTTTATTTTTAATTTTTTTCAAAATTCGAAATAGTCAGAAAAAGTGAAAAAAAAAAAAATTTTTTTTCAGGCTGTCGCCATTTTGTAAAAAAAAATGTTTTCCACTTTAGATTAATAATCTTTTTTTCATTTTGGTTTCAGATAACTAGGAGGGTTGAAATCATGGGCATGGTCACGTGGAAATTTTTAGAGACCCCCCACTCCGTCAGCTCATAATATTTGAAATTTTTTACTTTTTTTAGTTTTTAATTTTAAATATTAAATATTAATTGCCTTTTTTACGACACTTTAAAAATTACCTGAAATTCATGCTTCTAGACTAGAATACCTCCTTAACTTATAAAGCCTTCCATATATTGACTTCTACTGCTAATATTTTGTATATTCTAAGGCACTCAGGGCACCTTATACTTAATTGACTTTACCACCACACGAAGAACATATCTAACGACCTGAATCGTAACTTTCCCATTTTTTTCATATATGTTTAGGTTAGGTCGTAGGGTTGATCCAAAATCGTAGGATCTCACATGGACAGATATTTCTCCTTTATGTCTTCCAAAAAATCCTAAAAAAGAACCACCAAATCCTCGCAAAACAACAAAGGATTAGGAATTCAGCACAAGTTTTTCATATGTGGTTAGTAAGACAAATTTTTTAAAGTACAATTACTGATGTACGCCATTGACATCGATACAATTGGTCATAACAACCACGATGTTAGTTCTGCTTTCTCCAGGTTGAACAAAAAAGCAAAGCAAATGGGTCTGGTAGTCATCACATAAACAATCGTCGCACTCGCGCACATAAGTTCGAAGTCGTAGATAATTTCGCCTATCTTGTAACCAGCATTGACAGCAACAATAATGTCAGCCTCGAAATCCAACGTAGAATAACTTTTGCCAACAGGTGCTACCTTGAACTGAGTAGTCAACTGAAAAGGAAAGTTCTCTATCGACGAACAAAGACCAAATTCCAAAAATAACTCAACTTTGCCATACTGATTTATGATGCAGAGGTATGGACAAATCTGATGAGTCGAGTACGAGTCTCGAGGAAAGGTTCTCCGAAAGATTTATGATCTTTTGCGCCTCGCCACGGCGAATACCGCATTCGATGGAATGATGAGCTCTATGAGATATACGACGACATTGACACAGTTCAGCGAATTGAGACACATCGGATACGGTGGTTAGGTCATGTCGTCCGAATAGATGAAGGCACTCCTACTTTGGGGTATAATAATGATAACCCTCAATTTTTTGCGATAGAGGTACTAAACACTCTAGGATTGGAAGAGCTCCACAATTTTCAAGGTGATATAATATAATTATGATCGAAGAAGAAGTGTTTTCTAACAAAAATAAAAAATACCTTCAAAGTAAATGTGTTATTTTCGGCTTCTTTTCCTTCATGCGGAATCCAAATCCATAGTTATGGAGTTGTTTAAGAGCTCCCGATTAGGACTGTATGACAAGCGCAATATATTCGCATAAAATAAAAATTACAAATTAATTACTTCGAACTCAGCAGAGTCGGCTTAAAATTATGTATCAGCATAAGATATTGTGATATATATATTGTGTCAACATATTATAAATAGTATGTATAATAAATATTATTCCTGTGCTCTATAAAGCTAAAATGTGTTCATCACACATCCAACCAACCTCAACTAGTCGATTGACATTGTTTTTGAGATGAAGATGTGAGTATAAAACATTTAAATCACTTTCAGCTTTGCAATTATAAGTGCGAGATTTTTTAGGGATGCATTACGCCAACCCAGAAAATTTTTTATACATCTTCACTAATTTGGAATTCGACAAGCTGCATTTTAAGCATTCGAATACTCGCTGCAATTTATGCTCGCTTTCATCGATGCTTTTTTGCTTCTTTTTTTTTTTTTTGAACACTCAAACACTTGTGTGCATTTTTTGTGATTTATTTCCCCGTGCCGCAACTCTTTTGAAACGAGCCGAGAAGGCGTTGCGAATATTTTAAATGTTTCGCAAAAAGCAACAACTTAGCAACGCTTTGTGCAGCGACACAACGCAAATTGTCCTTTACGTCGCACAAAGCAAATATGCGACGTTCAGGCGTGTGTTCATATTTGTCTCGCAACTGCCTTCCTGTTTACATATGCACATATATTTATATGCATCCATACGCTCAAATTTATGGACACACATACAGCGGTATATATGGCGACTGGGCGTGCCGCACAGCACAATGGATGTGGGCGAGCGCAAAGTAAGTTTGCAATGTTTCCTGACTTTTTTCCTTCGATTTTTTCTTGCATAATCCCGCTAGTCCCGCGTTGTTACAGTTACATGGCGCTCGTTGCACGAAGGGTGACGCAGTGCAAGTTACTTCGCTTTTGTTGTTGCAATTTTTTTCTTTTAAGTGTAAAATGTTGGTAAACAGAAGAGGTACGTGCGGAGCGGGTGTGAGTTTAACTGTGTTTTGTTTTTTTTTTCGTTGTTTGGTTAAAAGAGATTTTATGCAATTTTTCTCTTTTATGCCATTTTAAACCAACGGACATTGGATATGGGCAGCTGCTATCATTTTTTTTTTTTTTGTTGTTTTTTCCTACTTTCAAATATTTACATCTCGTTTTATGGTTAAGTCCATATCGGTTATGTGTTCAAACACACCCTGTAGGAAAATTTTGAAGTGACGAAGTTTTTAATTTAGATTAGATTAAGGATAAGGTCTCGAAGTCATCTTTTTTATCGTTACTTGTACTAACAAAGATATACATTCCAAGTTTTCTCAAAAAAGATTTTTGAGATTATTTCAAGAATTTTTATTTTTTCCCATTTATAACGTCTACATACTTATGAAAGATGCCTCAAGAAAAAATATGAGGTAATTTCCTCAACTCCTCTCTTTATTTCGCCATACAAGAAGTAAAACGTCTTGGAAAACAGTAGATAGAAGAAAAACTAAGAGAAGTAGCTGCTATCAAGTTAGCGGTGGACTTACGCTTGCTTTCACAACTGTGAGTGTCCGTCGTCACTAGAAATAGCATCCAGCCACTTTATCCTCAAACTCCTTTGGTGCCTGTTCACAGCGAAATCGCTGGCAACTGCAAAGCCGATGAGCTAGTGAGCATCCCTATCCCGCTCACATCGGAATGGGATCGAGTTGGATCGCCATTGGCGTTTTGCATTCTCCCATTGGACCTATAAACCACGCTTGCCTTCAACAAGCGCTGTTCAGCGACCAGCTCTTGTGCGACTAAGCGATCCTTTTGGGCTAGAGTAGATTACAGGGGATCTACCAAACTACAATAATTGTGCTTATCAGAGTTCACTTTGCCGCAATTGTAGGAGTGGCCATTGTTCAATAGGCATTCATGCGATAAGACTAAAAATCTTGTCGGACGGAAGTTGTCAAAATTATATGGGAGAGGGAGAGGTATTTGCTAATCCATAGTCCAGCCTTTGCAAGACTGAGGCAAAATAGCACGGCAGCCTTAGCTTCGGCGATATGGTATACATTTCCGAAACTGATATTAGCGGTTTCAACAAATATGTGATAGGCTCAAAGCACTTCGTCGTTTTGTTTTCGATCTTATGATCTATTAGATCTGTTATATACAGTTTTAGATATCACAACGGACACAAGTGGATGCCTGTTAGGATCGACCACTTACCTAGATTTGCTTTTTCTGCAGCTGGTCTGTTCATTTATGTCTCATGCATTTTTAACTAACGGTTATAGCTTCATTCTTCCTTCTGCATCTGAGAAATTCAATTATCAACAACTCTTATATCTATAATAAGGGTCTTATGACACAGTATGTAAGAATATTTTAGGTTCCTCAGTGGATCGGCGTTCCAAACTGTCCAAATAAGATCTTTGGTGGGATCAACCTCTTAACCTAACTCAACCTAACCACATTAAAACGATACCCGGTAATTACTTAAGAACTTCCCCAACTTCTCTATATATATTCATTATGGACTCAACACTTGTCGGGGTCGAGAACAGTGGAATGCAAAACAACACTAGCGCATTGTTCTAATGTTGAATGAAAGAAAGCTTAATCAAATCGAACTCGGTTGACAAAGGATTAACCCTCTCAAATATGATAAAATGTGAGAATTTACGCTATGTCATATAGATTACTGTAACGACAATTTCTATAATTTTCCTGCCGGTCACATGCACACTAAGTAAAAGCAACATTCGTTTAGCTCTGCTCGCACCACGATATTACGATAGAGGCCAGCGAGATAAGAGGTGTGCCTGTTTACAAATGCATATGTATGAGTGTGCGCACACATAAGTATGTGTGTTGTAAATGAAATCGCTGAGGTAAATGTGTCAGCCTCAAATGCTTAAGCGAAGATACCAATGGCCACAAAATGCTGAGGTACTAAGCCCCATAGCTGGCGAGGCGAACACGTGAAACGGCAAAAAGGATTTGCACATACTCAACTCAAAGGGGAGCAGGACAAGCGGCTGCCAGCAATGCAAGTGTGGGTGTGTGTGTTAAAGTATGTATGTAACTGCTACTTCTGTTTGTGCACCGACTGTGGTATCAAAAGGTGAATTTGTTTTGCTATTCTCTCAATGGCGATTCTTTCGACCCTCGGCATTTAAGCAAATCAAATAGTATGATACCCTTGCCTCTCGCTCAGCGTAAGGCATACCTAGTCATGGTCCTCGCCTTCGCAAGCTTAGTAGCATTTTATTTGCATGACTTCTCTGGGTTGTCTTGTCTGACCTGCGCAACAACAACAAACTATTACACTATGCTTTTTGGCGTAGATGCCAGTGTTGGCAGTTAATGAATGAGTTTGCTGAATTCTATTTTTATTTTTATTCCATTTCTTCTCGTGTGTTTTTCAGTGCAAACAAGCAAACATCAGCAACAGTGCAGCAATTTGAAACAAATTGATTGGACTTTTTACTCTTCGCTTCCTCTCATCATTAAATTGGAAATCGTTTGTCGTGATTGCAGAATCGGAACTTTTAACCGAATTTCGCAAAAGCATTTTCATGCTTCAAAGCTGCTGCAATGTACCGTTGTGTGTGCTAAATATAAGTATTTGGTTTCATTAATTAATGCTCACATAATCAGCAATAAAGTCGAAAAAAAAATCTAAAAATGTGTTAGCATAAACTAAAATTACTCTTAGTGCACAAATATGGTAAAAGTTCAAAAAGCAGGCAAAATAATGCAGTCCAAGTCTTTTAAGATGGATGGAAGTGAAATGGTTCAAATTAATGAAAAGGCTGTACAAAATCAAAGTATGCTTTTGTGCGCTATTTTCTATGTAACAAGAAAGAAAACGGTTTTAGTCGTGATTGAGAGTTTATTATTTATATTGAGTTAAGATTTTTTTATAGAGATAGTTTTATCTATACTTTCTAGAGATGATCTCGAATATATTAATATAATATATTAATTATATATCTACTGAAATCAATTAAACTTAAAAAAAGTTCTAAATTGTCTTCAGATATAAGATACAAGAAACTCTGTAGAAAGAATATTGAATTCGAGAACTCTGCGATGGCGAAAAAAGTATTGAAAAAGTATTTTTAGCATTTCTTTGTAGATGTAAAAATGTGTGAAATCGGATGAAGACCACGACCACTCTTCATATAACGGGCATGTCTAAAACTACAAAATATTCGCTAACTCATTGGTTAAATGCATCACAAGCATTAAATTTTATAACCAAGATGTTTGGGAAGAGTCCTATATGAGCAGTTATAAAAAACTAACGTTTTTAGGTGGGGTCCTACAACTCAGGAACTACTAGATCAATTTCAACCAAACTTGGGGTGTAAAATTAACCAAATATCGGCGAAATCGGTTAAAAACCACGCCTACTTTTCAAATAACTAATTTGTAAATTCCATCTGAATCTTTCAATGTATAGTTTACAGATCAAAAATCAAAGAAATTATTAAAGTAAAACTTTGCACAAGTCGTGCCCTTAAGATATTAAATTTATCCCCAAAACTTTTCGAAATCAGGCTTTAAGGGGGTATTCTACACTAGAAATCAAATTTTGGGCAGTTTTTTGAATTTTATTTAAAAAAACAGACCAAAAATATTTTTACTATCCATTTTTATTCTTAAGAATACAGAAAAAAAATTTTACAAAAAAATATAAAAAATTAAAATAATTAGAATGGGGGGGAGAGACAGGCGTAAAAAAATGGCGCATTCTGGTGACATTGATCCTGACTTTCCTGGTGGGCTGAAACAAAAAATCAAAATAAATTCTTAATCAGTAAGGATGCTGTTATAGTCCGGGAACACGAAAAATTTTTTTTTGGAAAAATGGCGACTGCCTGAAAATAAAAATCATTTTTTACGTTTTTTTTTTTTTAAATTCCTGAATTTTTTCCAAATATTAACAACAAAAATTTTGACACGATGCTGGTAGGAACGATAAAGGATTATACATATAAAGAAGGTTCACACAAAATTTCAAGTAAATCGGTTGTATAGAAAAGAGATAATGCCGGTACCGTGTGGAAAAAAGTAGTTTCGAGAAATACGCGTTTAGGAGACAATTCTAGTGAACACGGACGCCACCTCGCAAAATCGGCTGTATCTCCGAAAATAAGTCGAATTTTGAAAAATCTTTCCCTTAGCTCCCATATACCTATAGTAGAATAAATATTTCGTACTTCGGTTTGACTGCATCTATTGGTCAATATACTATATAAGTAATCTTAATGAAATTCAAAAGTAATCTCTTTTTAACCGAATAAAGTATCTTCTTGCGTAAAATAGATGAAATATTTCCCCTACTTTAATATACATAAAGCTTTGCCAACACCTGAAGGTATTTCCCTATTTTTTTATTTTCATTCAAATTTTAGTCTCGAAGTCATTGTTTTTAGATAATTTCAGTAATGATTACAGCAACATTTTATATATACATGTATAATAATGCCAGTGCTTAGAGCAATATATCAGCCTGTGGTACCTTGTTTCATTTTTTAATAACTTTTTTGTTTACAACAAAAGATTTGATTGCCATCAGTAAATATAAAAATCATATACTGTTTATAAATATATGTGGCAACGCGGTATTCACCGCTTATAAGCAACCCGTGTCCCAGAATCCTTTCATTTTTCACTTTTTGCTACAAACCGTCATACCGAACGGACGTGTGCACGGACAGCCTTTCTTCTTATTAAATAGTATTTAAGTATTTCTAAATAAAGCAATAAAATTCCAAATATATATAGTTACTTTTTTAAAAATTAATACTTAAATGGAATCAAAATGAAGTGTTTTCAAGCAATCGAAAATAAATTACATAATAATGAATTTTTTGTTATATTTATCTGAAATCCTTCAGAATGTAATTCAAAGAAAATTAATTGCAAGAAAATTCACAAACAGACAACTCAGTGAAGTTTCACACGCACACACACAAACTATATGGCCTAAATATTAATACAGAAGAAAACTCATAATAGAAGACAAAGAAAAGATATTATGCAACTAGTTGAGTGCGGACTTCACTTAAGTTTATGCTTTTAATGTATGCAGCACTCGACTGACACTCTCACTTCCTGAATTATACGCCAGAAATGCACTTGAATACATTGCATTAACGAAAGGCATAAATGTATGGGTTAAAAAAATTAAATTAAAATAAAAAAAGTTAAGACTAAAACGAAGAAAGTAGGGAAAATAAAGAGACCTACAATATAAAAAAAAAAATTAAATATAAAAGAAAGTTTAAACTCGCAAGCGTATTTTTTAGGGTTAGTTACCAGATATATACCAGGTAGGTGGTTAAGAAAAAACGATTTTTTTTTTTAATTTTATGCTCTCAAAAACTGGTTTGGTAGGCACCTCAAAAAAGTATCTTCAAGTATGAGCTTTTAATATTAATACTAAGGTGATCCGCTTTTGAGGCTCTTGTTTTTTTTTAATAAGAAAAATTCAGATCTGACTAAACTATGGAGTAGTCAAAAAAGGCATTTCTTATTTCGTCAATAGATGTCGTTGCAGTCCAGTGCTACCAATCACAATGTGTCATACCATATAATGTTGGAAACGTAAGATCTTAAATTCGAAGAATTTGAAAAAAAGTTATAGCTGTTCAAAATTATTAAATTTGGGAAGAAAAATTTTGAGGAGTCTATAAAGTGATTTTTTAATGTAAAAAATTATTTTCCATTTTTTTTTTTACCCACCCTAATGTGTGTGTGTACATTATTGCCATAACTCAAGTTAACGGCTACGCATTTTCACTGTGAAAACACATTTTTTAGCATTTATTTAAGCTGTCACCCCTTACCGCGCCGCTGTACAATAAAATTCCATTTGAAATTCACTTTCAACGCGATTTGACAATTTTGTGATAAGCAAATGGAATCGCCAACACCTCGCTAAAAGCCAAATAAATACTTTAAGTCGCACGCAATGCAAACTATTTTAAATAGAAAGCCGACATTTACCCGCCATTAGCTGCACAAATGACACCAGTTTTCGCATCAATTCTTGCGCCCATACACACACACACACACGCACCTACAGAAGAATAGAGGCGGCGCTGTTATTCACAGCACACCCTCCACCCACACTTATCTCCTCCTTTTCAAATCCACGCGGCTATGGTGTGTTCGATTTGATCCAGATCGATTTTGCACCGGCTCAAGTGATTGTCTGTAAATATGAGCACAAAGGTGAATGTGTGTGTGTGTGTAACTAAGCCTGGGTGCGTGCGGGTGTATCGCCGCAGAGGCGAGCACGACAAAGCACGACAGTCACTGGTCCGTCAGTCAGTTAGCCAGGCAGGTAAACACCGCGGTGGCGTAGGCCGCGTCTATTGACGCCCACGCCCCAAGCTTCTTGCCACACACCCCGTAAACGCGAACAATATTCGCCGGTCTGTACATTTCAGCCGAAGTTTAAATAAATTACAGGGTATTAAGTTAAATTGGAAAGGCAAAGCAAATGATTTGCCAAGGCATAGGCCGATGAACGGCAACAACAAGAACAGCAGCAAAACATAAATGGCAACAACAAGAGCAAAACATAAATGAAAGCAACAACCACACCAAAAACGCGAGTGACAAGCAGCGTCGACAACAACAGTGAAACAACAAGTCCGACAACATTTTGCGTAAGTTGACGCTCGGGAATTTCGCAGACAATCAGCCTTGCAAGCGCCCACGATAACGGCAACAACAGCAACAATTAAGGCAACAGCAATGATGTTTGTAAGTTTAGTAGGCGCGGAGAGAAGCGCCAATCATACATATATACACGCTTGTATTGATAAGCAAAACAAGGAGTGGCAGGTTTACTCCGACGCCTAAACTGGTAATGACTTGCTGGTTTTTGCTATACAAGGGCTAAAATATTTGATTGCATGTTTGTATGTTATTATGTTATTCATCCATGTAGTAAATCAAACTGTCTCCAGAATTCTACTACACTTCTTCTTATAATTATTTATTTCCAATAAATGGAGGATGGAGCCATGTGTAAAAGTGCACGCATGTGAGGAAGTTCTTTGAGCGTCATTCACATGGAAGTGGAGAGAGATAATTATTTTACATATGGCTCAAGCAGCTCACGACTTTAGTTCTTAGACCCAGTATCCTCTAGAAAGTCAAAAAGTATCCCTCTGAAGACGAACTAAAGTAAGAAGGCGAATCATCCCTCCCCAGGCTTGTGCGCTGGGTGAAAAGAGGATCGACACACACCACCTCTTCGTGATTTCAAATTTGTCTTTGACAGCACCAAAAAAAGCTGCCTTTATGCGGCGAAGTCTGAATTTGGTATCCCCGCAAAACTAATACGGCTGTGCAGGTTGACGTTGAGCAATACCAAAAGGTCCGTCAGCATCGAGAAGGACCTCTCCGAGCCGTTAATACCAAACGTGGTTTCATACAAAGCGACTATCTATTTTGCGACTTCTTTAATCTGCTCTTGGAGAAAATAATTCGAGCTGCAGAACTTAATCGAGCAGGCACATTATTCTGTAAGAGTGTACCGATGATATTGACATCAATGGCCTAAACAACCTTGCCGTTAGTTCTGCTTTGTCCAGACTGGATAAGGGAGTGCGGCAAACGGATCTAGTAGTGAATGAGAGCAAGACGACAGTCGAAGTCCTAGATAACATTATTAACAACAACAATGTCGAAACCCAGCGCAAAATAATTTTGCCAACAGTCTAAAAGGACAATTAAGAAGTAAAGTCCTTTCTCTCTGAACAAAGACACAATTCTCCAAGTCACTCTACATCGCCGTCTTATTGCATGGTTCGGAGGCATGGATGACGACAACGCTGATTAGTCGGTGTTACGAGTTTTCGTAAGAAAGATTCTGCCGAACATTTATGGTTCTTTGCGCATTGGCAACGGTTAATTCCGCAGTCGATGGAACTGAGCTGTACGAGATATACGACGGCATGGACATTGTTCAGCGAATTAAGAGACAGCGGCTGCGCTGGCTAGCTCATGTCCTGCGAATGGAGGAAAGCTCTAAGAGCATTCGTCGCAGTACCTGCCGGAGAAAGCAGACGAAAAAGAAGACCTCCCCGTTGTAAAGATGAGGTGGAGAAAGACCCGACTGCACTCGGTGTCTTGAATTATCGCCAAATCTCTAAAAGAAGAAACGATTTGCGCGCTATTGTTAACTCGGTATAACCACGTAAGCGGTGTCTAAGCCGTCAAAGAAGAAGAATTTTCAAACAAGGCAGAAAATTGAAAAAAAAAAACATATATATTATTTATTATAAACTCTTTAATTAACGTTTTCGGTATAGCATGCATTTTGGCGCCAATGAAAAACAGAAAGTGACAAAAGTCAAAATTAATCTTTCTTCTTCCTTTATTAGTTACTTTATATTTGAGGCATATCTGTTATGCATACTGGGTACAGTTACGACTCTGAAGCAATGTCAGCCATATTTCCCAGTCCACATTTACATAGTATATGCTTATCAAAACACAATCAAACATAGGTATCTATGTATATACAACGGCTATTCACCTTCGTCTACACATGTTTACTGTATCTTCTTTTTTGCTATTACCGCCCGTCTTGTTTTTGCTGTTTGCACCGTACAAAGGTAATCAATCATCAATTACCATTAAATCCAACAGGAATTATGCGTTAAATTGATTGAAAGTTCCTTGAGCCTTTCTGCACGCGCACAAATCACCCTCCAAACTCACGCATCATGCATATACAAATAGCTACTCTATGCATGCAGCTAACTGCAGACTGGTGGCGTGGTATTTTTGCTTAAGCAAACGCCATTCCCCACACCCGCTCCCGTTTGGCTCGTCTCTCGAGCAAGCAAAACCCGACAAAGCACTGTCACAGCTTTGAAATGCTACACTTAATTAGAGGTGCGCGGCGAAGAGCCACTTACGAAGCTGTCTACGCCAAGGTGAAAGGGACATGCAAAGCCATTTAGGTCTCTGGCAATTCCTTTCAATTGAGGTCAATAAAGATAAACAAGCAGCTGAAGTTCTAAGCGGAGGAAAAAGGCGCCACACGCTACGTGTGACGTACTCGTTCGCTCAGGCGGCGTTAAGGCGATTTTAAGGAATTACAGCGAAAAGTTCAGCGCAAAGACGATGTGCTCTGCGGCTGCCTGTAATCGTTGCTTAAGTTTATTTGGAGATCAGCCCACTTGAGGATGAATTTAACCTTTTTAATTGCAATTGATTAGAGGTGATAATGCAGCTAAGAGGTAATTAAGTTTAACTTTGAGGTTCACTAGTCGCCTGTAGAATTTTAAAGAAAGGAAGATAATTTGAATTTGAAACTTCGAGTGTATTTTTGCTATGTACAATAAAATTGTGCACAATCCAATCATTTTCGGCTTTCAGTTAATAGTAAAAATCTGGCATTAAAATATGACAAATTTGCTAATTTTCTTTACTTTTTCCTTAACTAAAGATTTGACGGACTATCGGATCAGCAAACAAAAACTGAGCCCCAAAGCACTTGAACTAATGTCACTAACCTATCTAAGACCAAAGTTTAGTTAAAATATCTAAATAATATCTAAAGAATTAGTTACTTTTTATTGCCATTATCCTAAATGTAGGCAACGCTTTTTAAAGATAAATGTCTTATCAAAGTTTCACACCTCATTTAGCGCTAATATACTTATCAATGTATTGTAATGCACATATAGATTTGTTTCCATATGTGAAGGAATATAATTTTTTACACTCTCGCAACATTTTGCTACAGAATATAGTCCTTTTGTTCAACTAACATATAACATAATATTGGGTAGATGTAAAAATTGAGCAATGGGCGTGACACCGCCGACCTTTAATGAAATCTTATATCTTAAGAGACCAATTTTAACCAAATTTTGTGTGTATGGTTACCCAACCATTCCACCATACACTATGAAATTTTGCGAAATCGGACAACAACCACGCCTACTTCCCATATAACACAACTTTATTTTCCATTTGGAATGAATAAAAAAGTGGAATAAACCAATGAATATACAAACGAAATTCGGAGAGAATATTTTTATGATGACAACGTACTTTCGTGCCAAGAATGAGTAAAATCGGAAGAATACCTTCCTTGATTTCCATATACCTAATATAAATATTTTCAAACTTCCGGTAGACTTCTATCGGTCAATATGTCTTATAATCACCTTGCGAGAGTACAAAATGTTAGGTTACATTGGAACTTGTACTTGTACAAAGGAGGTGCAAATGTATGTACAAGTATATTAAGTTAGTCAAGATGTCTGACGTGCATCGTTGGAGCACCGCAAGTATCAGTGAAAACCATTTTGAAAGATCAATTTTTTCGAAGAACGTTCGTAAAACAATTCTTTCCGATTACCAGTGTGCCATGAAACGTGTTATTACAGACGATGAGTCTTGGATCTATGCCTACGACCCAAAAACAAACGATCAATCGGCCGAATATCGTGGCAAAGATCCGATAATGCACCGTCGCATACTGGCAGCATTTTTCAAACTTATTTACTGCAACATGCACATATATACAAGAATGAAATTTTCTACCAGAATCCACAGTTCCATCTAACCAAAATTCATATAGACGACTCTTATTTGAATTTCAATGAAAATTAATATTTCAATTTGCTCCGCAAGCTCACGTCAGTTTTCCCCGCTTTTCATTAAATGCGTGCATCGTTTAAACGTGACTTCGATAGCCTTTCAACTGCGATTAACCTTGACCTCGTTTCTGTTGCCACTTCTATGAATGAATAAAAACCAATTCAAGCGCTTCACCTCTCACATTACAGCACTCGCTCTCTCTCATGGTCTCTGTGTAACGAATGGTTTTGCATTTGTTAAAAGCATCAACAAACAAGAAGTGGTAAATGGAAGAGCAGAGGTGCAAGCTGCAGCAGGTACGAACGACTAGCATCTGGGGGGCGGTGAAAAATCTGTAAAAAGTGCATATAAAATGGGTCAATTAAAATTTCACGTATGACCGCTTCAAACGTAACTCAACTGATTTCGATATCGATGCGAACTATTTATTAAATGGAATAGCAAATGAAAGCGATATTAATGTTGAACTAAAGAAGCATATTGTACAAACATACCATATGAATGTATATGCGTCAGCGGTAAAGGGTGTTTGTACAGTTTAATGAAGCAGTGCTGGTAGGTCATTCCTATATTGTTGGATATGTGCTTTCAGGCGGATGCATTTTATGCAGTGAACACAAATAGGAGCAGATTTTTTTCCAATATATATCTTTTTTTTTAAATATTATCATACAACTTTCTGTGGTTTAGAGGAGCTCATAATAATATTTATCGATCAATTGTGCTCATAAATCAACAAGTTTTGGTACAGTTTGAGCTGAAGTTGTCATAAGAGAGCTCAACTCCTCAGCGATAGTCTAATGTCTATGAGATATAATGGGTTAAAAAGGAAGATCACTATTGGGACTGGATTAATCCTATATAATTCCATTTGATCCGTATTCTTCACAAATGTTTAAGTTCGAGCTAAAATAAAAAAGCTTTTAATTTCTAATCTTGGAATTCTAAACTTGTGCCAGTAGCTTAGATGTTTTCCGTAAAGCATACATGGAATATGCATTTTTGAGAACATATCTATTGTGGATTATTAAAACCTTGCCTGTTTCTTAGGATGTATGCACCAAAGAGTTCACTGAGTAAACTTCCTGACTATTCCAATGTTTGACAAGCGGAGGTCACTGCCTTAGACCAAGCAGCGATAAAGCT
Organism: Bactrocera correcta; assembly: GCA_027475135.1. Lineage (NCBI taxonomy): Eukaryota > Metazoa > Arthropoda > Insecta > Diptera > Tephritidae > Bactrocera > Bactrocera correcta. Next base: position 113,313,546 of record CM050323.1, read on the forward strand.
GGTAAGAAAACGTCACTTAGCCCTCTATTAATAGAATGGGAACGGAATGGTGCTCCACTCTTCTCGTGTGCACTACTACTGGATAGTTGGACTTCGCGTAAACTTGATTCATGAGCTGCCGCAAGATGCTTTTAGCTCGAGATCATTGGTAAGCGATCCAATGAGCTCTTTGCCCTCTGTTGGGCTGGCCGGACAGGTTGTGGTTGTGGGGATTGTATCAGAATATTAACCTATTGCCGTCCATGCAGTAAGGTTGAAAATAGAACTCAGCACTTCCCTCTAGATAGTTTCGCGTTCAAGGCCTAAATACTTGGGAATTCACTCCTTCAGATTTTCCATAGAGAATCAATGCCTGAAATCTTGGGAACTCACACTTTGCGATGTCCGACCGAGTTGGTGGGAATATAAAATAAACGTCTGAGCCAAAATTTATTAGCCACAAGGAGTTTTTCTGTTTTGTAAGTTTCAATTATGGCATCACAAAGGTGTGTATATAGCAGTCCAAGTGCGACTTTACGATCACCCATCTAACTCAACATGAACTAACACTGTGTAGACATTTATAAACTTGGAAGAACACTACTTCACCAAAAAATTCTTTAACATAAATAGTTGAAAATCATTTTTCCAAAAGAATCACCCTGTAACTTGAGCTATTTCAAGCAAATTACATGCTTGCAAGCCATTGCGTTCATAGCTGCAAACGTAACACTCCTCAGTAAGTAATTGAATACACTGCAGGTGGATTTCGAAATTGCATGCCAATCGCTAATTGAGTGGAAGAGGCATTGAGGTCTGAAGCGCTCGAACCACAACGGCACGCAAGCACAGGCCAGCCCGAACCAAATTTAATGACCGAAGAAAGGAAACAGTACAGACGTAGCGCTTGGAGGAATTTAAAGAGTTGCACGCAACGAGCAACATTGCATTATCCACATACCCACACACATATACATAAGTGTAAGTCATTTCACCTACACACGCGCACATACACACACACAGACAGGCTGACAGCCCGAGGCAACAAACTGCATATTGTTGCGATAAACGCCAACATTTATATTATTGTGTACGAAAATCTGTCGTTGCAAACGGAAGCAAAACAAATTCGTAGCTAAATGCTTGACAACAACAACAACAAAAAAAGCAAGAACGGAAAAAAACACCGAAAAATATTTGCTACTTTTGTGCACAAGTTCGGTTGCAACGAAAGCGAAATATTGTCAATGAAATTTATTTTTTGAAAGCGTTGTTGTTGTTATTGTCATTGATATTTTCGTTGTAGTTGTTGTATTTTTTGTTGTTGCTATTATTACACACTCCTGCTGCTACAGCGCGTATGACCAGCGAAAATATGAAAGCGGGATAGAGATTTGTGATAGTCAATAACAACAAATTGCGAATGAGCAAAAAGCAAAAAATATAAAATACAAAAACAAAACTGAAAACCAACAAATGGTTATGGCAAAATAGCGCACAAATCATGAAAAAATGCAGCTGCAATAACGGGATTTGGAGCACAAGAATGCTGCCAGTGAAGAGGAAAATATTCGCAAAGAGCAAAAAAGCAAAAAAATAAACAGCTACAACAACAACAACAGCGCACAAATAAATATAAAATATAAATTGACAAATATCAAATGAAAAGCGGGGAGAGCGGTTGGAGCGCGCGGGATGAGATCACATTGTATGTTGCCCAATAAAAAACACCGTATGAAAGCAAAATGCGAAAAAGAATTTCGCCAAATATTAGCGAAAAACAAAATCGCGTGCAGTGAGCGGAAACGAGCGAAAGCGCCGCAGAGAGAGGGGTGTAGCGCGGCGGGAGCGGACGTGACGCGGGCGACAAGTGACAAATGCGCATTTTAAAACAATGCAGCAGCAAGCAGCAAGGGCAACAGTGCAGTGCGCCTTAGTGTATGCAACGTTTAGCGGCAGCACGCGGGTTGGCGCGGCAAGGGCGGCAACGATAATACAGGAACTCAATTGATTTTGACAGCAAAAATATACAGTCTCGAAAATAATGCAATATTAGGGAGGACAGGAGGTCGGTAGTGTGGCGCAATGCTCAAAGCAAACCCTTGCGCGCGTGTGTGTGAGTGCGCGCTAGCGTATGTTTATCTTTATGTTCATAAACTTGTTATTGTTAGAAAAATAAATATCAGTATGCGAGCAGAGCAACTGAAGCGCAATGAAGAGCGCATAGAATCAATGAAATGACAAAGCAAAGCTGAAAAAACGTTGCCAGCCAACTGTGAAAATTTGTCGGGGGAAAATGTGAACGACATTACAGCGCAAGGGTATTACTTTATAGAGAGCTATGATGAACACATGTGAATGCACATATGTGTCTTTGGAGCTTTGCTAAATCTTTGTACCCAAGTACAATGAGAAGCATCTCGGAGCATGATATTGAGGATTTTTAAGTTCGGAAATAACAAAAGAACAGTTGATTAAAAAACCCTGAAATGTGTTCGAGAAACGTAAGCAGATATTGGAACCAGACAAGCGTTAAGCTTTAAGGGTGGGAGTGCTTTTAGGAAAGCTTAAACGAAGTATAATGAATAAAAGTCTTCGCGAAAAGACAATGATAAACTAATATATGTTTATGTATTCGTAAATTGTACGAAACGGTGCAATCACTAATGACAGTGTTGTAGGTTAAGTTAGCTTAGTGTGGTAGGCTCGCATTAACCGCTTGCTGATATCAGATGCAGTTCCGTACATGAGAAGAAGTAGTCTTCTAGTCTAGAAAGCGCTTGAATTGGATTCTAATAGCTTTGGTGGCCTCTCTATTGACACCTCTTTCAGTGTTTCATACCGTGGGGTCCCCAAGTATTTAAAGCATTGCCTTACTAGTGCAAGATAAGTGCTCAAGAGATGCTTCATTGTTCCCTGGTGCCTTGTTCTTGACACTTCCTTGATGTAGCTACGATTTTTTCACTTTGATTTATATAAAAGGATAGTTCCCGGAAAACATATACTTTTGACTAAAGCTTAGAGAGCAAAATGTTAAGCTCTCCGTAATCACTTTTTCTTCATAAAAGTTTAATTCAGGACCCTTTATAGAAAATATTTTAATATTTATTGTGCTACAGTATTATTGCTCAGCATCTCAAATAAAATACAAGAGGTCTCAAATTATAATATCTGATTAAACCATTAAAATTAATTTTAAATTACGAGTATATTTGAGCTTTCAGCATTGTGAAGCTTTAACTATTTTTTGGTGGATATTTTTTGTATTCCTTGAATTAATATAAGTAAGATTTTAGGTTCTTCAGGTTTCGAATACTCAAGTGGTAATAAGTTTATGCAATGTGGTTGCCACCTCTTCGAAAAAAAAAGTTTAGTAAAATTGGTGGTAAGTTAAGGCGCGATTTTTGTATATTTAAACCTATGAAGCGATACATAACTAAAAATAAAGTTTAAAAAAGTGTTGACCTATTCGAAAAATTAAAATTTTTAATAAAAATCTTGTTGAGTTAAAACAACATTATGATGTATTTAGACCGCTGAAATGATATAGAAGGCGTGGCATTGAAATATAGTATGGAAAGGGTTGCTACCTGTTTAGAAATAATTAGATCAGCCTTATATCTTGAAAAAATGTATTATCAATTGCGAACTTATTGCTTAGCACCCCAAACGCTATTTTCTATCTAATTAAAGCTATAAAATAAGTCTATTAGGTCTTCGAGCTTTTTACGCTTTGAGAGCTTTTACTTTGAAATAAGTTTTAGTTAATATGATTTTGAGAAGTATTGAACTATTCAGGTGTAGTATACGCGGACTGTATAAAAAAATCTTACCGAGGTTGCCACCTCTTCGAACTATACAAATTTTGAATATAATTTTTAGCAAAAGCATTGGTAAATCAAGGCAACACAGTAATGTATTTAGAACGTTGAAACGATATAGAAAAGCTTAGAATTAAAAATGTAATTTTCAAAAAGGTTGCCACATCTTTGAAAAATTTCATTCAGCTAAATTTTTAAATAAATTTAATATTATAAATAATAAAAAATAAAATAAAAACATGAGAGATTTTTCAAAAATATATACAAAAAAAATTTAAGTAACTCTGGACTTAGAAAGCCATTATATTACTACAGTTATTACGATCCAATTTTTCTAGTAATTGAAATATATTTCTTAGTAGAACGATATGTACTAATTACTGAAACATTCAATGTTGATAAGCCTTAAGAGTCAAAATAATTTCTAAATAAATTTTATATTAATATAATTTATTATAAAATTTCCCTTTATTGAAGCCGAAGTCTGTAAAAACTTATATAAATGAAGACTATTCTATATCTAGTATTTTCAATATAGAATATACTAATAAAATGAAAACTGATGATAACTGAACAAGTTTGGAACCAACTGATCATTCTAGAGTATATAAATATATATCAGAAAATATTTAAAATTCATTAAAAAAAAATTCTGAAATTTATATTTTCCCAGAAGTGGATTTGGAATGAAATTTGGCCATCGATTAAAACAAATTTTCAATTACAACTTTATTTCAAACAATATGATATATTCAAAAATATATGAAAATACCTCGCCGCATCACCCTGCATAACAAAAGGCAGTGAGCATTACTGACCACACTCCAAAGGCTATTCAACAATTCACATACAAGTAATCAACAGATTCAACAACTTTCGCACTTCACCAACCAACAACAACACACAATGTCCACTTGAAGATAGCCAATAAACACCAACGAATAAATACGCGGTCATTGAAGTGTCCATAGTTCCGAACGCAGTTAAGAAGCTTTGAGAAGTACCATTCATTTAAAACTTGATTTTCAATTCATACTAAAGGGAAAAGTAAATATTATACGTCACTTCAGAAGTAAAGAGGTTGGCAGCAGCAAAAAAAAAAGGTTCAAAGACTATTTATAAGCAGGAACGGATAGAGTGCAATAATAGCAACAAACACACACACACACAAACTGAAGTAAATGGAAGGCAGTGAGAAAATTCAATTTCGAACGATTGGCGAAAATTGCAACAACAAAACAAACTATTGAAAAATAAAAGTAAATAAGATGGAAGCGCCCGACTAAGCTGCACATATAGTACTTATGTGTGTGCGTTAGTCGGAACTGGCAGGATATGTATGTATGCGAGCAAGTCATTGAATTACGGAAAATAAGATACAACAAGGCGGGTGCGAGAGCAAACTTGAGATAACCGCTTAGTTGACAATCAGAAAATGCGCGACGGCAAAGACGGTTCTCATATTACTTTTTATAAACTATCCGCTGACAAAGTTAGTTGTGGTGACCAGATTGTCGGACTTTTGTGGAAAATGTATTTGTTCGGGAAAGACATGGAGATTTTATTATATAATTTTTAGCTAAAAATAAGTGAAAGCAATAAAAAAGAAAATAAAACAAAAATGAGATTAGTGCGACATAAATAATTGTTCACAATTTCTGATTGTATTCTGAAGCACTTTATAAAGGTAAGCAGTATTTTTTGAATTTCATTGAAAAATTCAAATACCTTCAAATATAATTTCAAAATATTCGTAATTCTGAAATCCTTAATTATTTTACTAAAACAATCCGGCAACGCTGACTTATAAAAGCAAGCAAATATTTTTTTTATTTTCATCAATATTAAATAAATTAAAAAATCATAAAAATGTAGATCAAAATATTCTGGCAACGCTGACATCACCACATATTGTTGCCACAACAAACAGTTAAATTTCCTTTAATTTATTTAAATATTTAAAAAATTGTGGTAAAAAAATGTAAGCAGTCTGGCAACAATTAATTTTTATATAACAAAGTAACGTCTGCAATTTTTCCAATTTTAATTTAAAGTAGCTACAATATTTTAATATATATTAAACTTTTAAAGCAATAGTTTTTTTCTAAAACAATCTGGCAACACTAACACTTCTTACATTTTGTCATAACATGTCTATATTTAAGTTAAGCAGAAATATTTCAAATATTTTTCTTTTTTCAACAAGAACTTAGTTATTAAAATTTAAACACCAGCTGGCAACTCTGTCCTGCGACATTATATTGGCTCGGGCATATTTAGTTGCTATTTTTCTCATTTTTCACATTTTTCAAGAACAACAACAAGCAAAACGTAACAAAACGAATTTTAAATTGAATTCAGTCTCGACAAACGCCGCAGCAACAGCTTAAGATGCGCCGGAGCAGAGTGCAGTGTGATTATTGTGGTTGTTGTTGCTTGCCTGCAATATTGTATAAAATAAAATAAAAAATCAGCTATTACAAAATAGAAATTATAATAAAATAAAAACATGCTGGCAATCACTCGATAGAGCAAACGAGAGTAGAGCATAATGCTGGCGTTTGCTGCGACGCAGGAGCGGTTAGTTGGAAAAACGCTGGCAGTTAAGGCGCTTAAATGCACTCGACTGACAGCTTTTCAATGGAGCTGCGTTTTTCGAAGTAATAAATGATGAATGTGTAATAAAAAATGCTTAAACACAAGTACGAAGAAAGTCACAAAGCACAATTTTCAAATGTGAAGAAATGTTTGGCAAGATAGATGTGATATTTTTACTGTACCTTGGTGTAAGGAATTCAGAGAAATTGTGACTTGAAAGCAATGTTGACATTTTTGTTGTTTCTTATTACCTTTGACTTCGAAAAATGATAGCTTTGACATACCTGTAAAAGAAAGAAAGAAGACGAGTAAATTTTAGTTTTTCAAAATTATTTGAATCAAATTTTTTTTTTTATCTAACATAGATTAACATAAATCTAACATAGAGTGTTATGACTTTTATATTGAATAAACGTTACTACAGTATTCTTAATTTAATTTTTTACAAGTAAATAACTATTTTCTGAACAACACAAAGTTTCACGAATATTTTAATGCCTTTAATGCGGGCAAAACTGTAGATGCGATGTGATATAGCTAAGAAGATCATGTGACTTGCGGCAAGGGAAAACAAAAGTTAAGTGCTGTTTGCTTTGGTCTGACACAGTTTAATAGTTTCTTATGAGGGGTATAATTAAACAAATTAAAAAGTACGTGTACCTGTTTGTCAACCATAGTAAATGTAGGTGATGTGACATGATATCCCTTATACAAATAAACCAATAATATGAAGTCAAAGAAAAACTAAAACATAAATAACGAGCTTTTAGAAGCGTTTGCACTACTTTCTTACTCAATAGTTATATAAAAGCGATATTAAAATGTTCAAGTGATGTGATATCACATGGTTTAAAAATTTAATGATGTGATGTCATATGAATGATTAAAACACATAAATCCCATATAATTTAATAATATTCATTTATTTGACTATTAAAATGTATGTGTGTGCTACATAAGACGAGATATCATATATACATATGAAGTTATGATATGATGTCATCGTTGAGGTAACCAGTACCGACTAATTTTTAAAACCATTTACATATATTAAGGCGTAGTATTATGTGGACTACAAAAATGCACATTGTTACTAATAGAGGTGACGTGATATCACATGTTCACAAGTGAAATCACATCAATGTTAAGATTGCGAAAAAGCAACAAATTTAGTAGAAAATTATTTATAATACAATATTTCTAGATTTGATAATATAGCGTATATGTAACGATGTGATGTCATGCCGCATGCCTAGATACGTATAAATACATTATTAGTAAACCCAGAAGACAAAAGGTAATTGTGATAATAACAAGGGAGCATCTGCATTTTATATATTTTTTTATTATGGAATAGATATCTGAACCTTCTAAATCTATAGTTTTTACCCTTCTCCATTGCACACACTCTGAACTATGCACATAACTTTTTGCTGGTTAATGATCAGTTTTTCAAGATTTTCCTTCAATTCAAGAGTAATCAGTCGAATAAAGCCATAAAGATTAGCCGCTTTTCCTTTAGTTTATTTATTCATTTTTTGTTTTTGTTTTCAAATCTGTAAACCCATCCAACGCAGTCACGTGGCGCAAGCATCCATAGTTCACGCAAGTACACACACACACACACACACACACACATCTTCATTGCACAACCACGCCACGTGAGCTTGGCTGCACACTTATTTATCTTTACCGTAGAGCGATAGAGGGTAGAGCCACTAACAAAGCAAATAACTTTAAATGCAGTCACCAGCAGATGCCCAGCAAGATTTTTCTCCGTATTTTTTTACTATATTTTTCACTCAAAATGTTTTGCTTTTTTCAGTTTTTGACATATGCTCTGCCAGCCGAAATCATGTCAGGACAAACAATGCCGACGATGAGCACCTGCGTCCATTCTGCAGTGCTGGAATAAAGCCGCCGTAAATTCCATATGCACACATATATATGCATGTATGCATGTTTGTATGTATGCATGGTATCGCATATTCATAAATAAAATCGAATATTTTTCAATTGAATATTTATACAACGCCCCCTCCCCGCTGCCATTGTTCATGTCAAACACAGACGTTGACGATGATGTCAATAATGTTGTATATAAACTGAATGGATGAATGAGTGAGTGAGTGACTCGGTGAATGAATGAATGCTATGAAGTATGCAACGGTGACTGATGACTGGTGAGTGCTTAAATTGATTGAATAGCATATGAAATAAAATGCACATAGAAAGGAGAACAAAAGAAAATGGAACTCCAAATGGTTCTCTAGATAAATTTATGCCAAATTATGAATATTATAAAAGTGCTTTATGTCATTGCATGCACATTTGTGGTGGATGTGTGGAGTTTTCAAGTGGAAAATGGGTACTGAGCATTTTAAAGCGGAATGTAAAAGAGATTAGAGAAATAATTTTTCATTTTGTTTTCATTGCTTTGGTTTAATTTGTTATTTTATGAATGCTTCTTAGTAGATTAGTGGTTTTCCTAAGCTGTAATATCACTAAAAGCTTCAAAGCTTGGGAAAATTAAAATAATCCTGCTTTAAGCTTAGAAGTTGTTAACCTAAATAATTGTTAGGCAACCATTTACTAGGGAAAATAGAGTCAGTAAAATTAATTTTGACTTAGCCATTAAACTTAGCTATAAGTAAACAAATTTTAAAAATTCCCAACTATTACTATTAAAAAATTGAACGATCATTAGTTTATCAGCAGCTACTTTATTATACGACTCAATTGTATGTCTGGCCTTGGTGATATCACTGGATATTGGAAAAGTTCGATTTTATCGGACTGAGAGATAGACCCAGCTCATTGTCCTCTGGTACTGGACCTCTCGACTTCACGCGAGCTTAGCATGCGTTAGTCAACAGCTAGCTTCTATGTGAATTCGAAATCTTTCTGGCTTAGAGTAGAACACAGGAACTTTCTGGATAGTGAGATAGAATTTTCCCGCGATTAAGGTAAGCCCGTCGTAGGAGGGACTAAAATCCAATACTGCACTATGTCTGTTATTTGGTTTGCCTCGAAATTTCAACACAATCTTGTCAGAAATAGTGCAATAATACTCAGCTTGAACTGATATTATAGACTTTGAGTGAGATTCATTCTAATGAAAAGACATTTGAAGTTCAAGCGACAAATGTCACCAGTCATTGAGTTGTTGGGTGCTCAACTGGTAGTAGCAAAAGTTACAAGGTCTGACCGGAGACTTAAATCTAGTACCCCGGCGAGCAGTTAGCCCTTGGAATTCACTCTAATCTGCTCATTGGATTTGAGTCTTTGGGGAGATTCGTAGCGGCTTTGGCTTTTAAAAGTAACAGGGAGATAGAATTGAAAATTCAGTTCAGTGTGGAATCGGATCTCAGCTGAAACCACAGTTCTTACAAGCTGAGTAGTCGTTTTAGATGTTATACCCGAAATCCTAATTACCTGTAACCATATTCAGTAAAACTTTGAAATCTTGGATGATTTATAGTAAAACTAACTTGTGCTAAAATAGAATTCACAAGACTTAATGGATTCAATCTATTTATGGTGATTTTTGATACCAAGTTTATTGTAAAAGCAACCACTTAGCAGTCACCGGCGGTTTCTTACGCTATAAATCGCCGTAAAAACAGTCACAATATTCCCGGGTCGCTCTCCAGACCGTTTCATTACAAGTATTAATTTCAGTTTTGAGTGTTTCTATTAATTTGTACATCAGTTAAGCTTAATCATGATTTTCCATTCGATTGCCTCGACCAAACTCCATGTCAAAGCGCTTTGTTCACTTTCTGTTTTTGCGGAGCTAGCAAACGCACCACGGAGACCGGCTGAATTCTGTTTATCACTTTTGAAGTATTCATCCCTTGCGCCCCCACCCTTCCAACAAAAATTAATATTTCCAACTATATGTGTTTAATACATTTTCTACCTACCTCCTTTGCTCGTCACCCCCCGCGCACCGATCAGCAATTTTTCTATAAGCCATTTATGGCAGAATTTGCTCCAATTCGCAGACAAAAGACCACTAACGGCTTAAAAGTAATGATAATGTCAATATTAGTCAGTCGCATAATGTAACGGCAAAATAATAATACAAAAGGCTAGGCGAACGGTGAATGCCGAAAGGTGGCATGCACCAAGCGAAGCGTGACGAACGCCAGCGCCAACTGGTGGGCTGAAGTGAATAAAGTGTAGGACGAGGGGAGAAGACGCCAGCGGCGGAATACCCCGCCATTGATGCGGTGAGGTCCACACTATGTGCTTTATATGATGAATAGTTGAGCTGAAGCATAAGTGTTTGTGTGTGTATTTGATTTGCGGTGGAAAACTATGCATATGGTTGAGTTTTGGATGTGTGCTTTTTCCGACCCACAACGCGTTTCGTATAGCATAAAAATTTGTCATTCATGGTTATTGCAACAACTACAACAACAACCCCACAGCTTTGTGGCACTACTCGACCGCAGCAACACACATTCGGAGCGTCATATTTCGCCCTTAATAGAATTGCCGGGTTCGGGGCACCGACACTTAAGTAATATTTGACGATGAATACGGTAAATTGTGACTTCTTTATGTGGTTAAGCTTTTACTTTTATTTTTTTCTGTATTTTAGAAATCATGCTTACACTGAGTTTATTTAATTTAGCTGCGTCATTTAAAACGTAAAGGGGAAAATCAAACAAATAGCGAAAAACAAACACTTTTTTGTGATATTTTTAGCAAAAGATTGAAGAACATCACTTAAGGGTTTGGGTAAATAATCCAATAATCATGAAAACATGAAAACTTAAAGCTTTAAAATTTTGAATCGGAAGCAGAGTGGGTTTTTTCGAAAAGCTTATTTCCTTAAAAATTGCTTAATTGAAATTCATTTCATGAATCTTGAATGTGAACTAAGGTATCGAAGCCATAAAGTCATTTAAACATTTTTTCTGAGAAAGTAGACTTAAATGCTTATTCAAACTAGCCGCATGTAACCGTTTTAGGGGAGTTGGAGCTATACATATAACCAAATTGTAAAAGGGACTTATATCCCAACAATTATTTTTACTTAAGCAACTTTAACTTCAACTATGTATTTTGGAACTGTTTTATGTGGCTACAATGACTACAATTTAAGTTATATTTTCTGAAACTTCGAACACTATGGGGTACAGCGGATGTCACATACATATATGCATACAATCTAGTTCAACGCAGAAAGGTAGTGCAAATTATAGTTATTTACATGGTGAACATCTTTTTATATCCTATGTACATCGCCGTAACCATTTCGATTGCTCTCTCAACTTCAAATTAGAAAACTTTTTTACCAATAGCTGGATCGTCAGATAGTCACATAGGGATCTCCAATGACTAGTAAAAAGTTGAACACTATCTTTATAAAAAAAAGGAACTATTTTTAAAAATGAGAATCAGAAGAAGACTTGAGATTTTTGTCGTTTTTCCCTCATAAAATTAAATTTCAGTGTATAATGTTTTCTCAATCATAGCAAAGGCTTAGTCTAATCAGTAAAATTTATACATAGTTTGTCTGAAAAGTGAAAGGACTGAGTCAATTCAAATAAATTTATTGAACTAATCGTGACAATTCTTTAAAAACTTTCAAATAGCCTCCTTCGGCGTCGATGCAGCGCTGTCAGCGCGATTTCCAAGCATTGAAGGCGTTACAGAAGACATTCTCCGAAATAACCTTGAGAGCCGAGGTGCATGCTGCTTTCACTTCCACGTAAAACTTAGCACTGATGAGGGACTGAAAAGTCCCCGATTTGATTAATAGATAGCGGTACTATTATTAACTCCAAATGATTCTTGATAAGTTCTAACCTTCAAAAAGGACAGTTGACTAATCAATTCTTAGTCACGCCACTTTTATTATTGTAAAAAAAATGAGCACCGAAGACATTGAACGCAGTGAACGCTTTGTGCAAAGTGAGTGCCGCGCGAGCAACTTCTGATCAAAAACAAAAAAGAGTTAATGATTTGTAGCAGGGTTTGGAGATGTTGAAGCATCGATATATGACAATGAATCATTGCCTCCATCATTTCACTCCCAAGTCCAATCGACAGTGTACCGAGTGGACAGCACACGATGAACCAGCTCTAAAGTGTGGAAGAACGCAACAGACGACTTACCAGGTTATGACTTCTATGTTTTGGGATGCGCATGGACTAATTCTTATTGACTATTTTGAAAAAGGAAACGCCATCAACAACGACTTTACGTTGTTATTGAACCGTTTGAAAGTTGAAATCACCGAAAAACGGCCGCATTTGAAGAAAAATAATGTGCTTTTTCACCAAGACATTGCATCATGTCACAAGTCAGTGAAAACGTTGGCAAAAATCCATGAGTTGTGCTTCAAATACCAGTATTTTCCGCATTCAACATATTCTCGAGATCTGATCCCCAGCGACTATATTTTGGGAACCTGGGAAGAAATGAAATGAAATTATCGCCAACAAAAGAGGTAATCGCCGATACTGAGACCTATTTTGAATCAATGAACCAGTCGTACTATAAAAATGGTATCGAGAAATTGGAGGGTCGCTATAATCAACAAAGATAGTGCGAGGAATTTTCAATTGACCTGTTACAGCGACTGAAAATGTGCTTACTGATATTCGACAGATCATTCGGGGTTGTAAATAGATCGATTTTAATAGATAACAGCATTTTTAAGCTTTTTCAAACTTTACTGTTAATTCTTTTTTAAACAAAATCTAAATTTGTTTCTGTTATCATTATTTGACCGTGAAAGTGGAGTAATCGCTCAAATAATTTAAGAGTTTAGAACTGTGTCCTAACACAATACCGTCAATGACCAGTTTTGAGCTACAGAACCAAATTTTGGACGCTACTAGAAAAAGACAAAAGCGAACAGAAAATCATCGAAAGTAAGTTACTAAGAAAAATTTGTTGAACAATTAAAAATAATGGAAGTGGCGTATAAGGAGGAACGATGAGCTAGGGGCCAGCTTATAGAAAGAAAAAAAGTACAAAAACAGTGTACGCTGCATCAAACTATTGATATTGTCAATCTAATAAAACTAAAACTTTTGATATACAAGTATATATCAAATCATTCATTCACTTTCGCACCGCACAGAAGCGAAAGTAGCAATAATAAAGCGAGAGAAATTCCCAAAAAATAGGAATAATAAACAACCACGAAGTAGCAACCAAACTGCGGAAAGGAAATCAAAGTATGTAAACGTAATAAATTCCCTAAAAAGCATAATAAATAAAGCAATAATAACAATTTTTATTACAAGGACGGCAAAGAGCTCAAAACAGACATATGTATGTTTGTACAGTGAGCTGAAATGCGGGTGGTCCAGACGAAGGTCCTTGTAAGATTTGTGGCAGCTGCGTCGAGTGCGACGTTGAAAGCTCGCTGCGCAACGCAACTACAGCAAAAACAGAAATTCTTTGAACGGACGCGGAACTGACAGACTGTCAGACTGGCTTAATATGGACTGAGGACATAAAAGCGGAGGTTGGGCAACGAGGTGGGCGTACAGCGGTGTCTAACTGCGAGGCGGAAGACATTCATGTACCGTTTTACTTATATACCGTTATGTGAAGCGTAGCTATTTGCTTTTAATGATGTCTCATAAATTATTATATCGCTATTTTATTTTATTGTTTCACCCGCTATTGAGCGACAGCATTAATGGCTGGCGCAAGCGGACATACGCTCATTTGTGGCTGCCACGCACACGCTGACAGTTAACTCCCTGGGCGGGCCACCACAGTTTGTGCTTTTGTTTAGCGAAAGCGTATAATGTAATTTGTGGTGTAGGCGCAGCGCAGCGCAGACTGCCCACGAACGTACGCCGAAGCTACTCCCCTTTTCCGCACGCGACACCGTGAAGCGCGGCAGCGTTTCAAGCCTTTGAAGCTTTGTGTGCGCCCACGTGAACGCACTTTATCATAACGGTATACTTTATGTTGCCCACTTCCGGCTTCGCGCAGTAAATAGACAAGAAGCGCGCGTCTTTTGTGAGTGGCGCCCCTTGAAGTTAAACTGCGTTTGATGTTAATGCTTTTCGCAAGCGCTTTCACAGTTCTTTCACTTGTGCTGGTGCGCCGCTCAAGCTTTTTTCAGGGCGCCAAATTGCACATCGCAGCTTTATTAACGGCGATAATTGACGAGGTGCGACGCAAATTACTCAAGCATCATCTTAAAAGCAAGAGTAAGCGCGAGCATGAGAGTGACGCTGGCGTCTGCAAACCGCTGAAAAGGGATTGAGCACCTGTGGAAAGCTCGCTCCGCATGGGAACAGCAACAGCGCGGCACAAATTTTTATTAAAGTGTGTCATTAGTTATCCAGGCAACAACACTTCGCATAAGCGACGGCAAATAAAGGAATTCATAAAGCTGCTCTCGGCAATTAGTAAGCCTCCCTCTCCCGTACGAACACGCGCACAACAGTGCAACGACTCAGCGAGTCTCACTGCAGCTGCCACAATCTCTGCCGCGGGTACCTCGTACTACTTTTTATGCCTCCTCTTCTTTCGCCCACAGCCCTTCGAAGTCAGCTACCGCTTAAGTTTTATGTTTTCAGCACAATTGTTGCTGTTGTTGTAAATCTGTTATGAAAATTGGCGAAAATGTAATTGTTAAACGAATTTTAATGAGCTCATTAATTTGACAAAGAGATTTATGGAAACGTGCGACGTCTGTAGTACGCCAAGTGCACACCTAACGCCCGCTTGCGTTCCACTGCCAACCCTCTCTTTTTGGCCGGAAACGTGGCTGTGGGCGAAAAAGTTGAAATTGGAAAATTGGTTGGCCTTTCGCATTGCTTTGTTGACTGTTCGCTTGGTCGTGTGTCAGCTGCCAGGTGTTTGAAGGTTGCGCGGACGGCAGCGAAACAGAGTGGAAATGAGTGAGTCTTGAAATGAAATATTGAAACAAATAGCTGAGCTTTGGCGCATTTTTGCATCTAATTAAATTTGTTGTATTTATAGTGGAATTCCGAGCAACAAGAGGCAACAAAAACAATTTTGTGGAGAGGGTGTATTGCGTTTTCAACCGAGTACGTTTTTCGAAAGGGTAATAAGACAGTAAGAGGTAGAAATATGTGAAACTTAATTCAAGTTTAAGGGTACTCTGTGGACCCAACCTTAGCAGCCTTTCGGAATTTGAGAAAACAATATTTCCATCCAGCATCAAGTGTATGGGTTAGTTTCTCTAACTAAAACCTCTGCCGGGAAATGAAAAATCAGACAAATTTAAAATTGGTTTCTCCAGGCGCCAGACGCCATATTTTTTCGTTAATTGCCGAGTTCAGTTTATTCACTGCAAGCCCAATCCAATTTTTCTTCTTCTTTCGACGTCCGGTTGGACTGACTGGTATCTAAGTATTTTTTGAACTTTGAATGCCGTTTTGTGTATTGCTTACGCCTTCAAACACTTTTTTCTGGATTTTGCCCTGAGCTAAGTCTTTAATACCGAACCAGCACGATTACCCACCAAAAGCATAGCAAAGCTTTCTCTTCCATCATGTGAACGGTTACAATGCTTTCGAGTTTTGAGTGAATTGCTCCCTTCAATGCACTACAACCGCTGTGAGTTGCTTCCTTCAAAGCAGAGATGTGGCTACTGTCGACACTGCAAGTAGACTCACGGTGTCCAGTGGTAATATCAGCCACTTCTCTTATCGACATATGGGCTGATATCCCAGCCCGTTTTTTTCCTTATTTTCCTCCATATTGAGGTTTTATTTTCAGGAAACATTTACCCTTAGCATTTTAAACCTACCACAAGGTACCTCATTAGCAATTGCAGAGATAGCTATACATCTCCCCTCCCCCGTATGCCAAGCATAACATAGTTAAGAGAAGGACGGATATATAGTATACCTCGGCCTTAGTTTGACGCCTTCTACCCGCACCGCTCAGATCTGATCTATGAACTAACTTCGTTGTCAAGCTGAGATGGTGCTGGCAGTGACGTCAATTTTTCTTTCAGCACTCACGTAGGTGAAGGAGCTAAAAGGATTTCCGCCCACCGTGCTCCATTTAAAGTGCCACCTCTCCTGGTACTCACATATTGACCAGTATGTTTAGTAAAAATATATGTATTTTCCAGTCCTCAAAAACTTTTCATAAGAACTTTTTGGGTTGGCCTTCAACTCTTTTAGCCAATAAAAACACGGAGCCAAATCTGGTGAATACGGCGGTTGACCGATGGTATTCGTTGCGTTTTTAGCTTAAATTCACAATCGACTTTTTTGAAAAAATTTCAGCTTTAACTGGTTAAATCGATCAGAGGCGTTTCATACTCAAAATATTCGCCAAAATCATTCGAATCATTTCATTATTTGAAGATACCGAAGGTCATCGAGGAATGTATTCAACGATCTCTCGACCGACTTGGCAGTCTTTTTTTCAAATCGTATGTTTGTGTTTTTGATAAGCTTGAGTTACCGTGAGCCTTTTCCAACACTCGCAACTATTTACGAAATTTGGTTAAAAATACAGAATTTTACACAAATTCTTTGTTTGATATTTTAATCTATCATAAAAATCGCAACTGACCTTTGAGTGTACCGACTTAAGCAGCTGTTGTAAGCAAACCGGTTGACAGATCACACTCTTATTCGGCATAGTAATTAAGGGCAGTTCTACCAATCCAGCAAAACACATTTTTTTTTAAAATCAGTTACCTAGTGAATTTAATCACAATTTCCGGTTGGTTTTTGTCCCAATGTATCGAAGAAAACCATAATTTTCAATCTTTCAATTTCTATTTTTTAAACATGTATATCCTTTAATTTCAATACAAATGATACAGTAGTTTTATTTTACATCTAAAAAATCGTATTTTTTTAGACAATACGCTGACATAGGTGTTTTCCGTAAAAAATATTGCAAATTTAATTTCTCATTCTTTTTCCTAAAAACTGTATTAATGAATTATTTCAGCTGTGCTCAGTAAGTCCATGACTTTATATTCGCACTCTATTCAACTCTAATAAATACTGTAACTTTCACCGTTTGCACCGAACAGGAATCAATTGAGCAGAACTGGTGTGAGTGGAGCGCTTTTGTGCGAAATGAGTTTAAAACCGGAAAAAAGCGGAATCCATTATTAAAAACCATTTAAGCGTGCACTCGCCACTCAGCAGATCATATTTTATATAAAAGGCTTACATAATAATGCAATTCATTCTATCAAATGGCATACAGTATTTAATAGCGCTTTTGTCAATTACCAGGCATACAGCTGTGTTTAAATGCATGAAAAAGTTTGGACGCTACGAAAAAATTGCAAAAAAAAATATTGTGTTAACATGTGTGCACACACATACACTTGCATTTATGAAAGAGTATTTCGGCGAAAAAGTAAACTACAACTGTATGCTCATACATTATAAGGTGCACATATATATGTGTGTGTCTATGCACTTGCAATCGTGCAGCGGAAGCGCTCACGTACAGCTACGGTGCGCCAACATCCTTCCGCCGTACGTAACTGTGAAAATCCTTCCTCATCGCACACACACTCGCTCACCGCTCGTCTGCAGTCAATGTGCCACATTCGTTATGTCTGTCCAGCGCACCATCTGTCACGTTGCACACAGCACACTGCACTGCATGCCACTCCACTTGCAGCTAACGCAAATTGACAAACTGAAAATATTTTACAAATACTACAAGCGCTGTCACGTGATTTAATTTTGGTGCCAGCTTTCGGCTCCGCACCGCTAATGCTCGCAATCTACATCGATACCCGCTCATCCTCATGCTTTTGGTGATTTATTTGATCTTGTTGCTTTTGTTTATTTTTTGAAACGCTTAAATCACAGTTTCCTGCTTCCCG
Organism: Bactrocera correcta; assembly: GCA_027475135.1. Taxonomy (NCBI): domain Eukaryota; kingdom Metazoa; phylum Arthropoda; class Insecta; order Diptera; family Tephritidae; genus Bactrocera; species Bactrocera correcta. The sequence continues at coordinate 113,331,775 of CM050323.1, forward strand.
CCATGCTCCACCACGTCTCCGCCCACTTAAGCGCAAAAAGCAACTACAAAACCGGTACAAATTCTTCGCTGATGTTTAAACACTGTCCAATAGGATAGTGGCGCAAGTGGGTATTCCACAATTGCCTTTCAACGCTCCATCCGCTGCGGTTTTCAGCCGCTTTACTGCACAGTAGTGGATATAAATGTTGCAACACTGTTATTTTTCTTGCTTTTCCTATAAAATTAGTAAAGAAATATGATTCTTTGAGTACTAAAGTTCACTTCAAAAGTTAACTGTTGGATAAAAGTGTGACGAGTATACGTAAAAAGGTTGTTGATAACACTTTTTGGAAATTAAATAGCTGGTTTGGGTCCTCTTAATGTTATCACGTAAAACTTTAAGGTGAGAGTTTGCAACAGAATAATATATTTAGGTCACGGCGAAATTACTGGTCAGTACTTAGATAAAATTACATGTTTTTTTTTTTTTATTTACCACAATTTTGTTTCATTCCAAGTGGTTGTACGGATTTACGTTGCGAAGTAAATGCATTTAACTGTTTAACTGATTAAAGTAACAGTTAAAGTACCGGCTAAATTTTCCGATATTTATGTTAAGACGGTTAATCTAGCGACTGCGTTAGTTTATTTTACCTAATACAAGTTATTCAGCTTAACAATGTTTGTCATACTTATTTCTCAAGGTATGAGATTCTAAATTATTTTTGTCGTATTCCAATTAAAATCAACTTTAAAATGGATATATGTATATAAAATCGGTGTTTACGATTTTTTTATTGTCAATATTACACTTTTTCTGCATTACAAATTCAATTCAAGCCAAATAACTAATTGTTAAGTTTTACATTTTTAATCAACTGATGTAACTGTTAATAATAAACGTACGGTTAAGTTATGAACCGTTGTACCCCTAAGACGACGAAATAGCTGATGAGCGCCAAAAGTGCCATCCGTCTGGTAACCGAACAAGTACAAGAAATACGGTAGCCACTAAAGATAATATACAGAGTAATATATGAAATGGATCCCAAGTTCCTCTGTAAGAGATCCGATGGAAAACTTACATGTTTTTTTCACACGGTCTTGAGATAACTACTGAGCGGTTGTCGATCTAATGAAAAGTCCCATCGTACTGGCTTTGCATGCAACCCGGATAGATATAAGTAACGACGATACAAACAGGTATGTGAAAGAAACTGGAACACCTTAAAAACCTCTTTTCAGAATAAAATAAATCTATTATTATCAAGAAGCTTTGCTGTTTAAGGCCCTAGCGGAAATATCAAGTCGTTCTTAAAGTTTGCAAAAAACATTGACGACTTATGTGACGATTACTTCAGCTGAAACCAAACTGAGCCTTCATCTGATACAACCAAAGACCAGTAGGTCTATGTACAGCATGAAAACCGACCAGTATAAACTGACTTTATCTATAATACCCGTCACAGGTACATTTTTATAGTATGAAATGGTATAAAATGAACTTGATAGGTTAGTTTGTATGTACCTAGATGATATCATGGGCTGATTTGATATATGTATGTTTGGGGATTGTAGCATTACCTTGCATAAGAATATGTGCCAAATTTTATGAAGATAATTTTTTATTTCAATCGATTCGTTTGCATGTCAGATATATGCTATATAGTCCGGTATCGGAGGTACAGATAAATAAACAGTTTCTTAGTGAAAAAGGATCAATTGAAAATTACAATAGATAACTCAAAAACTGATGGTCTATTTGAAAATATAAAGAGAAACAGATGGACATAACAAAATCTATTCAGCTCGTCATTTATATTTGGTATATACTTTATAGGGTCTGCGATATTTCCCTCTGGTAGAGAGACCTAGATAATATTTGATTTTAATCTAGAAAAATTCATTGAAATTAAGACCACCCAAATAATTATACAACATCCCACCTGTCTACTACTTTTTCGATCGCGACTGTTTCTGTATACAAACACATTATACGACACTGTTATGTATGAACAACCTGCTTCTGTGTCGTTTGACTTGTCAGCAGCGTCCAGCCGTTACACCGAAAATTCTATAAAAAATTCCATTTAAGCAAATCGAAATCATTGAAAACACTGCGTAAATAAATTATGAGTAGGCCATGGAATCGATGTTCAGGTAAATAAAAATTAATTTGCCGCGGTAAACAAATGCGCGGCGAATAAAGTGAACCGAAAGTGGTGTACTGTAGCGAATAATAAAAACGAAATTCGAGCAAAGCCAAAAAAATGGAAGGCCACAGGAAAACGATTTTATTTGATTTGCGGCACCAATACATGCGAGCGAGATTGAAAATGCGCCTATATACACCCACACATACGCACACGCATATACAGCAATACATTTTTTATGTTTGGACTATATTTGAAATACAAAAGGTTGAATAATTAATTTTTTTGCAAGATTTTCACAATTTGTGTAAATAGCAGGCTTCCAAATTAATATTCATTTTCGCATTGAAAAAGGATCACAAATATTTGTTATGCGAATTTTAGGAGCGAAATTTGAATTGTAAATGAATTTCACATTTCAACGACTTCAATGTGTTCAGCGAATTTTTAAAAAGTAGATTTCTTCGCGTTGATTGTGAATATTTTTCGTGTGGTAAATATTATTAGAGAAAGTAAATTGAAATAGTATTGATTACCGATTTTTTTGTACTTTAATGGTACGCGAAAATTTTTGCTAAGCTGGCTTCGCTTTTCCATTAACACAACGCTACTGGAAATGAACATTATCTACAGAGAAAGTACAGACAGCACGAAGTTTAATTGCAGTGCTTTTCGACGAATGAAACCAACGCTCTCAAACATAAGCAGTTGAAGGGAAAATTGAATGAAAAAAATACATATCATGACATATTAAAAATAGCCAAAACAACACATAGACATCACATCATTCCTCGTGGGAAATTCGGTATTCTGCCTATTAGCATTTGATCACAACTGATTAAGCAGGCGATTAGACCCCAGTTCCTATAACATAATTCTGACTGTATATGTGTCAAGGTTATGAAATCCTGGTATGCGTTGTCTTGTGAAATTTTCGAGACCCTTGCATCCTTTTTGGTATAAGATTTCATTTCAGTTAGGTGTTTTGTGAACACTAGGATAACAAAAGCTTCATTGGAAATTCTATTCTCATCTAAAAAGTTGCTACATTTAGGGTGATGATTCAATAGTGAATTTTTTAAACCAAAAAAAGTAAACTATTGTGTCAATTTATAATTTGGGAGTTTATATATACATAAACGTAAAATATTTGAAAAAAATGAATTAAGATATGTATGGTTCTCCATGGATGAAACCTAAAAAGAAAAATTCTAGGCTAAAAAATATTATTCGCACAATGAACTTATTAAAAGTTGAATTTTACCCATATTATACAAGTCATTTGTCCCCGAATAATCCATCAAGCAAATTTGAAAATAAGTACTTATGAGAAAATCGACATAATTTTTACGAAAGTAAAAAAATAAAGACTTATTTTCAAGGATCAAGTATCACACATTTTGACCAACGTAAACGTCTTACGGGGGTATTCTAGTCTAGAAGCATGAATTTCTGGTAATCTTTAAAGTGTCGTAAAAAAAGGCAATTAATATTTTTAGTATCCATTTTTTTATTAGTTATTTATTAATTTGTGAAAATACAGAAAAAAAATTAAAAACTAAAAAAGGTAAAAAATTTCAAAAATTATGAGCTGACAAAGTGGGGGGTATCAAAAAATTTCCACGTGACCATGCCCATGATTTCAACCCTCCTAGTTATCTGAAACCAAAAAAAAAAAGATTTTTAATCTAGAATAATGACGCAATGGTCGGAACTACGGAAAAGGGGGAAACATTTTTTTTTTCACAAAATGGCGACTGCCTGAAAAAAAAAAATTTTTTTTTATCACTTTTCCCGACTATTTCGAATTTTTTAAAAATAATAAAAATAAAAATTTTGAGATGGGACTAGTTCCAACCATAGACAAGCCTATAAAAAAGACTCCATAAAAATGTCAAGTAAATCGGTCCAGTAGAACCTGAGAAATCGTGGGCATGGTTCCGAAAAAGTCAGTTTTGAGAAAAACGCGGTTAAGGTTTCCCTAATGTCTTTTGTTCGATTAGTTTCGGCCAAACCAGTTTAGATGCCGGGTCAGAAAATGCCTATATCTCCGAAAATAGTTTGAATTTTGAAAAATCTTCTTGTACACATATTCTTGAATAGTTAAACTTTGAAAATAATAAAAATATCGATTTTTTTAAATTTCTAGACTAGAATACCCCCTTAAAGAAAGATGAAAGCCGGATATCATCTTATCTTATAGAAGGAATATGGGTAGTGTTAACTCTGTTTTATACATTTTATGCACAAACAAAAGATACCGTTATTAGAAAAACACCTTTCCCCTATTGATTGAGATAACTCGTATTTTTGCCGATATACTCAAAATAAAGTCAGGCGGAAGTTCGTAAATATTTTTATTAGGTATTAGAAGGCTAAGAAAAATATTGACCCAATTCAACATATTTTTGACATTATCCCGTTATGATTTTTCCGAATTTCAATAATATATCTCACAGATTAAATATTTAATGCAAGATACATCTGAAAGACAGCATTTGTTCTTGCCTAATTTGCATACTGGAAAGTGAAAGAATCAGTTGGAATTTTAAGTTGTGTTATATAAGAAATTTGTAGTCGTGGTCTTCGTTTGACTTCGCCCATATTTCATTGCAATTAAGGAATAACAGTATAATATTACCTACTGAGTTTAGTTGAAGTCGGTCGAGTAGGTACCGAGATTTTTATTATAAAATCAAAAATGTGAAGTTCATTAAAAGCGACCTAAAATAAACATCAGTTGGGCCAGCTTGCAACTAAAAATATAAATATCTGTCAAATTCAATATCGTGACATTTTAAGGCCGCCAAAATTTTACTGTCGGCATAAAAATAATATACGACGCAGCTGGGCACAACACAACAATTTTATACACTTTTGCCATTCTACTATAAAAACACACACTCACACACCTCTTGACATATGCGCCAACCAAGTGACAACCACCGACGCGCCCACACTGTCGCCGCTTTCATATTTTGCATAGAAATCTCCTACCCCTTGACTAACCCAAACCCTGTCTATTATTATTTATATGTGCGTTGTTGTTTTTTCTGTTGTTGCACCGCAAAATCATTAACGTGGAGGTGTAAAAATATTGTCGCAACTGTAAATTGCGGCACAGAGCAACATATGCGCGCACGACGAGACGACCGACGACCACAAACAGAATTGTGTGGCAGCGTCGCATCGCAGTGTTGGCAGGGCCGCAGCTGCCGCGCCAATCGGCAGTCAAAAGTGCCGACACATTGATAAGCACTTACGGTCTGCCATTTGCCAACACCAACACCATCGACAACAACAACAAATGCAACAATAACTCAAATACAATAATAAATATGGCAGTGGCGGCAGCGGTGGCAGTAAAGCAAAAACAACAACAAAATAAAAACACACAATAGCAGCACCTGTGATAGCAACAGGAACGCTACGGCGCCTATAACGGTAATTTGTATCAGTATGTGTGTGTGTGTGTGTAAACAAGCGAGTCAGCAATCATTTTGTGGCTACGGCAATATGCCGTTATATTGGCAACAGTTGGTGGTGTGAGCGCGAAGAGCGTTCATAGTCAACGCTCAACATGGCGGCAAAAAGTTATGGGCACATACCAGCTAGCGGTTGTAACTGTGTGTGTGTGCATATGTATATAACGCTCTCTGTGTATGTGTGTGTCAATGTGCTGATGTTGGCATAAATTTCTGCTTGTAATAATGAGAATTTCGCAGCACATTTTCGTCATTTACGCCACCGTTCACAGCGTCGATTACTCCATGCTCTTGCTTATTGTTATTGCTGTTGGTGTTGGTGCGGCGCTGCCACAGCCGCATTCACAGCGCTAGCCACAATCACAATCGCAATCTCACGCCGTTCGCTATTCACTGTTGCTATTGCCGTTGTTTATTTATGGTTTTGCTTTACTGGTTGTTGGCTTATTGTCACAGTCGGCGTGCTGGTGCGCTTGTGTGTGTGTGCCACTCTTTTCATATTTTATTGTTATTGTAATAAAAATGTAAATGCGCGAATAAATGAAGTGCTGCAGATTTTCTCATAATTGTTGCTGGCGATTATGTAAATGCTATGGGGTTTGCTTTTTAATAGGACACTCACTGATATTTTCACTATTTTGCTTTCGGCTTGCTCATTGAAGTGTGTTTTTATGCCGGAACATACATAAATTTACATATTTGTACTTGCGGGTATGCCTGTAGACTGAATGGTTAAAAGGTGGAGTTTTGTTGAAGAATCATGAGAATTCCAAAATAAAAGATGTGGGGAAATTCCGTTAGCTTCGACTCCAACGAAGCTGTAATACATTCACAGGTGCATTGATCTGCCAAAAAGAGGCTATTAAAAAAGTAACTCTACTTGGATCACCCGTTATTATATCTTAAAAGAACACATACATATTTTGATTTGGATCGGCTTGTTGCGCATAAAAAGATGTGGTTTGAGTCATGCGTGGTTTCGCTACTTGATGGATATTTATTTTGATACATCGAGGGGCGATTGTGGGAAAAGGTTAAAAGAAATGACGCAAAGGTCCCGCTAGATTCTCGCGGCAATTCGAGCTCATAGCCTGCAATGAGTGTTGGTTGGATTCCAAGTACGCCATTCACTGAGAGGAAGTCGACGAAGGTGTTAATGGCGCCACTGTTAAAGGCGGTCAATGCATGTCTGAAATGACTGAAAGTACTGCCGGATATCGTTGACGTAGTCAAGGAAAGACCTCATAAAGTTTTCAGGACGCGGCTCTGCTTCAAGCAGACGACTACAGGCATGGATTCCCAGCAGAAACTGCTTAGAAGAAGTTCGTTATATTTCTTAACCTGAAGCATGCGAGCCCCGATGTCTACGTTTTTGGCCACAGACATCAAGCGGCTTCCTGTTATAGTCCAGAGTGTAGTATGCTGACAGGTCTGAAGCTTCTTCGTCTGCATTTCACTGAATCCAAAAGACCATATCAATACGGCGTAGTTTAAGACTGGTCAGCGGATTGTCTTATTTGTTGCCAACAACGTTTCTTTGTCTTTTCTCCATGAGATATGGCCAGTTATCGCTATCATATGACTAGTGAAGGACCTAAAATGTTTTAACAGCCGGAATTTAACTTCAACGACTTTAATCTTAAGGTCAAGTCTCAACCACTTCGTCCTGTTCGTAAATATGGTCGCTGAGGATTTACATATTGTGACAGAGTGTTAAGCTCCTTGCAGATAAGAAGCGAGAAAGATTGGAGAAATAGCCGTTTATTTTTATATTTAAATTATCCCATCTTAACAATTTTTTCAGGATTATAGCCAAATTTCGTGAAGATATCTTGTGAAAAAAATCATTTTTTTGATCGATCAGTGTGTGGTGCAGGTATTAGCTATAGAGAACCGATATCGGTCAGTCCGAGAAATAAGCAGTTTCTGGAGAAGAAAAGGACATGATGTAGATTTTACCTTAAAAGAAAATAATTTAGTCAATTTGTGTATTTTTACATATATTTGTAACTACCTCTTCGCAGACTCTACATGCCACTGAAACACATGTTTTGCGGCTAAAGCTGTTTTCGATTCGCCAAGCGTTGGAGAGTGTAGAATCAAACAAATTATACCAGAAGTTGCACTTATGGTGCAGCCCTGCTCTAACATTTCTTCTGACGCATGGGCGAATTTGCTACAACTCTTTCTTTTTTCTTTTTCTGTGATAAGTTATTGGTACCATGCTAACGGGTGGGCCATCTAACGTTTTAAATTTGAATTATCTATATTTCGACATTGGAAACGTCAAATACCATTTGGAAAGTGACATATTTAGTAAAAAGTCTAAAATTTAAGAAATGGGTCGCTATTCACAAGAAAAAAACTGGGAAATATTGAAAAAAAAAAAGCGAGGATGGTCAATTTTACCGAAAAATCATATTTTCGGACAAGCCTCATTTCCACCTCGATGGTTACGTTAACAAGCAGTATTGTAGCATTTGGGGCACAGGACGGCGCTACGTGCCATACATCAAACGCTACACTCAATATTTTACGCCCTATCTTCGAAAATCGCATAATCAGCAAAAGAGGTGATGTGAATTGGCCTCCCAGAAACTGCGATTTAACTCCGTTGAACTATTTTCTGTGAGGAACCGTTAAAAATAAATGTTACGCCAACCATCCAGAAACAATTCAAGATTAAAGTACGAGATTCAAGCTGCTGTAGCTGCATAAGGCCTGAAATCATCGAGAAAGTACTCCAAAATTTCGTGGATCGGATAAGCTACTGTAACCTCAGCCGTGGTAGTCATTTGTCCGAAATTGTTTTCAACAAATAAATTTCATAAAACAACCTTTTAAATAAAGGTTAGACCTTTGAAAAATATCAAGCCGTTTTTTTTATTGAATTTTTAAATTTAAAATTTTATATGGCCCACCCTTTATTTGCTTGGTGAAGAACGTATTTCTGTGTGAAGTAATTTTTTTTGTCACTACTAAATTTTGTTTCTGCAAGGTATTAAAATTGCTATACCACTTTACTGAGGCATGCGCTTAGTTTCTCGCAAAGCTTCCTAAAATATTTTCTACAATGCCTTACATTTGTTTACAAATATTTTCGGTGCAATTATAATGTTTGTTTGACATAAGTATCGCAACTCTAATATTTTTATAATTAAAATATCTTCAACCACCTGCCGTATGTCGTGTTTGATGTTTTATTACTTGACTTGGAACAACTTGAAAACGATAAGCATTGGTTTAAGAAAATCATCTTCTCCAATAAGACTCACTTTCATCTGTGTGGTGCGGTGTTAAAGAAAACTGTCATTTCGGGTGCGAAGAAAATCCGAAAATTATTCATAAACAAACGTTACATTCACCTAATTGACAGTTTGGAGTGATATTCGGTTTGGTGGAATCATCGGTATGTACTTCTTTCGAAATTAAGTAGGTGACATGTGGTGAAAATCAATGATAATCAACTTTTTTTGACCGCAACTAGAAGAAGACAACATCTGGTTACAACGAGAAAGGGCCGCGTGCCACACCGAACATACAACAACCGAATTATTGCTAGAAAAGTTTGGAGATTCGATCATTTCAAGAAATTGTGCCATTGAAAGGCCTCCAAGAAGTTGTGATTTGACAACATTAGACTACTTCTTGTGAGGTTATTTGAAGTCATCAGTATTCAGCAATAAACCAGACTCTATTCAAGCTTTAGAAGGCAATATTGAACGTGGCATTCATGACATACGACTTGATTTGTTGGAAAAAGTACTCGAAAATTGGGTTCATCGAATTCGTTACTCCAAAAGAAGACGTAGAGACCATTTTAATGAGATTATATTCTGAACTTAATTGTATAGATTGTACTTCACACCAAATAAAAAACATTTGAATTTCCGTAACAATTAGTGTGTTATTTTTAGAAAAGAAATCATATCACTCTTGTTGGAAAACCCGATATAACAAAAGAAAGAAAGAAATTGTATAAGGATTATAGAACAATAAAAACTATTAAAACAAACACTTTAAATTAATAAAAAAAATTATTAGTAATAAACTTATGTTTATAGAGCTCTCATTGGAAAAATTGTATTATTCACGGGTAATTTTGAAGTCACAAGAAGAAAAAGCACTTGCTTTTATTTTATTTTATTGGTTTCCGAGTGCGTTGAAAAAGATCACTTAATACCTCGTTCAAGCGGCAAATCGTGTGTAATTAAAATCGTAAATAAACAAGTTTATTGCTCAGTTAAAAGAAATCGGAAAATAAATATTTCAGTAGCAAAAAGTATTCGCCAAACAACTACTTCACGTTTCAGCATAAAAAAAGAAGGAAATACCACTTTGCGGTGCTGATAACGGAATTAATGGCACACCGCGGCAATGAAATTGAATAAAACAGAATTATATTTAATAAGTGTGCACATATGAGTATTGGTGGAAATGTAAATAACTTAAAAAAAATGCCCTCGAATACACATGCACACATAATTAATGTATGGAAATATTATATTAAGACTATTAATGCGCTTAATACACAATATTATGGAAAAAAGTGAAATGAGAGTGAATAAAGAAATAAAATAAAACAAAATGAAATAAAGATACAGTAAAACCAAAGTAAATTAAATCAAAATTTAAAATAAATAAAATAATACGAAATAAACTAAAATAAAAAATAACTAAAAAATAAGAAATAATAAAATAAAAATGAAATAAACTAATAAAAAAATTAATAACATTTAATTTAAAGGTGCGGATAAAAATAATTAAAGCAATCAACAAAAAGTACGAGTATAAGGAAAAAGAAAAATGTTAACCTCCACTGCACAAAGCTATAATAACCTTCACAAATACAAAAAAATTCCTAGAAGAAGTTTACATCTATGACAGCTATATGCTATGGAGGTCTGATAACGGCGATTCCGACAAATAAGCGGCTTCTTGGGGAGGACGCATGCAAATCGAAATGATCTCTCAAGAACTGAGGGTAAAGTTCGCCTATACACAGACAGACAGACAGACGAACATTAGCTAAATATATCGACTCAGTTTGCTAATCATTTGTATATAGTATATCTGTCTTATTATGATCTGACGTTTCCTTTTGGGTATTACAAACTTCATGTCAAACTCAATACACTCGATTCAGGCTACAAAAAGAGTAAAACAGACTGGATCGGTCACTAAAACATATTGCAACAACTTTTTTCTCTGTTCCTGTGAGGTCTGCTCTCCATCAGCACACAAAAAGTCATCGAAACACATGCGAGTTGTCCATTGCTGCTGGAGTGACGATAAAATCGAACAAATTAAAGAAAGAATGCTTGAAAGGATTTCAACATCTTTTATGGGCCGACAGAACACATTTCGGTTAATATTTTCGTTATGAAACGTGTCAATGCTGGCTCACAACAAAAGAAATGAATATTTTGCAATATCAAAAATAGATGCTTGACAACGCAGCTGATGACCCGAAAAGTGACAAAAGCGAAAAAACCAACATTCGCAGAATATACCGAAAGCCACCACAGCCAAAGCTTATAACAAATGTAGAAAAAGTATTTTTAAGCTGCATTGGCTTATTTTGAAGGCCATAAAAAAGATTTGTATTGAAATATATGTATAAAAAGTATTGTTTTTTTTTTTGTCATTCCGGGTCAATTTTGATGAAATATGTGTGTGTGTCAAATACATAAAATCATTGAATTGAAATTCCCTTAAAGAATATACCACTATAGTACTGTTCGCCACCATTTTTATTATTCGACTTTATTGAGAATCATCACCAAATCACGTTGCCTTCCTTATTGGCGTAAATGAATTTAAATTTTCTTCAATTTTGATTTTAATTAAACGCATTTGCTACGCGCACCTTAATATGACACAAATAACGGCATTATTACGCTCACTATACAAAACACACAACACACACATGCATAAAAACACAAATGAGACAATAAATATGCGCGGCAGTCACTCTGGCTCATTTAGTACGCTGCTGACATTTGCAAGCGCCGTGTGCCAAATGAAAAATGGCGCACAATCAAAATGAAAATAGTTGTTGCTTTGTAGTAATAGCAATAAAATACATTTGAAAAGAGCACGCGCACACACCCACACAAACGCAATAACATACGCGCTTAGTGTCGCACAAAATACACTCTCCTTGACCCGTCAACTCATTTGGACCGAACTCAACGCCACCGTGCCGATACACACACACACACAGACGGGCGCAAGGACGGGCAGTCGAACGAATTGTAATGAAGATAAAGTGCCCAGGCGCACAAATGCCACTTAATCCTGAGGAAGAAGAAGCAGCAGCATTTCGCTGCCCCGCCCGCTGACGTCAGCTGTTTAGATAATAAAAGCGCTGTTGCAAGACTGTTTGCTGTTGTTGTTGTTTGCTTTATGCTTTCCACCGCCTTCGTCTGGTTGCGGCACTCAAATGCCACTAAAATCATCAACTGAAATATTCAACAAACGCGCACATACAAGCAGATATACAACAACAACAAGCGCTGGTGAGTTGTCGTACATACAACAATAACAACAAAAATGTTGCTTAAATAGCAAGCAATAGCGAAGGAGCGAGAAAACGTTGACAACATTTGTTTAAATTAAAATTAAAAACGGTACATGTAAAACACACACACATACATACCTACCTACATACACTCATATACATTAGAACAGCAAAAACGGAAATAACAACTACAACGGAGACACCTTGCAACCGCTACCAAGAGCGGCGACAGCATTAATGGCTACAACAACAGCATAAACAACACTTAAAACGACAACAACATTTGCAACAACAACAAAAAACAACATTTACAACAACAAAACAGCGAAAGCAAAAACAACAATTACAACCAACACAGAAAAACCAGCAAAAACACTTGCAACAGCCATAAGATTGCTTGCCACACACAACTGCGCCAGTTGGTTGGCTCGCTGCCTGCCTCCTCCACGCGCTACTCGAGTGTTGCCACAACCGCCGCGCGCCGGTCACACTTGGCAAAGGCATTTGCAGCAGTTACAATGAGTAACAACAGCAACAGCAGTAGCAGCAGCACGATACCGTTGTTCATTTGTATTCTTGCAACGTCCTGTTGAACATTCTTAATTAGGTTAAATCTACTCAAGCTGGTGAAAGGCAAACCTTCAACCGAATCGGCATGCCAGCCGCCACCATCAACAACAACCAACACCGTTAGTACGGCAAGAACGTGGTTAAGACTTGTTGTTGTTTAGAGCAAACCTGCTGTTGGACTCTTGTTCTTGTTGACTGAGTTGTAGCATTCGGTACGGATCTTTCGGCTCCGGGTAGTGCGAGTACCGTTATCAGATTTTGCATCTGTTGAGCGCACAACAAAAACTTATGAGCACATATACACACACAAACATGTATGCAAGTGTCAGGGAGTGTGCGCTGGCATCTTCCAGTCATGTGCGAAAGCGGTGTAAGGGACAGTTAAATGAATGCTATGCATGGAATAATTTGCAAGAAACTGCCGACAAAGGCATATTTGCAATGTAAATCCTGGAAATGAAACAATTACGAAATCCTCGTCCGCACAAACACACACACACACATACACACATGTGTGTGTACATATGTACAGCTGCCGCCAACTGCAACCAACTCTTGTGGCACCAATGAATGCCATTACCATTAACGGTTCGCCGAAAGCTGTTCGCAGTGCCGACGAAACGTGTGGATTGAGCAACAGGAATCGGATCAACATGCCAGCGAAAAAGGGTTTTCAGTTTGGGCTATTCAGTTTCACTTTCTGCCAGCCCTGCGCCGGTGTGTGGGTGTGAGTGAGCTACACTTCCTGCCACGAGCTGCTTACAAACGGCAGTGATTGTTGCAGATTTTCGAAATTAATGCGAGTGCGATGTGCTTGAGTCCCTTTATTGTAAGCCGCCTTCAGGTTACAGGCGTATTTCTGCTTAAATGTGTTCTACTGTATGTGTGTGCATTTGTGCAGTAGGCATCAAGCCGAATTTTACAGCTAGAAATTAAAACATAAAGCCACTTAAGCGGCAAGCGGCAATGAGTCTGTGACGCAGCCAGCGTTGACAACGTGTAAGCATAAGTAAAATTGTTAGGGATGTTCATAATGTGTGTTTTTAGCAAAAAATAATCACTTCGTTTTCTAATTATCTTTAATGTGAAACAGTTGGTAACAATTATTTTGCAGAAATGTACAACGAATAAGTGGCTATTGTGATAAAATTATGAAATTTTCATTACTTTCAAGCAAGCATCATCTTTTTTTTTTTTGTGATATTAAGGTTATTCTAAATTCAAAATATTTAATTTTTTCATTCATATGTATTTTTTTAGTATACAACTAAATATATATACACATTAGGGTTTACCAAAAGTTTGGTTATTATTATTATTATTATTATTAATTATTATTATTATTATTATTATTATTATTATTATTATTAAATAAAATAAGAAAAATTTAATGTAACTATATATATATTATATATTATACTTATGTTTATTAAAAAATAAAATTTTGTAAGATTTGAAAATTTTGAATTTATGTTTTCAAAAAAAGTGCATCCCTAATGTTTGCATACGCATGCAATTTTTCGCAGCAGTCACCAGTGCTTTAATATGTTCCACATTTAAATTTTTACGCATATTGTGAAATTGTCGAAAGGCTGAAATCGGTCTCAATTAGCATAATTATTTTTAATTAGTCATTTCCGTTTTTGCGAAGCAGAAATTAAAACATATTCACACGTGCGATTAGTGACTCCAGTGACCCGTTAAACATGCGAATTTTGAATTTAGACAACAAAAAAGAATTTTGTTAATGTAGTTGTTGTTATTATATATTTATATAATTATTAAAATTAATTAATAAAATTTAACTTGAAATTAAAACAAAAAATATTTTTTATGGAAAAGCCGCTTCTATTTATATTATTTATAAATTTCATGAAAATTAAATATTTTACTTTAATTTATAAAGTCAAATTTTACAAAAATTTAATTTTTTTTTAATTAAATAAATTATTTTTGTAAAAAAAATTACATTGTAACTTGTTTCAATTCAAAATAAGTATTTTTTATGAAAAAATCGAATTCCATTTTTAGTAATTAAAAAAAATTTATAAAAAAGTTTGATATTTTTTTTGTTTGAAATTAAAAAAAATTATATATTTTTATTAAATTAAAATTTTTATTTAATATTTTAAACATGAAAAAAATATTTCTTTTTATTTAAAAAAATTTTATGAAAAAATAACATTTTAACTTATTTCAATATCAAATAAATACTTTTTTAAAAACACAGATTCTCATTTTTTTAATTAAAACTTTTTTTATTTTGATAAATTTGGTTTTATGTTTGTTTTACATAAAAAAAAAAAATTTTTTAATTGAAATTTAACTATTTTTGTTTTAAATTAAAAAAAAAATAATATTTTTATCAAATAAAAACTTGTATTTTATCTTTTAGATCTTTTATAATCAAATATTGCTTTTAAATTAAAAAAAAAAATATTTATGAGAAAATCTCACCTTAACTTTTTTCAATTTCAAATAAATATTTTTTATAAAAAAAACGGATTCTCATTTTTTTAATAAAAAAAATTGTTTTTTTTTTTCGTTTAAAATTTTTACTTAATCCTTTAAAAATTAAAAAAAAAATGTAATAAAAAAAATTTATGAAAAAATTCAATTTAAAATAAATATTTGTTCTGAAAAAATCGGGTTCTCAATTGCTTTTCCTAACAAAAAAATATGTTATAAGAAAAAATTACGTTTTTTATTGAAATTTCTTAAAATAAAAAATATATATTTTTAAGTAAAAAAATCACATTTTTACTTCCAACTATTTTTTCCTGAATATTTAATTAAAAAAATTTCTTCTCAATCTCTTTTGGTCTTTTTTTCAAAAGTCATATCCCAATATT
Source organism: Bactrocera correcta (assembly GCA_027475135.1). Lineage (NCBI taxonomy): Eukaryota > Metazoa > Arthropoda > Insecta > Diptera > Tephritidae > Bactrocera > Bactrocera correcta. The sequence continues at coordinate 113,347,339 of CM050323.1, forward strand.
TTTGCTCTTTTTCAGTTTTCATTTATTTGTGTTATTCTTCCGTCAGTTCGAATTGTTATTGTTGTTGTGTTTGTGGCAAAATTTCGTTATTCTTGCGAATATTACAGTCGCTTCGTGCCTGTTATAGCAAATGAAGTAAAATTTAATTAACCCGTCTTCACATTTCATTTCGTCATATTTCGTTGCATGCCAAAAACTCTTCCAACACGCGTTCTTTCGTCCTATTCAAAGCTCACAATACAAAAACGAATGAAAGGTAATCGTCATAGCAGCAGCAGTAGTCCGCAAATAAGCGCTGGTATACATTACAAAGTCGCTCAGAAATATGAACCCTGAATACGCACATTTCAAGTTGCCCAGTAAACCAAAATTTGCAAACAAAATTCCAAAAAACATAAAGTTTTGGTAATTTCAATTTGTTAGTGTCTCTCCACTGTTTCCACTCTACTTCTGTTGATTTAGAAACTTTTTTCACTTTTCAACCTCGATAAAGCAAAACCAATTTAATTCTCTCTGAACTTAAAATTTATGCAGAATAGTTACATCAAACGTCATTCAGTCAGAAATGGTATCTACAAAAATCATAATCCGACTCCAGCGCCATCTTGCGACTTTCGAAATATTCCATAAAGCTGAAAAATATGTATGGAATTTTATTTACAATTGGAGCTGCTAATTTTATGCGATACTTCTTTGGCAATCTTTCTTTAACCTTCAAGACCCTCACAGAAACATCGACTATATTCTATAATTCGTCAATTCATCCTCTATCGAGTGGCTTACTGGACTCGACCAGTAACTAAAGTCAATAACCACACTACACCCACTAACTATGGTACTCCCCTGTAATCATACTCCAAGTCTGCTCATAATATTCATAATAACGAAAGCCAACAATCCGCGACTAAACGCTATCCACAACAATATCCTTTCGAAACTGACATACTTGTACCTTGGCATTTATCGTTCGCTCCGCTGCACACCCACATAACACTCCAAACAACTAAATATTTAAATGCACGAATTTACGTGCCTAACTCGCGCTACCCTTGAAACTATTCACTTCCCCCTTTATAACTACTAAGGTACGCGTGTGTGTGCGAGTAGTTGAGTTTACCATTTCGAATGCTTTGCTAACCGACAGCGGCAACTCCATCAGCAAATGAGGATTATTACCGGCAACAGTCGGCCATCGAGTGGTTTATTACCCGCACCAGGCGAACCTCAACACACACACACGCACATCCCCTTTAGTGGCATAGATGGAGGCAAATCAACTCGGTTGGCAGCGACAGCTGTGGGCTCTGAACTCTCATTTCGAGTTTAGTAAAAATTGCTGAAATGATTGACAGTCGCCCGCACACTCACATACCCCTAGCCGCAGTTGGTGGCGCCCCACAAAGCAGGCGTTTAGTTTTCTGCTAGTGGAGTAATCATAATTTGTACGCTTTTCCATTCTAGTGGCGCACAAAAGCAAATATATTTTACACAGCACTGTAGTGGAGGTTTGCAAGTGTGCACACTATTTGCTGAGAGACAAATGGATATCGTCCGAAATTGAGGCAGCAGGTGTCCGCAACTTAATTATCTTTGGGTTTTAGGTTGACAAATATATATGTATTTCTGCTCGTGGCGTAAACTATATGCCTGGGCTAAATGATGACTAACATTATTTAAATTTTTACTAGAATTGTTAAGCTGTAGGAATTAGAATGAGAAATAGTTGGAGGCGAATCTATAGACTAATTTTTTATGCCCTAAACAGGGTATTATAAGTTTGCCATGATGTTTATACGACTCAAAAAGAAACCTCAGAGGCCCTATAAAATATAATTATAAATAATCAGCGTGACAAGCTGAGTTGATTTGGCTATTTCCGTCTGACCGTCAATCCGTCTGTCTATATATAAAATAAAGGGTGATTTTTTAAGAGCTTGATAACTTTTTTTTTAAAAAAAACGCATAAAATTTGCAAAATCTCATCGGTTCTTTATTTGAAACGTTAGATTGGTTCATGACATTTACTTTTTGAAGATAATTTCATTTAAATGTTGACCGCGGCTGCGTCTTAGGTGGTCCATTCGGAAAGTCCAATTTTGGGCAACTTTTTCGAGCATTTCGGCCGGAATAGCCCGAATTTCTTCGGAAATGTTGTCTTCCAAAGCTGGAATAGTTGCTGGCTTATTTCTGTAGACTTTAGACTTGACGTAGCCCCACAAAAAATAGTCTAAAGGCGTTAAATCGCATGATCTTGGTGGCCAACTTACGGGTCCATTTCTTGAGATGAATTGTTGTCCGAAGTTTTCCCTCAAAATGGCCATAGAATCGCGAGCTGTGTGGCATGTAGCGCCATCTTGTTGAAACCACATGTCAACCAAGTTCAGTTCTTCCATTTTTGGCAACAAAAAGTTTGTTAGCATCGAACGATAGCGATCGCCATTCACCGTAACGTTGCGTCCAACAGCATCTTTGAAAAAATACGGTCCAATGATTCCACCAGCGTACAAACCACACCAAACAGTGCATTTTTCGGGATGCATGGGCAGTTCTTGAACGGCTTCTGGTTGCTCTTCACCCCAAATGCGGCAATTTTGCTTATTTACGTAGCCATTCAACCAGAAATGAGCCTCATCGCTCATCGGACGTAAAGCGCGAAACACATTTCGAACCGAACACTGATTTTGGTAATAAAATTCAATGATTTGCAAGCGTTGCTCGTTAGCAAGTCTATTCATGATGAAATGTCACAGCATACTGAGCATCTTTCTCTTTGACACCATGTCTGAAATCCCACGTGATCTGTCAAATACTAATGCATGAAAATCCTAACCTCAAAAAAATCACCCGTTATGTATGCGAATAAGTCCTTCAAGTTTAGAGATAATAGACCAAAAAGCTACTCTTTTTTTGTAATCGCCGATATCGGATCACTGTAGCAAATAGCTGCTACACAAAGTGACCGATTTGAATAAAGTGTTTGTATAGAAAACTTTCTTTTTTCATTTGAAGAGATCTTCACGAAATGTGGCCCGGGCTATTATCAAAGCCACTAGTGCTATCTTCGAGCACATTGTTCGGATAAATATATATACATATATACATATATATATAAAGAACTATACCATATAGCTATGACGGATCACTTTGCCTCCATCATTCTTGAGACATGTCTGATATTACAAGCTTGCGATTCTTTGGTGGAGCTTTAGACACATTTTCGAATTTTAGTCATGATCAATTTTTTCATAAAGAATTGGCAAGTAAACAACATTCAAATAAAAATTCCGGAAAAGTAATCTACAACTAAAACCCAAAGCAAACCTAAAGAGTATTTATCTAGAACATCTTAAAGAGATCAAACTAAGTATCTATAATGGAACTTTTACTACAAGAAATATTTTATCCAATTGTTGAAATCACGCAAATATGTCATGTCTTTCATACATAAGAAATTTTGTGAATATTTAAAATTTTTATTTGGGTATGAAACTCCACTACAGTTTTCTTACGAGAGGTGTGTGTCTTGGATAAAACTTGGATATTAACAGCAATACACCGCTAATAAAAAATATATACCCCTATTAGTAGTAGTAGCCTAATGTATACAAAGCTGCGTTTAATTGGTTCGATGTTGGAGGAATAGATAGTGTTTCAATAAAAAGTAAAATTAAGTTATGTATTTTGAGATTAAGAACCAACACCAATTTCTAGTATGTTTACATTTTTACAAGTTCCAGATTAAATTGTTGCTTCCTTACAAGAATGGTGGCATTTACTTTGCGATTCTTTCATTCAGAGCTGGAGCTATTTTAGGAGGCACAGTGGCCCCAGTGCAAAATTTCTATACAATTATTTATTACTTTATGCATACTTCGACGACATTTCTGTACCAAAAAAAATATTATATTAATAAATTTGTAATTTTTGTGCATTATTCTTTAACCTGGGGCATTGTACGGAAAATATCTTCCCAAGAGATTTATAATTACTTCTTTCTTCGAAAATTTTCCTTTTGAGATTTCCATTGTGAGAAAGAAGCTCACGGAAATTGTAATTGAAATGTAATTTGCTGGATAAAAATATTGAACAAAGAATTGGTCTCAAATTATATAGTTTTATATTTTGCGTGCGAAATCGTTCCGAATGTTGGAAAAGACGGTTGAGAGATCACTAAATACATGCCTTGTTCTGGACGACCTTCAACCTCTTAAACTGATACAAATTTAAAAAAAGTAAAAGATATGGAGATTGAAAATCGTCAGATAAATATTAGAGACATGGTAAGAGAGCTCGACATCTCTCGCGAGTCCAATGGAATAAATTTGGTGGATAGTTTGGGTATGAAACGCGTTCTGAATTTAAAACCTAAAACGCAATGCATACCATTGATCAACTACCCTATTCACTAGATCTGGTTCCTTGCGGTTCTTTCTTTTTACCTAAACTGAAATTGCTGCTGCGTGGAGCCCGTTTCCGGGTGATCGAAGATCGAAGAGGTGAAACAAAATTTACTAAAGGAGCTTAAGACCACTCGATACTTATGAAAAGTGTTTCGAAGACTGAGAAATCGTTAGCATAAGTGTATTACATCTGCTGAGCATTACTTCGAAGTAAATACTTTTCGTTTAATTTACAATTGAGGGGTACTTTTTTTGTCACAATATACATTCTGAAAATATATAACATTACAGTCTTATAATTTTACAACAATTGTTAATTGGTGTGTCACTTAATGACTTAAAGAACATAAATTATATAAGTTTATATTTTGATAATAAAAGAAATAAAAATAATAACTCGACATCTATAAATGTCAGTAAAAATTTATAGGACTCATCGATTCAAAATGCTTGACCTAACACAAGAAAAAAATGATAATAAATCGCTGTTTTTTAACACTCCAACACTAAAACTCCAATGGCCGAGCCCACAATCGTAGTAAAAATTTACAATATGTAGAGGCTGCCTTTGTTTAGAACATCAACATCCACTATTCATCTCTGCAAATCCCAAATACCACTAAATTTCATACATTCCTTCCAAATGTTAAAAGGCCTAAATGAATGCTATATCTGAGTTTGTGTGCATGTTCAACTGAAGACTTATTTAAATTCATATTATTTCGCCATTAAGAGCTTTATGCTTTTATGAGCCTTTGCTCAAGTAAATTGCTCTACGACTTTCTTTCTTTCTACAATATTGCCCGAAAACAAATATTTAAATATGCCTCTAATATGTTTTTAAATGTATGGATGCATACTACTCCTATCAACACGTTTATTTATGTGAGGATATGTGTTTGGAGGTAGGTGTGTGTGCGTTGGGCCCCCATGTTTTGCTCATAAATAAGCATTTTTATTAAGTAATGCCTGCTTGCGCATAAATAACATTCCCTGCCACATTTGCCAACGATATAAATGTAATAAATGAAAGCAAAGAACCTTACACAAATACACGCGCACGCACTTCACTAATATACACATATAATATACAATATACATGTATATGTGTGTGTGTTTATTTGAAAATATGTACTAACTGACCATTTGGCTTGACTGGCTGTTGGCTTGGCCTAAGTAAAGCATAATGACATCATAAAGAGCATAAATATATGCAAACATACACATACACACAGATGACGACTTCTTATGTTATTTGTTTATTTATGTATGTATATGCGAGTATATTGTTTTGTAAGATTTTGTTGTTGTTGGCTGCTATATGAAATATGAGTATGAGCATATATTAGAATTTATGCATCAAGGGAGATACAAGGACATGCTGGGATATAATGGCATTTCACTCACTCTTCAGGTCTTCTATTTTATGTACTATCTGCTTGCTCTCTCAAGAGCCACTTTTATTAGTGCCGCTAACAAAAGCTTAAATAATTGCATTTCTCGACAATTTTGTTGGTAGTTTTGGTATATATATACTAATATAAACAAATATCTACACACTAGGGTGGTCCTTATAAAATTATTAATTTTTTTTTTTTTGATATTTTCTGTGATTCAATTGCCTTTTCAAGGATATTCTCGTACAAACATACATCTGCACATTAGGGTGGCACTTAAAAACTATATTTATTTATTTTAATATTTTCAGTTTTCCATTTGCAAGTCAAAGAATCTTTAAATTTTTATCACTATTGAAGAGTAAGAGAGCGCTGAAAGTAAAAAAGTAAAGATAAGGTAATATTTCGACGAAAGCGTTGGTAAAGAAAACCCCACATTTTAAAGCACTAGATATTTTCCGCGGAATCGAAAAATAAGAAATTTACAATTGAAATTTAAAATTGGATAAAAAAAGTAGTAGTAGTAGTAGGTCGTTGTATTGAGAAATATTATATATATACAAAACATGGAGAACGAATTTTATAGTAATCGGATTCTTTGTATTCGAAAAAAGAAAAAATCTTATTTGAAAATAAACTGCTTGAACAGATGCAATTGGGGAGTCACCCTTTAGAAGCTGTAACTCAAAACCTAAAATTTTATTATATTTTTACAATATTACCAAAATATAAAAAAATATGTTGATTTTCCTTATTTTACACTAGATATGCCCTTAAATATCTATTTTAGTATATACGATATACATTTAAAAAATATTTTGGATTCACCCTAATGTGTAAAAATGGCCTGATTATCGTTATACGTATATTTACTTTATATTTTTAAACTAATTCAAAAAAATATACCACCCTAATGTGGAATTTTTATATGCACTAAGAGTTTTAAAATTATTTTAGAACACCCTAATTTACAATTTTTTTATGAAAATCAAAATATTCTATTACATATTTATGAAATAATTATAAAAAAATTAGACCCAGCCCTAATGCGCATAACAATTTTATACTGGCCGAAATCTCTGCATGTCACTATATTCGCAAACTAATAACAACCGCATCATAAATAACAACAACAATGGCAACGAAAGTGCAATAATTGCCTATTTGCTTACAAAAGTCACTTGATTTGCTACTTAAGACAGTGCCCAGGCAGGAGTCGAAATGCGCTAAAGTCTTGACTATTACAAATGACAACATATTTTCTGCCAACTATACTACATATAAATTTGTATTTTTTAACTGTATATATATTTCTTTTGCTGTTGTTGCTTGAATTCACACTGTTGCTGGCGGTTGTCTGAAGGGCGCACTATTCATTTCATTTGCTGTAATCTCCACAGAATTGTTGCTGTTGTATGCATAATGTGAATTATTCAATTACATTTCGTTTAATATTTCAATTTAATTATCTGCGCTGCTTTATCCTTGCAGAGCTCGTATTCGCATTCGCGCCAAAATTCTGTAACTTGACACTAGCGCGCTCTCTACATTATGCAGAGTGTGGCAATGCGCTTATATATGTACTCTAGCTCCACAAGCGCACATACGTATACATAAGTTTATGTGTAGTCATTCATGCATATATTTTCACCTTTTGTATGTACTCGTTTACATATTTAATTTCATTCATGACCCACTCACCTTAGTCCTTGATATATCCGACGCTGCCGCAAGCGAAAAGGCAGCAGCCGCATGAATTTAAAGTTAAGCGTTCACACACACACACACAGATTTTCTACATATGGATGTGTGAGTGCGCTAGTGTGTATGGTGTATGTACTCTCATACAATCCACACTCACTATAATTAAGCCAATGTAAGCGTGTGTTAGTGGGTGCTTGTGTGGGCTTTCTCTCTTAATGGTAATGTGACTCTCACCTGTAAGTAAAGAATTTAAAACAATCTCATTAATAACTTAATTTTGCGAACATTTCGGTTTATAATTGCGTTTAATTGCATTTGCATATACACTCCCTGACTGCTGTATGCGGGAACGAGTGGCAAATGTTAGTTAGCATGTGTTAATTAAATATATTCGCATGCTATGGTGAACAAATTTCGAAGTTTTGGCGCTATGGGAGGCCTCCTTTTATAACTTTAAGTACATTTGGTGGGCGCTTCCCACAAAATTTGTGTCATTATGCGCATCAGATAACAAGGAAAAAGAACTTCAACTAGCATCCATAATTTTCATATCACGAACAGGGTTTATTAAGTTTAGATGCCTGATCTCTCAGCAGGTCGAAGGGATCACAGTTAGAGTATAATGTTCAATCATTTCTAAAGTCAGATCTCAGGATATTTGCTACTGACGAAAATACCCTAAACCTATCACAAATCTGCTAAGAAATTTTATTATATTTTTTTCTTTTTCCGCTATTTCCCCTGGATATCTAAAAGTATGGTATTTTGTCTTGATCTGGCAAAAGCGCAACATTCGAGCAGAAAGTGTTTAGATTATTCTAACTCATCTTCTTCTAAACAGCTGACTGGTCTGGTAAGGTACTCAATCTTACTTTAGAAATCCGATCTAACGGTGTAAATGCGTTGACAAACTCATTATCTTTACAGTTTATTGCAAAACAGCTATCGCCAGGCACCCACACTAGTCTAATGTACTTACATACTCAATGCTAGAGATAAGGAGTCAGATATCCACAGCGCACAGTTACTGAACTCTAGGCTAAGACTGGGACAGCTACAATATTGGAGTGGATAATCGCCACTTCAAAGAAGGCTGCTAGGCCTCCTGCCATCTTTATAGAAGCCACATTCGCTTGGAAGGCGCTGCAGTGGTCAGGAAGCCTTTAACTGGAACTGATGGAAAGTTTCCAAGAAGTTCTTTCCTCTCATTGCTCGCACAAATGTATGGGAGCAGAGAAGCAACAGCTAGAGCTAGGTTCAGCAATCTGGTAATCCAAGTATTTTGAAATGAAGTCAAAGTACACAAGGAATCTAGAGTGCTCAGGCTTACAGTCATCTAAGTATGCAGATTCTATCAGTTTGAGAGCAGTATTCGCGGTCATACAATTTGTTCCAATGTCCTACGGTTTTACATAACCCAATTGTTGGTTGTCTCACTCTTACAACCATTGTTGAAGAGCCGTCTAATAGAAGTCCTGATTTTCGGAAGTTTAAATGTCCACCCGAAGCGTTTGCCACTGCCACTTTGTAATGTAAGTTGATAAGAGCTCTCTTGCTATGCCAGGCTAAAGACTTCGACGCATTTGTTCACCACCGTGTCAGCGGAGACAAGGGACCTATAAAATATATTATATATGATCAGCGTGACCAGCTGACTCAATTTAGCCATATCCGTCTATTAGTCTGTGTGTACATACGCGAACTGGTCCCTCAGTTTTTGAACTATCAAAATCTGAATTTATTCATACGTCCAAAATGCTTTCAACTGTCGGAACCGTCGTTATCAGACAGCTATAGTATATTGCTGTCATAAGGACTGACCGATCAAACTCAAGTTCTTGCATAGAAACCTTTTTATATGCCAAGACATCCTAACAGAATTCGATAAGAAATATTATTCAAAACATTTCGATAATCTCTGAACAAGTGATTTTCATCAGGCAACTGTAGCAATATAGTCAAGTAGCCTATGACGTTGCCAAACTCTGATTAAGATCAGCAGCTTTTATAGATAGTGCCTCCACCATCAATAGCGGAACTCTAAAAAGATTTCGAACCTCAAGATTTTCGAAAGAACAGTTAAGGCCCAGGTAGTTGTTGTTGTAGCGACGTTTAACTTGACTCAAACTTTATTGTGGAACGTCACTTGTTGACAGTCTTTGCAAAATAAAAATCATACTGTCTTCCGATTTCAACTCACTGTGGAGAGAATGGAATGGAGTCTACTAAAATTTGATTAAACACCAACGACCCAGTCTATATACTTAGGTGATACTTGGTCTCGTAATCTGCTCTTGAGGCTTTCCACAATTGAAAATCTAGCAGCTGCAGGTTCCAATTTGAAACCGCTGGAGGTGGGTACCTTTCAATTCATTCTGACATCCAAATCACCTAGGATCATATACTGGAAACCTATTTATTTATTTCTGTAGAACATGATATCAAATTTTATACAGTTATGTACCTGCTTACTACCGTTATATTATATTATAAGTTAATATTCGTAAAAAATATGTCAGCGGTTTTAAATCTTTCATTATATGGACATGTAAGCTTCAGTTTTCTTTATATATAACAACAATATTACGTAACAACAACAACTTGCATCATATGAACGCACAGCCACATGTAGTGGGTTGTGGTGATTGCAATATTTGAAACCGCTTGCAAGGCAAGTCAACAGCCAGTAAGTGTAACTCACGTGGAGAACAACAATAACACAGCAATAAATAGTCATAAGCCGAGAATTGCTGCGGGCTGTGAGCTGCGGACTGCAGCTACTACGAGACGCCGGGGAACATCAAGTTGCTGCCACCGACACTCAAGTATGCTCAACAACAGTAACAACAACAAGCTTAGAAAAGTGTTAGCAACCGGGAAGTATGTTGTCTGCTGACAACAAGTAAAAAACAACAACAGCACAAGTAGCAAGAATGGCTGAAGCAACAGAGTGTCGCAGCGACAATATTATTGTCAGTAATTTAAACTTTATAAACAACAACACAACAACGAAAAACGAAACAAGAGACACGTGAACAACACAACGGTCGCTGAGACCGAAGAATATGCTGAAATGACGAGCACAAACAACAACAATAACACGAGTGGGAAAAAGAGAAAATAAACAAATCGACGGCAAAAAAGTGGTGCGGGCAACCATAAATGCCAGAGTTGCCGGCTGACTATGTGTTTATTATTGTTGTTGTTGTTGGTTGCGTAACACTATGTAGCAATGGCGGTGACAGTGTCAGCGACAACTCATCAGTGTCAACAGTTTTTCGCGACCAGCGGCAGCCACGACAACAGCCAATCGGTGGCAGCGAGTGTGCGCGGCACTCACAACGGGGTTTTTTGTTTTATATGTGTGTATGGGCTAAGCCGCATTCGTTGAGTGGCAGCTATTTTTGTCACCGTTGTTATGGCGTTCGCTCTTTTTTATTTCTACATTTTTTTGTCATACATTTTTGGTTTACTATGGCTTTTGTTGTTGTTGCTGCCACATCAGTTCACTATCAACATTTTGTAATCCAACACATGCAACACTTCACACTGCTTGTATTTACAATCTGCGCGTGTGCTCTTACCCCGCTTTCATATACAGTTATAATAAACACTGTTGCGCTTGCCTGTAACGGTATCTATGATGATGGGCTGCAATGAAGTTGCAGATTTGTTGAGTTGTGATCTCCACATTGGCATCCGCTTGCAGGGACCACAGCAACAAAATCATTTGCATCATAAATGCATTTCCGCGTATGAGTGTGTATGTGTGTGTGTGAGATGGTGATTTCAACATTTCGCGAAATAATACGGTCATGTTTATTTGCGCATTGTCGGTTAGCTTGCAACATTTGCGCTGCCATTCAACATATTTCGCAAATCCAACAGAAATCAACAAAGCTCAGTCAACAAAAAGTTCGATTATCCAAGAAAGAGCTGAAGAATCATACATATTTGAGTAATACCGTAACGCAATTTTTCTGAACTGAGCCAGTTGGATCAGTCTTAACCTAACATTTATTTGTATCTGTCTATTGTCTGGGCAACCACGAGTACTCAGTCCTCAAATTTGTTTTCTTAATTACCAGTCAAAGTTAGAACACCCTGTTCTCTGAAGAAAAACCTTCAAATACCTTCTCTCAACAACTGGTCAAAGTTATATTCTCAAAACTGAGGTTACAAATTAGACCAAAGATATTTCTGAAGGTCGAGTTCAATCTTATGCTGCATCTTGTGTTCTACAAATGACCGCTTAAGCAGGCTGCAGCTTAAGCATCATCCTTTCAGCCACAAGTAATGTACCTTACTGCTGAATGATATCTGCTTTGGTTCCATCTCTTATGATAATAAAAATGGAAATTATGTTCTGTGCTCTTATTATGGAAAATAAACTCATAGATGACTGACCCTTTTCAGTTTATTCGTTTCGCTTCCCGCTTATTGAGTTCTTCTTCATTATATATTATCGTTCTTCGACAAGTTTTTGCACGATTAGGGAATTATGTAGTGGCTGGGACCCAATCAGAAGGGGGATAGACTTCCGTAACCTCGATAAAAATAATCAAAGCAAAAGCAAGAATTTTGATAGATTTCGTCTTGCCCTCACTCACTACTTGACCCATTGCCTCGCTTTGTTATCCAATGATATTAAGTATCATCGGTCTACGCCAGCAGCAGTACACTCTTATAGAAGATGGTACCTTCTGTATTCTGAGCTGCAGCTTATTTTCTCAGAAGTTGAAGAAGTCGCACGATGGGGAGTTGTCTTGTCTGAAACCATGTTGGTATCGAACGGCTCGGAAGGGTCCTTCCTTCCCGATTTTTTGGTATTGCTCTCTCCCTCTCATGACCTTAGAAAGTGGACTAATAGCTCAAAAATAGCTATGAGTTGGTAGCAATATCGATTTCCTCGATAGTTAAACCTATGCAACCAGGAGGAATTCGGATTTTTGACCACACGAGAACTACTATTTCAGCAGCATTACTGAAGAGATGTTTTCTGCCACCAATTTCACCATATTTTGCCATTTTTAATAGTAAAAAAATTAAAACTTCAATATTGGATGAATGAGTGCTTGATACCGATTCGACACAGAATAGAAGGCGCTCACTGATTAAAAGTATAAATGAGGCAGTACTTTGTAGGCAGACAGTTGCCTTTCTTCAGTATCTGCTTAAATAAGCAGCTACGGCAGCGAAACTTGTTTGGGTTCTCTACTTTTTAGCGATATTTTTCGAGAATTTTTGTTAATTTTTTTAGATTTCTTCAACAACAATTAGATGACATGCTCCGAATTGAATGGTAGCAAGACATTTTGGAAGTGATTTGTAATTTCTTTAATTTGACATAAGAATCCTTATTGTCTGTCGGTAAAGTTATAATATAATATTCACTTTGTCAGACCAGCTACATAGTTGCTTCAAGGTTTAAAGTTTTTAGGTTCTCCTTGAGATCGGCTAACGTTGGAGGCTATATTGTGTATATCCAACGAAAGCTATTCAGACTGACCTTAGAAAAGGTCTCTTTAATGAGTTCGCGAGTCGTCGTTAAAGAGAATTGGATATATTTGCAAACTAGATAGTATACAATATTTGAGAGACATTACTCCATGCATGAGGGGCCGGGAACAATACCTTTTCAGTGAACACGAACTCATGGTACAATAACATTATAGACTAAACGCTCAAATCACCGCTAACTCTAATCGTTAATGCTAACTGGGCATAATCCACAGGGTACTGAATTCGGTAGGCATGCCGGTATGCCTGCTATCAAATCAAACTAAGCGCTAGTTCATCAATGCAGGTATAATATTGTTGGTGTGAAGTATCGCTGCAATTGAATGCAGTACCACATATGTCTGTTGTGTGTGTGTGTGTGTATAACATTCCAGGATTCTGCAGTTTCATACGGGATAATCTATTCAAATGTGCAAATACAGTTATGTGGCAAGAGTGAAATACTATCCAACACCACCACCAACAACAGCAATAGCAACAACCAACGGGCGCGTAACTGATGTGCCGTCGACAGTGCAATCAATGTTTAAATTACGCGGAAAAGTATCTCATTTCCAAGCGTCAAGTGGCTGGCCAGGCTCATCAGTTATGGTTTTATGCCTGCAATGGATATGCTATTCGAAAGCCATTGGTCAACATGGAATTTAACTATTTGCAGTGCAATATGATAGCCACGCAGGTGAATTCGAATGTATGTATATGCGCGTGTGTGTGTGTGTGTAATTGAGTTTATGCAAATAGAGTGAGAGAAATGCGAGAATACCTGCTTTCAATGGCGCACGAGGCGTAAACGCATAAATATTTTGCATGCATGGAAAAAACTTGAAATTCTTCGGTTGCATCTGGTTAGTAGTGAGCTTTTAGGCGCACTGAGCGCAGGCGAACTCATTGGGTCGTTAGCGTAATTGCAGATAAAAATGATAATAATGCACCGTTATTTTGCTATGAAAACACGTATAAATATGCGAACACACGCACACACGCTCACACATGTGGCACATTTATGATGCCTGCCACACAAGCGTTACGGGAATTTCCCACATAAAATATGTTGCAGCGTCCAATTTAAGCACCTTTAGTTGGGGCTACTCGCAAAAGCTTTTCATGGCGCACAAAAGTATTAAAAGTATATCTTCTTGAGACCGTGTTTGTGCACTGCGGAGACGGCAAACAGATAAAGCAAAGCCACCAAGCCACACTCACACACACGGTCACATCTTGGTGGCATATCCTGATATGAATTTTGCGTCCACTAGTGAGCAGACGGAAGCCGGGGCAGTCAACTTGCAACCAGCAAATAACTGCACATTACACGTTGTCACTTCGAACACGATGCAACATTAATAACACCAACTAATGCAACAGAGACGACCGCAAATTGAAGGTAGTGTGAATGTTGGCATACTTGCGTGCCGACATCTTGGAACAGCTTGCCGCTTGTGGCATCACTACGACTATCGACAATGCGGCTACATGCTGGTCGCGGCGGTCGCTACACATGACCAGATGTGGTACAGTGAGTATCATACGATAGTTTAGTGATCAAAACCATTTTTTTATAAATGATTGCACCGAAATTACAAATAACAACCAAAATTTTCCATTCCAGAAATTTATTTTTGATTTATATATATGGTAGCTATATGCTATAGTGGTTCGATCTGAATAATTTGTTCGAGAATTGTATCATTCGGTGGTCTTAGTGTTAGACAGTATGTTGCTGAACGACAAAGTTTTCCAAACAAGAACTTTAATTTTTATGGCTCGGTTTGTATGGCAGCTATATGCTATAATAGTCCAATCTGAATAATTTTTTCGGAGATTGTAGCGTTGGCTTGGATAAAAATCTGTATAAAATTTCGTGAAGATATCTCATCAAATTAAAACATTTTCAAAGAAGGACTTCATTTGTACCGGTCAGTTTGTATGACAGCTATATACTTTAGTGGTCGAATAACGGGAGTTCAGACAAATAAGCAGTTTCTTGAAAAGAAAAGATTCTGTGCAAAATTTTAAATCATTAGCTCAAAAACTGAGGGACTTGTTTTCGGATATCTTCATGTACAGGGTAGGCCATTTAAAGTTGACCCATCTGGCAACGCTGTAACTTTTAACAGCGCTGACAAATCGGCTAATGTCATACCGCGTTAGAAGCGTCATTCGAAGACAATTTATACCATGGAACAGTACACTCCAAAAGAACGCGCTGAAATTGTTCAGCTTTATATTCAAAATAACTTTTCAATTGTGTTAACTCAACGTGCGTTTCGCAAAATAAATAAAGTGAAAAGTGCTCCAGTTAAGAACACAATTAAGTCTTTATACGCAAAATTTGTGAACACCGGTAATCTCAGTAATGCCAGTCATGCATCCAGACAACGCACAAGACGTTCTGATGAAAATATCGAAGCTGTACGAGCCAGTATTGAGGAGACTCCATCGACATCGAGTTATCGCCGCTCTCAGGAATTAGACATCTCTCGCACCACTCTCCGACGCATAATTCATAAAGATTTGAAGATGTTTCCATATAAAATTCAAATGGCACAAAAACTAAACCCAGCTGATTATCCGGGACGCCTTAATTTTGGCAAATGGGCCATCGAAATGGCTGAAAACGAACTTGACTTTTGGCGAAAACTCATCATGTCAGACGAGGCACATTTCTCGTTGAATGGAGGCGTAAACAAGCAAAATTGCCGATTTTATGCCACCGAAAATCCTCAATTAATTGAAGAACAGCCTCTTTACGACCAAAAAGTAACAGTTTGGTGCGGTGTTTGCGCGAATATGATCATCGGACCGTATTTTTTCGAAGACGATGATGGAGCCACGACAACAGTCAATGGTGAGCGTTATCGAGCCATGATAACGGATTTTGTGATACCCATTATTCGCGAAAATGACATGGATAACTTCTGGTTTCAACAGGACGGGGCTACATGCCATACAGCTCGACCAACAATCAATTTATTGCGACCATTTTTCCCCGGGCGATTGATATCGAAAAATGGTGATGTTGACTGGCCACCGAGATCACCAGATTTGACGCCACCAGACTTTTATTTGTGGGGTTATTTGAAATCCAAGGTATACGCTAATAAGCCAAAGACCTTAGCTCAACTGAAAGCCAACATTCGACGTGAAACAGCCGCCATATCATCCGAAACATTGGCCAAAGTCATGGAAAATGTCGAAAAAAGAGTGCATATAGCTGTCAAAGCAAAGGTCCCCATTTACGCGATCTAATTTTTAAATATTAGCTGAAACAAATCCCCTTGGACCAAAATAAATTATTTTTGAAATGAACAAAAAACATTGTTTTCTTTTGTTCTTTTTTTTTAGAAACAAATGGGTCAACTTTAAATGGCCTACCTGTATCTTAAAGAGTTTCTCATGCATGAGACGCACCGTAAGGAAATTGACGGTGTAACCGGTTACTTTTCAAATTGTACAAATTATTGCAACTAGTAATATATTAGTTAATAATTGAAAGAATTATTAACTCAATATTTTCTTTTCGTCTTAATCAGCTTTTTATCACAACGAACCGACGTCATAAGCTACAAAAATGAGATTCCCTTTAGGATCGAAAATGGCTTAAGAATTGAACCCCGTTTCATATTCTTTTGAGAAGTAGTGACAATTAATTTTCCCCTCAGGTAGCAAAAACTTCAAGATAAGAACTCTAATGATGTTAAATGAAGAAGCTCTTCAGATAATTCGATACATATTTATTACGACTTGATGAAAGGAAAAAAAGAAAAAAAAAAAATATGTGAAAATACTCTACTCCATCTATACTTTAGGGGACAATTTTAGGATCTTAAGCTTACCTATCATATGTAGTGGACCAACAACCTGTACCTATATGCGATTATAAATAATTTTTTAAATTAGATTTTATTAACCCAAGTTCGGCTCAAGTTGCCCTCGAGAACAATCCACTGCTTTCAGCAGAGCATTCTTTATATATTTATATCAAAAACACCCACTGTGCGCCAATGTCTTACGCCCTACTTGGCACCGAATTCCTACGCCACTCAAGTCGCAGGCTCACACACTTGTCCTCTTGTCTCATTGCAGGCCAATGTGCTTATGGTCCAACATTGCGGCAGCGCGCGTGTCGCCCCTCAACTGCACCGCACCGCGCCACACTGCATATTGCACACACAAATCTCCATCAGCTCGTTTTTATGGAATTTATATGCTGTTACTAGCAGAGTCTATCTCGACAGCCATTACTATGCCGGGTGTGTTGTTAGTGGCTACTTTATATGGCAAGTAGCTGGAAAGATCCTTACAGATTTACTCGCAGCGGAAGTGCAAATAAATTTCCAAAGTGCAAACGTACATTTTTCAACATTTCACTCTCCTTTTCCTGTAGCAAACCGGGTTAAGGCGCAAATACTTTAAAGCTGTGACTCGTACATTGTACTAAAAGATTATACGAAGGCTGGCAGGCGATGGCGATGGCGATGTCAAAGGAGAAGCGAAGGGCTTATTGCTATCCGTATAGGAAAATATATTCGAGGAGCCATAAATGTCAACTGGTGTGTCTATATTTTTGTATGTGGGTTTGTGTGTGCGCTTAGCGTGGGGGGGAAGCTAAAATCAATTTTCGTACAAATTTTCCTCTTCACTGCGAAAGGACAGTAAAGGAATTTCGATTAGGACGTTCGTTGAATTGCGAAAAGGCCAATTATTAGAAGACAGGCACTCCAACGCACAGTTATTGCGAAGACAATGCCACTCCTCTTTGTAGAGCTATGTTAGTCAATGCACTTGATAAGTCAACACCAGCACCAAAGTCCGCCACCGGTGGGCAGCACAATCCCCTTCTCACTACTAACAGTACTGGCTCAGCCTTTTTTTGCTTTGTTAACGCTATAGTCTAGACTAAGCAAGCAATCGACGCGCCGGACGGCCTGAATTGTGAACTGTCAAAAATTGGGACACGCACATGTTGGGAATTATTGATGGCCATCGTCTGTCTCTAATGGCAATTATGTTCATACAGAAAAGGCTTAAATTTATCGCTGGCAACTGTGTGAGTATAAAAATACTTACAGGGTGTTGCTTGTAAAATGCCTTCCTTATCAAAGTTTTTAAAAAATAAATATATGGAATTGATGAGATTTGTATGTATAAAAAGTTTATCATGATAGTTTTCTCATCTCAAGAAGAATAGTAACAAGCGTGCCATTTTGCTGAGACCAGTCAAAAAACTCGAACCTCTCTTTCTTTTGTGGTTCTCACTGGGAACCGACTGGTGTTCTCGAAGTGTTCTCAAAGTATTTCTAATGAAAAAATGGTCTACTTAGTCCAGATTGGTGATCATATCTATATCTATCATATCCTCATTACTAACCATGGCACCAATCCTGACATTCCACAAAGCTCCAACGATGCTAAATGGCAGTTCCGAAGCACTCCGAAGCGAATTGACTCCGTCGAAACTGTTAACCCGTATACATAGTTATCAAGCTCGCCTTGTAGTCATATCTCGAAGGTCATTCAAAATGATTATAAGAACCCGTATTGCAGATCGTGACCTTCTGTACCTGTTTGTAGGTGTGTGCTCGAGGTTTGATTATGAACCAAGCCGTCTCCACTATAACTGCAGAGTGGCAGCCGCATTTTGACCAAACTTCCTTGCAATAAAAACTCGTTCTGGGCGACAACGCATCTGGTATGTTCTCATGCAATATTTACCTATAGCTCGTTTTTCGCCAACATTTTCAACGCAGAAGAGCCCCCATTGTCAAATCGACCGGACCACCCTTTATACCCACATACTACCATATTTGTTATTCCAAAATTGGATATTATTTTTGCGGTTTTTAGCGCTTCACTGCATTTCAGTGTTGCTGTCATTTATCCAAAGCCACTTATAAATTCGAGCCCCCTCAATTGTGCGCGCGCTTTCGCTCTACAGCCAAAGCTATCAATATATAGCAAGCAACGACGTCTGAAGTGGCTCACAAGGAGTTCTATTATTAATACTATTAATGCGACGACAGCCACGGCTGACGGCATGACTTTGGCTCGCTATCGATAAGTGAAGCAAATAAAAATTATTTGCGCAAATTGGTCGGGTAGACGCTCAACAAGGCGCATGAGTCACTTGAGTGTACAGCCATTGGCAGCGGCATAGTTACGCCTATCGATAGCTCAATGGGTTTTATGTGTGTAGGTTTGCTAGTACGTATTTGGATATACTTATAAGTAATTATGTGCAGGGCGATTGCTTGGACGCAGCGCAATTAAATTGTTAAGTTCGTTGGCGGCGCGCCGTAGATCGTCGGTCATTCGCATTTGTCACAAATTTCGTTTAATTGAAGCAAATTCAATTTCCCACCGATAATCGCTGCGCCGTACGGACGGCAGCCTTGTTTCGCGCACCTGTTAAAATTCGAACGAAACTCGTTCAATTTCTTGCTGAGTGACAGCCATAATTCGTTTTGGCATTAACGTTTCGTTCTAACCTCTTTCGGTGCTGTCAACAACTTAACGAGCATATCGGGCGCTACTTTCGATCCAAACTTTCACAATTTGAAGTGTTATAAGAATTAAAGCGATGTGGCAGGTGCGCTTCCGTGGCATTTTAGTTGTAAATAGATATAAAGTGGTGCGTTGGTTTCTAGTTTGTATTTTTTATTATGACGATACTGTATTCTGTACACTGAATGATATGGAAATTAATATAGTGGTATCGTCGCAAATAACATCAATATGTCGAACTTCCACTGGATTACTTAAAAGATTTTTTAGTAATGCCTGTCGGAAAAATGTTTATTGACAGAACATCTGCTCTTTCCATTCCGATTTTGTGCTTAGTTTTATACTCCGCGCGGGTGTCAACTGGGCAATGGGTGTCGCTGCTAACAATGTTATGATCTCAAAATCCTGTCAGGCGACTTCTAGCGAAGGCTGACGTATTTTCCGAATCATCCCCTTTGGACTGCTTTACATGCATCTCAGAAGTAGGTGAATGGGTAATACAACGGCCATTGCTAATGAAGTACTGGCGGTAGGCATAAAACACTAGGGATAGAGAACTTTGAATTTAAAATTCAAAATGGAGAACTGTAAAGGAAGCGGATGGGATATCAGTCCAAACGTCGTCCTGGGGAAGCGACCGAGGGCTCCAACTCTGCCAACAAGAGAGTGCCCCGGAAGAAGCCCAGCAAGGATGGGTTGAAGGCAAAAGCGAGGTACAAGGCGGCGGTCGGAATATGCAACTGCCTCGAGGGCAAGTCCAGCCTGAAGGAAGAGGAAGTAAAACGGCTGGCTTGAGCTAGAGAGGAGGTAAAGATCGGCCGAGCATACTTTGCCACTCGAAATTGTAGTCATGCTTCAGATCCAGCGTATGTTAATCGCATTGAGGAGCATATCGCGGGAAAGAAGTAGAGTTCGACGGAAGGCGTGGTCAGCCAATGAGATTGCGAAACGGCATTTGACCGTTGCGCTCATAGACCGCAGTAACCCGCCAGGACAAATATACAGGGGTGGTGGAAAATAGTGGAAATGAAGCTACTGGAAGCCTTCCTTTCAAGAAAAGACGCCGAACAGTGCGCAGCCATGCGTCTTTTGATGGAGCAGAATGACTTAGCTGTGTAAAAAATTTAAAATGGATAAAGGAAGCGGTCAGAACGCTTCGAAACCTGTGTGAAAGAGCGAAACTGGAGGTGGTAGACCGCAGCAATATTTTATCAGTCCCCAAAGCGAAGGTAACCATTCCTCCCGTGGTGGACCCGAAACATGCTCTGCAGCTGCGGCAACAACAGAATCCAGACAACGTGGAATGTTAGTTTTCTAAAAGGAAATACCAAACAACTGCTGAAAGTAAGAAAATACGATGATACAGAATTGTGAATACCAAACAACAGATATTTGGACTATATTCACAAGCCTTAACAACCTTTTAATTTGGAGCTAAATATGATCTCTTTTTGGGCCATTCGAGCAAAGAGTTATTCCTAATACTAATTAATATTAATTAAAGCTAACAAAAGTGCAATTAAGAGTTGATGGTTCTAACCTAAAATAATAAACAAGTAAACTCAGCTGGTTCAGATCCAACTTAACTTCGAAACAGCAATTTATACGATATATAAATATGGGTCTTATATTTAATGAGCGATTCCTTACAATTAATTTTCAAGCTATTATATTTCAACCCCAATAATAAGAATACTAAGAAGAAAAATGTACGACTACTTAGTATAAGCCATAAGCAATCAATTTCTGCTTAACCGCCGGGGACTTTTTCACCCTTTAATTGGTCTACGCTTCTAGCCGTTTCATGGTCAACAAAGACTGAAATCTCAGAAATGTTTTTAATAATGTGAAAGGTTAGCGCGAGCTGGCGGCTAAGCTCCTCGGCTAGCCTTTAAAGAACCCTCATTTTCAGCAGAAATGTCACAAAGCATTTGCCGCCTTTTGATTTACTTAATTTCTTTAGAATTGTTGCATAATATTAAGCGCAAAGCAGAGTTTGTTTGTATGTGTTAGTGCCGTTACAATAAGCCACGCAGGAAAAGGCAAAACGATAATATATAATATGTGTGCGTGTGTGTGTCTATATAATGGCAATCAAACAAGTGGCGACTAGTTTTTCCACCACACAACAACAGCAACACACATACGACTACCGCAAATATCATAACGGCTCAGCGAAATGCTATGCGCGCGACCAGCGTCAGCAGCGCTGCAGCTTGTATGCACGAAGCTTTCAGCATAATTGCCTGTTGACACGGGAGTTAAGATTTGTGGGGCGCCTCCGCCATGAGGGTGAAACGGTTTTTATTGTGCAGATAAATGAAAATTTCGAAAATTATTTACCTCACCAGCCTGCGGCAGGTAGGACTAGAAAATAGCCAGCTAAGCTTATACCGCTCTCTGACATTTATTTGTATGAGTGAGGTGTGTGTATGTGCTGCGTAGTTTACTAGCTGTGTGTGCTTGGCGTGTATAAATTAAAAGCGGAATGGCTAAAGAGCAGTTGATTAATTCTGACATTCCACATACCTTGGCTTTTTTTCCCTCATTTGACCACCAGCACTCCCCACCCGCAGGCTTCGTTCAGCCGATAGCAGTGGCATTAAATTTTCTTGACATTCCAGTCTAGCCTTTGTTAGTTAGTCACTCAGGCCATTAGGGAAACCAATATAACGAGCTCTGGCGTTGGAAAGCGGGTTTCGTGTTTTATGACGCATTAAGTTTGCGCATAAAATTTTTTCATTTTCATTTTATTTCCTGAATTAAAGGGATGTAAATATTTATAGCACATTGCAAGGGCACAGCAAACACACACACAGGCATATAAATATGAGCGAGAGGTAGTATTACCACCTGAGAAAAGTTGTTGCTGCAAAGCGCTTATTGAAGCAAATAAGATAGCTTGTAATTAATAAAAAATAAACTCATAAAAATTTCTTCGAAAATGAGCTCAGTGTTTATCAAAACGGTAATAAAAGTGTCAAATTATGTTTATATTTTTCGTTTTCATATTCGTCGAAATAAAGCGATTAGGGGCGAGAACATGCAAACTCTCTATCTGATCTGCCTACGCGCTGACAAAAGCACTGCATATTTCTGCTGCTAGGATTGGATATTACTGAAAAATGTTTCTGTCAATTTTTTAGGATTATTATTAATACTTGTTAAATGAAATTAGAATTTTTTTTTAAATTTTCTCTTGGAACTTGACTGAATAGGTGTTTAATAGTAATCTGTCGCACCGTATATAGAAAATATAATGGTACCATCAGCATATTCACTGATGTGTCATTTTAAGGTCTGTTGTTTTAAAACTACAACAGCAACAAGTGGATGAAGGCAAGCCCACGCTTTCTTTGGAGCCTAGCATTCTCTGCAAAAACAAAACGAACTTTTTATTTAACTTATGACACACCCCTCATTCTCATGTGCCTTCAAAAAATTTATAAAATTATTGATTTAATTTTTGTTGACCCTTTTTTTAATTTAGTCTAGATTTTTGGATATGTGTTATTTAAGTTCAAAATTTTTTTTTTTTTTTTTTTTTTTTTTTTTTTTTTTTTTTTGAATTCATTATGTATAAAAAAGAAATTTAAAAATTGTACCAAAATACACTTTACCAACGACACTTTAAGGTTATATAATTCGGTAAAACCACAAATCCAACGCACTTTTTTCGGTACACTTAAGTGGAATTTACTGACAAAGAGGAGCAAAACTCCATAGCAAACCTCCAAAACCACAAGTTTTCTATAAATAGAAAGAAAAAAACTTGGTTTTAAAAAATATGTTGTAGTAATACAAGCTTAACTTGTAGGTAGCCCCAAGCTTATGCCATTTACAATAATAATAATTTAAGGTGAATCTCAGAATCATAAAAATGATTATTCTTTCAACCTGACAGGTATGTTAGTCGCAGGCAACACCTGAAAAATCTATAACGATAATTCTAAGTCCAGAGTTAGGCATAAAGCAGCCTTTTAAGCTGCCGAAGTACTACAGTACAGCCATGAAGCTAACCTCTAATGCATCAGCAGACCAATCCACATATCTATGTAGACAACAAAACAGTAATTAGAGCAGAAATTCGGTTCGCATATCAGCTGGCAGTGTTTTGGGAATGAAGGCAGCAGTGGGGAGTGTCGCCAGGAACAAGCATCAAAAATGCATCGATGACAGTGAGATAGTAAACGGGATTGTCAAGAGATGTCTATGGCTGTCGTCTGATAACATGGCAAGGAAGATATATTTCGATGGATTGATCTCCTTGAACTATGTAACGACACTTCATTTGACATCGCTAAGGAACAAAGCTGGTCTATGCGTGGCTGGCGAACTTACTATACTAACATATTTCTGCTGGAATGGTTCGAAGGTTCGCAAAAAACATATTTAAAAATACAGTGAGATTGTCTAAGTTCTTTCTACTGGTACATCTTCATCTTGAATACATTTTTGGCTGGTCAGCAAATCGAATCTTAAAATATCACACTTAATCGGGTAAAGAAGGTAGGTCTTTAGTATTTTAGGCGCACTATCTGAGTTTAGCACATCAACCCGGATTATAACCATTCTTCCACGTATTCTACTCGCCTTGAACTCATGTCGAAGAAAAAACTAAATTTCGTCGGCAAAAAAAACGGTTACTTCTACCGCACTCAAAATAGACAATAAGCGGTTATATGCTATGTATATTAGCGCCGAAAACCAGAAGGTATGTAAATTTTTCGAAATTGAAACGGCATAATTTTGATTATATACAACAGATCAATTTAAAATTCCCCTGCCTGGCAACTAGATGGAAAAATACAATTGAAGCAAAAACTTGTCTTGATGATGATTGTTATACCAAATGACATATATAATTTTAGGATGTTATTTTGTCCAAAAAATATAAATATACGTGACATTCAAGATAGAACTAGATGAGATAATTTCAAAAGGAGTCGAAGGCGAGTTCATAAATGTCATAACGGGAGCTGTAACCACAACTATTTCTCTTTGTAGCGAGAGTTTAGAAAATTGTATGCAGACATAAGTCATAAACTTTATATAAATACAAACATAATAACTTAATGAATATACCTGTCTCTTTTTGACCCATTTTAAAAGACATCATATAAAATACCTGTAAAGATAATAAAAAGAAAGAGGAGTTATTTTCAGTATAACAAAACTGGTTATTTTACTGCAAAGAAATTTTTATTAAGTTTTTAACATCAATTATACTATATTATTTTTTCTAACTATCACTTTAATGATTTCTATCATATAAAGTCTAAAATGTTCACATATTTGCTTCTGTTTCTAATTTACAATAAAACTTTTTCCAACTTGTAAATAGCCACCTTAATAACTTTATTGCAATAAATTACATAAATATAAAATTTCTTCCGGAGGCGCATCCGGTATGCTATTGTTTCCAAGTTGCCTCGAGCAATAACAGCAAAAAATTGGTGTAATGTAACCTTATGTACCCTGTAGGAAAAATTTAACTGCTTTCACTTTTAACGCATGTAATAATTGAAGGTTGACAGGTCAACTGGTGATTACAATAAATATTGATATGCAGTCAATTTTACATATATATATTATAAGGGAACTGTGGGACGGCATTTCAAACTCCTTACGTACAGCTGCAACCGAAACCATTGGCTTTCGGAAAGTGCAAAAGAACACCTGGTACGACGAGGAGTGCCGTGTCACAGCGGAGAGAAAACAGGCTGCCTACCTCGCAACGTTACGATCGACCACAACACGTGCGGGATGGGATAGATACCGAGAGTTGAAGAGGGAAGCGAGACGCATTTGTAGACAGAAAAAGAAAGAGCCCGAAACGCGTGAGTACGAAGAGCTTGATAAGCTGGCCGACAGGGGTAATGCTCGAAAATTCTACGAAAAGATGCGGCGGCTTACAGAAGGTTTCAAGACCGGAGCATACTCTTGCAGAACCCCCAAGGTGATCTAGCCACCGATGCCCACAGCATACTTAAATTATGGAGGGAACACTTCTCCAGCCTGCTGAATGGCAGTGAATGCCAAACACCAGGAGAAAGCGAACCCGATACCCCAATCGATGACGATGGAGCAGACGTTCCAATGCCCGACCATGAAGAAGTTCGAATAGCAATTGCCCGCCTGAAAAACAACAAAGCGGCAGGGGCCGATGGATTGCCGGCCGAGCTATTCAAACACGGCGGCGAAGAGCTGATAAGGTGCATGCATCAGCTTCTTTGCAAAATATGGTCGGACGAAAGTATGCCCAACGATTGGAATTTAAGTGTGCTATGCCCAATCCACAAAAAAGGAGACCCCACAATCTGCGCCAACTACCGTGGGATTAGCCTCCTCAACATCGCATATAAGGTTCTGTCGAGCGTATTGTGTGAAAGATTAAAGCCCACCGTCAACAAACTGATTGGACCTTATCAGTGTGGCTTTAGACCTGGTAAATCGACAACCGACCAGATATTCACGATGCGCCAAATCTTGGAAAAGACCCGTGAAAGGAGAATCGACACACACCACCTCTTCGTCGATTTCAAAGCTGCTTTCGACAGCACGAAAAGGAGCTGCCTTTATGCCGCGATGTCTGAATTTGGTATCCCCGCAAAACTAATACGGCTGTGCAAACTGACGTTGAGCAACACGAAAAGCTCCGTCAGAATCGGGAAGGACCTCTCCGAGCCGTTCGATACCAAACGAGGTTTCAGACAAGGCGATTCCTTATCGTGCGACTTTTTCAACCTGCTTCTGGAGAAAATAGTCCGAGCAGCAGAACTCAACAGAGAAGGTACCATCTTCTATAAGAGTGTACAACTGCTGGCGTATGCCGATGATATTGATATCATCGGCCTCAACAACCGCGCCGTTAGTTCTGCTTTCTCCAGACTGGACAAGGAAGCAAAAGAAATGGGTCTGGCAGTGAACGAGGGCAAGACGAAATATCTCCTGTCATCAAACAAACAGTCGTCGCACTCGCGACTTGGCACTCACGTCACTGTTGACAGTCATAACTTTGAAGTTGTAGATAATTTCGTCTATCTTGGAACCAGCGTAAACAACACCAACAATGTCAGCCTAGAAATCCAACGCAGGATAACTCTTGCCAACAGGTGCTACTTCGGACTAAGTAGGCAATTGAGAAGCAAAGTCCTCTCTCGACAAACAAAAACCAAACTCTATAAGTCACTCATAATTCCCGTCCTGTTATATGGCGCAGAGGCTTGGACGATGTCAACAACGGATGAGTCGACGTTGCGAGTTTTCGAGAGAAAGGTTCTGCGAAGGATTTATGGTCCTTTGCGCGTTGGCCACGGCGAATATCGCATTCGATGGAACGATGAGCTGTACGAGATATACGACGACATTGACATAGTTCAGCGCATTAAAAGACAGCGGCTACGCTGGCTAGGTCATGTTGTCCGGATGGATGAAAACAGTCCAGCTCTGAAAGTATTCGACGCAGTACCCGCCGCGGGAAGCAGAGGAAGAGGAAGACCTCCACTCCGTTGGAAGGACCAAGTGGAGAAGGACCTGGCCTCGCTTGGAATATCCAATTGGCGCCAAGTAGCGAAGAGAAGAAACGACTGGCGCGCTGTTGTTGACTCGGCTATAATCGCGTAAGCGGTGTCTACGCCAGTAAAGAAGAAGAAGAAGTCAATTTTACATTACCTCTTACTTGCTGAGCATTTAATACTATTGCATATATTAAACCAAAAATATCGAATCAGATAGCAACGCTAAAATATATTTTGGGAGGTGGAAGTGGATTTTGAACTGTTTTAATTTCCTAAAAATATAGTTATTGTAATTATAGTTATATAATTATATAATTATAGTTCTTTCATATAATTACCTTCTATGTAAGACCCTATATAACAGTATTGAAATTATGATATTTAAAAATTCAAAACAGGTGGCAACGCTGAAATGTATTTGTTACTGAAATACATATGTATGTCTGTAAAATATACTTGCGTATGATATTGAAAATATATTATAATATTGGAAAATTCAAAACATATGGCAACTCTAAAATTTATTTGCGACTAAAATATATTTAAAACTGATTAAGTTGCCCAACCAAATTAATACATTTACTTTGTAAAATATAAAATTTTTATCAGCTTAAACAATTGGCAACACTGCGTAAAAAATTATTTTATACTGCACACACACTGTGATTTAAGACACTTTTTCATATTACCATTTATATTGCATGCATATTTAAACTACATAGCTGGCAACCCTCTTTTAAAAAAGTTTTCAGCAGTAAGCTCTTTTGTGCTGAGCTTCACCGCTGTTGAGTGCATTCTAGCAGACATTCTGAACGGCATGTTGCATGTACACCACGAATACACATGCATGCACCTAAAAGTATGCTTCCAATAATATGTGCGTGCATGTGTGTGTTCTGAAGCTCATTGCAGACATGTGTTGACAGCAAAACTTTGCCGCACCAGCCCACTGCAACTGCACTTCAGCGCCGAAATGCTTGGCATTTACAATTTCCTCACTTGCTTTGTGTGTATGTGTGCACGTGGCCTGTTATTGTTGTGTTCTTCCTTTTCTAGCTTTTTAAGTGAAACTGCAAACAATTCAAATTAAGCAGAAAATCAAAATAACACCAACAGCAGCAGTCAAACACTAACTTAATATTACCCATAAAACAAAAGCATCAAACAACAGAAACAACATCAACAACAACAAGAGCAATACATCTATTTGTGGGTGCAAGTGAAAAAAGTAGCTGTGCCACAAACAAAACAAAGCAAAACAAAAGCGCTCGCATAAGTTTTTGATGGCATTTAATTATGTTCACAAGGATGAATTATACTTGAAAAATTTCCGCAAGCCACCGAGCGAGTCGCACCAGCACCACCAACAGCAGCTGCAGCAGCAACGCTGGCGAGCGCAAAACGTGCACTGTAAGCGAGCCATGACTTGGCGTTGCGGCACGGGCTGGGAAGCAACGTCTCGTGCATGTGAATTTTGCTTGCTCACATCTGCTATAACTCCAGGACCGAGGCTTTTCCCAAACCCCACCGCGCCCTTCATTCCTCAATGTTGCTCTTCTGCCCGGGCGCCTTGAGTGCTCCGCTGCTGGCAGCCACTACTCCTTGTGCCATTATTCTCCGAACTTTTTGTTTCGCATGTTATTGTTTGTTTTTGTTTTTGTCCACATACACATTATTGTATGCATATGTGTATATGTGTGTGTGCTTATTTTTTGTGTGCATCACTCCTGTTTCTATCAAGAGATTTCATTGAAAGTTTCTGTTTGTGTTCCTGCTCATGTGTATATGTCAACATATTCATATTCTAGTTATCCACAAACACACACTTATACACATACACATTTATGTATTTTTGTATATGTTAACTCATATACACTAAATAAATATTACTTTATTTTAGTTATTGCAACACTTTAAGTGGCAAGTAATTTATGTTATAATAAGCGCTGTGTGTGCTCGGCAAATTTTCGGTATATTTACCCACACTTATGCATATACATATGTACATACTTATATGCGTATATATTTGTATTTTCGCTTTAATGCTGCTGTTGGTGAGAGCAGAGCTTTGAGATTGAGTGCCTCGTGCTTAAAAGAAAAACATTAACTGTATAATCGTGCAGTTCGCAAAGTAATGATTACTACTGTTTACGCTTGGAACTTAAGCATATTTGTGCATAAAAATTTTATGTAACTAAGAATTATCAACGAAGTTGCACGCATAACTTTAAATGAAGAATTTTTTTGAAAAATTTGTTTTCGAAATGTATTTTTTTTATTTTTGAAACATTTTTTTATCTATTTTCGAAGCATTTTTTATATAATTTTTTTTTTTTGTAAGTTACCACTTATCTGAAAATCATAATTAGTGCAAATTCTAAATAACTGAAAATCGCGACATCGTTCGTAATATACAGTTCCTAGGCAATTTTACAAACCGTGCTCTGTCTTAATAAGGTTGCCAACTATAAAAAATATTAATTAAGAAATAAAATAATTTAAAAAAGAAATTCAAGCGGTGCTCTATTTTTAATAAGGTTGCCAACTACAAAAAATATATTAAAATGCTATTTAAGGAAAAGGAACTGCTAAATATCTTAGTGCAATTTTATTTTTTTGCTTTTTTCTTAGACAGCGTAGTCAATTTGAATTTATTTATTAGAAGAAAACGGCTGATTCTAAGTATAGTTCAAGAACACTTAATTCTTAAGGAGGGTCGCTATACCTAAAATTATACTCAAATTCAAACAGGGTTGTAAAAAATGAAAAATGTTAGTTTTTCTAAAAAAAAAGTGCTCAAAACATTTTCACCAACCAAAAAAAAAAAAACACAAATCAAATCTAAGACCGCTTATTCATTAATAGGGTTACCATTTAAAAATATATTAAAAAATTTAACATCACAAGATGTAAATGCTGGTAGAAAAATTTAACAACTCTGAAAATTTTCAGGCATAAAAGCAAAATTAGGATTGCCACCTACACCAGCAATTATCAAGTCAGTGAAAATGTAAATTTTTTGATATTGTTGTTGATCCATAAATTAAGTGCGTGGGAGCATATACATTTTGAAATCCAACTAACGGATTGAAAAATAGAAAAAAAATTTATCACAAGCTTATAATTAATAATTAAAAATTGTTTCGGAATTACATTTTTTTCGTTTGCTTACTTCATTCAAATTAAGAAATATTTTTTAATAATTTATTATAATTTTTTATATTTTAATTAAGAATATTATTTTTTTATTTATTTTTTAATTAAAGAGAATTTTTTATTATTTTTTGTTTTAATTTTTAATTAAAAGTATTTTTTATTATTATTTTTTAATTAAAATAATTTTTTGTTTTTTTTTTTTATTTTTTAATTAAAAATAATTTTTTTATTTTTTTTTTAATTCCAATGAACTTAAAATTTAGAGTTTTAATTTTGAATCCCAAAATCAAAATTAAAAATGGAAATTTTGTTTTTTTAAAGGAAAATTTTTTTAATAAATAGTAGATTGTAGAACCTAGCAATAATGTTAAATTAAAACAATTTTTATTGATTTTTTTCAATTCCAAGCATATTAAAAGTTAGAATTTTAATTTTAAAACTAAAAATCAAGATTAAAAAATTTTAATTTTATTTTTAATGGAAAAATCGTTAATCAAAAATATTCATAAATGAATAGCAGACTTGTGTAGAACATAAAGGGTGATTTTTTAAGAGCTTGATAACTTTTTTTAAAAAAAAAACGCATAAAATTTGCAAAATCTCATCGGTTCTTTATTTGAAACGTTAGATTGGTTCATGACATTTACTTTTTGAAGATAATTTCATTTAAATGTTGACCGCGGCTGCGTCTTAGGTGGTCCATTCGGAAAGTCCAATTTTGGGCAACTTTTTCGAGCATTTCGGCCGGAATAGCCCGAATTTCTTCGGAAATGTTGTCTTCCAAAGCTGGAATAGTTGCTGGCTTATTTCTGTAGACTTTAGACTTGACGTAGCCCCACAAAAAATAGTCTAAAGGCGTTAAATCGCATGATCTTGGTGGCCAACTTACGGGTCCATTTCTTGAGATGAATTGTTGTCCGAAGTTTTCCCTCAAAATGGCAATAGAATCGCGAGCTGTGTGGCATGTAGCGCCATCTTGTTGAAACCACATGTCAACCAAGTTCAGTTCTTCCATTTTTGGCAACAAAAAGTTTGTTAGCATCGAACGATAGCGATCGCCATTCACCGTAACGTTGCGTCCAACAGCATCTTTGAAAAAATACGGTCCAATGATTCCACCAGCGTACAAACCACACCAAACAGTGCATTTTTCGGGATGCATGGGCAGTTCTTGAACGGCTTCTGGTTGCTCTTCACCCCAAATGCGGCAATTTTGCTTATTTACGTAGCCATTCAACCAGAAATGAGCCTCATCGCTGAACAAAATTTGTCGATAAAACACATTTCGAACCGAACACTGATTTTGGTAATAAAATTCAATGATTTGCAAGCGTTGCTCGTTAGTAAGTCTATTCATGATGAAATGTCAAAGCATACTGAGCATCTTTCTCTTTGACACCATGTCTGAAATCCCACGTAATCTGTCAAATACTAATGCATGAAAATCCTAACCTCAAAAAAATCACCCGTTACATACATATATAGAATTTTGAGAGTCCAAACAGAGGTATTTATCTCATTTGACTTTTCCTAACAAAAAACTCCTTGTTCAAAAACTCAAACTATTTTTTTCGAATTTGGTGATGCTAAATAATTCTCCGCAGGTTAAAATGTACACCCATGTGTAACACTAGTGACCTACGTGTCGTATGAGCAACCATCGCCGCTCCGCGTTAGCGCACACTGTATCTACATTATTACCTCTGTGACCACTTTGATTTGCCATCCATTAACAAGTGCTTTGCTGCCGACTAATTGCAAACATTTACTTACAACAACATGCAGCGGCCACAAATGCAATCTTCACTTTTCCTATCACTTTAGAAAATTGCTGTCAGACCAACGCTATCAGCATAACTGTATTAGCAATGGAGATCAAAAATCCCCTACACCGTCGCTCTTTCGCACATATGTGCCGGTAAAAGTTCTTACTTTGAAGTCAAAAGTAAAAGGAGTAACTTTATTACAGTTCCATACTCTATTTTGCAAAAAGTAAAAAAACACCAGCAACAACAAAAAGTGAACTTTTTGAAAATGTTGACGTTTTATGCCAAGCTGATTTCACACAATTAGCCAAGGCATTTAGCACATGCCCACACACATGTATTGGCTCAACCACACACATACATACATTGCCCCCATGTCTCTCTTTCTCCCATATGCACTATGTGTGCACTCATATCACTTTACGACAGCGCAGTGCCATGTGCGCCGGGTATCTATTGCCCGTGTCAGCTTTTGGCTTTTTTGCGCTCTTTTGGCTAGAGTCAACTCTTTGGCAATTTAGACTTTAATTATTTCTGCTTCAAACGTAATGACTGCGGCAGTGTTAGCGTAGCGCCGTAAAGTGGTTGGGATTAAAAAGTTGAAGCGTAAAAATTTAATGGATTTTTAACTCAAAGCAAAAGTTTAAACGCTTTGTAGCGACGCTGTTAAAGCAGGTGCTCATATGGCAGCGCTATGTCAAAGTTGGAAAAGTTCAAAAATGCACCTAAGCGCAATTTGCTAACAAAAGTGAAATAAAGTAAAGTCAACAAACCGAAAATACAGTATATTTTCCCACATATGAATTATTGGTTGATTTTATGGCTTTTATGGTTGCATGTGATCCCGCGATTTCAAGGATTTGATTAATTAAGTTGGCATTAAAGTGGCGCCAAATTTGCTACCCTCTTAAAGTAGATAGAAGTATGCATCCTGCTCTCAATCTCAGTAGTATAACTTATTCTAAGAAGAAATTCCCGCAAATGCAACATAAACGACTAGTTAATCTTGATAGTGAGAAAGCCCCCTGTTCTCTTGGTAGAGCCTATCAGATAAGGAGGAAGGGAGGTAGCAAATTAAGTAATTTTCAGGCAGATCTTTAAGATAATGCGTTCTGTTCCAATTACTCATGATATCTAACAGAAACATACAAGCGTGTTTAAGCACTAAGAAACCAAATTTTACAAAATTGCAGACAAGTGTTGGATAGTGAGTTGTGCAACCTCACTCAGAAAGTTTTGCTGTACGAGCGCTATTTGTGCTGTTTACAGTAACTTAAAATATTCATCTCGACCAAAAATGCTATTAAGTGGTGATTATTTTTTTCCAACTTTCCAACTCAGAAACAATCGGTGAATTTTATTCATTTTTTGGCTTAAAACTCCATCAAAGACCGGTGTTTATCGATGGTTTGATGAATTGAACCAAGGTTATGGAACATTCCAAGAACCATTATCTCGACAGTGGGATCTAAGTAATTATTACGGACCCGCATTTTTATCTTGGTGAGGACCATCAACTCAGCTCCTTCCTCGAAATTGCTTGAGTAATGTTTTATGACGCTACAACCACAACAACAACAGCGTCATTCCAAAAAAAATTTCAAGAATGTCGTCAAAATCAGTTCTTGTTATAGAAACTATTTATGAGGTGCGCAAATTGATATTTCAAGATGGTTATGTGAGCTATTGCGAGATAGAGGCAATTATCAATCGCTCAAAAAATGGTCTGTGAGAAATGTTAAAAATATACGATCACGGCGCTCCGAAACACGTGCATGATATCGTGACAGATCAGGATTCGTGGATTTACGCGTTTGAGCCTGAAAGTAAGCGACAGTTATCCGTATGAATATACCAAAATGAGCTGAACTCAACAAAAATTTTCCCTCACGAAGCACTATACAACTAGAGCAACACAAAATAGTAAATTCATCACAACCATCTCTTTGTCAGTTATCTTTCAAGAAAGCAGGAAACCCAACCGCCGAAGATGGATATCTTCATCACGTCAATGCGAACTCTCACTCAGCGAGTGAAACAACCGCATTTTTGAGCACTAAAAATGATGATTCATCCACCGCATGGTCCTGACTCGGCACCAAATGCCTTCTTTTTATTCCCATTCATAAAAAATAAACTTTTCTGCATATTGTAGATAACTGAATCAGAGTGGGAGAACTCTTTAGACAATTGGTTAAAGAGCATTCAAAGGTGTGTACATCTTAAAGGAAAATATTTTGAAAAACAGTACAGCAATTTTCGATGAATAATATTAGTTTTTGTTCTCAGTCCCACAGAATAAAAATCAACCCTCGTAATAAACGCCGCATATCGCGTATATTGTATTATACAAAATTTTGATTTTAATCGCTCAATTGTATAGGAAGTATATGCTATAGTAGCCTGATATTGTGCAACATTTCAGATCGATAGCTCAAAAAGCTGAGGGACCAGTTCGCGTATGTCGGTGGATGAAGTCATGTTTGTTCTCGCAAATGAAGAAAGTTCTCTGATTACCATTCATTTGGGAGTGTCCAGAAACGATTCTTTCACATATGACACAACCAGCTCACGACTTCCGATCCTAGACCAAGGATAAACAAATAACATCCGTTTGAGGGCGAGCTAAAAAGAGAAAGCGAAACATTCTCTACACAGAGTTTTGCGCTGGGCTTGGGACCCGCCACGTAAAAAACACTATCAATAAAAACTAATCGACAGCCTGGGATGAGCGACTTTCGGCTATAATCGCGTAAGCGGTGTCTACGCCAGTAAAGATGTACAGACAGACTGATAGACAGACGGACATGGCAAAAGGACCCAAGCCATCTCGCTGATCATTTAAATATATATTTTATAGTGAATCCAATGTTTCTTTCTGGCTCTTAAAAACTTCGTGGCGAACCTACTACACTAGTCAGTGTATAAATAAGCATTACAATTTATAATAGAAAAATGTTGTAAAAATATGTAAAAAAAAGATAACTTATTTTTATTCTCAGCATGGAATTTTTTTCAGAAAATTTAAATTACTTTTTTCCTTTTTCTTAATACTTATGACTTTAATTTATGACTTTTTATAAATAGTTTTCCTTTTAGCAGATAGGAAATATGTTGAAAAACTATACCAAAATAAACTCATTAAAGTATCTTTTGATCGCTATTTAATTAGCCAATTGGCGGCATGTGCCTGCCAGCCCAAAAGCGTCACCAAAAATATTGAAATTTTCTAAAATAGAACAAACGCCAATTATGCGCAACGTTTTATATAAGCCGCTATTAATAATTCTACTATTTCCACCACCACCTCTAACACTACCAAACATATATTTAAACTTGGCACGTTAAGTGCATGGCCTGGGGACTACTCAATTTTTCTTACGCCCACGCTCTGAAAACATTTGTGCAAATTCATATTTTTCCTGCAAAATATTTGTTTGCCGCACAAGGAATTTATGCACATTTTATCGAAGAAAAAAAATCAGAAAAATCCATTAAATATTTACGCAAGCAAGCCTGCACATTTATGTGTATGTGTGCGCACCGCACACAATGAATTGACACCTCCGCCCAACTACTTAACTTGACCAGTTGAGTAAAGCCAACCTTACGAAATCAAACAGATTTTACCGCAACTTGAGCGGCAAAAATGAATATGTGCGAGCTCGTAGAAATTTTCCAGGCGCCACAAGTCATAGAGCAATCAGCACTTGCCACACGCCGGGCACTCCATACACTCCCGCTTATATATATGAGTGTATGGACGTGTGTTAGTGCCAACTCATACTGACTCAGGCAACGCGGCTCTCCTCCGGCCCACGGTTAATGCTAATGACCGGCAATGAGCCCGAAATAAGTGTTCGCTAAATTAGAACTGAGCACCCAATAATGGACACACAAACAATAGCAACAAAAGCGACTACAGAAAGCGATAGGAAAATATGCGCAGCAAGCGAGTACGAGTATATAAAAGAAACGTGAAAAATCGATAGATTGCCGGGGGAAAGTGGTTTTAGTCATCCGTTTTTCTATGCGGTATTGTTGTTGTTGCCATTGTTAATGTTTCTGGTCTGTTTGGTCTGCTGGTTTTCGGCGGTGCAGCTGTCATTGTTTTGGTTTCGACTGAATTTATTTGGTTTGACCAAAAGCTGTTTTGGATTTATGTGGCCACCCTATAGGAAAATTACCTTGACCGAACTAAGATAGTTCAATTAACCCTTGTTAATTAGGCAGTGAAACAAACAACTAAAAAACTACACATCTTCCAAAAAAGTTCTCGTAAATCCTTAGTATTCATACAAATATTTGAAAGTTATTG
Organism: Bactrocera correcta; assembly: GCA_027475135.1. NCBI lineage: Eukaryota > Metazoa > Arthropoda > Insecta > Diptera > Tephritidae > Bactrocera > Bactrocera correcta. The sequence goes on from CM050323.1 coordinate 113,383,624, forward strand.
GCCCGAAACTTTTTATTTTTTCCAGCCCCTTAAACTTGAAACACTTTCAAAGCAAAAGTTCGTATATTGATTTCTAGGACGTAAATTGTTGAAATATGGTTATCTGTGTTACTAGTTTCCAGCATAGAAAAATTCATCAAGCTACCTGGCTGTCTCCGGATCGAAAAGCCCCCAACCAGATCGATCAGGTTCTAGCATTGACTCGGACCACTATCTTGTTGCAGCCAAGATATACACCCGCTATGTGCAGTAAAAAATGCACGTCAACAAACAGAAGGAAAGTTCGACGTCGATAACCTACTCTCACAATCGACATCGAAACGGTTTTCTACTCGACATGCACTCCTGTTCTCTGAAAGCACAGACAAAATAGAGAGACGCCGAATTGCGTGAGAGCAAGTAAGCCAGACGACAGCGGTAAAGCTCGAAAATTCTACGAAAAGATGCGGGACTAATAGAAGGTTTCACGAGCGGACCATAATTTTGTAGAGCTCCCAGAAGGGGGTCTAGTGATCGATGCCCAGAGCATGCTAAAATTATGGCGGGAACACTTCTTCAGCCTTGCGAATGCCAGTGAAAGCATTACACCAGTAGATAGTAAACCCGACTCTCCGATCGATCACAATGTAGAGGACATTCCCTTGCTCGGGCCTGAAGAAGATCGAGTAGCAATCACCCGTCTGAGTAACAACAAAATGGCGGGAATCGATGGATTGCCGGCCAAGCTATTCAAACACAGTGGCATGCATCAGCTTCTTTATGGAAAATAGTCGGATGTCTGACGATTAGAATTTATGTGTGTTCTGGCAAATCCACAAAGAGCCATCTTTGAGGCCAATGATATTAATATCATCGAAGATTACACCTTCTCTATTCAGATCTCCAGCGCTAACTATTTGCTCCAGTAGCAGATTGAAGAGTCGCAAGATACGGGGTCACCTTGTTTGAAACCTCGCTTGATGTCGAACGACTCGGAGGGGTCTTTTGGGGTTGCTCAACCTCAGTTTACACAGATGTCTTTGAGGTTAGATCTCCATACCTCACCTCATACTTATACTCTACAAAATTTAAAAGAACTTAAGCTGAAATTTTCGAATGAGATATCGTGAATTCATTTACAGTCGGATAATAAATTATGTAAACTTTTAAATGCCGATTATAGGATTCAACCTAAACAACCTCACAATAAAAAAAAATGTAACCCAAATTTTAAAGTTATCCAAGTTAAAGTCCGACAATTCCACCAAGGCTAAAGCGGATATCAGTACACAACAGTAATGCGCAACAGGAAGTAAAAATAAAAGCGCACAAAAACAATATCGTGCAAAAAAACACAACAACAACAAACGCATACGAACTGGAACAGCACAAAATGGAAATGGATCATTACTGTTATACGCCACTTAAAAACATTCGCCATAGACCGAAATAACAGATTTGACAGAATAAGTGAGCGAACAAAACCACCAACCGACTAACGTATAAGCGCGTATAAGCAGCGTGTATAAAGCTCAGCTGGTGAGCAGCAAAGCGCGACGCACAAAAGGTCAATGCATGGCGAAAAAGTTTGGAAGAGAGTAAATGATTTGATTAATGGAAAAATGCTGCGGTTAATTAGTTGGGACAATAGACACAAATGTCTATTATACGCGCATGTATTCCCTAGCCACAGAGACACTTGAGCGAAAAAAAACAAAAACTGAGTTGAGGGTATTTGTTCTGTGGGATTTAGTAGAAAAGCCACAAACAGCAGTTCAGCTAATTGCACGCCACGCAGGATATGTACAGGATATGTTCGGTAAGTAGCTACGACAAACACTTCCTTTTCTAACACGCGTGAAGTACAACTATATTGAGGTCAAGTCCCTTGGGCGTTAGACCGGTATGGCGGTATACGGTTAGACCATTGAGACTGAACGGTTTTTTCCACAAATCGGTGAATAAAATAATCAACTTCAGGTTAAATATGCTACACGGTTCAATAGCTTTAAAGAGTAATGCTTCATCGACATGGCAATTAGCCTTCCAATTGATTTATTTCATTGAAATCAATGAAAATACTATTCACTTGGAAGAGAAACTGTCATCAAAAAACATGACCTGGAATTTGATTATCTGGAGTTTCAGGTACTTACATTGAAATATTCTCACTGGAAAAACTCAGACTTTTTATTCTTGCACTCACAAGTACAACAGAATGCTTGGCATTGTCAGTGACTAGCCTTATTTGATTTCTTCGATTTTACCACGGACAAAAGAACTACAATTGATGTCCTTTGTCATCTTCGGGAAACCAGCCGGATGTTTATTGTTGTCTTGCCTCGACCGTCCGTCCGTTTTCTCCACAATGCGGCACGGCAGTCCTCATCGTACCAGCTGTTCTTTTGTTTTTTCGGAAAACCAATAGCAGTTCGTATAGTGCTTGAAATCACGATCCACAATTCCCTTATACCGAGTTGGTAATGAGTGCTCTCAAAGAGCAGGAGTCAAGCGAGTAGAAAATACTGCTCTCAAAGAGCAGAAGGCAAGTCGAGTAGAAAATTCTGCGGCCGTCTGTTGTGATTGCAACATCTCGATGTTAAACTCCTTCAGTTTTCGGTCATCACTGCAACAAGATAGTGATTCGAGTCTGTGCTAAAACCTCGGGGAGAGATGATTCGCCTGCTCACTTTAGCTCCCTCAAGCAAATGTTTTTAACTACCCAGCGGAATGCTTGTTCTGAGACCGGAAGTCATGAGCTGCTTGAACCATATGTAAAGTATAGTTTCTGGCCACTCCCAAGTAAATGGCGCTTAGAGAACTTTCCCCACTTGCGTGAGCTTCTACACATGGTGACCTTTCATTAAACCCACTAAAATCGAGTACTTTGGAAGATTCAGTAAATTCTCTGCTTTTAAAAATTTTAATTATGTTAATAACATTTACAATTTCAAAACTGTAATATGAAAAGTCAAAAATTGACTATTAAGCACAACAACAACCAAAAGCAATACACCGAAACTAATCAGAATTTCATATAAATGCAAAATGCATAAAATCTTCGACTATCTGAAAACTTTTTAAACACGCCGCTATTAATAACAATCTTACAACAACTGCATACCATTACCGATTAAATGAAAATTTATTCAAAATTTCATAAAACTTAGAAACCAAAAAGCTTTGCGGCAAAGTAACCATGAACACTTAAAACTGTTTGCATAATCCAAAAACTCGATGTGGAAAACTAATTTGCTTGGCCAAACACAAAACAAAAGGGAAAGACGAAACGTCTGCCGAGCGCACACACACATAAATGTACATATACATGCACGCGTGAGTGTTTTTGAGGCTTTTTGCAAGTATTATCAAGTTCGAAAAACTCTATTGGCAGCAATGAACCAATGAACTGTTGCGGCAATGAGAGCAGGGGGAGTGAAGAACTTCTGCCGTTTGTGTGAAATTGGAAAAGTTTAATATTTTCCGATATTCATATTTTCAAAGCCAACAAACGCAACGTGCAAAGTGCCGAGTAGGATTAGCAGCAGCAGCAAATGAAGTGATATTGTATGAGAGACACATCAAACAGTTAGCTTACGGTTGCAAAGATATTGTGGCTGCATGCCACTAATACATGCGCAAACCAATCAATGAGCGCAGTGCTGAGCGGAGTGACCGTAGGGAATATGATGAAAAGTGAACGTGTTTGCCTATGTGTGAGTATGTGATTGTTTGCCACTGGCGCCACACATATGCATACACCCACACACACACACACACGTAAGCATTCGAAGACTGCAAAGACTGTTGCCAAATCTCAGCACATTCACACTTGCCCAAACACAAACACCCAAATGGAAAGCACTCATACGAGTTCTTTTCAAATGCATGTAGGTATGTATGGCCACACGCATGCACATACATATTTTTAATATTTTGTAGCTTGTCTGCGCAGATTATGTAGACAAACTAATTGCTTTGCAAATGCAAATCACTTAAGAATTCATTTTTCGTTTATTTGTTTTCAACTGAAAATATTAAAGACGAAAACTATTATTCGCTTGCAGCTTGTGTGTGTAGGTTTGTGTATCAACGTATATGTATGTGTTTGTGAAAATTTCAATGCATTCTCAATCCTTTTGTGAGTTTTGTAAGTGCAGATATTAGAAGTGTGTACAAATTGGAAAAACATCAATTAGTGCTGCCAAAGTATACTCCGGTTGTCTCTTCATATATAACTATTTGTGTATATGTGTGTTTTAGTGGGTTTGTATTTGTAAACTTGAATGTGTAATCCCACTTGTTGGCATAGATGAATTGCTTAAACTGCTAAGAGTAGTTTCTTTTGGCAAATTGATGGTACTGTCTGTTAAAAAAATATACGTAAAAGAAGTTTGGAAGAATAAACGAAAACTGCAAAAGGCTTTTACGCAACCAGTTATAGACTTACTTTACTTACTCACTAATTGAGTATCTTTTTTACTTACGAACATACTGGCGTGGGCAAAAAATAGTAAGACTTTTTACAATTTAAATTTCGAGCGAATACCCATTCGTTTTAATATTTTTCTTTTAGGTTTGTAAGATTGTCAGTCACATCTATGCCAAATTGCACATCAAAATAATCATATTTAGTAATGTCTTTCTGAATTACTTAAAGTAAATTCCATTAAATTTTGTGTGCGGAATCAAATTTCTTGTGGCGAATCGATCAAAATGTTGGAAAAGGCTTTCGGTGATAATTGTTTGTCGCGAGCAAGTTTCTTTGACGAGCAGAAAATAATTCAAAGAAGAACGAGTACGCCTTGACAACAAACCACGTACATGACAGCCATCAACATTAACTGTTGATCAACACGTCAATAAAGTAAAAGAATTGGTCCCTAAGAATCGACGATCAACAGTCAGAGATCTTACGAACATCGTTGGAATATCGGAAAGATCAGTCTAACCCATTTCAAAAGATTATTATGGGCCAAAAAAAGTGAAAGCCCGATTGGTTCCAAAATCACTTAATTTTTTGAAAAAAACAGCGACGCGTTAATGTCTGTGAAACATTGCTTTCCGACTACCAGAATGTCATGAAATGTATTATTACCGGCAATGAGCCTTAGGCCTATGCTTACGACCAGGAAACAGACGATCAATCGGCCGAATATCGTAGCAAAGGTGAGCCGAAGTTGAAAAACCCACGTTTAACCAGGTCAAAAATCAGGGTTGACAGTTTTCTTCAATTATCGAGATGTGGCGCACTCCTTGCGACCGGCCAAACTATCAATAAGGGAAACTATTTGAGTGTTATGCGTCGCTTGCCCATTACGAGGCCAGAATTATGGGTCGACAACTCTTGGTTTTTGCCCCATGATAATGAACCGTCACATACTTAATTGATTATTCGTGAGTTTTCCGCTAAATTTTCAGTCAATATCATGCCGCAAAAATCGTATTCGAATGATTTAGTTCCGTGTGATATCTAGCTATTCAGCAAACTCAAACTACCTCTCCGGAGAAGCCGGTTTGAGTCAATTGAAGCCATTAAACGTGAATCGCTAGGCCCATTGAAGGCTTCTCCGGAAATTGACTACAACTATTTCGGGGATTGGAAAAAACGTTGGTACAAGTGTACTGGGAAAGAGCAAGGTCTGGGCTATAAAGTCTGAGAGACATCATTTCCCCGTCGCTGTTTTCGAAATAGTTTATTACCGATCGAGCCTTGTCAGTATGAATAATTATTGGCTCTTGTCTAGTCTAAAATTTAGGTCGTCTTTCGCTTGCTTAAATTTGTTGAATTAAGTATTGTCAAGGAGTGATATGTGGGTGAAGAGAAGTCGCTGGTGGAAGATCAAGGTAGAAGGGAAGTTTTCTGTAAAGAACTCTCCGTGGCGGTAGACGTCCAATAGGCGTTCATGCGGTGAGGTTAAAAATATTGTCATACGCTAGTTGTCAAAGCAGTACGTAGGAGGTTGAGATGAAATATCCATCAGAAAGTTCCCCTCCATTGTCCAACATTTGCAAGACTGTCTCGGCAATCTTACCTTCGGCGAAGCAGGAACCAGGAGACATTTTTGTGCATAAATTCAATCGAGAGCATTGAGAAAGTAAGGGAACGAGTGAAAAGCTAAATTTTCCAGATTCGTAAAAATTATAGTTCCGAGTGATAGCCATATACCTACAGATGCGATTAGTTTTTTCGGTGTTAGCTACTCTGCAGAGACGCCGGTTGCATACTGTTTTCTTCCAAAAGGGTGACATTAGAACGATAAATCTCGCAATTGACAAAATATTTTTACATAATGATTTTAAGTATACAGTTAAAGGCTTTATAAACGTGTAGTCAAACTTGAAAGAACTGTTTGTTTTCATTTTCGAAATTATGCAGACCTCGAACTTTCTTTGAACATATCCACTTTAAAACTACCCTGCCATTTTGGACGGCGCAGGTTACATGGCTGAGTTATTTAAAGGTCAAAACACTCCTGAAACCTATTAACACCCAACGATCTCTTGTAAATGCTACATTGTTGACGCTACTTGTAAAGCCAATGAGTTGAATCGCCGACCACATCGCAATACGGCCAATTACGCGTTAAAGTCGCGCATAAGCACAATCTCAGGGTCAATTGGAGATGGGATTTTCATCTAAACAGGTAAGCACAAGTTCATGTCACGCTTCCGCCGTAGTAACGCTCCTTTGACGTACTTCAAGTGCCATCAAACACTTCGGCCGCAACGGTCATTATAAACTACAGCCATGATGACTGCCACGGAGCCGTCTTGTGGACCACCAGCGCTCAATTAAACCAAATGGATGGGGTGGTATGCATGCAAGTAGCACAAGTGGTGGTGGTTGAGAAAGCGCGCTTGAGGCGATTGGCGCAAGTCAAGTGACTAAGTGACGTTGTCGAGAGCTAATTATTTAAGACCAAAATGATTGCAGAAATCAAGGCGACGAATATTATAACGTATGTTGGTAGATACTCGTCTTAGTGTGTATACCTATTTATGTGGTTACTCCTTTAGCTACTTGTTTTGTTACTTATTTACATAACTATTCATTTTCTTATTTATTTTCTTAATTACTTAGCTAATTACTTAATCAACTACTTAGTTATTTATAATGTTGTTTTTTTTAAGTTACCTAATTACTTAATTAATTACTTTCCTGTATACTTAATTACTTAATTTTTGCTTAATTAATTACTTACTTATGAAGTTACTTTCTTTTTTATATAATTATTATTATGATTTTTATTTTAATGATGATGATGATAATTATTCATTTTCTTGCTTACTTAGCTAATTACTTAACTAATTATTTCCTGTTTTTTAATTATTCCTTAATTAATTACCTAATTATTCGTTAATTAATATTTAATTAATAACTTACTTTTGAAGTTACTTTCTCACTCAATTATGTAGTTTTTCCTGTTTACTTAATTACTAAATTATTCCTTAATTAATTAATTATTTACTGCAGAAGTTATTTTCTTACTCAATTATGTAATTTTTCAGATTTTTAATTACTTCTTTCCCTAAGTAATTATTTACTTAGCTAATTAATGACTTACAGTAAAACTTACTTATTTACTACATAATTGCTTTCTTAGCTCTGCATGAAAAAGCAGCTTACTTATTTGTATACTTATGTTGTTATTTACTTAGCCGTTATACAATATGAAAATTAATAAGTGGGCAATAAAGTAAATATTTAACTAAGATAATATTTAAGTAAGCAGAAATTCAAGCAAGTAATTAATTTAATATGAGAATAAGTAAGTATATACTCATTACATACTTAATACTACTACATACTTATGTGATTACTTACTTACACACCAATATCCTAAATTTTCATAATCATATGACCTACCCCCACTTTGGCGCTGGAGATATATCGTTGGCAATTGGCTATTTTGCAAATTAAATTTTACGCAGCAGCATTAGTTTGCGGTTTACGCTCACATACATACGTATGTACTTAAACATAACTTTACATTGATTAATATAGCGGTAATCTCGCGTGATTGCCTGATAATTTTACATTAACCGCAAATGTCTTCGGACAATAATTGACAGCAATGATTCACAAGCAGTTTGAAATGTATGTATATATATACATTAGGGTGCCCGTTTTTTCCCAGATGTCGCATAAAAATTTAGTTTTTGCCCATAAAAACAGTATGCAATGCAAAGAGTTGCCTCATTTTTGGTTTAAAGCCGGAATAAGTCATGTTTTCTTTCCTGCGTCTAGAACTTGGGGTCTTCTGAAGTTATTCATTAAGCAAGTAAATCTGCAACTTTAAGAATTGTATTGATTGAAATTTTCCTTAGAAGCAATATTTAAAAAAAGTTTTACGTGTTGAACTTGTGCATTAAATGTACGAAGCGTTCATGTGGTACACCATGTCGTATGAGCAACACAGAATTAGACACTTATATGAAATCTCTATACATTTCATGCTTAACTTTAACTGCGTATAACTTTTAAAGGAGTGATTTTATGTAAACAAAAATGTCAGACTGTATTTTAGTAGAAAAATATTTATATTCGAATATAATTTTTTAAAAGTTGAAGGTTTACTTGTTTAATGTACAATAGTAAAAGATGTATGTTATATAAAAAAGGCTAAACAAGCATAAATTTTTTAGACTAAAGCTGAAACCTTTCAATGAAGAAATAATAAGCTTCATAAATACAAAAAAATCCTTGCAGGAACTTCAGTTCAGTTCAGTTCAGTTTGTATGTCAGCTATACGTTCTGGTGGTGAGATCAAAAAATTTTTTGGATATTGTATTATACCTTTACCTTGGACAATAACTTATCCCAAATTTCCTGAAAATATCACGTCAAATACAAAAGTTTTTCTTACAAAAACTTGATTCCAAACCTTCAGTTTGTATGGGAAACTACAAGCTTTGGTGGTTTGATGCAAACAATTTCTTCGGATATTACATCATTGCCTTGGAAAATAATAGATGCTAAATTTCGTGAAAATATTTCGTCAAATACAATAGTTGATTCCGATAGTTCAGGTTGTATGGCAGCTATATGCTCTAGTGGTCCAATATTGCCAATTGACAAATAATTAGCTTCTTGGGGAGAAAAGAAGTGTGTATGCAATTTCAGATCGATATCTTTGAAAATGAGACTAATTCGTGTATATACATATAGTATAAACAACATACATATAGACTTACAAAGTTAAATCGACTGAGCTCATCATGCTCATAAGTTACACATATATATATATATATATATATTTTTAGGGACTTTTCTTTCAGGATGTTACAAATTACGTGGTACCTTATTCAAGATATAATAATATTGGTAAACAATGCACATCCTAATGTACATATACATACCTTCTCTATTAGCAAGCAAATACTCTCAGCTTTACTAAATAAATAAACGTGAATATATGTACATATTAGAGCAACTTAGCGACTAACAGGGGTTTTCGAGTGACTATATCTCTCATTAAGTTTATATATGTATAAGCACACACCTGCATACTTTTGTTTAGTTGCACATAAATCCTTTAATAACGGTTTGTATATTATTAGTATCATTTGATTTAAATAGAAGCTTTGCGCAAAATTTCAAAACAATCATTATTATAATTATAATGCGACATAAATTGTAATCATTTACTGGAAATACACACATATACTGTAAACATTTATACAAAGTTGATTTTTTCGGTTCATTGTGTTAAAGTGATTCTCTCTTAATATAGCAGAGACAGAATGCATAATTTATATTTAAGGCTTTAAGTGTTTACTAATAACTAATTGAATACACATACAAGCAAATATGCACATATGTGACTGTACATATATTTGTATGTGTATATATATACATATACATATAAGTGTCGTTTATTTATGCAAAATACTGTCATTTATGGTTAAGTATTTATGTATGAAAACGTTAAAAGTCATATACATAATTGCACATTGGCACACATTCAACCACTACATGTGTATGTATTTATATACATAGTTAATGACTTAAGTACAGTTAGCATATATAGGCCATATACATATGTATGCGTTGGTTTGAAGATTGTGATTTTGTTTCTAGGGCAATTGCACCCAATAGACCAAATTAGCTGCAATACACTTTGCTTAATGACAAGAAATATTTTAAAGCATTATGTCTGTATGTTTTGTATTTAAAGCCGTTGAATAAAGCAAATTACTTAAAGTACATAATAGCAGTTTATCACCTATAAACCGAAATATTAAATATAAAAGAAGAGAATGATTATAATTAAAGTTTGAATTACATATATTTGGTCATTGAAAAAGTCTTTTCGTATTTTGTCATTAGATGTCGTTGCAGTCGTATATCTCCACTGCTACGAGTACCAATCACATTATGTCATACCATATACCGTTAGAAAGGTGAGATTATAAGTATAATTTAACCAAAAAAAATTAACTCGGAGAAGTTGATAAAAAGTTACAGCTGTTTAAAAATGCAAATAATAAAGAAATTCGCTATATTTTGAAATTTTTATATGAAAAAGGGAAAAATGCCACGCAAGCCACAAATGACATTTATGAAGTTTACGGATACAATGTTGTATATGCCGTTCTGGAAATTTCGATTTGAAACATACACCTCGCTCTGGTCAACCTGTAGTTGAAAAAGTCGATGGAATTATGGAAAAGATTGATCAGAACCGTCACATAAGCAACCCTGACATCGCTAAGTAACTGAACATTCATCATCAAACGGTTTTGTACCATTTAAGAAAGGTTGGCTACAAAACAAAGCTCGATGTTTGGGTACAACATGAATTGTCTGTGAAAAATTTAATGGACCGAACAAATATCTGCGATTCTTTGCTGAAACGAAATAAAATCGAACCATTTCTCAAGCGAATGGTAACAAGAGACGAAAAGTGGATCAAATACGACAATAATGTGCGAAAAAAATCATGGTCCAAGCGTGGTGAAGCTCAACAAATGGTCGCAAAGCCAGGATGACGACTCAAAGGTTTTGCTGAGTGTTTGGTGGGTTTGTAAAGGAATCATTTATTATGAGCTGTTCACGGTTTTAAAAACTAAAGCCGCTATGAAAACTTTAAAGTCAATTACAATTGAAAGTATTCTCAAGCAGGGTTGCCACCTGTTTTAAATTATTGAGAAAAGTATTTTTATAACATAAATGAACTCGTCATAGGCATAAAACTTAAAAGTGGTAAAAAAAGCTTGCTATTGCAAATATTGTTGGACAGGGTTGCCAAATCTTTCAAACAAAAAACAAATATATATATGTTAAATATTAAATTAAATACATGCATATAACTTAAATAAATTTGTCACAGTTATACAAGTTAAAAATCGTATAAAAGCTTGCTATTGAAAATTATATTGAGCAGAACTGTCACCTATTTCAAAATAAAAAACTTGAATATAAATAAAAATTTCACAATTTTAAAAATTAAAACTGGTACGAAAGCATTGAATTCAATTACAATTAAAAATATTGTCAAGCAGGGTTACCACCTGTTTTAAATTTTTGAGAAAAATATTTTATAACACAAATAAACTTGTCAGAGTTACAAAAGTTAAAAATTAAGCTTGCTGTTAAAAATATGACTGTGCAGTGCTGCCACCTATTTCTAAATATTAATAAAAATATTTTATTACAGAAATTTTACAAGTTAAGAGTGGTAATAGGCAAATATTATTGAGCAAGGTTGCCTTCTGCAAGAAATTTTTTGCTAAAAAAGTTTATTAATTTAAGCGACACTACCAAGTGGGCAACAAATTGATCAAACAAACAATTTGTAAAATATACCATTGATGTCCAATTAAAGAGAAAAATTAAACGAAGTGTATGGAATAAAAATAAAAAACAGGGTTGCCAGTTCAATATTTTTTTATGAAGTATATAAAATAAATTTAATATTAATAGCAATGTTTTTTTTTTTTTTCTTTTTTGAAAATAAATCAATTTTTGGAAGTGTTGCTATCAATTTCAAATACTTTAACTTAAAATTACTGATAAATACTTCATATTGTTGCCTAAAATGTTAAATAACGTAACATGACTGTCCATAACTTCTCAGGCGAAGGAAAAACGATATAATAGAAACCACTCTTATTGAAGCGAAATTTAATTTTCAATTATAAAATGGCTATATATTAGTTGTATCTGATAGCGAAATTTGTAAATTTTATTTTATATTTTAATAAATATTCACCAAATAATAATAATGTTAACATCTGACTCAATTTGCAAACATTTTCGCGCTTGTTATGATTCATAGACTTTTCATGATCAGATTACTCTGAATCACGGCTTAGACTTCAATATTTAATTGTTGAACTACTTCTTTTTGTAATTTTTTCTGTAAACAAAACTAAACGCATGAAATTACTTTGAGAAATTATGTACATTTAAAGCGATTTATGAAATCATCCAGACAACACTTGAAACAAAAATTACCAGTATATGCGCCTAGATATATGCTGCACTATTTCCTACGTATAGCCTAATCAGAGAAGAGAAACGAATAACAAAGTGAAGCAATTAAGTTCGCAATCGCAAAAAGTCGATATATGCTCTACACTTGCTGTCCTTGAATGACTAATTTTATTTGTTGAAAATTTGCATTTTTGACAGGCCTCTTCATATGTCTTACAACGTTTATAATTGATTGCAAAATAACAAGTAGTTGTAATCACTGAGCAATAAATGCATATATGAATAATTGTATATTCATGCAAAGTCAATTGCAGGTTTGTCTAAATTTATTTGTGATCATCAAAGTATGCTATGAAAATCTTCATAACATTTTATTAGCAAAAATAAAACATTTAAATTACAATGTTTACTTGCAACTGGTCAAAGGCATACATCACACTGCACAAAAGCAACACACACATACACATGCAACACGGCAACTGGTGGCTGTACGGAGCTGCAGCAACAGCACATGTTGCACGATACTTGTAGTTTCTAACTAAATTAAACAACTCTGTGCAGCTGTGACAGCAAAATAATAGAATTTCCAAATAAAATTGTTAAAGTGAGATGGCCAAAAAAAGCAAAATGCATAAATAAGTTTGTTGAAATTAATCTAATGAAAGTGCAAGTGATGCCTCTTTTAATATGGATATACATATATGAAGACGAAAAACGAATTTATAACAAAAGAAATATTTGCTAATAATAAATTGTTGAAAATGCAAAGGCTATTAAATTTTACCTGAGCAGACACTTGTGAAAGACAAAGTTGTTACCATATTTTTGCAAAAACATTCACTTTTACGTTGACTAGCACAAATTTTATAACAAATCGGCCTACTTTGTTCAATAGTCAAAGGTAATATATTAAGTGTTTAAAGGGTCAGTGAATTGGCTGCTGTTTACAGTTACTTGAAAAATTGATGTTTAAGAGCGTCTTTATAATTATTTATATTTGTAGGTATGTGTCCCAGATATGTATTTTAGAATGTGCCTAAAAGTAGGCAACATTTTATTTTATTTTAAATTTGCAGTCTAAGTAGTGGCTCATTCCTTAAAAGGTTTAAAGCACTGAAACTGAAAAGCTCACAGATGAACTAATTCACATAAACCACACAGAGCCTAATGAACTCCAAAATTGTGCGATGCAGAAGTGCCAAAGAAAAAACAACAAGTGTCAGACATAAGTTCGTTTTATGACTAGCATCCTTTATCACAACAAAAATAAAAAAAAGATTTTCTGATGTTCTCATCAGTTCATTTTCTAAAAGTACTTGTAGTCATTTTACTTTACACTCTCAAAGCAATTTAAGCATATTTGTTTTAATAAAATGGAATATCAATAAGTGTCGCTGATTGCTGTATATAATATAGTTCCAGGCTCCCACAAACAACCCTACAATCGAATGCTTAACCAAAATAACCATTAGAAAAAACATATTGTTCTTCCACCTTTGGACCTAAGGCCAATTGACCCAAATAGCAATGCAAATTGTTTAGCACAAATTTCCAAATGAAATGCAAATTTTTAGTGGGAAAGAAGTAAAAGGTTGTCACTCTCAATATGTGCATAGATACGTGGGGAGGATAAAATTTTATATTTTTTCACAAAATTATATTTTTTGCAGGTGTTTAAATATTAAGTTTTTAACTTTTAAATAATGAAAGAAATATATAGAAATTTCTTCATAAACCAAAAGTAAATTTTACGCAAAAATACACAAACACATTAAGCACTGAAAGGGGTTATACCCAAAAAATGTATTGTTTGTATGCATACATAATGTTAAAAAAAATACCCGAAGCTGTAAATAAAACGTAAAATATTTAACTATTCATTATTAATTTATATATGGAAATATTTTACTAAATTTTTAAGTTGATTACGCAGGGTTTTCGAACCTTCTTTTCAGATATCTAGGTTATGATCGAAAGAATAAGATTTCTGTTAACAAGTTCGATTTTTTAAAATACTCTGAAGTAAATATTTATCAGAAAACACGAATTTTTCGATACAAATATTAATGAATCTGTGAAAAAATAAACTAGAAAGAGAAAAGTCGTTAAAGTCATATGAGGCTATGACACAAGGCGAACTTATTATCATTGTAAAAGGTGTGTGACTTGGATATAATACAAGCGCAGCGTCTAATTTTAGGCAAAATTCTCTCAAATCAAATGCACACGAACTAGCAATTGAGCTTTCCAGCAAACCACAGCCAATTTCTTAGTCTACTTACTCCATAACCTACCTTCGTATATTCTTGCAACTAGCTAGGTGCAATGCATATCAGCAGCACTAACAATTGCGGTAGTTGACAATGTCACCACAAACATAAACAGACACACAAACTCACCCGCAAAAGCATTTAATTAAATGCGAGTAGATAGCAGTAAATATATGTATATAAACATATGTGTATGCATACAAGTGTATCCAAATATAAATTAAGTACATGAATTTACACGCTAAGCATTTAATGCCTACGCATTTGCGGTTGAATATAAATTTCAATTAAGCCGTCTAAAACTAGGATGTGCAAATACGAGTATAGACCAATAGAAGGGGGTTACGCACCCACACCAATATACCTTCAATAAACTTCTCCGCCCACCACTCTCCACCTTCTCTCTCTCACCACGCTATCACACCTGCTGTGCGCAACAAATAGCGGTGTTGCTGCTGCATTATTCAGACCACTCGCTCCTATTAATGGAATCTAATTGGTTTTCAATAAATTTCGAATTTCGCAAATCGAAAGCGATAAATTTTGTAAATCGAAAAAAAAATCGCTTTAGTAAAATTCTCTGTGGGAAAATTGCGCGTAATTAATATGCATTTTTTTTTCAATTTGTAATAAAATATAATGACAGCTGTTTGATATGCAAAAAATATACATATGCATATTTTTGACCAAAAAAATGAAAAAACTGTGATTTGTTAACAAAAAAATAATAATAACAATAAATCAGCAGAGAATGGGAATGCAGCGCAAATTTATATTAGCAGTTTGGAATTCATGTAACCTTGAAGAGTGATGATTTGTAGTACGACAATTGACATAAATCGTTTCGACTAGATTTTGCCCAGGATCTTAAGGGGTCAGTAGAGGGAATCTGGTCTGTTTTTATGTCATTTTTTATAGAAATTTTTATTATACAATAGAATAGAACCTTTTTCACATATGATGAGATATATCGTGCAGTGAACAAACAATTTTTTTCGCAATTTTTTGATGACATCTGTCGGAGAAATGGCTAGGTGAATGAGATGCGTTTTTTGCACCGGCAGACACGATTTCTCATGTTTGAATCATGAAAAAATGTTGATAAATAAAAAAGTTATTAACTTTTTTTTTTTTAATTTTCTCCCATGTTCTTTTTACATAAATTTTGTCATAACATTATCAATAAATTATAAAAAATTATGAATCTAGTAGACGACAGCCAGGCGTTTTTGTGTAAAAAAAAAATTAAGTAAATCGGTTGAGTAGTGCGACCGGAATCATGTACGCCAGTTTTACAAAGTGTATACTGACCCCTTAAAGAGTTTCACAACAGAATCTAGCTCAAACAAAACGGGCGAAGAAGTGATAAATTATGCAACCTCACCCTTTCAGCGAATATTCACCGCTCTTTTACCACTCGCTTCGCCTTACTATAACCAACACAGGGTCTAAGTTTTATATACCTTATTTAAAAAAACCAGTCACAAGTTTTCGATTCAAACCCCTCTTCATAACCAAGTTTTAAATGTATGTGATTTCTTTTTTAAAATAACATATTTAGTTCTTTTTCAATAATAAAGAGCAAAAAACTATGTACATAAGCCACAATTCATATGCACTAGAGACGCCAACAAAATAAATATGAGAAAAAAGATTCAAAAACAGAAAACTATAAAAACGTGATCAAATAAAATTCGATGAACGAATACAAAGAATATATAGCTGTACATATATAAATATATGTATATGTATACATGTGTATAATATAATAACATTATAAATTGGATTTCAACGAAACCACGAGAACTAAAAGCAGAACAAACAGAAACAAACCCGGTAGGAAATTGGCAGCAAAATGTAAAAGCATAAAAATGTATAATTAATATAATTAATATAATTTATTAAGTAAAAATTACTTAAGTTAAATTAATTTAATTAATTATAATTACAAAAAAATTAAATAAATTTTTAAAATCAAATTAAATATAATTAAACTTAAACTTAAACTTAAACTTAAACTTAAACTTAAACTTAAACTTAAACTTAAACTTAAACTTAAACTTAAACTTAAACTTAAACTTAAACTTAAACTTAAACTTAAACTTAAACTTAAACTTAAACTTAAACTTAAACTTAAACTTAAACTTAAACTTAAACTTAAACTTAAACTTAAACTTAAACTTAAACTTAAACTTAAACTTAAACTTAAACTTAAACTTAAACTTAAACTTAAACTTAAACTTAAACTTAAACTTAAATTAATTAACTTAAAATAAAAATTTTAAAAAATTAAATTAAAAACTTAAAACTAAAATTAAAAACTTAAATTAAATTTATATTTAAACTTAAGATTAAACTTAAACTTAAAAAATCAAAGTCAAAATTAAAATTAAATTAAATTTAAAAATTTAAATTAAACTTAAATTAAATTTTAATAACTTAAAATTAAAACTTAAATTTAATTTAATTTAAATTAAATTAAACCCTAAAACTAAGTTTTAAATTAAAGTTAAAATTAAAAAAAAATTTAATTTAAATTAAATCTAAAACCAAAATTAAAATTAAAATCGGAAATTAAAATTAAAAAATTAAAAATTTAAAAAAATTTAAAGTTTACCCATTAAATTACCATTTCTATATTTTTTTAGTCTTAACAGCTTATAAGTGAAATATTACAATTATATAAAACTAATAAACTTAAACTTAAACTTAACTTAAACTTAAACTTAAACTTAAACTTAAACTTCAACTTCAACTTAAACTTAAACTTAAACTTAAACTTCAACTTAAACTTAAACTTAAACTTAAACTTAAACTTAAACTTAAACTTAAACTTAAACTTAAACTTAAACTTAAACTTAAACTTAAACTTAAACTTAAACTTAAACTTAAACTTAAACTTAAACTTAAACTTAAACTTAAACTTAAACTTAAACTTAAACTTAAACTTAAACTTAAACTTAAACTTAAACTTAAACTTAAACTAAAATTATGATTCACATTCAGTTAAAATCAAAATTTAAAAAATACAATTAAAATTAAATCCAATTTAAAAAATATTACAGCTAAATATTTGCAACAATTTTTACACTGAACTTCACTGGATTACAAATTTTACGCGTTCAAATGGTTTTCATTGCTTGGATTAGAAGTGCTCAGTCCACAAGAAAAACCGTTTGTTGGTTTGCATCAGCGAATTTGAATGGAATTCATAGCAAAAACCACATCCGCAATCACTTGTAATTAAAATCAATTTTATTACCATCTATACGCCATATACATGCACATACGCACACAATTGCTTCTAGTTTGCAATATGTGTCAAAGAGTGGGATTGTATGCTAGTTGATTGCATGGATATCAAAATTTATTAGGCGTTGTGAAATTGAACCAAATAAACAATTTAGAAAAGTTTCAAATATCTCTCGAATAAAGGCTAAATAAAATATTGCAAATTTTATTGGAATATTTGAAAAACAGAACAACAATCCCAAACGATCGTTAAGGCATTAGAAAGAAAATGGTTTATACTAAACGACTTTTCAAACAGGGTTTTTTGACTTTTTTATTCAATAATGCTTGAAGTCATGCCCAATACCGACGTCAACTAGGAAATAATCGCTGCCGAATCGGAAAAAATGTGTCAATGTCTGAAGCCAATGGTTACTGGTGATGAAAAGTTTGTCATTCAAACGAAAACGTCGTAGTCGATTCGTGGCGAACCAGCGAAAACGGTAGCCAAGCCAGTCAGGAAGGTGTCGGTGAGACTTGCAAAGAATCGTGTATTAGGAGGTGCTCTTCTACGACCAAAGTCTTACTTACTTCGAACCACACCAATCAATAGTCACTTACCAGAAGCTCTGGAGCATTGGTTGGCAAGTTCTTATGCATGCACTTTAGTGTCCGGACTTTGCACCAAGCGGCTGCTACATGTCCAGTTTATGCGAATGATTTTGCTGTTGAAAAATTCTATTCAAGAAAAGCTTTACAAGCTCGACGATAGCAGCTTCTTGCAATACGGGCGAAGGTTTCTATGAGAGTGGAATTATGAAATTAATTTCAAAATCATTTGAACGCTACGTTAGAGGGTTTGATCTAAAAGGGATCATTCTAACAATACTATGAGAACCTCTAAACCGCTTAGAAGCTCTCAATTCCACTCGCAAGAAAATAACGAAGCAACATCAACCATTCAGGAATACTTAGAACCTATACCCACCAGCAACTTTAGTCAAGTAAAATCTGGACACAAAAAAAGTATATCCCGCTGTTCTTAAACTTTGATGTACACATTATGCATAAATCTAACGGTAAAAGAATAGCTCTACCACAAACTATAATTTCAGCTAAAAGCCTGAAGTACCCATCAAACGTGCTCTCTCGCCAGAACGAAATTTTCACGAGTGCAAAAATAAACAAAGGAGAAATAATTAAAACATAAACAGTTACACACAGCATATGAAAAAGTTTCCAACGCCCTGACGGCGACAATCACACGCACAGCTGCGCTCATTTACATAAGCACTGCGGCCCTCACAGATGGACAAAAATGAATATGCAAATTATGGTCAAGAGAATTTATATCACTTTTATGGCCTCAAAAAAGACATTAGGACACATTAGCACTTAGGCAAATACACACACATACACATATATATGTGCACTGACCGGTGTCGTTCGTGAACGTGTCTGGCGTGGCAGCAACATATTGGACCTTGGCGACAGCACCTGGCGGTCTGCAACTGCTGCTAGCTGTTGTATGCCGGCAGTGGGCATGTCGTATGGTCTACTGGCGCTTTGGACAGGGTGCGACATTAGCAGCTGCGACTAAATCAACACTTGCGCTCACGGCGACCGTTATGCCCCTGCAGCGCGGCCATTCGAAATATGTTAATTCGCAGTTACTCGGAGGAGACTGCCGTTGATTGCTTAATTTAAGTGAATGTGTGTTTGTATGCGTATGTAGATGAGTGTTTAAGTATGTGCGGGATCTGTAGGTATGTTCTGTAGTGTGTGTGTACTCAGTGATTTTTTATTATTAACATAAGAGCAGCTTAAAATTCAATTAGTGAACATAATTAAAAAAGAGTCGCATTTGAAATGCATGAAAATCTGTTCGCAAGGAAGTCAAAAGAATGTCAATGAACACATACAAACGCAAAATAAAAACAATGACACCTGCTGCGCACATCTTCGTCCGTGTTTAATGGTGTTTAGAAGTTTATTAGGGTGCTCGTTATTATCCTAGTTTTTTTCTTGTTTTGCAGATGCCTTCTGCGGTTACATCTACTGTGGTAAGATTATTATACAATTTGGAAAAATATTTTTTTCGGAAAAAAACCTTAGGTTAAATTATGTTAAGTAAGATGGCTGACTCTTCAGCATGACTGTGAGTCACACTTAGACTATTATGTAGGCCTCTTTGAATCAAAACGAAAAAAATAATGTAGTTGGATCTTAGCTATCGGTAAAAACGTCCGGAATGTATCATAAATATTTGTAGGTTTTTTATTTCTATATCCGATATTTCACCTGGATATCTAAAAGTATGAAATCCAGATCTGAAAGTATGAAGTTCGAGAAAAAAGAGTTGAGATTATTCTCTCTCATCTTCTTCCAAACAGCTGATGCAGTGATATATGATAAGATATTCAACGTTACCGCATGAATCCCAATCGGACAGTGCCCAGTTGGAACTCCTAAAACCAACGAAAGGTGGCCAAAGACTTCTTATAATTTACTGTTTCTGAAACATCGATGTTTTTGTCAAAAGTTTTTGTCAAAAAGCATCGATGTTTCCCATCAATGTTGTGATTCTAAAAACATCGGTACATCGATGTTGCCTGGATCGATGTTTTATGTCGATGTTTTTTTAAATTTTACTCCACATCTTTGCAGCACTTTTTCTCGGTATTAAACATCTGCTTCGAAATGCTTTAGTAAACTGTCATGTGTTTCGTTGCAAAATGCGGTGAATTCGTTGGTTGAATGTGCACTTGAATAACACTGAGAATTACTGAAGCAATTGTGAAATATATTATAATGGACAACAAGCTATTTTCCACTGTAGAAGGAAAAGGTTTTCTGCAGATGATGAAAGAATTGATTTCGCTTTTAAATTTCCTAGTAGAGAAACAATAAAATTACGAGTGGATGAAAAATATGAAGCGCTGTCTTCAATTTTTAAAGAGTTTATTCGTAAGTGCGACAGTTATTGCCTAACGTATGACATATGGACGGAGACAATGAAAAATCAGTCGTTTCTTGTGGTAACAATTCATTTTTTGGACAATTTACGTTTGTTGAGTCGGACGTTAGGAGTAATCGAACTGCACAAAAGTCATACAGCAGCTTATTTAGAAGAAACTATTTGAGATAGTGGAATTTGACGAGTGGAACGTTTCCATAAATAAATTTTCTGCTTGTGTAAATGATAATGATTCAATCATGATGAAATTAAATAGAAGCTTGTTTGACGAAAAAAAAATAATACCCTGCTTCGCACACACGCTTAATTTATTTGTAACGCAATTAATAGATAAGTCCACGGAAGTATCAGCTTTGATAACTAAGGTGCGCGACATTTGTTAAGTTTATTAAACGAAGTGTTAATGCCAGTGATAAATTGCGGAAGAAACAAATAGACACCGGGGCTTCTACAAGTAATACCAAGAAAATGATTCTTAACGTAAAAACGCGATGGAATTCATGTTTTTATATGTTAGAGAGATTTGTCCAGTTAACCCCTATTTTAAGTGAAGTACTGCTCACTTGCCCAAAAGCACCCTCTATGGTTAATGCCTCTGAGCTGAACAAAATTAAGAAGGTGATTGAATTATTAAAGTCTTTTGAAATTGTGACCAGGGAGATTTCGCTGATACGTACGTTACCATTAGCAAGCTTATACCTTTAGTAAGCTGTTTAACTAAAGCTCTGATAAAAATTTCAGCTTAAGACGCTAAAATGTGAACTGCAAAAGAACATAAATTAGAGATTTGACAAACTTGAATTTAATTCAGTTCTGGGGTTGGCTACTGTATTGGATCCGAGATTCAAATTTCTGCATTTTAAAGATTACTGGCTAAAAACAAAACAGTTTTGTAATTAAATAAATTCATAAAGGTTCCCCAAAATAATGAAATTAGTTCTCGGAATTTTCTGCTATTGCAAAAAAACCCGGAATTTGGAGCCAAAAAAATTCCACCTATGAAATGTAAGTTCTATCAATTTAAATCCTATTACAAATGAAAAATGTATTTCCTGAATTGTATAAACTTCTGTCCCTTGTGAGCGACTGCTTTCTAAAGCTGGAGCAACGATCATACAGCAAAGAGATCGCTTGAAAGGGAAAAGACTTTCCAAATTGTTATTTTTAAAATCTGTTTTAAATAAATACTTTGTTGTTTGTTCAAAAACTATTTATATCTTTTATTTATTGAGAAAAGGTTTTAATAGGTAGCTAAAATATGTATCAATTAAAGACGTACTACTGTATTTCACATATTTATGGTTCTGAAATAAGCTTTTTATGCTCACTAATAAAACACGTTAAAAAAGTTCAAAAATCCATCAATGTTTCGATACATCAATGTTTTAATGGCCGATGTTTTTGATTTCGATGCTGTTTGAAGAAACATCGATACATCGAACCATCGATGTTTCATTTCACGATGTTTACATCCCTAGGACAGACACAATTAGCCAACTCAAGGCTAATATCAATACTCTACTATAGAGTTGAAAGAAACCACTTGAAGGATGCTGCGCTCTAAAGCATTAGTTTTAATGCTACCTTTTTGGCAGCCGCTTGGCAGACGCTGCAGTTGTCAAGAAGCTGATGAAAAATTGCCGACAGTATACTCCTTTCCCCTAACCACCCTCGCAATTTTGAACCACCGCGCCTCTCCTCCAGCGGGTCCTTGACACACATTTTAAGCCTAAATAAGGTTTCATAGAGCTAAAAAGGTACATTTGGGGAAAATTTTATGAAAACACACTGTGTCTAAATCATGTTTCTTTTCTCATATATGCATGTATGTGTATATCATGAAACTTTTTGATATTTTGGATTGAACTAGTAAGACTACAACATTGAAAAGGGAAAATTTTAATTAGTAACGCCCAGGTCTATAAAAAAGGTTTAATAATTTTTCCACAGAAGCATTCCTTCAAAAGTTATACGCAGTTAAAATTAGACATCAAGCGTACTGAGCCTTCAAACAAGTGCCTTATAAATTCTGTGTTACTCATACGACATGGTGTACCATACGAATAATCAGAATATTATATAGATGTAAAACTTCTAAAGCAATATTTTTATGAAAAAAAGCTTGGTCTAGAGATAACGATCACCCTAACCTATACATACGCTACTTATGTATATAAGTATATACAAGTATGTATGCATATATTTATTTAATTAGCTGTAAACGCATAAAACAATAGCGAGATTTGCATTTCAAGCAGCTTAATTTAGAAGTTATTTTCTATTATTTAGCGACCGCAGCTGCGCCATACAAATGACCACTGTGTCAGCGCTGACCGCAGCGTCGCTATCAGCGCAGCGACACATGCCACATGTTGAGTTGCCAATTGCAACAATCAAAATATTTCCATTAAGCGACGAGTAAAACAGCAATTTTGTGCATTTATAAGCAGCTATACAATATATTTATGTGTTAGTGTATGTATGTATGCGTGTGTGCGCGCTTTCCGCTCATTTAGCAAACGCAAGCGTTCGGGTATTGTGCGGACATTTTAACTGCGGTGATATTAAATAAAATATGAAATGAGCCAAACACGCACACACACTTATATGTAGCTGTATACACACACCCACAAAACCTCTCACACACACAACCAGTCTACACCTATAGCCCATACAACAATGCACGCTTGTTCGATTTTATTTATTCAAAATAAATGTATTTAATTTGGTATTGATTAATGTCACGTACACTATAAATATAATTGTTTTGTACTCATATTCGGAAATGAATATTAAATAGCGTGATGCCACGGGCTAAACAGGCGATTAAAAATGCATTAATAAAATTTTAAATGTCCGAATATATTCCGGTGACACTTTTGTAATTAAATTGCGCAAAATTTCACACAAAGCAACACACGAATACACACACACACACAAATATACGCATAGACAAATAACTGCTTATTATAACTATAAATGTATTCCATAGCAACAAAGCTGTTACATGTGTCTGTGTGTGACGCATGTTGTTGTTTGAGTAAACACCTTGATCCCCAAAAATGATGGTTTCGCAATTTCAATAAATAAATAGATGCTGCGATTAGCAAAACAAATTTGATCGGCAGATTCGGGCATGTTGCATATTCAATGACACAGTAATGTGCAAAAATTAAGCAATAAATTATGCTAGATTATGGGTGGACACATTTAAGATGAGGTACTGTGGAGTTTTTGGCACATAAACTTAAAAAAAAATAATAATAATAATATATCAAGTTATTTAATATAAGGATTGTGCTTGCAGTGTGACATGAAATATGATAAAATTTAACCGGACTTACGCCTAATTCAATTTTCCATACACTTCTTCTAAGCCTAAGTTTTCAGTGTCCTCGGCGAATTGGGGTAGGCACTAACATATGTATTCAGTACTCAAAACTTTACCCAAAAAACGTCTGCTTTATTTTGGTGGCCGATTTTTAACACTGAAAAAATATTTATTTGAAAAAAAAAACAAGTCTTATGAGGCAAATTTTCGATGATTTCACGACCCTCATTGAATGTTTTCATAAAGAAGACTCTCCAAAAGACTTATCCATTGTTTTCTAAGATTAACAAGCACTCGTTGTATATTTTTTCTATCTTAAAAATTTCATGCAAAATTTTTCGCATCGTAAACAAACAGCTGCACTAATTCACATATGAAGATCACAGAAATAGGAAATAGGAAAAAAGATGTACTAAACTAGGAAATTTTCTTAATTAATTATGTTTGCGCGCATAATTTAAATGTATCAGTCCGAGTCAAATTTGATCAGATAGTATGTCCTACTCAAATATGTGTAAGAATTATTTCAGCTCTACTTGTACCACATGTTCAACTCTCTTCCGAAGGAGTAGTTTTACAAAGCTCTCACTATGATCTAATGGTCAGTAAATAAACTTAACATAAAAAGCTCCAAAACAGGATTTTCGAGATTTATCATAGATATACATATGTTTGAATTAATAAAAGATTGAAAGTATACTGGAGTTTACCCATAATAAATATAACGCACCATATAAGTATAGGCTTACAGTAGACTGAGTATTCTGATCAGAAGTCTTAAAAGAATATTTATTCCCACTACGAAGAGATTTTATGTTATATATACCCAGAGGCTCTTCTATGTACATAAGAAATAGGAAACAAAACGAAATTTGTATAACCGGGATAGAAGATCATAAATATACTTAAATCAACTGTGAGATCTTTTTCTCTCTTTCTCACACCACTCTCATTAATGTTCGCAAGTTACAATGTCAAATTACAGCCATTAACAGGATAAAATCCGGAACAACTCCGATAATGTTGAACCGGATAATATGGAAATTACTCTCAATTTGTTTTTTTTTTTAAGAGTATGCTCTTCAACGATATAATGGGTGATCGAAGAAGTACTTCTTTTAATACCTTTTCTGACAGATCTAGCGTGAGTCGTATCAAGCTGTCATGTTATTTTTGTTCAGCATTATTGCCATTTCATCGTGAAAAGGCCAGAACAACGTGTACAAATCGTTCAAAGTTGTTACGAAAGTTCACGTTCTGTAAAGAATGTGTTTCGCGCGCTTCGCTCAACTTATGGTCAACACAATCGGCCTACTGGGCATACTATTCGCAACACCATCACTCATCTTGAGATCCGGCATTCATTACTGGATAATATTTGACCGAACAAAACACGTCCGGTGAAGAAAAAATAGCAACCGTAGCTGAGAGTGTAGAAGACTGTGGAGAGTCAATTCGGTACCGTTCACAGCAACTGGGACTGACATATGGAACGACTTGGCGGATTTTATGTCGAGATTGAATTGGAATTGTGTAAGAACTGAAGTCGCTCGACCTTCCCAAGCGATATCACTTCGCTCTATGGGCTCTTGAAAAGTTAAAAAAACATCCCACGTTTTCGAGCCAAATTTAGTTCAGCGATGAGGCCCATTTCTGTCTCAACGGTTATGTGAAGAAGCGAAATTACAGCATGTGGGACGAAAAGCAACCTGAACAGATTCAAGGTAACGTCAATACGACTGTTATCGCACCATTATAACCGACTATTTGATGCCAGAAATTGAAACTCGTGATCTTGGCGACATTTGGTTTCAAAACGACAGTGCCACTTCCCGCACTTCATATCAATCAACAGATTTATTGCGAGAAGACTTCAGTGAGCAGATAGTTTCAGATCTTGGGCTATTTTGACAGCACACCGGTAGTCTAAAGTCTATGCGGAGCATCACCCCACGTCATTCGCCAGTAACCAGTCAAAATACTGGAACGAGTCCTAGAAAATTGGACTCAATGGATGGATCATCTTAGGCGTAGCCGCGGCCACCATTTGAAAGAGATAATCTTAAAGAAATAAATGCCAAAGAATGTTCTATCGAAGAAAGATTAACATTCCTTATTAAATTTGAAGATTCTTTTTTATCTTTGAAAAAGCGGAGAATCTCAAAATGGATCACCCTTTCATTTCAAATTAGTCTTTAGCCGGATTAAATCTAGGTCAACTTTAGTATTGTCGAGCCAACTAATATTTTCCTAATTATTATTGCATCTAATGAAGCTAAAATATCATCGATGGTAGCAAGAACGAATGATTAATACATATCTTCAAAACTGTAGAGTAATAAATCAAGGATATGTAACATAAAAATTGGTGAGAAATTGCTTCAGATATGGCCAGAACTTCAATGAGTTTGTGTTTAAGTGGAAGCCTTATTTTATAAACGTGCGACAAAGCATTTATCTTACAAAGCGAACTAGTCAAACATTTAGGAACCGGAAAAGTAAAGTTTTCTGGTGGAAAAATCAGAATTTACTTCTAATCCTTTGTAACAAAGAGAATAAAACGAATTTAGCTATATTGTTTTTAGATTATCTGATAATCATTTCATAACCGACTTAAATTTCAATTAATATCAGCAGAGCTCTATAATTACACAAAATACAAAATTCAACAACACTCACATACGAAAATTCACTAATTTCCTGTTTTAAATAAAATGAATTGAATTTAGTTTCAAACTCGAATAAATCTATAATTAACCACAGGCTTTTGAGCCAACCGCCACCCGCCGTCGAGATAAGCCAGAACCATTCGGATGTGCGGCGTCTATTTATTTTTCATTTTCTAGTATTTACGTCAATCAACTGCACAAACTGGCGCAATAACGGTAAATATTAATAGAAAATAGTTTGAATTTCTGGTAACCGAAATCAAATGTTAACCGTGCAATTGAAAGCGCAATTAAAATACCATAAATGCGTCCAAGAGCCGAAAGCCGAAAGCCCGAAATGAAATTTCGCAATTTCAACTGCCCGCTGAAACAAATACACATACATATATGTATGTGTGTGTGTGTGTTGGAAATAGCAGCTGCAATAACAACGGCAGTTAGTGGAAGAGCCAACAAACGCTAAAATTAATCAGCTGCAAAATGTGCGGTTATGCGACAGCGTCAAAAGTAGTTGTCATAAAACGGACATAATTTCGCAGCATCAATTCAGCGTGGCACAGACAAAATCACCAAGCAGATATCTGGCTCGCTCATGCATATTTGGCTATAGTTTTAAAGAACCCAGCTGTGTATGTTTGTATATGCTATGTATAGCATAGATGGTCTAACATACTAATAAACAAACTAAATATTTGTTTTGATACAGTTAAATACAGTGTAAAGGTGTAAAAAATCGGGATCCCGAAATTTAAAATTTTTATATTAATTGATATTTAGCTTCGTATTGTCAAAATTTAAAAAATTGTATACTTCTACTTTTAATAATCTTATTTTACAGTGAAAAAAAATCGAGATCCCGAAAATTAATTTTAAAATCGGGAAAAATTTGGGACCCCGAAAATTATATATGAAAAATTCCGAAACTTAAAATTTTCGAATTAATTGCAGTAGTGTAAAAAAATCGGGATCCAGAACTTGAAATATTTCGTGCTAATTGATATTTAGGCTGAAAAATTGTGCTTTTTTGAACATCTATTTTCAACATTTAAAAAATTTGATATTATTTTACAGTGAAAAAACTTTGCGATCCCGAAAATGTAGTTTAAAAATTTAAAAATAATTCGGGATCCCGAAAATTTAAATTCAAAATTTCGAAATTTAAAATTTTTAATTGATATTAAACTGTGACAAGTTTTTTGCGTTTTAGAAATGAGCTTTGAATATTTGCATGTTTTCTAAAAATCTGTATTTTCGACGTTCAAAAAAATTAAATATTTCCAGTTTTTATAAAACGTTTTAACATCGAAAAAAAATCGTGAACCAGGGTGTAATTCCAAAATGGTAAAAGTAGAACTTTCACATCTAATTAAATTTTCAATACATTTTTTAGGTGTTTTTATATTTTAAAAATTTCACTTGTTCACAACAAAATTTCAGAAAATTCAATCAAATAATCCCAAAATTTTTAAGACTTCAGCTGCGAATTCTCATGTATTTTGATACCGGTAACATCAAAATTAAATCAATATACATACATACATATATGTATAATTTTCGAACAAAAATTTTCGGGATCCCGAAAGTGCCATTTCAAAATCCCGAAATAAAAACTCATGCGATTATATCGCATTTATTTATACTCAACATACTACATTAAAAATTAAAAAAACTTAAAAAAATTGTATTAGGGAAAGAATATTTCGAGAATTGCACTATCAACTTTTAGGCGCACTATTCTTACTTTTCACAAATCTCTTAAGCAAAACAATTCTCTAAAATCTGATGAAGACCTGCTTTTTAAATTTGCCAAAACAACTTTTAAGATTTAAAATATTTTTACAAAAGGCTTAAGCGCCTAAATGTAGGCAACATTTTGCATTATAATCTTAATATATAATTATGGTACATGTGAGCACTATTTATTAATAAATAATTCTCAGCAACAATTTCTTTTTAAGTTATGAATTCTGACAGTTTCTAAATCGGACAGCTCATATCATGCCTCCAACCATGCCTTCGATATGCAAAAATCTTCTATTTTCGATTTTGACAACTACACCACAGATCATCATTTATGCAACAATTCGAAGACAGTCACAAAAACGCCATGCTATGCTGATTTATTGTTATTGCGCTTGTATGCGATCGCTCGCAGGCAATTACAGTTGTTGCCGCGACCGTGTGGTACTCAATCAAATTCAAATCAAAACCAAAATTTACTGCAAATTTTAATGTGGCACTTGACATGGGATATACTCAGAAACGCGCGGGTGCCTACCGAACACAACAATGCTTGCCATAAACACACACACACACACGCACGCATACTAACAAGAGCGCACATCACTCAAATGTCATGGAAATCAAAATCGCGAAATGGCGAAATCGCAGCGCGCTAAATGGCGACATGGCAGGAGGCGGCCTTATTATATATTTGCTGTGGGCTATACCACAGCGTGCGCCAGTATATACAAACATATATGTGGATAGGTATATGTGCCATTAATGGCCAAAAGTAATAATAGCAAAGAGACAATAACGGCAGCGCGCGCATGTGTGTCTGTCTGCTGGAGTTTACGTGTGTGTGTGTGTGTGTGTGATGTGTAGTAACAAAATTCATTATCGGGCGGCTGTTGAGCGCGCGCGCCGTGACAAAGCGGCGTATTAATGTTATGATTATTACGAGTGGCGCGCGACATGTGGCACCGTTTTTGCTGCTTCGCACACCATTCCACGTCCAACGTGTTTGCTTCTGACGCGTGAATATATGCCATTTACAATCGCGAATCTCTCCTACACACACACACATTTGCTGATATACGTAAACGCTTGGAGGTAGGTCCGCATGTGTTTGTGCGCGCCTTCAACGGCAATGCTTGAATTTAATATTAAAATATTAAAATATACGAGTCTTTTGCATGGCAAGCGAAAATTTGCGTTCTGTTTGCGCGCACGCCGTCCGTCCACGCGCGCCGCATTCTCCGCTGAGCCATTTGCACGCCTTTCCGCTTACTCAATTTTATTCCGTTTTTCGGCGTATCGATTTTGTTGTCCGCTTTGTTTTCGCCAAACTGCACGCCCACGGCGCGCTGTGCCATTTCTACAATAACAACAGCACTCGCAGCGCATGCACTTTGTTCTGCGGAACGACCAAGGCGCCGCGCCGTTCATGGAATCGCGAAGTCGCGCTGTTGGCAGCTTTTAGGCATGTCGCGTATTTTTCGGCTCAGCGACGGCGGAAATACGATTCAATTTACGCGCATTACAAATCAATAAATTGTTATCGGATGTAATCGGATGTAAAGTAGGCCTAACGGGAAAATGTGCGCGCTGTGAGTGCGTTGGGAGAAAGCAAGAAGCGAAAATATACGCTGATGATAGTAGAAGCGGAAATTTCGGATTACTTATGCGAGCATTTGAGGGCGATGGCATAATGTTTGTAATTGAATACGCAGCATGTTGCTGAGATTTCATTGCGAATGTCGCCGTTGTAATTATAAAAAAATAGCACCGTTTGTGGTTTTATTGAGAGAGTGCTTTAATTAATGCGTTGGCTTTTAACTTCATTTAACGGTGAGGGATGCAATGAAAGAATATTGTAGTTAAAGCAGAGTGTTTACTGGTAAAGTTATTAAAGGAAGGAATATGTTTCTTCTATACTTGAAACTGCGCCTAAATGTAGGCAACAGTTTATTGTTGTAAAAATATCTAATTTTGGTTTTCTTAAAATACTAAAATTCTTGTCATTTAATGGATTTCGTAACATAGCGAAGCCTTCGAAAATGTTGCTTACACTTCGGCACGGCGAAATAATTCTGGCTAAGTGTTCTACACACTCTATTCGAAAAATAACTGAATACGAACTGAATTATAAGAATACGCCTACAGTAATGTGCAGAACAACTGAAATCAAAACTTCATATAAAAAAGTAAGCCCTGGTGCTATTCTCAATAAATAAAGGATGAATTGAGCATTTTGTGTGGAATTTTTGAAAGAAAATGGTGCACACTATCCTTTAATAATAGTAATATCTTCCAATTCTAAAGTCAAATTATGTTTGAAGAACGCTAATATAAAATCTTCATTGTTTAGGTAAAAAGGAAAAAAAATGGAATTGAATGGAATGGAAGTGGACTCACGGCTACATGATCGTTGAAAATGTTGCAGAATTTGAGTTTCACAAAGCATTTAATGAAAGTGGAGAAGTCATCGAAAACCTTCCTCATGCGAGTCATCAATCAAACTCTGTTAATGACATAACATCGAAAAAGTTACAGTGCTTGAAAATCGTAGGATTGACTTCACAGTAATGTCAGAAGATCTCAACAATTCTTATGGATGAACTCAAAACATTGTGGTGAATTGTAGAAGTCGCGAAAGATATGATTGTTATCAAACGCAGTGGACAAGGCTTAATGAATGACACGCCATAAATGAGCTGAAATCGAAGAAATCAAAATTCGGTGAAGGCTGAATTCAGCCGAAGCTAATAACAAAGCAGAAAATTTATAAATATTTGTGCTAAAATCCGTGCAAATGTATTTTTTTTTTTTTGGTCATTAGTTGAAGGGGTTTAGACTAAACTGCTGGGAAAAAGCAGTGACAATTTTGGGTCCCTAAAATGGATATTAAATCAAAGTGAAAACCTTAACCGCGCTTCGCCGAAATCGGAATTACTATACTCCATATGATTGGTGATGGTATGTGAAGACCCTTAATGAATCTCGGGGAACATTTGTGGCATGTTAATAGTATGTAGTATTGCCATAAATTTATCAAATTGGATCTATATAGTAGTTGGGGGTACTACTATATATAGACCTCTTCAATAGGTTAGGTAAGGTTAAACTTGTAGAAAATATACTATATACTAAGTAGATAATAGACTATGCGGTGCTGAACTGAGAATAGAAGATATGAAATTTACGATAAGTATCTTTAATTCCACTACTCAACAAATCTAAAGAAAAAAATTTCCAGTCATGATTACGAATTGTAGTTCATGAAGTGTCTATCAGTTCCAGCTATTTTTGTAACTTTAGTAAATTGTGGTGGAATGACCCCGCACTCTTTACTACAACACAAAAAATTCATACATGTTAGAAAACAAAATTAGCAAGAAACAGATTATATAAGTTTAGGTTAGGTTAGACTAAACTGCTAGGCCAATAAGCTACAGATAGACCAATTTTAGTCCTTTGCGATACCAGATGGAGTTCAGTTCCTAAATCCAAGAGAAGTGGTCATCCTTTGGAATGCCTGCGCTTGGCGTGAATTTTAACAGACTTTGCAGCCTCACCAGTGTATCATACCGTGGGAATCCCAGATTCTTACAGTGTTGTCATGCCAATGCGGGACAAATGCACAATAGATACTTCACTGTTCCCCTGCTCTAAGCATTTTGTGCAGTCTTTTCGATGTGACAGCCACATTCTGCGAGCAAATATTCCGATCATTTTCCCACAGTCTCTTCTATCATGTGCCAATAGAATTTTTTGAACTTCCAATCTACCTTTTTTACATTTTACCCTTTTGCCCCGTCTTAAACCATGCTTCTGTCGAGATCGGCATATATACAATGCATGGTTTCCCAATGTTAATCAAGTTTTCGGATGTTAGCCGCGCACCATTCTTGGCAATCTTGTCATGTTAAGGGCCCTTCCTTACTTGTCAAAAGTATTTTTGAGATATACGCCTCCCAAAATTTGCAAATTAGCACTGAAGCGCATCCACCTCACTCACCCGAAAATTTGACCCAAATTTAATAACTTCAAAGCTATTTCCTTTTATCAGCCTGAGCAACAACAATACATGGAACTGATTCACTACGGAGCTCACTTCCAGCCAATCCGTTAACGGAAACTCACGCGAAAGGAAATAAAATAGAAAATTTGGCAAATACGACAAATTGGGCAAATTAGCGAGTTTATTGGCTTCATCAACGCATTCATGAGCAAATATACATATATACATACATCTGTAACAGTGTGTAAGTGTGGATTGCGTGTTGAGGGACGTCAAAGAAGATGAAGAAGAGTGGAAAAATTCACCAAGTGTCTTTCTTACTTTGTCACAATTTTGATTTACATCGTCAGCGAACGTCGCTCGTATGACTATAGCTGCTCATGGGGTATGTGGCGTGGGTCGCCGCTTCAGCATATGTGCAACTTGTTGCATTGTTGCTTGCCATTCTTTTCATGATTGCTTATTCATACGCTAGCCTATGTCGCCATTGTTGCCAACCACCCCAGCATTGTCGTCGTCGTCGTCGCCGTTTACTTGATTCATTTGTTTGCGACACTTTGTCAGCCTGTCAGAATGTCAAGCATGGAGCGAAGCGCGTGCCGCTTGTTGCGCTGCCACGCTGATGGTGGCAAATAGCATAAAAGCTAATGCTTGTCACGTGTTAATGCATGGCGTTTTTATTAGATGATGATGATGATGCCACAAACAACAAAAGCGGTGATTTCGCGCGGCACAAAAGTACTGTTGATATGTTTGAATATATATATATATATATATATATGTATATATTTATGCGGTACCTATGACTGATTCACGCATAGCGTTACACTACGGTCCGTCGCATTCGCAGCTTTTTGTTGCATTCCAGTCGTTCGCCGTGCATTTTTGCGCTACCCTTTTCAAGTTTTCACACACACATGCCTCTGCACGCTGAGCGCTCCCTTTATGAAATTTATTATGCTCTTCATCATCATTCACTGTCGTCCGTCCATTAAAGAGCCTCTCGATTTTCATTTTCACATTTTTTCTGCTTATTTCGCCTGCCTTGCGCCCTCTATTTATATTATCTCACTTTGCGCGCCCTCCCCAACCTTTTGTAGCAACGACCGCTTTGTGCATATTCCACTCGTATTTCCGTTTATCATAAACGCGTCATATTTTTCGCTATGACAACATAAAATGAAATAATGATTGTCATTTAATACTTTTAACCTGGTCTCTGTGAACCCGGCTACATGAGTGCTTGCGCGGCACCTTTATAACCCACAACCGCTGGCAGACGCTTTGAGGTAGCTGTGGCATAAATGGTATACAACTGTATGAATGTCACACTGCATTCCATGCGAGGCCTATATGTGAAAAGGTGAGTGCCTTGTATGAGTGTTCACATATATCTTCAAATATGTCCTTATATATACTCACACATGCCCTCACATATCTACTCATATGAGTACCCATGTCACATGTAATAACCTATCACCTCACAAGCGGCATTACATTACTAATGATGCTGTTGCTCCATCGCTTCTCTTTGCATCGCTGTTACGTTTTTTTTTTTTTTGCTGAAATCGCTCTAGTTTTTGTTGTTTTACGGCACTGAAACTCTAGTTAATAAAAAAAAACTGAAAAATATGGTAAACTGATGAATGCCTTGCAA
Organism: Bactrocera correcta; assembly: GCA_027475135.1. Classification (NCBI taxonomy): domain Eukaryota; kingdom Metazoa; phylum Arthropoda; class Insecta; order Diptera; family Tephritidae; genus Bactrocera; species Bactrocera correcta. Next base: position 113,417,926 of record CM050323.1, read on the forward strand.
TTTTCCCCCCATCAATAAAAATGCTGGATGAAAATGTGTCGAACACTAGTTACACATACACTTACAAACACATATACACACATGGATTTGACTTAGAGTCCTGTTTTGCATTTCCAAGCATATTATTGTCTGTTTACACAGAGATTTTTTCTAATAATTTTTTTTTTTTTTTTCAATTTCTTTTGCGCAAATAATCAAGCCAGCCGACATCATTAGTTGCTTTTGCCTTTGAAACGCTGCTTTCTTGAAATCGTATTAGATTTCATAGAGTCATTTGTATAAATATTTATAGCTTACATAAGTATCTCTTACGGAGCGAATTGAAAGCATTTCTGAGTATCATTTAATAAGTTAGTTTCTCATTAGAGCAAGCGGAGACGCATTAAACTAAAAATAGTTAACTTAATGATGTTGGAGTTTATGGTATCGCCATGGTGATAAAATGAATGTGGGAAACACGTTTACGAGCAAGAGACTGGCAAATTAAGTGTTTACTGTTAGTACAGGGTGATTAAAGTGGTCGATGTTGATTATTTTTTAAATTTTATTTTTAAATACTCAATGAGTGAAATGAGTAAAGCAATGGTGAATAAGAAATAAATTATATTCAATTAAAGATAAATTTAATTTAATTAACAAATACAAGAGATTTTTTTTCATTAAAATTAATTTTTGGTTATTTTAAATTTTGTCTTAAGGGGTTACATGGATTTACGGCTTTCAAAAAATCGAATTTTTTTATTGTCTTATTTAATTCTACAAAACCTCTAGATTTGTCCTAAATTTTTCAGCTCATCCGAGTAATAGTTTCGAAGATAACACCTTGAGATTTTTTCTTTCGTTTAAGTTCTAAGTTAAGGTTTTATTAAAACTCGTATTTTTACACTTTAGATGATTCTGCAAGAGTTATAGGTGCCAACGTGGGCACATCTTTTTTCCGAGGGTTCACCAGACATGGCATCGCAATGGTCGAGTTAAAAGTATTTTTTCCAAAAATTTCAGATTTTCTTTATTAATAGTGTAAGTTTGTAAAAATAAGTTGTTAATGATTCTTATTTACTTTTGATAATTTTTATGCTTTTCGTTGCTTTTTATTTCGGTTTTAATTTGCTGATTGTAAACAAAAACCAGCTGTTAATATCGATTTTCCAATAAGAAAATCTAAATGGAAATGCCATTCGCTTAGTCTTATTTATTTTTTGTGCTGCCATGTAGTAAAATTCCAACGACTTTCTAACACTGGAAATAAGCAAATAACCACATAATCTGTAAACAAGGGCCTAGGTTGGTCAACTTTGGTTATTTTGTCATACCGCATTTTGTTGTTGTTCACTTAATCACATAACCACATAACCCGATAACCATCCTAATATCGTGAACAGCCATAATGCTAATAAGGCTATTTATTTCTTCTTGAGCTAAAATTTTAAGATTTTTTTTTTACAAAAAATGTTGAAAAATAACGGAGTTATGGGCTGTCTTCGGAGGTACCAAAAAAAAAAGTGATCCAACTGCTGGCATGATTCCGACCGAATGAGTAGCAGAAATAAAAAAATTTTAAAAGTTAATTAGACTTAAAGATATTTCCTATACAATGACTTGCGATCTTTGGAAAACATATAAAATTAACAAAACGGCGTCATTTTGAAAAAAAAATATAGTCCTTTTTTTTTGATGCCAAATTAACAATTTTCAATCAATCAAACAAAAACAAAAACATCGTAAGTCATTGTATAGTAAATTTATTAAAAAATACTCTATTTTAATTTGAAGTCGATCAGTCAATTTATCGTTATGTTATGATGTCAGCAATTTTGAAAAATATCGTTTAGAGAAAAACGCGTTTAAAGTTTTACTTATATAAGTTTGCACCTCCGAGCGGTCGGTCTTTAGAACGCTGCCATTCAAAAACTATTCCAGATACGACCTCCCTGATTTCACAGGATATTTATGGTAATATAAGCTATCGGAAAAGAAAATAAAGAAATGTTTTTTTTTTTTTTTTTTGAAAGTGTCACACTGGTATAGCCGCTTAACCCCTTTAAGAATTTTCCATTGAAAATTAGAGTCCTTTTCTGATATTAAATCAAGTATGAGGTGAGCACATTTCGATAAAATATGTTCAACATTTTGTACTGAAAGTTACAGAAAATTATAAAAACGAGTTTTAACTTCCACCGACTTAAATTTTCGTATTTATTCCATTGCGACGTAGCACTCCAAACCCATTTGAAAGCACCTCCACCTCCTGCGCACAGCAAATTATGTGTGAATGAACCAAGGAAAGGAAATATGTAACTGATGAACCGTTACGAAATGAAGCCACAAATTGCCTCAAGTGGTGCGCAGTGCGCTTATTGAAAACTAAAGTCGGTAATGCTTACAACTCGGCACTTGGTCGGGACCTCTCACACTACGGCATTCAGCGAGCATCAACCAGTCAAACGTCATGCACGCCCACAATATTAACAGTTAAGCAAAAACAATACAGAGCGCAGCTATATTCATACAAAAAAAGCTGATGATATCACAATTGTTGTTTTGCTTGCTTTGCAACACAACCGCAACACCTGCCACCCGGCATGCCCGGTCCGAGCTACATATCGACGTGGGTAACTCATGCTGCCCGACAACTGCCAGATTGGTTCGGACTTTTATGGTCGGTTTCAAGCTTGATTTTTACAAACTTTATTTTTCCCACATTTTCCGCCTTTTTCAGTGCTCATTTACTAGGTTGTTTTGTATAATTCGCTTTTATTCTTATTTTGCTCTGCAGTTCTACTTTTCTATTTCGTCTCGCTTTGCTTTGCCCGTTTTTTGCGCGCAGTTAATGCTGTCGGCGCTGCCGCTGCTGCAGCTGCTGGTTTTTATTTAACTCGATTTTTTTAGCAATTGAATTTTAGAGCAACAATTGATGCTGACTGCTAAAGCCACGAAGCAATTGCGCCAGCTTCAGCGCTCAGCATGCTTGAGTGTGTACGGTGTTGAGCGGTGAAATGGAAACACTTGATCTTTCAACAAAATCAAAAATGTTCAACAAATTCAACAAAACAAAAGAACACCCTAAGTATATTCTAAGCTTGTTAAAAGCCCCACAACTTGGGAGAGGCTAGCCTTACTGAGGGCAAAGGCTTTTGCGTACAGCGCATCTACTGATAGTGGCCCAGCGCTGGCGAAGCTCTTGCGAAGTCCAACTATCTAGTAATAGAATACAAAAGGACACGGGAACACCGACCCACTCTCATTATACTGATAGCGGTTCTAGGCTGCCTTCCCTTGGTAGCTCATCAGCTTTACAATTTCCTGCGACTCCGCTGTGCCCTAGCACCCATAACAGTCTTATCACAAATACACTCGATGCTATAGGCAGGGAGCTTAGGCACTCCTTGACCAACCCTGAACGCACTGTTAATGATTTCAAGGCTGTTATCGCCGTCCTGATATCTGAGTGGATGGTCTTTTCTCCGAAGAAGGCTGCACTCCGGAGCAGTGTATCTACTACGGCTACCTCGGCTGGGAAAACACTGCAATAGTCAGGAAGTCTGAAGTCTGAAGCTGAAGTTGATAGAGAGCTTCTGACAATATAACCATCCACCAACGTTAGTTAGTAAAATTTAAAAATGAAAATTTTTATTTCTGTTTCCATTTCCACGCCTTGCACTGTATACATCCACACACACACATATGCATACCTCCACAATTCGGTGTGGCCATTGGCTTCAGTGTTTATGCTGTTGGTTAACTTTGTTGCTTTCATTTCGGTATCGAGCGCAATAATCGTTTGCCTCACCATAAGATATAATCGTGTTTCGCATGCCCCAATGCACCGTAAACATAAACACCAACACACCAAGCCATAACCAACTCGCACACACACCCATATACACATACAAAATAGTGCAAATTTTAGCTGCGAGAAAAAATCAAATAGAAATAAACACCTTCGCATAACCGTTATTTTATGGTGTACGGCAAGCAATTGACTTCGAAGCTTTAAAGTTCTCAATTCTCAATGCATTCAAGCCATTTGCTGATTTTATGTGAATATGATTTCCGATATTTTTTCACCTCCTCTGGCCACCAATATACCCTCTATAATATTATTGCTTGTTTTCGCTAATTTCGCCGTTCTCACTGCTTTCTGCAAGGTTTTGTGCCGCCGCGCGAGAGGAAGTTTGTTAGCGAAGCTCTTGTTTACAGCTGCATTGCTACTAAATCGCGCAGAAATATTTGAATTGCAAGTTTAATGTTGAAATCTTTGTTTATTTGTGTAAATATATTTTTGTTGTTGTTGCCTTGTTTTTGTAATCACCACAATCGAATCGTAAATTAAGCGTCTAATAATATTTTAAACTTTCAAAGCAAACTTATGTAAATAAGCTTTTGAGCGCTTTTCTGTCGAATTTTCCCTCTAATCGTGTTTCTGTGTGTGTGCTAGCGTTTCTTTGTTAATAAATAGAGCCGAAAATTTGGGTACAAAGGCAATAAATTTCATTTCATTACAGTTAACCCTTCGCGCAAACTCATTGTGGCAGCCAGAAAAGCTATGTTAATGTGTTGTAATAAATGCTTTGGAAAATTTTAATTACAACAACTTATGCCAGTTTTATTGAGACATACAAAAAGCAAACAATAAATGTGACAAATGAAAATTAGGGTTAACAGAATTTGTCAAGTCTGCAATTAATTGAAAAGGGCCGAAAGCTATGCGGTAATGAAAGCGGCGTCGATTTAAGTTGTGAGTCAATTAGATGGATGAATAATTGGAGTGAATTTCGTACGGAAATCTAAGTGAGTAACCAATAGTTTGCTGTTAATAAGGCTTTTCAGCAAATTAAAATAGGTTGATATTTCTTTCTTTAAATCATAGACCCGGGTAAAAGTTTTTTTTAGCAATTTTTTGTAATTTGTGCTATGCTTAGGTGATGAGAGCAACCTGTTGAGTAAATTGATTTTCAATGTCTCATGAACTATTACTATATACCCTGCTTTGATCTATGTTGTAAAGTGCAGAACAGAAACAAGTAGAAACTTAGCTCAGAAAATGTGTGTTCACTTCAAGAAAATTGAGCGTATCAGACCCTATTATATACCTGGTCTAGCTATAAATTCTGTTACAATATTTATAATGCTTGCAGCGAGAAAAAATTCGCAAAAAAATTACCGTTATTTGTATACTTTCGCAGCATATTGCTACAGAGTATGATAATTTCGTTCACCTAACGGTTCTTGTATACGCTCGCAGCATACTGCTACAGAGTATGATAATTTCGTTCACCTAACGGTCCTTAAACTAATTGAGATAGAGATGAGATAAGCTAAGATGAACAGATGGAATTGCATCGCGACCTAAGGTTCATTGTGCCTTCTTCTAAGTTCCAGCCTACTTAGCCCTAGCTATTGATAAACTCCAATATACTGCTAAACCGCCAATTTGCACAAGTAAAATGCTTCTTGAGCTTGCAATGGCCGTGTGGAATGCGACAAGTAGTAGTAGCAGAGTTTGTCCTTTGGGAGGATGATTACATATTTAAACCTGCTGAGATTGTAACCATCGTAAAGTATGGTTAATGGTTCGTTGCGATAGTTGCGTTGAAGGTTTATCTCCTCGCACCAACTTATGGCAAAGACCTCTGTTTGGTGCGTAGTCATGCGACTCCTACACCAATTCCCTCCGATGTGTTCGAACCGTCGGTGCACCATTTGATTGTACTATCCCTAAGCAAAAGCTCGAGAGTAAAATCATTCCATTCAGACTTACGGCTAAAAGTATCTTTGAGTGAAATTTACTCTTTTGGTAACGGTGTCCCTTGGTCACAGCAGAGTGAATCCAGCGTGAGTAGAAAATATATGAAGACGTCTGTATATACATATTAATGATCAGGATGACGAGGATGACGTTTCGAATTCGAATTGACAGACATTCATGCCGTCGACAACTTCAGTAAAAATTCAGATATTTTGATAAAAATTAGTAGACGTGTTCCTTGGCACCACAACGGGGTTTGTATTGCAAATGGGCGAAAAATTTCATCGCAACACTCACAATGTGCCGATGTTATCGAAATAAAACTTGGATCTCACGTTCAAAATGAGTAATGTTATAACTTTTTAACACCCCAGTTGCCAATCACGTTGACCTCAATATCTATACTGATATCTTACTTAAAATATGGGAAAATTTCTAAAATCAGTTATTGAAAGTCAGAGAAAATATTTTCCAGGCAATATGCTGGAGTTGGAATAAAGGGATAACATCGGGTCTAAATCTCCTCTAACTTTCATGTAATGTTTTATGAACATCAGGTTGTCTTTATACCAAATATGGTATTTGGGGAAATGTTGGGTAGTCGTATTGTGTCAAAAGAATTTTCAACTACACAATATATGGATTATCTTAGTGAAACTAACGGAGCAGCTTTTCAAAACATAGAGCAACAGTGTGACCGTGTATTATCTTGCCTAAAATGAAGTCAGGCCAGTACTTCCCTTAGTCCCTCACATAAGAAGATTCAAACACCGGGTGGGCCTTGGTCAGTATGAGAGCTGTTTTGTTGAAAGTTTTTCAAATTTTTTTCCTGATAATAGTATGTTCTGATACTAAAATTTTATAAAATCGGATCAATACTTCAGCTAGCTTTCATATAACCTCATGGAAATATGTTATCGAGCATAACTGAATAATGCCCATAGTTAATTCATAAGTCCAAATCATCCACTAGCCACATTATATGATGCGCAATGTTGGAATGAAACTATGTGAGTATCTCACCTAGAGTATAGGGTAACAGTCACCAAATATCATTTGCAAACAGCATAAGGGTTTCTGATAAGAGCATAAACAGCATTTTAACGATTTAAAAATAAAGTTCGATCAAAATGAAAAAAAAAATAAAGGAAATCGTAACGAATATGTTCTCAAAACCAAAATAAATACGTTCTCGCTTCTAATTGACTAAGCTTAGTATCACTTAATGAGCAACGAATTTTAATTACATCATTTGATGGCTTTCTATGATTATAATCAATTTAATGTATATTAGGATAGGGAGGACAGTAATGAAGCTAACGCAAAAATTTTCCCACAACATGAAACCATGCAAATGAAGCACAAACAAACGCTCACAGCATAGAACTGAACCAATTTGACTGCGAGCATTTCCGGTGGCGGATGTCCGAGCCCACAAAGGACGAAAACTTAATTGCTGCCAAATAAATGGTGCTTACGGCAGACACCGCAATCAGCACTCGAAGCTATTGAGAACGTGCAAAAATTGTCTCTACGAAGTAAGCGAAAAAAAATGTCAACGACAACAAATAAAATTATACAAAACAAAAGCAAAAACAAAGTAATGCCAGCAGCAATCAATGCGATTAAATGAATTCCACATTTTGTTGTTGTTGCTGAGACAAAAATATATCTCAGCTGGAAAGTAGCTGCAGGGTGAAGCGAACCAAGCCACCAGGAATGGCAGCAGCAAGCAAATAACGGTGACAGTGGTGACAACAAAAGCTGTGATGATATTAAAGCCAATTGCTGACTTTAGACGAAAACACACATGAACAGCTGAAAAATTGCGTTAATGTAGAGAAGGGGTCGATAAAAGTGTGGTTAAGTGAAGCAAATGCAGAAAAAATAATGGAAAATGGTTGGACTTAATGAATTTATAAATAAAAGCAGAGCAATGAAGTCTAAAGTTAAGTTAGGAAGAGAAGTTTTTAAAGAATGAGGAGTTAAAGTCTCCCCGAGAGACCAGGAGCATCATACAGCAAGCTGCGGCAAAAATTGATGAAGTGTGTGTGTCAATCAATCTTTATAATTGGTCAAGGGTCGAGTTTTCACATTTAATGCAAGAAATTCAAAATTTTTAACAAAACATGAAAAATAGGACGTGCAGAAAGCTACACTCCAAACAACGCTGTGAAGGAGGCACAATCAACAAGCTTGGCAAGCAAACACTTGACCTCGTTGCGGAAATCACACAAGTGATTATTCATTGCATTTCACACCGCACCCTCACAGCGGCCACTCGCAAAATTTTGAACCAACTTTTTTCTCGCTCTCCGTGCAGACAAATGCGCAAGTGCTTTTGCGTGTGCATGTATGTAAGTACGGATGTGTGTTTGGCTTGATTTTTTCTTGTATGCCAAAAAAAAGGTCAAATTTATGCCAGCTTACGTTTATAAACTTCCAACTTTTCCATACAACTTTCGCTCTGGCAAGGTCCTTCAGTTGGCTGCTGCCGCCACTTGTGCGTGAGTCTGTGTCTACTCGAGCACCGCAACGCTACAGGCCACCGCATGCTGCCGGCTGCCCTGGCACAGCAGCTGCTGGCAACAGAAAACAACGCAAAAAGTAAATTATACACCAAACAACACCCGAGGGGGTGATTAAAAAATAATAAATTTGACTTAGAAAAATAAAGTGGTACACCCTATTAAAACCACAACCGCAGCCGCCGCGAATGGACCCACGCACACACACACACACACACACAGCCGAGCAGCCTGCATGCGTTCGAGGTACTCATACGCCCACGCACAGACCCCATGGACGCACGCAAGCAATTAGGACATTTGGTATTCACTGGAATCCACAGAACATTTAAATTTAGATATGCCATACAGTGGTTACAAAATTATGTTGTGGTTAAATTTTTTTGTAATAGTTTTTGGTAGTATTAGTATTATATTATTCGACAGAAAATTTTGTTGCGAAAAAAATTGTTTTCTAAAAAAAGTTTAGTAGAAACTGTTTAGTTTTCAAATAGTAGGTTTAGTGCCGCTTTTTATTCCTATCTTCTTCTTGGGTCTATAAATCACATATGACACCTATACGAGTAAGCAGGACAGCTATATTGGCAGAACTTTCGGTATAAATATACAATTAGCGTTGCTTTTTTATTAGTTCTTCCGGTGGTTTAACATTTCAACAAATATTAAATTAAAATAATCGACCTCGTGTACGAGGTTAGATTAATTTTAGCTAAAAATTTTAAATTTTAGAAGAGGGTTGTACCTAACAGCAATTTACTTAAAACCCTATCAATAATAACATAATACATAAACTACCGTTGGCTTATTAAAATTATATAGACGAAAATTATAAGACATATATCGGGTTTCTCAGTTTCTGCGAATCCGAGATAACATCAGAGCTCATTTTTTGAGTCCGAAGTTAAGTTGTTAGATTGCAATTAGCCCAACCCACAAGATCTTAATCAGCAGGTTCAGTTTCATTTGTCAGCTATACTTAACTAGGGAATCGCGAATCTGTTTGGTACTAGTCAAAGTCTCAGTAACTGTATTTGTAGTCAGATCCAAACTTCATTTATAATATTTACGTTCAGAATCAGAACTAATTACTGGTATGACTTCAGGACTTTCAAGTGTATTGAGTACATTTCTCATATTAAGACCCGACTTCAAAAATCGAATATAGATCTTCAAGTATGATTCCAAGATGCTTTGTCATGATTTAGATACATATTTTTATCTACTTCATTCTAATTTCCAAATCTTTAATCCAAAAAATAATCCCAAATCTAAAAAAAAGCTCCTTGAACAAAAAATCAATATCCCCAGGAGGGTTCTCACAGTTTATTAGAATATGAAGTAATTTTGTATTATCTTTCACTGCGAATGCTAATACTTGTACATAGTCAACGATCTATCCTCAGTGGTCAAATTTAGATTGTTTCTTAATTATGGAACTAATCTAAGACCAAGCAAACATGCTTACATTCTGGAGGACTCTGAGTTCCGCTACTAGTCAAAGAAAAGGCGTAAGATGTATAGATTTATGTTGTTGTTGTTATTGTAGCAGCAGAAATCCGCAGAGTTGACAGTTATTGGCCACATAAAAATCCGGGTCCGTTCCGTAGACCCGACTGTCGTGCGAACATTTATATATTACATCCCTTGTCCTCGGTAGACAATGTCGACCTTTCGCGTATAGCTTTGATCAGTAAAAAAAAGTCCTATATACCGCTAACCACTCTTCAGAGATCAATTGCGGGTAAAGCAAGACGAATCCGAATAATGAAAGAGAAATACATGCAGGCAACGAACGAAAGCTACGTTATATACAGGATGTACGATGATGTAGAATTAAGACAAGGATTCTTAGATACCAATAAAAGTTAAATTTGAAAATGTCTATTAGATCAAGAAAAGATATTTGGTTGGTAAGAAAAGATACCTGGTTTATAAGAGATCTTGATTAATTTTTTGTGTTTTAGCAGCCATATAACAATTTGAAACCTCCTAATAAATTCAGTGAGTGCTACCAAGGTAACCAACTTTAAATGGTTTTTGCTTCAACTTAATTAAGCAGAACTCAACTCGACACTTTCTGCCCAACATTGCCAGGCTGAGATTTAAATATCTCGCTGGACACCTCTTTGATGAACTTGCCGAAAAAGCTGTGGTTGATATGAGGTTCTGGTGATGAAAATCTAGGAGTCTTCGAAATCACAAAGAGCCGCTGATTTGTCGGATCAGCTGATATCGGACCGCTGCAGATATAACTGCAAAGCAAACGACACATCTAAATCATGTTTTTAAACAAACAACTCTTTTATTTGTCAAGATATATTAATGAAATTCACCACAGATTATTATCCAAGAAAACTCTACAATCTCCCAATATATTCTTCTGACCAGATTACTTTTTATAATTTTTATGGATAGTATGGCTTTTTTTCTTGGTTTTATTAAGGAATTACTTGGGTTTACGGGTTTCAAAAAATCGAGATTTTTTATTGACTTATTTAATTCTAAAGACGTCTAGAAAATTGTCCTATATTTTTAAGTTGATTTCGGTAATAGTTTTGGAGATAAGCCTTTAGAACTTGTGCGCTCTTTAAACGTGTTTTTTCTCGAAACGGTGTTTCTGAAGTCGTGATGGAATTTAACACAGGTCTATGAGATACAATTCTAACGACTTGGACCAAGGCTTTTTTTCGATTACGACTATTTAAAAAAATTTCGAGAAATTTTCAGTTTTTGTAAAAATGTCTAGGAAAACTTTAATTGTATTTTTTTTGTTTCTTTTTTTCCAGATGTATTTTTTCACTTTAGATGATCCTGTAATGAGTTATACTGCCAACGTGGGCGCATCTTTTTTTCCGAGGGCTCACCGGAAATGACGCCGCAATGGCCGAGTTTAGAATTTTTTTTTTCAAAAAATTTTAGAATTTCTTTGTTAATAGTGTATAGTATGTTTGTAACAATAAAAAATTCTAATAAAATAATTCAATTTTTTGTATCAGAAAAAAATTTTTGACAAAATGCTGTTTTCTACCCGCGGAAAGCCATGTAACTCCATAAATAACTGTGTTCCCGAATTTTATAATCTTGTAATTTACAATTTTCGGTCACACTGTAGCCTTAACGCTGTATTATGGACGTCCTAACTACTACATTTACAATGCTGCTGCTGGCACAGCTAACGTCTGTTGCTTAGCCTCCTAAGTGTGAACAGCAACATAAAACGAGAACAAGAAAAATATATTGTGGCTCCCGTTGGCACAGCGCAAAATTTAAAAATTCATTCGGCCTTTCATTAGAGCAAGGCCTTACATTGCAGACATATCACACACACACATACCCACACATGCGCATATGACCGCTGGCAAGCATCCGGTGTGGCTGTGTGTCAATGTGTGTATGTGTGCATTTAGTTTTCATGTACGCCCCATTTAACAATTTTTGGCACTCAATTTTATGTGGAGCGTATGCCAGCAAACTTTGCCACCTCTTCAACCAGAACAACCCACACACATATACACCCACACCACACAGCACATAGCAACACACCGTTAACCCGTCGGCGGCGCTCTAGTCTCTACACACCGCTTCAGCATACAATGATCGTAAGTACTTCATTTATATGGCAATTTCGGTTTTAAACGTTGGAGGCGAGAATTTGTTGTAATTTGAGTTTGGCACTGCAGCATGTGAGCGCTGCCGCTGCCACTGCTGCTGCTGCTGCTGAAGGAAGGCGGCCGGCGGGTGTGCTCAAATCAAGCGGGTATTTCTGCTCTCACACAATTGAATTTGATTTGCGGTACTTAAATTTATGATCAGACTGGGAGTAGGCAATATCAGACGGCAGCCAACTCACAAGCAGGCACACACGCATACAACGCACACACCTACAGACATCTATATGTATTAGGCGCATAAGTGTAAATGTGCCACAATTGATGTGTGCCTGCGTGCGCTTGTGTGCGTATGCCCATTTATATGGTGCTTGAGTTGCTCGTTGGTGCATTGCAGCTTGAGCTCATTGTGCTTATGTGTATGTATGTATGATGCTTCGGGGCACCGGCAGCAAATGCGTCGGGTGTCAAAGTTTATATTTTATGTTGTGCGGCTGCTTTCGATTCTTTATGTCATGCGGCTTTTGTGTGCGTCTGCTTTGCTGCGCGTTCGCAGGTGTCTGTGTGTGTGGCTTCGGTTTTTGGCTGCTGCAGCCGTTGCACCAACTTACTAATTCATACATATACTTATGGCATGCAGGTGAAGCTGTTGTCGGCCTATATTGACTTTTGACTTTCTTTTGTGCAATTTATTTCGCCACAGGCTAAACTTTCTGAGTGAATCAAAATGTTTTTAGTCCAATAAATTTTCGACACGTGCGTATCTGTTTAAAAGGTATTTATCTATAGGCAAGTGTGCGCTCTAATGTATGGGTATACCCGAGCGTTATGTGATTAGGCACCTCTAATTGGGTTAGTAGTTATTATCTAAGTGAATTTCAGTGGCGCGCTTTCTGCAGTTATTTGAGGAGGAGAACGGAGAGAACGCTAACTAGCGTTTTTGTTGCACCAAGTTCAATTTCAAAGCTAAAAAAGGGTCTAAAAAGTTTAATAATTATCCGCAAATGACGTTAAGCATTATTGTTGTTGTTGTAACAATACCATATCTCTGCGGCTAAGAAGAGTTCTGCAAAGTTATTAGGCTTTGGTCTAATACTACTTTACAATAGTAAAATGATGCTGCGTGATATTCACCCCTTAATGAACATATATTGTATATTATTTTCCATTGATACCGCAATGATTTCTGAGTATTTAATGAAACTTTCTTTGCACTAAAAATAAAGAACTTCACTTTTTGGATTGAAGATACTGTATATTATATGGAAAATATCAACATAGGGTCTCCACAAATCAGGTACTAGCGGAAGCTTAGTGAATTGAATGCCTCAGTCGATACCGAATCTTATTTGATTTCAAATAACTGCAGCAGGGAAATCTAAACTTGAGTAAATTATTCTCGCGGCATAGTCAAAAAATATTTTGATCCACTGAACTGATAACAAATGCAAACAATTTATGCAACAGCATAATTATTAGTTATTATAGCTGATCGGCTACCTAATATCATTGTAAAGGCTTTAGTTTTAGAACTTCGCTAAATAAAATATATTTTATTACTCTTCAGGTAGTTGGGTTTGAAACATCGCTAAAATATATGCTTTATTAATTCACAAAGCGCCTAATTGTAGACAATGTTTTGTTTTCGCAAACGAACAACTCTTTTTGGCTTGAGTTTTGAGGTGAAAAGTGGTGAAAAAATTGTGAGAAGCTGTGTGTAAATTTTTATATGTTACAAGTTCCATAATTATCTTGAGAGCCCTTCACGAAAGTTAGAGAGTCGAAAAAATAATTGTACTTGCAAAAATGTTTTCATTTTATGTTGTATATTTTTTTACTGAATACAAACTAGTTAAGCCCACAGCATGAAGAAAACTATTTATGATATATCGTGACAATCTAAATAAATTAACATGAAACCAAAACATATGAGAGTCATACGCCTTATCGGTGAACTCTTCGATGATCTAACCTGTGATATCAGTTGCAACCACAAACAAGAAAAAACGTTAACTTCGGTTGCACCGAAGCTAAATACCCTTCACAGGTGCATTTCTGTTAGTAACTATTTGTTCACTTTGTATGGAAGCTATATGTTATAGTCAACCGATCTGAACAATTTCTTCGGAGATTACATTGTTGCCTTAGAAAATAATATATACCAAATTTCGTGAATATATCTTGGCAAATGTGAAAGTTGTCCATACAAGAACTTGATTCCGATCGTTCAGTTTGTATGGCAGCTATATGCTATAGTCAACCGATCTGAACAATTTCTTCGGAGATTACATTGTTGCCTTATAAAATAATATATACCAAATTTCGTGAATATATCTTGCCAAATGTGAAAGTTGTCCGTACAAGAACTTGATTCAGATCGTTCAGTTTGTATGGCAGCTATATGCTATAGTCAACCGATCTGAACAATTTCTTCGGAGATTACATTGTTGCCTTAGAAAATAGTATATACCAAATTTCGTGAAGATATCTTGTCAAATGTGAAAGTTGTCCATTCAAGAACTTGATTCCGATCGTTCAGTTTGTATGGCAGCTATATGCTATAGTCAACCGATCTGAACAATTTCTTTGGAGATTACATTGTTGCCTTAGAAAATAATATATACCAAATTTCGTGAATATATCTTGTCAAATGTGAAAGTTTTCCATATAAGAACTTGATTCCGATCGTTCAGTTTGTACGGCAGCTATATGCTATAGTGGTCCGATATCGGCCGTTCCGACAAATGTGCAGCTTCTTGAAGAGAAAATGACGTTTGCAAAATTTCAAAACGATATCTTAAAAACTGAGGGACTAGTTCGTATATATACAGACAGACGGACAGACGGACAGACAGACGGACATGGCTAAATCGACTCAGCTCGACATACTGATCATTTATATATATACTTTATAGGGTCTCCGACGATTCCTTCTGGGTGTTACAAACTTCGTGACAAACTTAATATACCCTGTTCAGGGTATAAAAATTAGTTACAAACATAAGGAAGCCTTTCCTTGGCATATTACATTTTCCTTGTTTTTTAACACAAATTTTCCTAGTTTTTTTAACACACAAAATGAAAGATACATATAGTTCAATGGTAAGATAAATATGAAAGGCCTCAAACCTATCTGTATTTCTTGTTGTAGCACACCGGTAGCTACTCTTCCTTTAAAACTTATTTTTGTATATACGTGAACTACTCACTCAGTGTGTATCTTTTCATTCCGGGTGTTTTTTTTCACGTGGCGGGTCCCAACACCACTTTAGCTCGCTTCCAAATGAATGTTTTTTAGCTAACCCGAGAATAATTGACCTAAGACCGGAAGTCGGGAGCTGCTTGAGCCATTTTCTACATGTCACTCGTTAGCCCCGTCTAGCTATATGGTGCAGAGGCGTGGACGATAACTGATGATTCGGCGTTCGGCGAGAGAAAGGTTTCACGGAAGATTTATGGTTGAATACCGCAGTCGATGGAACGATGGATGAAAATACTCCATTTCTGAGAATATTCGCCGCAGTACCCGCCAGAGGAAGCAGAAGAAGAGGTAGATCTCCACTCCGTTGGAAAGACTAGGTGGAGAAGGACCTAGCTACACTTAGAATCTTCAATTAGCGCCAAAACAATGAGAAGGAATAACGACTGGCGCGCTGTTGTAAACCTGGTTATACCAATAAAGAAGAAGAAAAGTCCCTCAGTTTATGAGATATCGATCTGACGTAAACTTAATGTACTTTTGTCCAAAAGAATCAGTTTATTGGTCCTTATTGCTCATAACGAAGGAGTATATTTCAAAGCTATTCTAAAACCTAAGGAATCAATTAAGTCCCGGTATGGACAAAAACTTGTTCATTTTACAAAATATCTTCACGAAATTTGGCAGATCATACTACTATAACTCATAGCTGTCACAGAAATGGACCTGTCACAATCCAGATGAGGCACCTTTATATCCTTTCATCCAATACGAAATGGTCGAAATGCATGTGTGAGGGATATTGTAGTATCGAGGATAAGAATTCTTTCTTAACTTAAATTAGTACTAGCAGTAGAAAAAAGTAAAACTAATTTGTTTATTTTTTGCAATTTTACTCACCTTTAAACAGCTGTTGGTAACACCTTCGCGAGCAATTCTTGTTGATCTGGTTGTATACTCTACACTCTCTGTAACGAAAAATAAAGAAAAATGTTAATAATTCATTCGACACAGTAAATTGTACAAGTCTACGAAATCACCCTCGCACACTTCAATTAATGCACATCAGTATAAGCTTCCGCTCACAATGCGGCTGTATATATGCAACACAAGTTGCTTGGACCAAAAAAAACTAAAGCTCACAACCTAAATAACTACGCCTCGCCAATGGCATCATTCACAAGCAGCCTAGTCCACACATGTGGTATAACAAATCGCTCGCAATCAGACAATAAGTGCTGCAAATTATTACCCGGGCACTTGTGTGTCTGCGTCAAGTCAAGCACATGTCAAACGTTTAAACAACGATTGACTTAGACATCTATTAGACATAATCATGGCTGAGGCAAACACTCAAACACCAAACACACACGCATACAGCCATGTGTGGGCTTTGCAGGAGCTGGCAACTCGGCATGCAGGAGACAACTTGACACAACGCGAGCACCAAGGATGCAGGACCTGTCCCCGAAGTTTGCATATTGCGATTTATGCGCCTTGCCGGCCAACAAAAGCAAACGAACCACTGACACCGGCAACAACAACAGCAACACTGGGAACAGCTAACTATTTGTGCTTATGGCAGAGTTAATGCCAGAGCAAATGCCAGCCGACGCTGGTGACATCGAGCGTACCGAGGCAGCGTGACACTGGACACACAGGAAGCCGGGAAGGAAGGATGTCACCAACAAACCGAAACTAAAAAGAATTACGCAAAACAAGACCAACAAACGGGCAGCTGAGCGGGAAAAAACTAAGCCAACGAACCGACTAACTCGAGGAAAATATTGATTTCCTTTATGTAAAGTTACCGTGATATACACCACGACAAGGATTAAAGCACAGCGACCAAGCGAGAACAACAACACTGCGGCGCATGGCAACGCAGCACAAACGAGCTTAGATGACGAGCACGCAGCGGAATAGCAAGGGGGCGAGAGGTTATGCAAATGCACGCGCAGGAACATGTGCGGCACACGCACACACATACACACCCACACAAACACACATCCGCAACTCCGCAGGAAAGCGACACAGCGCAACGAAGTGAACACACGCCACATGCGCTCAGCTTGAGCTGAGTTTTATAGTTTACCCGCCACGGCGTATGAGCAACGACCTAAAAACTTTGGTCGAAAGTCATTCGGAAAAGCAATAAATCGTTTTGCATACAAAATAGACGCGTAAATGGTCAGCCAACGTAACAAGCGAGTAGGCGGCGGGCGTTGGACGGCGCGCAAACGGACCGTTAAGCGGACAAGCCATAGTGGAGCAAAACCACGCTGACCGCCAGCAAAAAATGGCGGCCAACTGAGGAGGCAGAGCTGTGGGGGCGTGTGTGTTTGGGTGCTGGCCGCCGGGTAAAAAATTGCGACTTGCCACTGAATGTAAATAGGAAAAATGCAAATAACGGATTGATGCAACGCCTGCAGTGCAGCGCGTAGGTTGCTTAGAGGGTGCAATGCGTTGGCGCACATGGCGTTGACGTTCAGCTTGCGAAATTGGCATTTCTGGCAAGCCGCGCTGTTGCAGCACATCAACTGCCACGTAGCCTTGCCATGCCATGCAACTTGGCAAGCGAGCAAATATAAAAAGTGCTGCTGAAGAAGAAAAAAAACTGAAGCGAAAAGAACGAACGTAACGAAGACGATAAAGCCAAGTGCAACACTTAGTTGTAAAGTTTGCATTTTACGCCATCACTCTTATTTTATAAATTAAAATGATGTCGGTGGCCCGGTACCCGAGACCCGGTGCTATGTATGTAAATGAGCAACGTCGAGTACGTGTTCGCCACTAGTTGCAAAAGTTTAATTGCTAAAATGTGATGGCGTTTCAGCTGCTAGTTGCTGCTGCAAGCAGTCTGTGTGCTAAAAAGTGTATGTGTGCGTGTGTGCACATTACTTCACTTTTTCATTCTACACGCTTCAGTTGCGCACTTACGTTCTTACGGTTTTGCATAAGTTAGAATATTAAATCGTGTTAAGAGAAATGCGAGTAGTCCGCTTGATAGCTTCAGCATAAAATTGTAATTTTCAGGTAATAACTAAAAGTAACTGGTTGTGTGGCAGCAAACTTCTACCACGCATATGTATATGTATATATATTATAAAATGCGAATTAATGTTTCGTGCAACAATCTGACTTCGTAAGCATATCACATTTAATTTGCACATTTTATACTCTTTATTGGTGGCATAAACTGCGTGAGCATTCTTTGCAGAACTCAACGAAATGTAAACCTGCATTGTAACCGCGTTTTGTACTTATTTTAGTACTTTCAGAACTATTATCAATTGCATAATTTCACGCATTTTATTATAAACAATAAAAATCGTTAACCTTTGAGATTCCTTACTTTTGTAAAGAAAAAACACACTTCAAATTCAATGGGGAATATTTATTATCTTTAGAAAGAACATTATTTTTTTCTTTAATCTCAGATGGTTCACCGGTTGAGTTCAATTTCTAATGACTCGTTCAAGTTTACGACTGATAACTGGCGAATGACACGCATGATGTTTTGCTCCAAAGCCTGAATCGAAGCGGGATTATCCACATAGACTTAAGACTTTACATATTCCCACAAGAAAAAGTCTAACGGTGTGATATCACATGATCTTGATTTATTGAAATTATATGCTCACTGAAGTACTCTCTCAATAAATCCATTGATTGATTTGATGTTTGGGAAGTGGCACCATTTTGTTGAAACCAAATGTCGACGAGATCACGAGCTTTCATTTCAGGCATCAAATAATCGGTTATCATGACGCGATAAAGGCCACCATTGACAGTTAACCTCTCACCAGCATCATTTTTGAAGAAATATGGACCGAGGATTTCCAAGGGTGGAGAAACTACACCGAACCGTTGTTTTTTCTGGATGAAATAGCAGCTCTTGTATCTCTTCAGTTGGCCAATTTTGCTAGTTTACATACCCTTTGAGCCCCAACGTTGAACAAAATTAGGTTCGAAAACGTCGGATCTATTTTGGAGCGTACATTATTGTCTATATAATATTCCGTGCTAAATTTCGTGAAGTTATCCTATCGATTGAAAAAGTTTCCCATTCAACGACTTAATTCCGATCGTCCAGTTTATATGGCAGCTATGTGCTATAGTGGTCCGATTTCGCCAACGATCAGCTTTTTGGAGAGAAAACAGCTGTGAAAATTTTCAGATCGATATCTCAAAAACAGACGGGCCTAGTTCGCGTATGTAAGGGCAGATGAACGGACGATCAGACAAACGGACTGGGCTAATTGGATTCAGCTGGTCCCGCTGGCAAACTTGATATACTGTAAAATTTTCAAGGTATAAAAATACAGAATTGACTTTCATGGCAGCCAATACCTAAGAGAGGAGAAAGGAGAGCAGCCCTTGGCAATTTGTACGGCCACTCACTGCAAGTAATAAGGCACCATAGGTAAACTCATAGTGTTGTATAGGGTTTTTGTGTTGTGGAGGGCTCTAAAAAATACCATACTTTCAAGAAAGCTCAAGAGCGTTCAAAAAGCAGCGCTCAGAAACATTTGTAGTGCACTAAGATCCACACCCACCATGTTACTTAATACTATTCTGCACATAGTGTCCATAAATGCAGCTGGAAGGGGCATATCTGCCAAATTTGCTATCAGACTGAGAGAAATTGGGTTTCTAAAAGAACAAAGGTATGAACATTCTGAAGTACTGCAGTAAAAGCAAAAATTGTATACCACTTCTTTTAGATCATAAAGCCGCTAAACCAAACTCTCTGATGGTATTTTCTCAGCCCACGGCCTACGAGAGAGTTTTGGGAGGAGCTAGAAGTAAAATGCAGTGAGCTTCTTTATGTATGGATCAAAGTCTGAGAAGAAGTATGGTGGAGGGGATTATTATCAGGAATTCTCTATTCTTTTCCTGACTACTGTAGCGTGTTCTGAAATGCAGAGAAGTTAATATTCAGAGTGATACAACTGGTTAGAAAATCGAAAGTCAAAACATATTTTCAGATTTTACAAAATAGCGAACCAACAACCTCCCAGCACTCAAACACGAACAGGACAATTAAATATGATCTGTACTAAAATATTCCATCGCATTTTATTGAAGCGTCACAGGCGAATAATATTAAATTTAAAAATCTTGTCAGTTGTGGGGCAAACCCCCCTCTCACCCAGGGCAAACTCATCACGTTCGTGGAAGCGCTGAATTTCCGCGCCTGATAAAATTCCGCATCAGCAAAAATGATAAAAAAGAATGGAAACAAAAGCGTCGCAAAAGTGACGCTCCTTCCACCGCAAACGCCCGCCACAGGCGCCTTTTCGACAGCAAAACCAAACCAAAAACACTCACAAAAATGCCACGCTAAGCGGAAAAAATCGAAGCCAGGCCACGCAATTTCATGATTGACATATTTCGGGCGGCCTACGTGGCACCAAGTGCAAAAACCATGCCTGAAGCCACGTCAAAGAACGCGCGCGTCCCCGTTCCGCAGCACCTTGTTGCGCCACCACAGCCCCATAGAGTGGCTCATTCAGCTGTACACAAAACCGCGAACGATGAGCCGCGTTGAGTCCATAGGCGTTGTCGCCGTCGCCGTCGCCGTCGCTGTCGCTGTCGATGTCATTGTTGATGCTGCACCGTTGACTGGTATCGTCAAGGACATGTGGCATATGATGGCCTATTTTTTCATAGCAATTGTTGTTGTTTTTGTTGCTGTTTGTATTTTTTTTTAGTTTCCTATCACGGTTATAGGCAATCGGCCTGAGCAGGTGGACAAGTCGTTGTGGCAACATGCGCCAGCATCTGCAAGTCTGTTTCACAGCTCTATGTATGAGTGTGTGTATGGGTGCGTGAAAATCGCGAAGCTCATCAAAAGAATTCATAGCTGCCAGGTTTCGCTAATTGACTTGATCATTGGTGCGTGTCGCTGGATGACTACAGTGCCTTCATCAATTTTTGTGTACACTCTGCGACAGCGGAATGTACTCGCCCCTGTGCGATGTATGAATGTATGTGAGTGTGTGTGTACAACTGAACTCTCTGCCTGCCACCCAATGCCAGAACTCACTGAATGTCTAAATGTTCCAGTTGTCTATGGAGCTGCATAAAAGCACTCACACAAATACAAACACACGCAAATTGCCAATGTCCAAGTAGTTGTGTTGTTGTGTGGCAACAAAGTGAAGTGGCGACAAATGTGGCATTGCGAAAAGTGTGACAAGTGTGTACCAATTACTGACTTGCCGAGATATTTGTTGCATGCTACAAATGAATCATTGATGGAAAGGTTTGTGACAGTTAGAGCGCACGAAGTGAGTACGGCAATATCCATCGGTGAAGTGTTACTGTAATTTTTCTTTCTGCATGCAAGCTAACGATGAAACGAAGTTAGGTCAAGTAAAAATTGTACGCAGTAACGGTGCTAATGGCTGAACTAAAGTCTGGTGCTCTTTATTGTGGTTACAGCCACTCGTTCACTCAATGGATACACGGAGTAGGAAGATCACTTTGCAGATTTTTAGAGTGTGAATGGAGCTGGCTAAAGGGATGATAACTTTAGTTCTCCTGCAGTTATAGATATAAGAGTATATATTTGTTAATATCTGTGATACCGATTTATAGAATTTTTTGAATCTACGAAAAGGCAGGAAGTTAATTCGAGAAACTACAAGAAAGTCAGCTAGATTTCTTGTCAAATATCATGCAATATTCGCTTGCCAGCGAGTAGTTTTCTTAACCAAATCTGAACCAAGCAATGTAAGATATCACTTTTTTAATAAACGAGTCTCTATAACTTATAAACATAAGGCAAAGAAATTTTATATTCAGGCACAAATCTCAAAAACTGATTCTAACAAAATGTGCTTGTAATGATTTTGTGGGTTGAGGTAGGTATACGAGTATTTAAACTCGGCTATAACCGCGTAAGCGGTGTATGTTCCAACAAAGAAGGAGAAGGTAGGTAGGTACCGCGAACCTAAGTGTTTAAAAGGTTCAATGTAAAACAACATGGACTAAAATATCTTCACTCTATTCCCACTTCTCTGAACCATCTCGTGATTCTCATGAAGTTCATCAGTACAAAAACTTTTCTCTGCGCAACGCCCGAAACATCGTCAAGAAACCGTCGACCGATAGTTGCGATTTTTCCTATACAAAACTCTACATTCGCATAGAAGATATGTTATAGTCTCCTCTTCTTCTACTTCCTGACAGCTTCTTCAATAGTCATTAACGTTGTTTCTAGTCTGCTGGCATGTCTGTCAATTAGGCAGTGACCTATTAGCCCCCTACTAGAGTACTTATGCAATTCCCTTTGAATTTTAATATTAATGGTATCTAATTTCTACCCATTCTCGCCCTTTTGCACAAATTTCTGAAAGGGAAGTCAATATTGTGGATGGGATTTAACTTCAATTCTATGGATAATAAAAATCCGTGGTATTGAATAGAAATGGTAACTTACTTAGTATCTTAGAAAGCCACTTACTACAGGATCCGAAATTCTTCACACGGGTTTTTTCCCAATAAGCTGTTCAATTGCCGAAACTACCAATATTGGACCACATAAACTGACCGATCAAAATCAAGATAAATGTATTTTTATATCTTTCTATGCAATAAGAAATGTACCTGTGATGGTTATATACCATAGTTGTAGTGCAAAAGGCCGAAGTTAACGTTTTTTCCTGGTATTTCAAATAAATCGTTGTCGTACGAAAGCTGACAGCTTTCCACTTTACAGAGGACTCGCACATATGTGCAGTCAAATTTTCCACCGTGGTACTACCTCCCAGGGTGGTTTTCAACATTTCCCTTATACTTGAAAACCGTGGGCAATAAAAGAACACGTGTTCAGAGTTTTCTATACACTCTGTACACGTCGGACAGTATTGACTAAAGTCATGACGATATTTGAATAGATAGCTTCTGAAGCAACCATACCCACTGAGTATTTGGGTAAGGTGGAAATTTAAGTCTCCATGTTTCCTACCTATCAAGGAGTGTATGTCCGAAATCAGTCGGTAGGTCCACCGTCCTTTGCATGAAGTTTGCCACCGCTGCTGCCACATTGCTATGCTTTTTATTCTCTCTTCTCTTTTTGCTGTGGTAGACGTCTCTGATAAGTTATATATTCTTGCGAATTCGTCTCCCTGGATGTCAATCGGTGCCATACTGGCTAATACCTCAGCAGCGTCATTTGAAATGGTTCGGAAAGCACTTATCACTCGAATTGCTGAAAGCCTATGCACTGTGTTAATTGGTCTAGCATATGATTTTGTTTCTAACGCCTGTATCCATATTGGAGCCGCATACAGGATCACTGAACTTATTGCCTTAACTATTAAACATCGTCAGCTGGAACGCACACAGCTTTTATTTGCCATCATTCTAGACAACGCATTATATATTTTATTTGCTTTACTTGTCGCATTTTCCAAGTGTTCTTTGAACTTGAGTCTTGAGTCACTATTACCCCGAGATACTTCAACTGCGGCTGTGAATTAATCTCACATTCTCCAATGGTCAGCGATATTTTCTCCTCAATTTTCCTTGAGCTTATGAGCAGGACTTCTGTTTTCTGCTCAGCCAGCTCTAGACTCATGGCAGTAAACCATCGGCGCAGACCATTTATGCTGTCATTGCATGTGATCCGGAGGTCATCCAGATGTTTAGCTACAGCTACCACTATGAGGTCATCCGCATAAGCGATTGTTTTCACATTTTTTGATTGCGGTATTCTTAACACCCTCGTCGTACATCAGGTTCCATAGCAGCGGGCCTAAAACCGAGCCTTGCGGTACTCCACTAGAGATAGTGTAGCTCTGAGTTCCCTCGTCCGTCTCGTATAGCAATCTCCTATTTTGAAAATAACTAATTATAATATTTATCAGATTCCGAGGAGCGTGTATATCGTGTAGAGCTTTTATTGTATTTGCCCACTTTGCGGAGTTGAACGCATTCTTCACAATATGTACGTATGTATGTATATGGATTTGTATTAGCTTTCAGATTTTTAAAATAAAAATTTCTTTTTTTGAATATTGACTCAGATGTTATGCCATAATGAGTTTTCTAACACCAAAACACTCCAAACTACCTCAATTCCCACCAAAATTTAATGTAATTTCAAAATCGTCTATCATCCCCGACCATTGTCACAATCGATTCAACATCCATAAGTTCACTGCCAAACGACTAGAAGCGGCCGCTGGCAGTTGTTGAAAGCGTATTGAACATTTCCGCTCAACTGCCATTGCACGTGCCACACTGCAACTGCTTAAGTATGTGGCATGCAAAACCACTCAGTAATGCGGCAATTGGTTGCGGTAGCATTTATGGTGCAACAGCCACAACACCAACAGCGACGACAACAGGCTGTAAGTAAGCGCCTTCAATTGCGGTGACTAGAAGGCAAACAGAAGAAAACAGCAGACGGCACAATTGAATGGCAACCATAACTAATGTTGCATGCCACAATGCCTAGTTAGAGTGCGAAACGTAGCGATCTTGCCGCAAATGTTTGCTTGAACGGCGCTAATGCGCTGGCGCTGTAGCATGACAAGCAGATCGAAATTTACATGCAAAACTCGATTGATGTGTATGTGTGTGTTTACATGATGCATGAAAGGGGTTGTATGTGTATTTGGTGTGTAAAGCTGCGTTCCATTCATTGACAATGCCTCATCAACATCGTTAGGCAGGCGCGTGTTTTGGGTTCGAAAACTGTGTTAAGGCGCTTGCAACGGCATTTACAGTTAACTGTCAAACAACTGTTGTGCGAAACTTTCGAATTCATCAAACCGAAGATGCCACGAGTTGTCTACTGCACTTTACACACTGCCTAATACACCTCAATTTAATTGCCCAACCAAATTGACCGAATTGACCGAATTCACTCGGCTCAGCAATGCCTTTTGGCCGAACTACGCTTTGTGAAAATTTAAATTACACCTCTGCATAAATAGGGCCACAAGCGATGCGCTAGAGCTGGCCTGCGGCTTAACCAGTAAATGCAACCAAATTCCTAATTCTCACACGCATACGCAGCCAATTTGCCACACACACTCACACATGCACACGCATTTAAGTTGATGCGTCGACGAGTAGAGCGAATTTAATCTAATTAACCTGTGGCTTCCGACAATAATTTCATTTCCTACACAACACCAGCCAGCAGCCGACCGAATGCCAAAGGAGCGTGCAGGCCACACCAACGCTCACACACACACACAAGCGTACGAATATATATATCTACATATCCGCCAATAAAAGTGGCATGCTTGAGTGTGTGTGTGTGAGTTTAATTGCACACCATATGAGCCACTTTATGCGCAACTGTATATATATGAGTCCCTATGTATACATATATGTGTGTGACCATAGCTTTAAGTGCGTACAATAGCCGATGTGCAGATATTTATTAAGCCATTAAGAGCGGCCACCATTCACACCAAAGCACTTAAATGCTCTGTTTATGAGCAAAATGCCATTTGTGTGACTATTTGGGAGAAAATTGCGTTTAGCCTAAAATCGGATAACATCTGCCAACGGCCAATAAGACAAGCGTAGCAAACAAGTGCGGAGCAGATGGCGGTAGAAGCTGACAAATGTCAAAGAAATCGCTTGTGACACAGGGAGAAGTTGTGCAACAATCAAAAGACAAAAGTAGCGCCACACCAAATTCACAGGAGAAGGGAAAACGGAAGCATAAGAGGGACATAGAAAGGTGAGTTGCGCAAGTGACCAGCGAATGAGTGGCTGAGAAAGTAAATGACCATATAAAAGCACAAATTATTTTGTTTAATAATAAGAAACACAAACAATAAAGTTGCCGTCATAGTTGTTGTTGTTGCAGTAGTCAAATGTTTAACGACGAATAAGAAAAGCAAATATAAAGTAAATTGTGAGTGGCAGCAGAGGAAGGCACGTAAATTGCTGCAAAATAACATAATAACTTGAGAGGTGGTCCACCCAGTCCAGAGTGGTGCGCTTATAAGGCGACACAATGGACGACATTAACTGTAACTTGGATAAACATCGGCAAAGTGTAAGAACTCGAGTTAGTGTCGCACGAAATGGCCAAGTGCCAACGCGAGAGCCTAGTAGGAAAAAGGTTTATTTAATTCAAATGTTACTTTAAAATTAGAAACAAAGTTAAAAGTAGAAATAAAATCAAAACCTTAATTAACTAAAAGTAAAACTAGAATAAAAATTTTAATTTATTTTTACATTAAGCTTAAATTTGAATTAAATATAATAAATAATTTAAAATTAACTAAATACATAATTAAAAGTAAAAATAGTTTTAAAATGAAATTTAATTTAAATTAAATAAAAATAAAAACTTAATTTAAAATTAAAACTAAAACTAAAATTAAAAGAAGTTAAAATGTGATTAAAATTAAGTTTAAATTTTACCTAAAAATTTACATTTAAATTAAACTTAAAATTTTAATTAAAATTAAAATTAATTTGAATTTGGAATAGAACTTAAAAATTTAATTAAAATTAAATTTGGAATGGGAATTAAACTCTAATAGCAATTAAACTTAAAATTTTAATTCAAATTGAAATTAAACTTAAAATTAAAAATAATTTAAAATTTTAAATAAAATTTAAGTTATATTAATTTTAAAATTAAAATTAAATTCGAAATTTAAATTAATGAAACATATAATTAAAAGTAAATGAATATTAAATTTTATTTGAAATTGAAATTTAAAAACTTACTTTCAAACTAAGGCTAAGAGTAAAATAAAATTAAATTTGGAATTGGAATTAAAATATTAAAATTAAAATTAAAGTTAAAATTACATCTAAAACGAAAACTACAATTAGAAACAGAATTTAAATCAAATTCAAATTAAAAATAAGGAATAAAATTCAAATTTAAATTAAAACTAAAATTTTAATTAAAATTAATTAAATAATAATTAAAAGTAAAATTAATATTAATTTTAAATTGAAATTAAAAAATTTATTTCAAAATTAAAACCAAAATTAAAGTTAAAATTAAAATATAAATTAAAATTAAAATTAAGATTAAAAATAATATAAATTTTAATATTTAAATTAAATAATTAAATTTAAATTTAAATTAATTAAATTAAAAATTAAAATTCGAATTGAAATTGAAATTGAAACAGGCCGATCAAAACCAAGTCTTTGTACGAAAAACCTTTTTTATTTGACTAGGTATCCGTACGAAACTATGCTCCGTATATATTTTTCAGGCATTGCTACTACTATAGCATATAGTCGCTATATATATTGATCAATCATAATTATGATTTTGCTATAAAAAATATTCCTTCGATTTTTGAAAAATATTTATTACTCTTCGTTTGAAACTATAACCCTCAGGTCTTGCTCTATCCAAGTATGTATCTACATTGTCTTTTCGCACTGGGCGAAAACTCATATAGAGCCCTGGAGCAATAACAAAAGAGGAGTGCACAAGTACAAAGCGAATAAACACAATTTCTGAGCACAAATAAAACTTGAAGAAAATGCTTTGTTTTAGCTTTTTGTTTTATACATTTCGTTTTCCCACATCGGCGCGCACAGTATACTAAACAATTTATACCTTTTGCCTCTTGCATACATACAGTCACACATTCAAACATATTCTTTTACTTGAATATTACGTACTCATATATATATATGCATTATCCTGTATGCAACTGTGTGTAGTTATGTTTGGCTTAACTCAAATATGGGCGACAAAGTAGGGCTATGCATAATCTAATATGAAATGACGGTAAAGCAAACAGACAAAAACTAAAACACAAACATACATGGCAACAAAGTTTACTTAAAAGTTAATATTTCGTTTGGCTGAATTTCACAGCACATAACGGTAACTCCCCTGCACCATGTCGAAGCATAAGCGCGAAGTCATCCAGAAAACTCAATTGAAAAGCGTTAAAATAAAGACAAAAGTAACACAGCAGTCACTCGTGACCCAAATGTCGACTTGCACACACACATACATACAGACGAGTACACAAACGCTGTCAGGTGCAAGCAGCTCATGGCAGAGACAAAGCCAAAATTCCAATGCATGCAAGCATTGGCCGAAATAGTTGCAGCGCAGCAGATAGAAAATGAATAAAGCCAGACACTCACACACACGAAAACATATGCCGCCGCAGCCACGGTTCAAATACATTTTTCACAGCACACTTTGTGCTCTTGTTGCTTGTAAACTATCGAAAATTTATTGACAATATGTCGGGCACTCGAGCGGTTGGCAGCATCCTTTCAGGCTACTTCATTGTTGTGTCCATATTTTTAGTTGTCACTGCATGCCGCACTTGGCCACGGCTCCTCTGGCAGTATTCGTACACGTGTGCGTATGTGTGTATCTGCAACTAACAGCTGCAACATTCTCATCGCTACCTATTGCCGTCGCTTTGCTCGGGCACCTCAGTGTAGCGGTGTGTTTTGTTTACTCTTTTTCACTGCTCGTATTTCACGCAGCGAATGTGGATGTTCGTGTGGTCATTGTGGCTGCAGTAGCTGCACCTAACCAATACCTACACTTACAACAACAAAAGCATGGATACAATAGCACAGATAACGAAATCTCTTACTCAATGGAAGACAAGCAGACATTCAATTCCCTGATAGAATTGATTCAATCCAATCTAAGGTCAGCTTTGCTGGCGCACGGTGGACAGTGGTTGTGAAAATTGAGCTCATTTTCATTTAATTTCGACAGAAGCTTAGGTTTCCTGAAATCGGAATGAAGTAACTGTTATTTTTTTGTACATCTTTGAGCACACGATAAGTTTCTGGATAAGAGTTGAGTGCTAGGATAATTGAATTTTTCAGAGACAGGTGGAAGAGCGAAGCTATCACATCAGTTACAGAAAAGCAAACCTAATGACATCAAGCAAGTCGATCCTGAAAGGAATCTTGCAACATCAGTCCGGCATCTAAAACTTTTATACAATAAATCATAATAACCTTACACATAAACAAAGTACTTTGAGCATATGCCGTTCCCACGACAGTCGGGATAACGTAACCAGAACGGATCCAGATCTTTTTACCCGGTCAAGGACTGTCAACTCGGCAAAATTCTGTCGCTACAACAACAACAGCTTATCACATAGCGCTTAATATCAGTTTCGGCTAAGTCTTCTTGTGCGTCAGACTGCCAAGATGTCTCGACCTCTTTGAAAGCTGGATAATGATCTCCTTTATTCTACTCTAGGGCAAAAAGGTCTTGCGGTCGCACTGGAGCGGGTCGTCGATCAACGCCTGCCAAGCGTTTGTGAGGTTCATTAGTCGATTGCTGAGCAAGACACCAAGGTGTTCAACTTCGTTCCATTCCATGAGGGAACAAGGTGGTAGCTTACTTTAGCATCGAGTCCGCTATGAGCAGCCAGCCAAACGAGTCTGGTGATGAAGTAGCTTGACTAGCCTAGAGCCCACAGTTAGTGAGCTCAACGCTAGTTATGCCGCTCTGCTGTCGAAGTGAGTGCTCACGTCCCTAAGAGAGGCTCCACTTCCTAGTAGTACATCTACTGCCACCATAATAAACGCCACTTCCTACTACTATCTCAGGTAGACTATATTGACGGAGAGCTACTTACAAAACAATTTGTCACCTCCTACCAAAGTTTTAGAACTTTATGTTGACTGGGATAACAAACTAGTAGGGTAAGTTTAAGCTTGAGGAAGAGAAAAAGATGCACAAAAAACCTAACCTGCGGATTGTTCCACACCAACCGTTGCAAATTTAAAAACATGTTTAACTAAAGATCGCCGAGAAGGATCATCAGGAACTACACCAAAACGGCAAAATGAATTTATTACGAGAATAAACCGGAAATATGACCTCCTAACTAAATAACTTCAAAATTGAGGAGTAACTCCACGAATCAGTGCACAGTGCAGCCGCTCCAACAACAACAACACCAGCAGTCATCAACCGCAAGAGCTTCACCGTGAATCCTCGCACAAAGACAGAAATCGGTACGCATTAGCAAACCCACAGCATCACATATGAGCCGACATAAATGTACACACCTACACACACTTACATAAATATGTCTTTCGATGCATACTCTTATTTACACTCCATTCCGATTGCACTGTTTGTACATCGTAAATTTTCGCTTTGTTATCAATAGTGCACTGATTTGATGTGAACAAAAGTTAGAGAACACACGTGCCAAAATGAAATGGCAAAATTACAATTACAGGTAAGTGCAGGAGAATGTGCACGTGTAGCTATGAATTTGCCGTTATATTGCCGACTGATGACCATTTCGCACTGAGCACTTTTAACTCTTACTTTATTTCCTTTTGATAAACGCACGCTTTTTCCAGCCGACACAATGCCAGCTTACACCTAGCTCAAGTCCAACTAACACTCTTACACATACACTTCCACATTCACACATAGAGGTATACCTATACACCTGCATGTGTAGCACTTTTGCCATAATTTATGTTCGATATGTCATGTCAGTTGAAAATTGAGCTGTTTGAGTTGTTGTTATTGGTTTTGCACATTGCCTCACACATTCAATATGCACTCACGTACATGCCTGTATGTATGTCTCGCTCTCAGACATCTCAAAGTGCAGCATGTATGAGCATTATTAGCCTTTATTGCAAGAGATTTTCGAATGTCTGCTTGACTGACCGCATCAAATGGAATCTGTGCATACGCAAACGCTCTGATATTCATCCGCACTTGCAAAGAGTTGTCTATGTATGTGCGTGGGTGTGTGCTTTGTACTTCTTTTGTGAGATTGACACATTTCAGTTGCATTTTGGCCGCAAGCAATTCTGTGTTGGTGTACGTCACTTTAGTAATAAATTGTCATTTCTCTCCGCACTTATGCTCTCTTCTCCTGTTTCACTTGTAAGCAACGGTTTTAAATTTCACATTCAAGTTCAGAGTATTTCAATTAGCCTTGAAGTCAATCTGCTTTTAGATATATGGCTGACAGTAATAATTTATTCGCTTCTCTATGCGCTTTGTCGATGATAGTGAGTAAGTGGAAACTATTTTTATTAGGGTGTGCGATTTTGCCTAAAAAATTATCCAACGTAAACAAGTTAAACTGTGCATAAACCATTTTGCGTTTCTGGTGTATAGAACATGAGATTTTTTAAGAAAGTAGACTTAGGATTTTGAATATTATATTTTATTAGTATTAGTTAACATTCTAATACCAATTTTTTCTCTCTAAAAAGCAAGAAATCACTTCTTTAAAATTTAAAATTTTAAATGGACATCTAAGGTACTGAGCACCATGACGTATGAGTAACACAAAATTCATAAGGCGCATTGCACAGAAAATTCAAAAAATACTGCAGCAAACGTTTCACGCTTTTAGTAGCAGAACTACTATGAAAAAGCCGGTAAATGAAAAAACAAAAATTTTAAAAGTCATTAAGTGGAGTGTTTTTTTTTTTCATTTTCTGAGGAAATTGAGATTTTATTGAACGTTAAGCCCTCCAACTTTAAATAAGAAGCAGATACTTTGACCTAAAAATTTCGATTGAAAATTAGGACCTCTTTCCGATACTAAGCTCAAAAACGTGAAGAATTAATACTTTGCAGAATTGAAGCGAGTTTGAAAAAACCCATTTGAAAGAATTTCCTCTTTTCACTCTTTTTTTAGAATTAAAAAAACCGAAATGAATTATTTTATTGTGCTTTAACAACAACAAATAAAGCTTTGCTCATTGTTGAAATGATTTCCACGGCGAATTCACTTTTCTAACAAGCACAGCAGCTGAGTCGGAGGGCGCATCGGTAAATTGTAAAACTACTGAAAGTCTCTGAATCAACACATTGTGGATGCCACGTTGAATTTTTAACCTAAACTAACACTTTTCACCACACGAATTTAGACATCTCAAAATAATTCACAGGCCATATCGTACATAAAATATTGCAAATGATTGATAATACCACTTCAGAGCACAGTTTGCCGCTGGAATCACTATTAAAACTATTGATATGCATCATCATAATACGCGACATCAACCAGCGACTCTATTCTGAAGAATACGAAGACAGTTTTATCGGGAGATAAAGAGATGGCTACCGTTTTCTGGAACTCACAATACGGCATCTACATACCCGATGTAAGATGAAAAGGAGAATGCCAACTTCTTATAAATATTTGAAATTGAATTCTAAAGAAGAAATTATATGAAGGTTAAATACCTTCATACTCTATGATTTAATTTCATCGTAAAATTTCATCTCATTAAACAACGTTTTATAAAATAAATGAAATGTTTAGTGTCTAACAAGATCATGGATCGAATTACCAACTATGATAAAAGCAATAAAGAAGAAGGTTCAATTTTAATATTTAAAAGCTTTCATCTAAAAATGCCTTGTGTTATTTGTAGAAAATCTTTTAAATCTTTTTCAATATCTAATTTAATCCTTCTACTTCCAACTGTTAAACGCTTTTTATACTCTGAATTCGTTCTTTTCTCACACAAATAGAGTTTGGAATTGGGCTTATTATTTTTTATTTCGACTTTTCATGGACTTATCGACTATTCTTTATCGTTTTCCTAAGATCTAAGTTCCACATGCTCTTTCTCAGAAGGAATCCTTGTAAACTTATTTGTTAAAGTTCCATTTGGGGTTTTCAAAAAAATGTCTAAAGTTTCATTTTTCGTTTCAAAGCAAGTCAAAGGATTGTTAAGCTTCATTTTCATACCCTCATAAGGATATATTAAGTATGCACGCAGTTTCTAACGCCGAGAAGAAAACATCCGAGATCCTATAAAGTCAATTATCAAAGTGATAAGCCGAATCGATTTAAAGATGTCCGTTCTTCTGTCTTTATATACACGAATAAGACGTTTAGTTTTTGAAACATCGTACTAAAATTGTGTACACGTTTTTTTATTTAAGAAGCTGCTTATTTGTCGGGACCACCGATATTGGACCACTATAGGATATAGTGGAAATACAAACTGTCCGATCAATATTAAGATCTAAAGATTTTATACTTTTCATACCGTAATAAATATACCTGTGGAGAATATTAAACAGTTATTTATACTTTCTTTTTATGAACAAATAAGAAATTAGAAAATAAAATGCATGATGGAGAATAATAAAGAACAAAAAAGATCCGCCCTTCGACTAATTTAGCAATAAGTAGAAACGGAAGAAGGTGTAAAGAGGCAGCAAGCGAAACGATGGCTTCACAAGCGCTGAGGAAGGAAGAATGGCAAACCCATTTACACGCCATTAAGTCGTTGGCAAACACTTACAAACAACGGCACCGCTCCACCGTCACCGACACAAACACCCGCGCGCACTTCCGCTCGCCGATCGCACAGGCGAAATGCAACTACCTTTCGGCGTGCGCTTTTTATACTCACCCACACACTTACATACGTACACATGTGTTTAGAAATAAAAACTCTACAAATATTCGCATGTGCGACATAATAGCAACAGCTTGATAGACACCAGATACAACAACAACATGCGTGCAAATGACAAAATGACAACTTGTCACACGAAGCGACACTTCGCGTGGCTGTTTCGATTTTTAAATACATATTAACATATGTGTGCGCACATGTAGATGAGTGGGCGGTTGCAGTACTTTGTAACGGTTAACTAACTACCAGCTTCGGCCGCTGCGTGGCTGCGACTCATTGCGGCGAGGGCGCAAAAATCACTTTATGCAAATTCTAAGGACGAACACCCATCCTACGCACATATATACATACATACAAACACGTGGATCATAATTTTGTCGCCTCCCTGCTCAACACATACCGCTATGTATAAAGGTTTGTCGATATGAAAAGCACGGCTGGTCTTAGTTAGCATGTAAATGAGTTCGTCATTTGGCGGCGTCGCGCTAAATTAAAACGACAACGAACGCTAATGAACTCTCGCCGATAACGGCATCTTGAAATGTGCGAAAAGAGTTGGGCAATGGAAAAAATTGCGAATCGAATAAATTACACCGGCAAAAATAGAAGAGCAAGTCAAGTAGAAGCCCCGTTCTGTAATTGCCGTTTCTCGAGGTTACAACTTTTCGATTCTGGTTGTGGGCTTTTCGATCCGAAAAGCTGGATGAATTTTCTTGCGCTGGAGTCTGAAACTATTATTACATATTTTGTGATAGGCGATCAGTCACAACCAATTTGCGTATATTTTGTTTTGGACTGAATTTACCAACCTTTGGGCCGAAGATACCTTCACCTTCTTTTTTCACCTTGGTGTTAAGGCAGGCATAAGCTTAAAGATGCTAATAAAAGTATATATATTTTTTTTCTTTTAAAAATTGGGGTTTGGAATTCAGTGTTAAGTTGAAGAACTTCGTTCTGGTGTGTATTGTGGCTAGATGTTTCTCCATCTGCGTGAATTCCTACGACGAGCGAGTATCTCTCTCACTTCGAGACCCATTATATGGCGTCGTCTCCTTTCTTGTCCTGCTCATCATATTTTTTGGATGATGTCTGCGAGAAGTAGCTGGGCAGCGACACCTAATAAAGATATCGGACATTCCAGGTTAATGCCCTTAAATCATAGAACATAGTGTGTTTCCAGTAGTCCTCCGCCCAGAAGCCAAATCACCTTTTTTATAGTAGGAGGTAGCGTCGAAAGCCAAAGTGCGGAACTTTAATCCGCTAAACCTAATCTACTCCCAACTCATATCTCTCCCACGAAACCACCGGATTAAGTATTATTTCATGGGAGAGAGAAAAACTTTAAGTCTAATCTATCATACGGACTGACTGACGCCTAGTATACCGTATTTGTCGTAGTTTTGTCATAATAAGAGCTAACGCTTCACTGACAGCTTTTCATTTACCAGCTATCAAATTTTCCACCGAAAAACTACCGACAAGTGAAGTTTTTAAATTTTTTTATTATATTTGTAAAACGAAGGCATTAAAAAATTTCTACTCAGAGACTCTGTATACGTCGAACATACGGTCGTGATGGAGTCGGAACAGGTAACTTCTAAAACATCCATGTCCAGTCAGTTTTTGAGTTATGTGGACGTCAAGGTCCTCATGCCATCTATCTATCCACGAATGAATGTCCGGAATTAGCATGTAGGTCTACCGTTTTTTGGTTGAAGTTTGCCACCATTGCTGCCACAATGTGATACTTTTGGTTCTTTCCTCTTTTTACGCATACAGACGGGTCAAGAGCACGTACAATCACGCGAATTGTCTCCCTGGATGTCAGTGAGCGTCATACTAGCTAAAACTTCAGCAGCGTCGCTAAATATCGTTCGGAATCACTTGTTACTCGGATAGCAGCGAGCCTATGCATAGCGTTTATTTGTCTTGCATGTGCTTTTATATTTAATGAATTTATCCATATTGGCGTTGCATACATATTACTGAACTCGTTGCTTTTGCTATTAAAGTTTGCCGGCAGGAACGCAGCTCCTATTGGATATCATTCTTGATAGAGAGCTATATATTTTGTTTGCTTTACCCGAAGTATACGCCTGGTGTTCCTGCAATTTTAATTTGGAATCCAAAGCGTCTATATTTTGGGATGTGTTGGAATAATTTTAATTGACTATTTTGAAAAGATATGACCATCAATAGCGACTATTCCATATCATTTTTGGACCGTTTGAAAAAAAATATCGCTAAAACAAACAAAACATGGTCGCATTTAAAGAAAAAGAAAATGCTGTTTCACAAAGGTAATGCAACGTCTGTGAGAACAATGACAAAAATCGGACTTCGAATCGCTTCCGCATCCAGACCTATTCTATGATCTCTGATTCTCGCAGAAAGGAATTTTTCGTCGAATCAAGAGTTGAATCAAGAGTCGAAACTGAAGCCACTTTTGAAGCAACGAGCAAGTCGTACAAGTAAAATGGTATCTCCCTTAAATGGAGTATTGTGCCAAAAAATAAGGTGACTTTTGAATTTAAATTTCGCGCGTCGAAGGATTTGGAGCATTATTTTTATTTTTTAGGTTGGTAGTACTGTCAGTCAGATTTATGTCAAATTTCATGTAAAAATATTCATTAGTGTTTGAGATACGTGTCGTTTTGTGAGCTGCTAAAAGTGAGTTTTTCGTTTTTTGCTATATCGAAATTTGTTGAGCAAAGAATTTGCATTCAATTTTGTTTACGGAATCAATTTTCTGCTGCGGATACGTTGAGGAAGGTTCAGAAAGCCTTTGGTGATGAGATCTAAAAACAATTTTTACAAGTGGTATAGTGAGTTCTAAGCCGGCCGTGAATGTGTCAAAGACGAAGAGAGTCCAGGGCGACCATCAACCTCAACCGACGAAGCTCACGTTCAACAAATCAAAGATTTGGTGTTGAAAAACCATCGATTAGTTGGCATATCGAAAGGCTCAGCCAATTCCATTTTGAAGGATGTTTTGTGTCCGAAGCGCGTCAAATCTCGACTGGTACCGAAAACATTGAATTTTTTGGAAAAAAGGCGTCGCGTTGAAGTGTGTGAAATGATGCTTTCCGAATACCAGGATGTCATAAAATATTTTATAACTGACGATGAGACTTGGATCTATGCTTACGACTCCGAAACAACCGATCAATCGAGCGAATATCATGCCAGAAGAGAGCCGAGACCAAAAAAATCGCGCCAAAATCGCTCAAAAATCAAGGTCATGTTGACTGTTTTCTTCGATTATCATAGTGTTGTGCATTATGAATTCCTTCCAACCGGTCAAACAGTCAACAGGGAATATTATTTGAACGTTATGCGTCATTTGCGTAACGCTATCCGCCTAAAAAGGCCGGAATTGTGGAAAGACAATTCTTGGATTTTACACCACGATAATGCACCATCCAACCCATATCGTTCCGCAACCACCGTATTCACCTGATCGGGCGCCGTGCGACTTCTGGCTGTTCACCAAGCTCAAAAGACCGCTCTGGGGGCACCGTTTTTATACGATAGAGGAGATTCAAGCCGCAGTGAAGACGGAACTGAAGGCCATCCTGGAAAGTGACTACAACCAGTGTTTCGAAGATTGGAAAATCTGTTGGGAGGGGATAACTTTGAAGGGAATGAAATTGATTTGGAAGAATAAATAAAGAATTTTCAAAATAAACACAATGTCACCTTATTTTTTTGGGCACAGTAGTTCCTCAGTTTTTGAGATTTCAGCCAGAAATCTGCTTTTTCACCAAGATAGTATTCGTTTGTCGGAACTTGCCATATAACCATAACGATCAGAACCAAGTACTTGTATGGAAAACTCTCTCATTTGACGACACATCTTCAAGAAATTTGGCTTGACTTATTGCCTAAGACATCAATGCATTAACCGAATAAATTGTTCAGATCGGACTACTATAGCAATAGCTTCTTTATAAACTGACCTACCACAATAAAGATACCGATCTTTTTATACTGCTTTCTGATAATAAATACACCTGAGAAGAATTTTATAACTTCAGTGCAGCTGAAGTTAATTTTTTTCTTGTTCTTTACACTTTTTATTTCTCTTTCTGTTGCTTCTAACTATCTTTATTGCAACAATTAGTCAAGAACGCACACCTCATAATAATACTGAGAAAGAAATGCAACTTACGAAAATATATTTATGTATAGCTTTAACTCTCTGTTATTTTATTACTATATTAATAGTCTATATTAAGAACGGCAAAAAAGTTATTTTGCATGCAAATTTAATAAACAAACCTTCTGAATATTGAAAACTTCTTCAAACAGCTAACAACTGTTACACTGTCTACATAAAATAACTGTCAACATATTCCTGCGACAAAGTCAATAACCCAAAAGTAATGGGAATCCGATAAGATTGGCAACTCCACACATGTGTGCGCATATCCACACATTTCCATAAACACACGCACACACACACAAACTATACATACAAAAGCAGAAGTGGGTGTCATTGCATTTTCACAAACTAACCGCATAACTGAGAGAATATTGTAATGACTGCACACGTGTGCGTGCATACAAATGTGTTTTGCTCTTGTATGCGTGCCAGTGTGTGTGTGTGTGCCCACTTCAATTTGCTTGTCATCCTATCCTGCATATTGATATGCTAATCGGAAGACGTGTTCAACACATGTACCGTTACAAATGTACTTTTCAGAATGTGCGAAAGTGCCACAGCTGTTGTTGGCTGTACAGCAACAACAACCGTTATATATACCATAGATATACTTATGAATATGTATTTCGCCATGTTGCTCGAATTTATTTGCGTTTTATTAAACTCA
Organism: Bactrocera correcta; assembly: GCA_027475135.1. Lineage (NCBI taxonomy): Eukaryota > Metazoa > Arthropoda > Insecta > Diptera > Tephritidae > Bactrocera > Bactrocera correcta. The sequence continues at coordinate 113,456,220 of CM050323.1, forward strand.
TCAATTCCCATGCACCAATTGGCCAGCTAAACAATTGCTTCACACCATTACAGGAGGAGATACTGATGTGACAAGATATGCTGATGGTTTGCCTCAATGGGTGTGTGTGCGTGTAGGAGTATGTGTGTTATAGAATAGAATGCTTGAAAAGTGAAGTATCATTGAGCGACTGATTAGCAGATTGTAAGCGTTGTGACCACGTGGCCACCAAAGCATCGACAAGCAAACATTCAAAAGTAGTTACACACCAAAGAAGTGGGAGAGTTAGGAATGGGCAGTGAAGTGATAAAGTCAGCCACAGTGTAATAGTGTTTTGCATTTGTGGTTCTGATATGAACATTGATACCCGGCAATGGGTGCTTTGCTTAATGAATGCATAAAGTATTTATTTGCACTGTCACTTTGCTGACGACAAGAAAGGCATGCGAAACATAAATGTACATTAAGATGTTCGTTATTTCCCAACTTTGATTATTTCGTGGCCTAAAAGAATTAACCAACATAAAGAAGCTCTTTATTTTCAATTTGAAATATTTTTAAATCTTATTTCTGTTTAAAAAAATGTTATTCTAGTACAAAAATTTGTGTTCCACGAAAAAAAGTTTTTCTATGAACCAATTCATTTACAAGTTATACGTTAATGATATACCTTCTGTGTGTGAGCCTTCATACCAAGGCCTTCTGACTACTGTATTGCTCATACGACACGGTGTACTCTATCTACTGACTGGATATAATTTTTATAGAAATGTTTTTATGGAAAATTCTATACAGACCTTTATTGTTGAACCCTAAATTGTCTATTCTAATATTCTCCTTTCATATTTGTAGATTTTTAGCTTTGAAAATAAAAAATTGAAAGCAACAGATCAAAAAATTACATGTGATCGATCAGTTTGTATGGCAGCCATATGCAATAGTGACTCGATTTCAACAGTTTCTTCGGAGATTACACTACTGGCTTAGACAATAACCCGTGCAAGATTTGGTAAAGATATCTCCTCAAATGAAAAAGTTTTCCATACAAACACTTGACTCCGATGGTTTGGTTTGTATGACAGCTTTGTACGATAGTGAACTTGTATCATAAAATAAAAACTTCAGAAAAAATATACACCCTAATGTACATACATATGTATATATGTACTTATGCTAGGAAATCTACATTACCATTTCTCGCCAGCTGGCACACCAATTAATGAGCATCAATGCAGGCAAACGCACTCCCACCGCCAAACTCATAAACATACATATATAAACGCCTCAAATACACATATACATCAAAACATAAATACACACATACATGCACATCACATAATGCCACGCACTGCCACTTCCATTAACCGCAAGCAATTGGTATTTGTCACAAATACTCTGTGCTTGCTCAGCATAAATTTCTTATGGCCAGCCTGGCTAGCAAGACAGGGCCGATCAGTGGATGGATACACTAGCGTTGCCATATTGTGGCTATACACATCTTTGACCTATGCCCTGGCACCCACTGTGGCACACACGCACAAACGCAGCCATTGAAGGAGACATCATGGCTTTAGCAAAACTGCTACTTAAGCATTACAGACACAAACACACATATTTGTCACTGGGCACAGACATGTCGTTGGGCATTCGCATGCGACCTGAGCACCTGCCAAACCACAACGGATCAATCTGTCATTGGACAACAATGTTTGCAGGCAGATTAGTTGCATAGTTTGCATTATGGCACCGTTGCATCGTATAACCGTTAGACCGTTAGTATGCGAGCTTAAGTAGTAAGGAATTCATGTGCCAACATGTCATGCACACAAAGACATTGAGGTACATGGATATGGAAGACCTTCGATACTGTTATGCTTACCAGGGCAAACATATGTACATATGTATGTATAACTGCAAAAGAAGCTGAAGATATAGATACGTATGAATATCTTTTCATGGTAAAGGAAGCACCGAATGCCAGAGATCATAACTATAATCCGCTAAACCTAGCCTACTTTGAAAGCACATATCTCCCAGGAAACCACTGAATTACTTCATAAGAAAAAAAGACATTTAAGTCTCCTCTATAATACGGACTGGTTGTCGCCTAATCTAGTGTATTTGGCTTAGTGCTGTCTTGATGATTCGCTGACAGCTTTCCATGCATCAGAGGACTTAAACATATGTAAGTGATGTCAATGCCACGTGTAGTTTTTAATTTCTCTTATACATTGAAAAAACGAGAGCGTTGAGAAAATACGTATTCAGAGTCTTTTATGCACTCTGCAGGAAATGGCCCTTCTAAATCAAGCCAAATTCCCCGACTGGATATTTGGGTCATGTGGATGTTCGTTTTCATTCTGTGACTACACCGTCCTTTCGAGGATTTTTGTCACAGTTGCTGCCACATTGTGGAAGATTCCTCAATAAAGTGACTCTCGTGTATAAGTCAGGAAAAAGCGTTCTGCGGATGTGAAAAGTGCTGTCATGGATCCTCACGGTTTATATGTATTCTTTCGAATATTATCTAAGGTATCTGAGAAATGCGTGTAGTGGTTGGACCTTGAGAAACGCGGAAACTACTCCTAGATACTCGTTTCTCATTGAACCGCTCCGCTGAAGAAATACACCAAGGAAAGCTTGTAGAGGGTTCTACAACCTTTTTGGAACTTATGATGGAAGAATGTCACCTTACCTAGGCGCTGAGTTCATTCAAATTTTTCAAGCCACCGGGGCCCATAGCGGCACAACTGCGGAGTAGGCTCTAGGTGTCTTGTAGCTAGCTGACCCGCATCTACGTGAATATCGTGGGATAAGGCCATGGTACGAAGATCTGGGGGGAAAAAAACTCTTTACCGAAGAACGGAAAGAGCTCTCACGTCGGAGCAAAGGATTCCCGGCTCTTTAACCTAGCTCGCTTCTGTAGAAACTTTAAAGAGACTCATGGGGTTTTACATTAGAATCAGAAAACCGAGACTAAATTGTTAAGGGCTCAGTAAACCTACACCAAATGCAGGTCGATCGACACCGCTTTGTATGATGTAATGTCATGGATGGAGGGACCCCTTATGCACATGGAATGTGCAGCAGGCACCTTTCTCAACAATGTTCCGCCAAAGCCAGCAGGTACAGCCTGGAACAGTTTGAGGCGGAATTAAGCTTCCAGCTCCATATATATAGTCTTCTTTGAGACAGAATTCCATAGCGAAGAGGAGTAGTGCAAAACAACTCCAAAAGTTAGTAAATTCCAAACTCCAAAAGACGTAATTTCTCCACTGCTATGGATCTTGATTACTAGCCACCTACTTAAAGAACTCGAATGCGGTTGTTTGGTTTTAGAATTAAGTGACGACGTTGTTCTTATCCTTAAAGGAAAATTTCTAAACACCGTCTACAAGCTAACCGAAGGAAACCTAAACGTGGTATCAAACTGGGCGTATAGAAACGGCTTAGCCATAAACCCAAGTAAAACTGCAATGTGTTTATCTACTGCGTCTTCTCCCTGTTGATAAGGTAAAAGCTTCTATGGAGGCCAAATATTGAAGAGTAAGGAAGGTATCGATTGCCTTATATTACTGTAGAGGAGCTATAGGGAAAAAGTGGAGGCTCTTACCAAAGGTAATGTTTTGGCTCTACGAAACCATAGTGAAGTCAACAACGTTCTATGGTGAATACGGCTGGTGCAGGGCGTTCGAAAAGGTTGCACTCGCTATATAGCTGGAACGTGTCCAAAAGGCGGTTCTCATCAGCATCTCAGGTGTACTACTACAAAAACAATAACTCTTAATGCTATTTTAAATGTACTACTGTGCCCAAAAATAAGGACATTTCAATTTAAACTGTGCGCGTCGAAGGATTTGGAGAATTATTTTTTTTTTTTTAGGTTGGCAGTACTGTCAGTCATATTTATGTCACATTTCATGTCAAAATATTCATTACTGTTTGAGATATGTGTCGTTTTGTGAGCTGCTAAAAGTGAGTTTTTCGTTTTTTGCGATGTCGAAATTTGTTGAGCAAAGAACTTGCATTAAATTTTGTTTACGGAATCAATTTTCTACTGCGGATACATTGGGGATGGTTCAGAAAGCTTTTGGTGATGAAGCTATGTCTAAAAAAATGTTTAAAAGAAGTGTAGTGAGTTCCTAGTTGGCATATCGAAAGGCTTAACCAATACCATTTTGAAGGATGTTTTGCCCCTCAAGCGCGCCAAATCTCGACTGGTACCGAAAACATTGAATTTTTTGGAAAAAAGGCGTCTCGTTGAAATGTGTGAAACGATGCTTTCCGACTACCAGGGTGTCATGAAACGCATTATAACTGGCGACGAGACTTGGATCTATGCTTACGACCCCGAAACAACCGATCAATCGAACGAATATCGTGCCAAAAGAGAGCGGAGACCAAAATATCGCGCCAAAGTCGCTCAAAAATCAAGGTCATGTTGACTGTTTTCTTCGATTATCGTGGTGTTGTGCATTATGAATTCCTTCCAACCGGTCAAGCAGTCAGCAAGGAATATCATTTGAACGCCATGCGTCGTTTGCGTAACGCTATCCGCCTAATTCCGGAATTGTGGAAATCCCATACTGCCCTCGTAATTCGTGATCATTTCGCCAAAGACTCAACCCATATCGTTCCGCAACCACCGTATTCACCTGATCTGGCGCCGTGCGACTTCTGGCTGTTCACCAAGCTCAAAAGACCGCTCCGGGGACACCGTTTTTATACGATAGAGGAGATTCAAGCCGCAGTGAAGACGGAACTGAAGGCCATCTCGGAAAATGACTACAACCTGTGTTTCGAAGATTGGAAAATGCGTTGGCATAAGTGCATTGCATTGGGAGGGGAATTTCTTTGAAGGGGATGAAATTGATTTGGAAGAATAAATAAAGAATTTTTAAAATAAATACAATGTATATACACCTTGTTTTTTGGGCACAGTAGTATACTCCATCGTAGTATTTTAAAGCTTGACTTTAGCTTTTTCTTCGTGAACGTTTTCTTAAGGCTGAAATCGGGACGGGTGTTAGAAACCTTTAAGAACTGAAAACCAGATCTGACGAAAATAAAAATCTTATTATAGAAACCCTCCCTTCATAAACCCTTAAAACCCGCGACATCGCCAGACCATCATTGCAAGAGATAAATGAAGACAAATATCTAATGCCAGTTTGCCTTCACTATCTAAAGTAGGCCAATATTTAAATTTATATCACTTTATATTATACTTCTCAGCTTACGCGCTTATGAGCGCTTTAGCAAGGATCTAAGGCTTCCGGATATACGGTTCTTATACGCCGCAAAGTCGATAAAAATGTACACAAAGCAAAAGTCAAATATAATAACAACACAATGAGGGCTAAAAAGAAATCCCTACGTAAATTCATAATACAAAACCAAATGAAAACTTGACGCTCATTGTTTAACTTATGCCCATAGTGGCAATTTACAGCCACTTGGCTGTGGCGTGAGGCGCGGCCTGCTAGAACTATAGTCTAAATGGGGAGGCGACACTCATTGCAGTGGGGCATAATTCACAAACGATGTTTATTATTCTACTTGTCAACTCAAGCTACAACAACAGCAATAACCACAGCAACACGCACCTATTCAAAAACATATTAGCCTGCTTCCTCCGCCTATACTTAAGTGCACAGGCACACACAACTACACGCGAGGAAAATGAAATCGCCGTTATGCTGTTTCCGCAAGCGTTAATCCTTAAATCTGCGCAACTGCCCCGTACAGCCAACTAAAAGCATATTGAAGAAAGCAGCCGGCTTAATGGAGTCACATCCCGCGCCGCAACCTCTTGATGGCGCACCGCCCAGCACCCACAAGCCGACCCACCTCACACGGCCCATCAACAGCCAAGAGCCAAGTCGCCACATGCCTCGCTACAGTGCGCTGTCTTGAAAAGCCAAGCGATCTTTGAGCGACTTCACTAAGCCCCTCTTTACGCCCGTGTCCTTTAGTCCACAGCTGTGACATTTTACGGCCACCTATTCAAAGCGTACCGCCACCCAGCGCAATTTTTCCTTGAACGCATTGTTGTTGTGTTTGTGTTTTATGCGCGTATTGTGTCGCTCCATTATTTTTACTTGCTCCAACCCGCTTTTCCCCCGATGTGACGCAATCGAATGTGTTTTTTATTTGCCGATTTAGTCGCAACAAACTCCACTCACCACTCCAACTTCATGAGTTGTTTGTTGTGAAGCACTCGATGGACAGCGAGCTCTCACACACACACTCGTATATAGAAGAATTTGAGTGCGTGCGTGCAATACGCTTGCTAATAGCCCACATTTCTCACAGTTGACATATGTACATACATCCTGGTAGGTCCAGTCATTGTTGTTACCCGTGCTGTCCTGGTTCTGCCTGTCCATCTGCCCGGCTACCCGGCTGTCCTGCTAGTGTACACAGTAATTTCATACTTTTCGCACATTCCGCAATATCGCATTGTTGTTGGATATTGTAACATTTGCTTTCTTCATAATGCCTCGGCAATATATTGCGCTGTAGTCGCATAAACACATATCCCAGGGTACATATGTAAATCTATGCTGTGGCACGCAGGAAAAACTGGACCTCGGCTTGACAAAGCTGAAAGCTACAAACAAGCAAGAATCGCGTTCCTTCTTGGTCGGTTCCGACAACCAGCTCCTGTGCGACTGTAAGATCCATCTGGCCTAAAATAGAACGCAGGCTATCTACTGAACTATTTTCCCTGATCAAAATTCAACTTGGCCATTCGGAGCAGCTCTTACTGGACACTGTTCAATCTTGTCAAACTTATATGAAGGCGGGTGAGGTTAAAACGCCCAGACAATTTCTCCTCTATTATCCAGCCTCTGCAAGACTGAGGCTGAAACATCTCGATAATCTTATCCTCGGCTAACCAGAAGACATAGCTGACCTTAGCCGTCTCAACAAATTTGTGATAGGCTCAAAGCACTTTGTCGATATGTAAGGGTTTTAGAACCAGTATAAGGGAGTTTTTTGTTACCATAATGGACCGATCCCTTTTAAGATCGGCCTCTTAACCTAACCGAACGTAACCAACTCTATTTACTCGACACATTAGCCAATGGTCTCCAACTTGTCATTAATTACTGAATGAGAGTCTAAAGCAATTCACCCAACAATAAATTTCCCTGTTGGGCATTTATAAAAAGTATAGCCATGCATATATCCACTTCTATACATATATAAACAATATTTATGCAATGCAATCAGCGACAATATAGACAATGACGGGGATAACGATGGACAATGTAAAAGCTCTAGCGGACTTTCAACGTCGACTCTTCTAGGGAACTTTTGGTTTTTTTGTTTTGCTTCTGCTGTTTTTATTATTGTTCCCATCGAAATATATAGTATGTATGTATATTAAAGTAGTGGAATGCACAAGAAAAATTGAGGAACTTGTCTTTTGAGAGTTTAGCCGAATGTTTTGATTATTTTTTATTGAAAAATTATTCATAATAATTTCATTATTATTAATTTCATATGAAAAACTGGCTTAAATTAAAATTTAATTATTAACAAAAACTTATTGCAATGATCTACAACCTTGTTCCATGGCGTAAAAGTGAGCTTAAATAATTTCGTAAATCAATAGGGTTGCATGTTTGCCAAAATTAGGCATTCGAAATGGAAAGTGAGTAGTAGCGCAAAAATTAAATAATTTTATTTGAAACTAATATTCTAGTTTTAGTATAATTTAATTGTTGTCTATTGAATTATATTTTGGAATATTAGACATAATACCAATATAGATTTATGAAAAATTTTGTAGGTAGGTTCAGTGAGGCCATTTCATCATATCACGTTTCTCTTGGGTACAACGCCTGGAAAATTTCTTATTCCACAAGTTCATGTTCTCGGAAAAAAAAACGTTGCAAAAATGGTTATCGAAAAATCATGTTCTTAGATGAGTCCCATTTCTGGCTTAATGGCCTCGACAACAAATAGTATTGCTACTATTAGGCTAAATCAAATTCCCGTGTGGTTTAGTAAACGCAGTTGAACCTCATAAATTGTCGTTTGGTGCAAACTGCGGTACGATGGCGTCAACGGGTCTTTCTTCCTTCGAAGAAACACGATGGGTAAATCTAAGAAAAAATTTACTATAAGATAGTGTTCATACAGTGCCTAGGACCAAAAAAAATTGACAAATTGCGGATAGTTTGTTTGATTTAAAAGAGTCATTTGTCTCCGACAAATACCCAAGCAAATTTGATAAATAAGGTTTTGAGAAAAATGCATTTAATGATCAACTGATAGAGCTGATTGAACTGAGCAACTATACTTTAAAAGGCTATAACGCAAACATTTTGTAGATCGATTTAAAATTTTAGTATGTTATTTCTAAGCTATAATATATAGAATTATGAAAAAAATCGATTTTCCAAAACTTTCACAATAATTGCGGATCTTAACAAATTATTTTTTACAGTGTTTTTGCAAGCGCCACTGCTATAGCCGCACAGGAAAATGTGTCGAGGCAAAAATGGGTGTGAGCCGCACAAATGTAGGACGAACGTGAGAATCGCAACAGCAAATTAAGCAACGCAACAATTTATTTTATCTGTTATCCTGCGACGTTAATAAGTGTATGTTGACGCATACATACTTATGCATACAGACGCACCTACTCCCAGTACGGCACGCACATGTGAAAGTAACAGGCACCCCATGTGTGTATGTGTCTGTATGTGCGTTGGCAAGTGCTTTTGGCAGCTTGTACGCTTGCAATTGCTGCAAATTGTTGTAGAAACACTCAAAGCGGACCAACCATGGTGTTGGTGTCATCAATGTTTGCAGCAATTTTTTCAACTTTCATTTTTATTTTTTTGTATTTGGTGCGTTTTCCGTTATTGCTGTTGTTTTTCTCGCCATTGTGCTCGTTTCCACATGCTGTTTATTTATTATTGTTGCTTGCTTTGTGTTATTTTTATTGCTCCTTAGCTTTGGCTTTCACTTTTATCGCTCACGCATTCACATACGCAGCGTGCTGACACATTTGCGAGTGTATATTGCGAGGCTATACGTGTGCAAGTGTGTGTGTGTGTGGCGTAAATTGCTGCGCGTCCATCTTGTCACACTGTCAGAGTGAAGTACGCAATTCTTTCACTCATACATACATATGTATATTTGTTTGTGTATCTATTGCCATGTTTACTTGCTCTGCTTGTGTGTGTGTGTATTCGCATTAGAAGGGCGTCACAGTGTTGACAGCTGCTGCCAGTGGACATAAGTTCAGTCTTAATGCCTAACAATTTCGCATTTTCTGACATTTCCGCCCAATCGTCCACCATTATTGACCGACTGACTATCCCGGCCAATACTGTCAGGCCCATCTCTATTTATGTTTTACATCTCCCCCCACAAAAAACATGTATATGTGCGTGTTGGCTTTTTAACCGTTATCATTGCCCAATATATTAACGGTCAGTAGAAGATACGAGCCGGATATAAGTTTCGGCTGTCACTTTTTCATTGAAGATTTTTATGATTTTTTTTTTCGGTTCTATTTTCGTTAATTTTTAGTTTTGCATTTCCATGGAGGCGTTCTTTCATTAATGTTACTATCTTAACAAGTTTACTATTAGGCTTTATTTCCTTATTAAGTCATTAAATTATTATTTGCGAATAACGGAACCCTAGAGGCCCCGACCTGAAAAAAAAACATCAGATTAAAAAGCGATATTGTCTTCTCTCCTGAAAAAGTCTTATGTTTGCAAGCATTAAATATTGGGTAAATAAGTTGAAGAAAAGTCATAGTTGCCCTCAAAATAAAAACCGTCGGAGCAGCCCACGCTCTTCTGTAGGAAATATGTGAGAATGCATAACTCTCGTTTAATGTCCGACAATTGAGAGAGAACTTGCACTCAGTCAACTGCAGTTTTAATGGCTTTTTCAAGCTTATTCCTGAAACTGCTTATCAAACAGTGTTATCGGTGCTATTGAGTAGGGCTCGGAAGAGTATACCTAGTCAATTAGTACATAAAGCATACATATAACCTACTCCAAATACTTTTCTTAAAAAATTGCCAAAAGTTAAGAACATATGTACATGCTTGCTTAATCTATTAAACATTACCATCTGATCAAATTTGACCCGGATTAATTCATTAAAACTGGACTCGCATATTGAACCTATACAATTTTTTGTCTCCGATAGGTTTTAAAATTTTCGTTATGTTCTTGTGAAGTCTAATCTCCGTATGCCAATTGGTGTGTATATGTCTATGGCTATTGTATAGCTATTTTAATCATTAAAAAATGGAACGACAAGTTTTCTTGAAATTTTATGTTTCCATTGGAATCACAGCTATCGAAGATTAAAAGTGTTTTAAGGAGTCCACTTTATCACGACGACAAGAACATTTTTGAGTGACAAAAAGCTTTAACTAAAGGTTGAGAAGTCTTCTACAACTTCATACGAGTTGTCCATTCGTCTCTGTTAATAATGATAAGATCGAAAAACTTAAAGAAAGAGTGCTTGAAAGCTTTTGGGCGACATTAAAGGAATAGCAAACAAACTCGACTTATCTTATAAATCGACCTGACATAGTTTGGTTCCTGTTTTGGGTGTTAAGCGTATAAGCTAGACTCGTACCAAAAGAACGAAATTCATTGCAAAAAACGGCGCCGAGTAGAGGTCCTAAAAAGGTATTTGACAATGTAGCTGAGAGACCCACATTCATTAAACGTATTATTACTAGTGACGGGACGTATGAATGTGATGTTGAAACTCTCGCACAATTTAGCGAAACCGAATAAACCACGTCCAAATCGGTCAAAAATTAAAGTTATGCACATCATTTTATTTAGTTACCGATGTGTGAGAGAGTCAATAATAAATACAATTTCCATTTTCAGGCATCTGCGTGAAGCCATTTATCGTAAACGACCGGATTTGTGGACAGAAAATTCATGGATTTTGCATTATGATAATGCCCCTATAACTTCTAGCATGATTTTGACTATATTTTTGGAAAAACAAGAAAATTGAGTAATCGTACAGCCACCGTGTTCACCAGATATGGCTCCCTGTGACTTTTTTCTGTTTCCAAACCTATTACATTTGCTTCAGAGAACGCGCCATGAGTCCATTAAGCCATTAAAGGTCGTTCGATATAAAGTCATAAAGACATTGAAGACCAACCCAACCGAGACCGTACGTAAATATGGTTTAAGTACTGGTATGCTTGTCTTGGTTAAAAAGGAGCCACTTTTAAGGTGATAATGCAAATTTGTATTAAAATAATCATAATACTGCTTCTCAGAAAGGTCATTAGACTTTTGTTTATGAGGATAATAGCCAGCAATGAAATTTCTAATTATACCAACTAGTTTGTCTGCCATTATACTACACTCTCTGATATTTTAAAACCTCAATATTATTCTAAATAAGTTGTCTTTCCTTTAAGCCTACACTGAGGCTTCTGAAAAATCAGAAACTTCTTGGCTTAAGTAAATAGATGTAATATATCTAAACTTCAACAACAATCGCTCTGTTGCCAATTGGCTTTCAAGTGCTCACACATAACACCCTAGACAGCCCGAGAAACCATACCCAAAATATTTATACGCCATAGCCTACAATGCAGCACTTTCTTAGTCCAGTCTATAGCCACTTCTCGTGCAGCATACAAATTACAAATGATTTCAGCGAAATTTCATTATTTTTGTGGGTTGCCAACTTGAACAGCACCACATCAGGCACTTTACACTTCGAGCGAGCCGAAGCAAGACAAAGCTCTTACACACACACATACATAAATACATATAAGTACTTCTGTAGGGATAGTGTGAGCGCTGACTGTTGTAAAGGGTCATTCTTTTGGCTTACATGTCATTTAACACTTTGGTTTGTTCGCTTCTCACTGCTCACCAGCGTCAAACCGCTTTCGTGCAGCAAATTCACTTTGAGCTTTTGTGTTCAACAGTTCGTGCCGCTGCTGCAAACAATTGTTAAGCTTTTTCGGTTTGTTTTCATTTGCAATTTTTTTGTTTGTTGGTTTAAACGCTTCGATACCCGCTGCTGAGTGACTTCTCTCATTGCTGACTATTTTTCACTTTGTCCCTTTTCAAATCGGACGTGTGTATCTATGTTTGTGGGTGAATGTGTGGAGGGTATTTGTTAGCCTGTGGCTTGGCAACAATTACAAACAGCACACACACATATTCACATGTGTGATTTTGTTACATTTTTTCTCATGTCCACATATAGTATACGTGTATGCGTGTGTGTGTGTGCGACAAGTCGAACAAACAGCTGGCGAGCTGGTCGCCCGTTGATTGGGAGCTGCTTGTTTTTCTACTCAGCCTTGTGTGCGTTGGCATTTTGCCGTATTTGCTTTGTAATTTGTATATTTACATGTATCTGATTACTGTTCACACTTATTACATTGTGTTTGGTTTTGTTGCCCTTTTTATTGCTATTTATTTATTTAATTTTTTTTTGTGTTTTTTTGTGCTTGCATTGCTTGTTGGTTTGTTTATGTGTGTGTTTGTGGATAATTTCAAATGTGATTACGGTATTTGTTTTGTCTAAGTATTGCAATTACTATTTTTTCTCCAGACGCACCAATACATGTACACTTCCACACGCACAAACGTCAACTTGAGTGTTTATACCCTGAACAGAGTAAAATGTGCCGCGATGTTTGTATCGCCTGTCTTTATATACGCCAACTAGTCTTTCAGTTTTTGAGATTCCAATCTGAAATTTGGCACATGTACTTTTTTATTACAGAAGCTACTCATTTGTCGGAACCGCTGGTATCGGACCACTTTATCGTACAGCTGTCATACAAACTGATTGATCACAAACAAGTTTTTGTATGGAAAACTTTTTTATTAGACAAGATATCTTCATGAAATTTGACTATGATTATTTTTGAAAGCAACGGCTTATTCTTCGAAAAAATTGTTTAGATCGGTCCACTATAGCGTATAACTATCAAACAAACTTACTAATCAAAAATCAAGTTCTTGTACGGAAAACTTTTTTATTTGACAATAAATATTCACGAAATTTGGCTTGGATTATTTTCGAAGATAACGGTACACTCTCCGAAAGAATTGCTCAGATCTGCCCACTCTAGCTTACAGCTGTCATAGAAACTGATTGACCAAAATCAAGTTCTTCTATCAAAAAAATTTTTATTGGACAAGATACCTTCACCAAATTCGACTTGATTTATTTTCGAAAACAACGGTTTATTATCCGAATAATTGTTCAGATCTCACCTCTATAGCATATAGCTGCTATAAAAACGGACCGATCAAAATCAAATGCTTGTATGGAAACCTTTTTTATTTGTGCTGGGTATCATAGATTCGCTGTAACCGAAGTTAACGTTTGTTGTTTGTTTCGCTTAATTTTATCTTCACACACACGCCTGCTTGTGGTTGCACTCGCATATAGTAATTTCACTTAAATGAATGTCGCTTTTGTTTTTGGCTTGCATTTTAATTGGCCTCAATTTATTGCCGACCTAGCTTCTCGTTTTTTATGCCCTACAAATTGTCAACGCAGTTAAAGATTGTGTCTGGAGATCCGAACCGAAGTACCATATATACACATTGCTCACACTCCATGCACATATTAGATATGTCTGGCGAAATGGTGCTCTAATGGGCACATGGATTATTTTTCGATTAACGTTTTTGAATGCCTCGTTTTTGTTGTAGCCCTGCCATTGTATTGCAATAGAAGCGAAACCATTTTTTTTTTTTTTTGTCTTTTTTTATTTTTTGCGTTTTGTGAGTTCCTTCCTTACATTTGCGATACAAAAGGCGCGCCGACGAGTATTTAGGGAAGAGCTCAACAGTGGAACAAAGTTTCAGCAGCAAAAAAATGTTATTGTAATGCAAGAATATGGGATGTAGTACAAAAGGAGGGAGATAAAAAATTAAAACCACAGAAATTAGTGGAAACATCTGCTTTGGACAAGGCTGAGTGTTAAGGGTATAAATAGTGTTGGGAGGCCAGAAAATATACCTAGAAATAATATATGTATATTAAAAAAAAAAAACAATACATAATATATTATTATAGTACATATATAATAAAGAAATAGTTATCATAGCTATAGTATACATACATATGTTATTTAGGAAGTAAAAACTTCGAATTTTTCATTGTCCTACATACATATATGAAGTCTTACTAGTGGACTTAAAAAATCTCCGTACAGTTTTTTTAACATACTCATGTAAAAAATTTTCACGAATTTATTGTTTTTTTTTTTTTCTATTTTAATAAAACCACGAAAAGCGTTGCCTACATTCGGGCGAAATGCAAATAATTTTTAGTTCTGAAAATTATTATAAAATTTGACAAAGAATATTATGTGTCGATAATTCGATTCCGGTTTTGAAATAGAATGAAAATGGCGTATTGTAATGAACAAGCTCTTAGATACTGTATATGACAAATTGAGCATGAGATAGATATCAGCACACTGAAGTGTTCGACACTTCAAGCACTATGCGAAGGAATCTCCTTAGTTTTGTGACTGTCGACAATACATAAATCCTCTAGTAGATCACAGAGACCAAAACACAGTCGAAACATAAGAGCTCACTCAACAACTACAAAACAGGCACAGAACACTATGCTGTTGATTGGAAAGTGGATAGCCACATTTTTTGGGAATTGCAAGATCAACATGGACTAACTAGTGAAAATACATTGTTGTGCGGTTTCAACACTGTATTTATAGCCTAATTTGACCAGTAGAATTGTGCTCTTCGACCATGGCAGCGCAGCGGCACATCTTTTGGCCTTTGCTACAGCAAAATTATTCGAATTGGGCCACGAACTGCTACTTCTTCCACTGAATTTTGTTGCTAAACTTGAAAAAATCACTCAGCCGGCAGAAATTTGAGTTCGATGTGGAGGTAATCTATGCCATGGAGACCTGCTTTGCAAACCAACGAACAACTTATTTTAAAATGGCATTTTTTGTTCAATCATATCGATTTAGAAAGATATTATTTCGACAAATTAATCGTAATTTCCCCAGAATTGTCTTTTTTTCTCTTATAGACTATCGGGCAACGCTTGAGTTATAGCTTGTGAGTTAACTTTTTTTAAATAAAACAAGTAAGGAAGGCCTAAATCCAGGTGTAACCGAACATTTTATAATCCTACAGCTTGCAAGAACCAAAGCCATCGCAATATTTCTCATATCTTCTAGTAGTTTTTAACATAACCGTAGCGTTATATGGGAAGTAAGCGTGGTCATTATCTAATTTTACCTATTTTCACTGTGTATCAAGAGATGTCAAAGAAACTTCTTCTCCGCAAGCTTGATTGAATTATTAATAAAGTGAAGTATCTGGTGCTTGAGAATCGTCAGGTAAGCGTGAAAGAGATGGCAAGAAGCAAGCCCACTCGAATGATTTTGGTGGATATTTTGAGTATGAAACGCATTTTTGCTCGACTCGTCTTGATAAAGTTACTATTTTTTCAAAAAGAGTACCGTAAATAGGTCTCTTTGGATATGCTTGAGAGTGCGAATTTCCATCCCACATGCATGGAGAGGATTATAATTGTTGCTGAAACATCCGTTTATGAGTTTTACATGC